>CM053583.1:259157010-259215701 GCA_028627135.1 Pseudochirops cupreus | reverse complement strand
AAAAAAATACTTTTCACACAAATAAAGTCAGATCTAAATAACTAGAAAGAAAATTAGTTGCTCATGGGTAGGCTGAGCTGATAAAAATTAAAATGACAATTCTTCCTAAATTAATTTATTTATTCACTGCCATACCAATCAAACTACCAAAAGTTATTCTATAGAGCTAGAGAAATAATAACAAAATACATCTGGAAAAACAAAAGGTCCAGAATATCAAGGGAAGTAAGGAGAGGAAATGCAATGGAAGGTGGGCTAGCCATACCAGATCTTAATTATAAAGAAGCAATCATCAAAACTACTTGGTACTGAGGAATAGAGTAGTGGATAAGTGGAATAGATTAGGTACATGAGACACAGCAGTAAATGACTATAGCAATCTACAGTTTGATAAACCCAAAGACTCTAGCTTCTGGGATAAGAACTTGCTATTTGACAAAAACTGCTGGGTAAACTGGAAAAGAGTAGGGCAAAAACTAGGCATAGAACAACATCTTACACCATATACCAAAATAAAGTCAAAATGAGTACAAGATTTAGATATAAAGGCTGATACTATAAGCAAGTAGGGACAGCAAGGAATAGTTGACCTGTCAGATTTATGGAGAACAGAAGAATTTATGAGTATACAAGAATTAGAGAACATTATGAAATGCAAAATGGATAATTTTGATTACATTAAATTAAAAAGGTTTTGCACAAAGAAAGCCTATGCAACCAAGATTAGGAGGGAAGCAGAAAACTAGGAAAGAATTTTTACAACTAATGTCTCTGATAAAGACCTTTCTAAAATATATAGAGAACTGAGTCAAATTTATAAGAACACAAGTCATTCTCCCATTGATAAATGGTCAAAGAATATGAAGAGGCAGTTTTCAGAGGAAGAAATTAAAGCTATCTATACTCATATAAAAAAATGCTCTAAATCACTATTGATTATAGGAATGCAAATCAAAACAACTCTGAGGCACCACATCACACCTATCAGATTTGCTCACATGACAAAACAGGAAAATGATAAATGTTGGAGAAGATGTGGGAAAATTGGAACACTAATGCATTGTTGGTGGAATTGTGAACTCATCAGATCATTCTGGAGAACAATTTGGAACTATACCCAAAGGGTTATAAAATATTCATACCCTTTGACCCAGCAATATCACTTCTAGGTCTGTATCCCAAAGAAATCACAAAAATGGGAAAAGGACCCACATGTACAAAAATATTTATAGCAGTTCTTTTTGTGGTGGCAAAGAATTGGAAATTGAGGGGATGTCCATCAGTTGGAGAATTGACTAAATAAGTTGTGGTATGTGAATGTAATGGAATACTATTGTGCTGTAAGAAATGTTGAGCAGGCAGATTTCAGAAAAACCTAGAAAGACTTATACGAACTGATGCTGAGTGAAGTGAGCAGAACCAAGAGAACATTGTACACAGCAACAGTCACATTGTGCAATAATTAACTTTGATAGACTCATCTCTTCTTAGCAATGCAAGGATCTAAGACAACTCCAAAAGACTTGTGATAGAAAATGCTATCCATATAGAGAAAGAGAATGATGGAATGTGAGTACAGATTGAAGTATATTATGTGCTCTCTCTTTCTCACTTGTTTGTTCTTCCTTGTGGTTTCTCCGATTCATTCTCATTCTTCTTTACAGCATAAGTAATGCAAAAATAGGTTTAATATGAAAAAGATAAAATAAAATGTAAAAAAAAATACGCAAATTCTGTTGTACCTAACTTTTCTAACATTTTGCTTCTTTTCTAAATTTTTCCCATTTATCTTTCTGTTATATTTCACTCTCTTAAAGTAACCTACAAAGTACTGTTTTCCTGTGCATGTCTTTGTTTTCAATATAGTTCATTTTTCCTTTAAGTACTTAGATGCCTGGTATTGATATTGTTTAATCATCTATGGTGTCTTTTAAATGTAATGTAATTTCCCTGTTTATCTCTTTTGCCCATATCTATTTTTAATGTTCCCTTATCTGAGGTCACGATTTTAACTGCGGCTTTCTTTATATCCATCTGAGACATAATAGATTTTATTCCAACTCCTCATGTTAACTTTCTGTGACTCTTTCTCTTTTAAGTGAATTTCTTGTATATAACACATTGTTAGGTTTGGCTTCCTAATCCATTTGGCCAACCTTGTGTGTATTGTGGATCTGTTCATCTCATTAATATTTAGGGGTTATTGTAAAGTTTGATGAATGCGTTTTGTATGTTACAACATAATCACTTCTCAATATTCCTCCTTACACTTATGGGAAAAAACCCCAAACCCCAAACCAAGCACAAATAAAATTGCCAATACAATGATTTCAGTTGGAAGAGTTTGTAATATTACACACCCACAATCTACCACTTCTTTTCTACTAACAGGCAGCATGTTCTAACGTCAGTTATCTGGGAATGATCATTGCATTTGATTGTCTCTGTACATATTTTCTCCCAGTGAAAAATAAGCTTCTTAAGAGCAAAGGCTGTTTTTTCATTTTGTTTTTGTATCCCTAGCTATTAGCAAGATGCTCATCCAAGCATTTAATAAATTCTTTATGAATTGAATTGAGTTCTATTGTCTTAATGTACCCTATTATAGTCATTACATGTATTTTCATAGACTGGTGTTCTCTTTTTGCATTAGTTCACATCTTCCCAAGTTTCTCTGAATTATTTCTTTTTCTTGTTTCTTACATCACAGTAGTATTCTATTACATTTATAAACCCCCTTCTTCCTCCAGTCATTTCCCAGAGTTATTATTGTTAAGGTTATGTTTCCTTCACCAAAATCCTGTTATGCTATTTCTTTTCATAAAGGAGGACATCAGAACTATCTACAGCAGTGGTTCTCCACCTGTGGGTTATGTTCAATTTGTAACAATGAAAATAATCCTGAATATCAGATATTTACATTACAATTCATAACAGTAGCAAAATTACAGTTATGAAGTAGCAACAAAAATAATTTTATGGTTGGGGGTCACCACAACAGGAGGTACTGTATTAAAGGGTCGCAGCATTAGGAAGGTTAAGAACCACTGATCTAGTTTGCTTTGCTTGTAGCAATCCCTGTTCCACTGTTTCTGGGCAATTTTCTTTTGTGATTTACTGAAACGTGGTATTTTAGCTTTTTGCTTTAGTGTGCGTGTGTGTGTGTGTGTGTGTGTGTGTGTGTGTGTTTTCTGGGAGACTGATAACTATCCTTCAAGCTAAATTCCAGGTCACGTATTTTTATTTGTAAACATCTGGATAGAACTAGAGCGTTAGCTATGGTTTCAAATTCCACCTCTCAGATACTGGCTGTGACCCTCAACCTCTGAGTACTTTAAACTATTCTCTGTGACTATAAGTTGCAAAGAAGGGGCTGACCTCCATTGATAGAATGAATGGTCTCACCTGGGCATTTCCTATACTAATGAAATCAAAGGTTTAGTGACTAAACTTTAGTCCCTGGCCTTGTTCTTAATCATTAGCTAAGGAGAATTGTGTGATATGTCACTGCTATTGAAGAAAGACTTTTGTAAGGAGAATATGAAGAGCAGAAGGTTAAGGACTCCGTGAACCTATCCAGGAAGACATTTAGGGCTTGGGATCGTTCTGATCTTTGGTGAAATGTGAGACAACTAGGTGGTACAGTAGCTACAGTTCTGGTCTTGAAGTCAGAAAGACCTGTTTGAATCATGAACCTGACACTTACTACTTGTGACCCTGATTAAGTCATTCAACCTCTCCTAGGTTCAATTTCCTCACCCTTAAAATGAGGATATTAATAAAACCTACCTCACAGTATTGTGGATCAAAGGACATCACATACGTACAAAAAATATATAGCAGACCTTAAGGCACCACAAAAATGTTTAGTCATTTTCAGCTGTGTCTAACTCTTTGTGAGTTTTTTGGATTTTCTTGGCAAAGATACTGAGGTGATTTGCAATTTCCTTCTCCAGCTCATTTTACAGATGAGGAAACTGAGGCAAATAGCATTAAGTGACTTGCCCAGGGTCCCACAGCTACTAGGTACTGGAGGCCAAATTTGAACTTGGGTCTTCCAGTGCTCTATTGTTATTTGTTGAGATCGCATGTAGTCTTGAATTTTGCTGTATTTTGACTTTGGTAATGATTTATTGTAGTTTTTTTAGTTCTGTTTCTTCCGTTTTCTTTTTCAGAGTGTGCACTGTTATGTTGTTTTCTCAGCTTCTCTTCATTGAGAGATAAGATATCTCTTCTTTCAATCCTTTTATTAGTCTTTCCAACAACTCTGAGAGTTCCTGTCACTATTCTGCTCTCTTTTAGGGTTTCTAATCATAGTTATTGCAGTTACTTTTTTTTCTTCTGGAAAGTTTGACTGGCATTCTCTTAGCATTTTAAAATACTTTGTTTGTATTGAAAAATAATTTCACTTTTTTTTTTACCAGTATAATCATTTTCCAATACTACCCTCCCTAAAAGAAACTTTTCTTGTTAAAAAAAATAGAGTTAATCAAAACAAAATGGCATACTGACATGTCTCAAAGCCCATGCTTCATTTCATATCACCACCAAAATGAAAACCTAGTTCCCCTCTACAAAATAAAAGAAAAATGTTTTTATCACACGTCCTCTAGATTCAAGATTGATTATTACATTTGTAGAGGGGTCAGAAAGGGATCAGGTGGTGAGAATAAAATCATAAATTTAAGGTTGAAATGGACTATCAACATCATCTAATCTGTTGTTCAATTGTTTCAGTTGTGTCCAACTCTTTGTGACCCCATTTGGTGTTTTTTTGTTTTGTTTTGTTTTTTGGCAAATGTACTGGAGTGGTTTGCCACTTCCTTCTCCAGCTGATGAGGAAACTGAGGCAAACAGGGTTAAGTGACTTACCCAGGGTCACACAGCTAGTAAGTGTCTAAGGCTGGACTTGAACTCATGAAGTCTTCCTGATTCCAAGACTAGTGCTCTAGCCATTGCACCATCTAGTCTGACCCCTCCCCATTTTACAGATGAAGAAACTGAGGCTTCTGGAGGGAATCATGGGAAGCAACAGAGAGCAACACCTGAAAGGCAGCATGTCCAGTAGATTACAACATTTTGATTATCAGGAAAAGATTCTAGAAGTTTTGAAGTTTTGAAGGACTAATTCACCCTTTCATGCATATGTGCTCTTATAACACATGTTCCTTGTGTGCTGGTAGATAACCACATGTTCCTTATGTGTGGATAATTCAAATATTTCTTACTAGGATTCATTCTGCCCAATGAATGTGTATATGCAGAAGAAAACTCAACGTTAGTGGAAGAAATGTTATATTATTACTCTATTTACATGAATGAATGAAAAAGCATGTTTTGCGTGTAAACATGGAACACAAATAGAAAATTTAAAAAGCTCTTTCTCTCAATGAGGACGCATTCTAATAGTGGAGAGAACACATACAGGAGGTTTTTGCTTCAGTGCTGATGGCAATGCCTGGTGATTCAGAGGGCACAGCAGCAAAACGGATGGCTTTAGAGCTCATCCTTTTGATCACTAGGAAGTTTATGATGCTTGTCAAATGTTGACAGGTTTACAATTCATCACCAGCCCCACTACCCACTCTTGCTCCATAGACCCCCCCCACAATTTCCATGATTCCCACAAACCCCTGCTCCACCACCTGTGATCTGAGAAGTGATGGCAATAGCAGCTGAGGAGAAAGAGGAACAATTGTTGCATCTTAAGTCCCAACTAATATAGCAACTATCTTGCTCTTTAAATAAAATGCCTCTGGTATTAACTACGTATATCATACAACTGACTGGCAAAAAAGTAAAACATATTCGTTGTAATTTGTGAGACATATTTGCATGGATTCTGACTCACAAAATATCTAGAACCTGCAATAACTAACTTTGGAGCCCACAGTAGGGAAGTCTCCTGAGGTTACATATTAGGTCCTGATGTCTTTTAGTGATTCTTTCTTCACATTATTATAGTCATTGTGCATGTTCTTTTCATTTCACTTACTTTAGTCTACATTTTTATAAGTCTTCCCATATTTCTCGGAAATTTTCCTACTTGTTTTTTCTTACTGCTCAATAATGTCTAATTACATTCATGAACAACTTGTTCATTCATTCCCTAATGAACAGGTAGCTGCTTTTTCCCCCTAGTTTTTTGATACAATGAAAGTATTACTCTGAATATTTTGGTATACATGGAAACTTTCTGCCTTTGACCTTCTTGAGACAAGCAGTGAGCTCTCTGGAGCAACAGGGATGGATGATTTAATCACTTTTCTCACATTATTCCAAATTATTTTCCAGGTAGATTAGATCAATACACAAATTCGCCAATAGTAATTAGTATGCCTGTCTTCCCACAATCCTTTTGATATGAACTATTTCCCATTGTTATCATCTTTGTTGAATTGATGGATGTACGTGACACCTCAGAGTTGTCTTAATTTGCACTTCTCTTATGAGTGACAGATCATTTTTCATATATTTGCATTTTTCCTCTGAAAGCTCTTCATATATTTTGACCACTTCTCTACTAAGGGCTCATAGCATCTTTTCATTTTTGTTAGGCATTTTTTTTCTTCCTTATTTTCGACTTCTCCTTGATGGTCTTGCCATGAGGATTTCTCCATGAAGTTTTTTTCCCCTTTCTTTTCTTTTAGTTGTTGCTATTCTTTTAAATTATTTGGTATATTTCTTGTCCTTTTTTTTTTATTTTGAAGAAAGGCTGAGCATAGACACAAACTCCTTTAGTCATCTTGCAGAAAGTCTCCTTATCTTGTATTTCTGCAAGTGATTTTTAAAAATTTAAGTGCAGGATCTATATCAACACTAAAATTTATCTTGTTAGATACGGTCAATATTTACTGCCCATTGAGATTTAAGTAGGTGGTACAATGGATACAATGCTGGACTTGGAGTCAGGAAGGCCTAAGTTTTGTAGTTCTGCTACAGACACTGACTAGTTGTGTAAATTTGAGCAAGTAACTTAGCATCTTTCAGCTTTGGCTTTCTCATCTGTAAAAGGCAGATGATCAAATGAAATATCATATGTGAAGTGTTTGCTTGCAAACTTCAAAGGCTGAAAGAAATGCTAGCTAGCTGTTATCAGAGCTATTAGTCCTGATTTTGTCATTCAATTCTTGATGGTCCAAATCATCACCAGAACAGCTTAATGAGTCCATTGGTGTGGCTTTGGTTTTTTAAAGAAAATAGTTATTTGTTTAGATAATACAAAGAAATTATAACACAGATAGAATACTCTATATAGTACACGTAGCTAACAGGAGCCTATGTTAACAATATTTAAGAATAGAAACTTAGTTTTGTCTTTGATGATATTTCCCCTTGTTTACTGTTGTTCAGGTGTGCTGGACTCTTTTTGACCCCATGCACCATTGCATGTCAGACCCTTCTAGCCTCCACTATCTCTTGAAGTCTGTCCAAGCGCATGTTCATTGTTTCCAGGACACTGTCCATCTCATCCTCTGCTGACCTCTTTTCCTTTTTCCTTTAATCTTTCCCAAGATCAGGGTCTTTTCCAATGAGATCCATCTTCTCATTATGTGGTCAAAGTATTTAAGTTTAGCTTCAGTATTTGACTTTTCAATGAATAGCCTGAATTTGACTGATTTGATCTCCTTGCTGTCCAAGGGAGTCTCAAAAGCCTTGCTCAGTATCATAATTCAAAAGAGTTGTTTCTGCCATGCTCAGCTTTCCTTATAGTCCAACTCTTACAGCCATATATTGTTACTGGAAAAACCATAGCCTTGACTAGACAGACTGTTATTGTTGGCAAAGTGATATCTCTGTTTTTTAGTATGCTGTCTAGATTTGTGATAGCTTTCCTTCCAAGGAGCAAGTATCTTTTTTTTTTCTTGCTTTTTTTTTGGAGAGGGGGAAGGCAGGGAAATTGGCGTTAAGTGACTTGCCCAAGGTCACATGGCTAGTAAGTGTTAAGTGTCTACAGATTTGAACTCAGGTCCTTCTGACTCCAGGGTCAGTGCCCTATTCAATTCCCCACTTAGCCACCCCCAGCAAATATCATTTAATTTCATCACTGCAATTGTTGTCAGCAGTGATCTTTGTGCCCAAGAATATAATCTGACACTGCTTCCATTTCTTCTCCCTTTACTTCCCAGGAAGTGACAGAACCAATTGCCAAGATCTTAGTTGTTGTTGTTTTTTATGTTAAGCTTCAAGACATATTTTACACTCTTTTCTTTCATCCTCATCAAGAGGCTTCTTAATTTCTTTTGACTTTTTGCCCTCAGAGTGGTATCAACTACATATCTAAGACTGTTGATATTTCTCCCAACAACCTTAATTCCAGCTTTTGATTCATCTAGCCCAGCATTTCTCATGATGTATTCTACATATAAATTAAATAAATGAGGTGACAATGTACAGCCTTGTCATACTCCTTTTCTGATCTTAAACTAATCAGTTGTTCCATGTGCAGTTCTAACTGTTGCTTCTTGGCCTATATACAGGTTCCTCAAGAGACAGGTAAGATGAGCTGGTACTCCCATCTCTTTGAGGACTTGCCACATTTTCTTGTAACTCACACAGTCAAAGACTTTAGTGTGTAGTCAGTGATGCAGAAGTAGATGTTTTTTGGGGAAACTACTTTGCTTTCTCATAATCCAGCAAATGTTGGCAATTTGGTCTCTAGTTCCTCTTCCTCTCTGAAAACAAGCCTGATCTTCTGGTAACTCTCAGTTCACCTATTGCTGAAGTCTAACTTGAAGAATCTTAAGGCATAACATTGCTGGCATGTGAAATGAGCACCACTGTTCAGTAATTTGGACATTCCTTGGCACTGTCCTTCCTTAGGATTGGGACATAAATTGTTGAGTTTTCCAAATTTGCTGGCATATTGAGTGCAGTACTTTAATAGCATTATCTTTTAGGATTTTAAATAGCTCAACTGGAATTCCATCATCTCCACTAGCCTTATTGTTAGCAATGCTTCCTAAGATCCAGTTGACTTCATTCTTCAGGGTGTCTGGCTTTAGATCAGTAACCACATCATTGTGGTTATTAGTGATGTGAAGATCTTCCTTTATAGTTCTTCTGCGTATTTTTGCCATCTCTTCTTACTCTCTTCTGCTTAAGTCTTTAATATTTTTTCTTTTATCATGCCCATTTTTGCATGAAATATTCCCTTTATATCTCCAATTTCCTTGAAGAGGAAATTGTTTTTCTGATTTTATTGTTTTCTTCTATTCCTTTGCATTGCTCATTTAAGAAAACCTTTTTATCCTTCCTTGCTATTCTCTGGAATTCTGAGTTCAGTTGGGTATATCTTTCCCTTTCTCCTTTTCCTTTTGCTTTCCTTCTTTCATCAATTATTTGTAAAGCCTCATCAGACATCTATTTTGCTTTCTTGCTCTTCTTTTTCTTTGGAATGTTTTTTGTTGCTGCCTCCTATACAATATTGTAAACCTCTGCCTCTAGTTCCTCAGGCACTCTATCTACCAGATCTAATCCCTTAAATCTATTTATCACTTCCACTTCATATTCATAAAGGATGTTATTTAGGTCATGCTTTTATGTTCTGTTGGTTTTTCTTACTTCAATTTAAGCACAAATCTTGCAATAAGAAGTTCGTGGTCTGAGCTACAGTCAACTCCAGGTCTTGTTTTTGTTTTATTTTGTTTTGTTACATTTATTTATTTATTTTTGCTTTTTGGATGGGGGAAGGTAGGGCAATTTGGGTAAAGTGACTTGCCAAGGACACATGGCTAGTTTTGTGTTAAGTATCTGAGGCTGGATTTGAACTCAGGTCCTCCTGACTTCAGGGCTGGTGCTCTACTCACTGCACCACCTTGCCGCCCCTCCAGGTCTTGTTTTAATTGACTGTACAGAGTTTTTCCACCTTTGGCTGCAAAGTGTAAACACTATTATTGATGATGATGGATAAGATCTTTGTTCTGACATGGATTATAGTAATTATAGTAATCTGGTAATAGTAATTTTTGTTTGGCCTTCTCTCCACAGTAAGATAAAGCCTGCCCTCTGTTAAATGATTTGTGAGCCTGAGTGTTTTTAGGGCACCTGAGAGGTAAGATCAGAAACTGATAGTAGAAACCCTTCTTATAGTTATATCTTCCTCTTGTCTGTCTACCACATCTGGGATGATTTGGAAGCCCCTCAACGGAGAAATAATGAGGAAGGTATGGTAGATTTCAGTCACGCCTTTATCTCCAGAGAAAGCTGTATCCAACTTTTTCACTATCCAGGGATGAGATAGTTTTGAGTTTGTAATGATCCTTGGAGCCCATTACAAACTGAATGATTTGGGTTGAGGATGAAGGAATCCCATTTACTGACTTTTGAGCAGAAAGAGCCAATGATTCAGTAAATCTTCAAAAGAGAGTGTGACCCATCCATAGTTGTCTTTCTCTTCTCTTCTGATCTGCCTTTCGTGTCAGGTCTATTTGAGTTTATTCTTAGAGAAGTTAAGGGAAATGACTGGTGCCTTTCCCTCACCCAGGGAGAAATAGTGAATTATAACCATGTGCACCTAAAGAAGGTATTTGACTAGAAAAAACAAGCATAGGCCCTTCTGCTTTTCCCTCCTTTCCTGTGTACATGTGATCAAATAGAAATCCTGAGATGGATATCTTAGAGGGAATAATAAATGCTTATAGACTGAAGTCATGAGTCCTTTGATCAGAGTGAATTGGCTTCAGTGGGAGTTCCTGATTTAAAGAAAATATGACCAACAGAGAAAGGAGTTCAACCCCCTAGCTAGCTTGCCAGAAAAAAATTGAACTGAGAGAAAGCAGTTTGGAAATAAAGGAGAAATTTAGAGATGCTGATTCAGCAGTCCCACTAACTGTTTCAGGTTTTGGTGTTTACGTCTTCCTGGTAGAGTATAACAGTAGTTATTATTGATGGTTGTCTAAGTTTCTGTCAATGTGTATTATTATTATTAGTGTATTATACAGTAATTATAAGTTACAGAATCTTGCTTTAACTCTTTGTGTCAATGTGTGTTGGTGAAAGCCTTTTGTTTTTATCATTTCTTTTATGTGAAGGAAATTAATGCCTGTCCCATATCTGATTTGCATTGTACATTGAGTAGCTTTCTATTCCCTACTCTAAGAAAATACTAGAAATGAGCCTAAACTCAGCTACAAGTAATTTTCCACTTGGCACCACAGTAAAGGTATAATGAGCCAACAAGGGAGAGGAAGAGAAGCCAGACCTTTCTTCTAGGTGGTTAGCCTCCCCCCAGTACTAAACCCAGTTTGAAACATGTTCAGGGGAACAAGTAGAAGGGCTTCTTAGAGAAGAGAGGGCAAAGTCTCCTAGTTCCCCTGTGCCAAGCATTGGTTTTTATTTGTTACAAGTTGATGATTCCCTAATTCTGTTTTATTTATAGTGTTTTGATCATTTTTAAATTGCATCTTGTAGACAGCTTTATGAGAACCAATCCTTGTGTTCCATTCATAAGAATAGTGCCACTGCCAATGGAAAGAATGAAAGCAAACAAAGAGATGCTTTGATGAGGGTGACATACATTAAACATTAGCACTGATCCTCTAATTACTCTGACAGGCTAGCACTATGAAGGCTGTCCCTGAGGCACTATGAACATGGAGATTTAAATTTATGCAAGAAGGTGTAAGAAAAATATTGCCAGGCACCCAAGGCTAGCCCTAGAGGGTAATTACTCGGTTCTATCCTTTTTGCATGAATTCTTATCAAATAAATAAGCAAGTATTAGGCAACCTCAGAGCAAATGTTGATGGAATTAAAACCCTGAATATGAGGAAATGCATGAAGTTCTCTTTTATGAGGCTTATTATGTGCACAGTGTACAGTCAATTTTAGATTTGTTTACAAATTATGTACCATACAATATTTCCTGAGCATTACAACAAACCAAAACTTGTCTATGCAACTTTTCACACTCCGCAAGCTAATTCACTATTCTGTTGACCATTCACTACCTTGCAACTTAGAATCACAGAAAGCTAGAACTAAAAGGAACATTATAGCAAACAGGGTTAAGAGACTGGCTTAGACAGCTCATAAGTATCTAAGGCCAGATTTGAACTCAGAAAGACGAGTCTTCCTGACTTCAGGCCCAGCACTCTGTCCACCACCCATTTTGTGTAGCTAGATGTCATCAGTCAGAATGAAGTCTTTATCTTTTAAACTTATTTACCTGGATAACAAGGTGTTAACCTTGACTAGGTTTCTCTTCCATATATTTTCTAAATGCAACTTTTCCATTTTGGGGGTATTATATAAATCAAAGAAAACATATGCTTGGAAACAATAATCAGAGGTACCCCAACAGGCTCAATCTAGGTTTCCTGATGCTGTTTTGAACATATAATAAAAGTAATTGATTAGAAACAAGGATAGGAATTTTTAAAATAACAATCTTCAAAATATTCATTCTATATGCTAACTGGCTTATGATAAAGCACCTTGATTCCCATCGCAAAATCAAACTGTCTCTATTTTGTTATACATATTCAATACCATTATCACTTTCATTGCTATGATGATAGAGCTATAGTCTGAATTTTGACAATTTTATTTTTATCTTCTATTTTTACATTACCTTCATTTCTCAATATATCCTTCTCTCTTCACTTCTCAGTGAACCATCATTTTTAACAAATTGTTTTGCTGGTGTTTAGTCATTTTTTTTTCAGTTGTATCTGATTCTTTTGGAGGATTTCTTGGCAAAGATACTGAAGTGACTTGCCATTTCCTTCTCCAGCTCATTTTACAGATCAGGAAACTGAGGCAAATAGGGTTAAGTGACTTGACACAGCTAATAAGTAATTAAGGCCAGATTTCCTGATTCAATGCCCAGCACTCTCATCTACTTTGTCACCTACCTGTTTTTTTTAAACAAATAATAAAAAAGAAAAAGGAGTAAAAAGCACTTTAACAAAACTAACCAATTTATCACCTTAGTCTGACAGTAGATGCAATGCTCCAAATCCTAGTCCTGCTTCTCTGCAAAAATAAAAAATAAAGAAACATTTACTCATCTCTTCTCCAGGATCAAGTTGGATCATTATTTTTTTATACAATGTTCGGTTTCATGGTTCTTTTATTTCCCCTTGAAATCATTTTTAACAATTTCTTATTCTCTTCAATTCTTGTACCTGATGACATTTGTTACGTTTCTAGTTGTTTTTTTCTCTACTCTTTCTGACTCTCAAAAGGATTCATTTGACAAGGTAGCTGTAATCAGTTTCGTATAAAGGATTCCTCACCTGAAGGAAACTCATGCTACTATATTCACATGTAATATGTATTAATACAGAACACTTGATCTTATTAAAGCTGATTGTTGTTTGAATGTCCCATGTTATATTATTAAAGAAAAAGGAAACTCATGCTACTATATTCACATGTAATATGTATTAATAAAGAACACTTGATCCTATTAAAGTTGATTGTTGTTTTAATATTCTATGTTATATTATTAAAGGGAAAATGCTAAAGTTGATCAAATGTTCTTCCTTCTACCTCACCTCCCCCTAGAAATAATGCTGTATGCCAAAAAGCTCAGTGACCTTGGAATGATAAGACTTGATATTTTAACCTCATAAAATTACACCCCGCCTTTTTTGGAGGGTGGAAGGCAGGGCAATTGGGGTTAAGTGACTCGCCCAAGGTCACACAGCTAGTAAGTGTTAAGTGTCTGAGGTCACATTTGAACTCAGGTCCTCCAGGGCTGCTGTGCTATTCACTGCACCACCTACCTGCCCCTTTAACCCATTTTAAAAAAATAATTCTTGGCTCTATTTCTATTTGTGTAACCTTGGAAAAGTCCTTTTACCTTATTTGCAAATGTATAAAAATTTCTAATTAGCATTAGTCCTTCCAAGGAAAAAATTTATAGACATCATTGCCAGTATTCTAAGGGGGTGAGAGTGGGGAAGTGTACAGGGGGAGAAATTAGCAAAGAGTTTTGAACATTTTGAATTATTTTTTAATTATGTTAGGAACTATGAAGAAGAAGAAAAAATGCCACTTCACAGCTCATCATGGTTCCAACGTGATACTGGGTAAAACCTGAAACAACTCAATTTCAAGCAAATGTAACATAAATAAGATTGGAAAAATTGGGTATTGCCACATGTGCCAATTCTTTTCAACTTTGGAGCTCAACTTGGTTTTCAGCTGAGGAAGTATGAATATCTCAATAAGTTTAGATGTGTAGAATCCTTCTTGACTTTGTTCCAAATTGTGAAAAGTTACAAATCAGTAACGGATATGTGTTCAGTGCTGTGATGATGCGTTGGGTGTTGCATGTTTGAAAGGTGGTTCATGTTTATTGAATAAGACACAGTTATAAAGTCCTTCACGTAATTACATCATTTGATTGTTCCAACCCTATCCTGGCTGGGACTTGCTGGGAGAAGAGGACATTAGTGCTATATATAACATAGGTTGTTGGGAGAATCAGATAATCAATCAACAAACATTTATAATTAAGTGCTAGACAATGTGTTAAGCACTGGAAATTTTTCAGAAAGGCAAATGACAGTCCCTGCCCTCAGGGAGTTTATGATCTAATAAAATAATTGTAGAAAGTATTTTGTAACCATGAAGGGCTGCAATAATGTGGACTGCCATTATTTGTCTTATCTAATTCTTTATTGTTTATGCAACCTGACTTCTGGTCCAATATTTTTCAGTACAAAACATAGAAAAGTATAATTCAAGGATAAAGGTGAAGGAGAGAGTTGGAGGAATGGGGCAAAGCTGGAGAAGTATGTTTGCACACAGCTTTACCTTCAACTGCCTAAAAAGCACTTGAAAAAATATTGCTCTGAAACTGACAGGGTTTTAGCATAGTTCCAGAAAGATCTGGTTTGCTGTAGAGTGTCCCCCAACTTGGACTCTGGGGACCCTATTCTATTGCTTACCTCTTCCAGCTGCTTTCCTCCTCTCAGGCTTCGGTCGTCACTGGCTTCAAGACCAGCTTGAAGAACTACACCCCACAGAGCACCCAGGACTCGGGCAAAGGTAAAGATGTTTATTGCAGTGTATACAGGAACAGAGAGAGCTACACGCACGCGGTTCCCCTTTTTATACCCTAGCTTTTGATTCCCACCTCAGAGTGCCGTCATCGCCCGGTGAGCCACTCACGTACAGCCCCGAAGATTAAGGAGACATCTCACGTGATCATGCCTTCTTCATTGAGACATGCGCGAGCCTCTACCCCGTCCCCAGGCTGTCGTGGTACACCCCCAGCGGCTGATGACGTCAAACACCCTTACAGTTTGCAATATAGCCAAGATCAGAAGGAAAGCAGGAAACTGGGGAAAGCAAATTTCTCTGATAAATGCCTCATCTCAGTTATAAAGAAAAATTAACTAAATTTATAAGAATATGACTCATCCCCCAGGTGATAAATGGTCACAGGATATGAAGACAGTTTTCAGAAGAATAAATCAAAGCTACCTTTAGTCATATGGAAAAATGGTCTAAATCACTATTGATCAGAAAAATGCAAATTAAAACAACTCTGAGGTACCACCTCACATTTATCAGGTTGCCTAACATGACAGAAAAGGAAAATAACAAATGTTGGAGGGGATGTGGACAAATTGGAACAGTAATGCATTATTGTTGGAGTTGTAAACTCCCAACCATTCTGGAGAGCAATTTGGACCTCTGCCCAAAGAGCTATAAACACTGCATAACCTTTGACCCAGTAATACTACTACTAGGTCTATAATTCAAAGAGATCAAAGAAAAATGAAAAAAACTATATGTACAAAAATATTTATAGCAGCTCTTTTTGTGGTGGCAAAGAACTGTAAATTGAGAGGATGCCCATCAATTGGGGAATGGTTGAACAAGTTGTGATATGTGATTGTGATGAAATACTATTGTGCTATAAGAAATGATGAACAGAATAGTTTCAGAAAAACCTAGGAAGACTTATATGAAGTCATGCAAAATGAAGTAAGCAGAACCAAGAGAACATTATATATAGTAACAGCAAAATTGTACAATCATCAACTGTAAATAATTTAGCTATTCTGATCAATACAATGATTCAAGACAGTTCCATAGGAATTATGATGAATATGCTATTCACCTCCAGAGAAAGAACTGATGGGGTCTGAATGCAGATTGAAGTATATAGGTTTTTACTTTTATTTTTCTTGAGTATGTGTGTTTTAATATAGCTAACATGGAAATATGTTTGTCATGATTTCACATATAAAACTGATATCGTACTTCTTGCTTTTTCAATGGGTGGTGGAGAGGTGGGAAGGAAGGAGAGAATTCGGAACTCAAATTTTTTTTAAATGTTAAAAATAAATTAAAAAAAAAAGAAAGGTGTGGTTCTGGGCAACTTGGTATGACAGAGGAAAGGCATCAGGGCTCCCTATTTGCATTATAATCCCTTCTATACAGACTTTTCTATATTCTATATATTCTAACTAGATTTATGATTTAATTTGTGTAAGTTGCTCCTAGTAAAGAAACTCTCTCAACCAATATAGATCAGTAACTACTTTGTAATGTATAGCCTCAGAGTAGCTGGTAGTGGTAGTATATCAGACAGTGTGCTGGGCCTGGAAGCAGAAAGAACTGAGTTCAAAATCTGCCTTAGATACTTATTAATTGTGTGACACTGAGAAAGTCACTTAACTTCTGTTTGCCCCAGTTTCCCTAAAATCGGGATAATAATAGCACCTACTTCATAAGGTTGTTGCGAGGATCAAATGAGATAATAAAGAGCTTAGCATAATGCCCGGCACATAGTAGGCATTATATAAATACTTATTGCCTTCCCTTCTTTTCCTTGAAAGATTTGCCCAGGGCACTAATTTAAGTGACTTGTCCAGGATTACATAACCCTGTGTGTCAGGCCTGGAATCCAGGTCTTCCTGACTTTAAGAACAGATCTCTATGCACTATGCTTCTCTCCAGTGGTTTTCAACCTTCCTAATGCCGCGACCCTTTAATACAGTTCCTCATGTTGTGGTGACCCCCAACCATAAAATTATTTTCGTTGCTACTTCATAACTGTAATTTTGCTATTGTTATGAATCTATCTGATATGCAGGATGTATTTTCATTGTTACAAATTGAACATAACCCACAGGTTGAGAACCGCTAAACTTTTCTTACTTTTTAAAGGCCCTGGGAGGAAATGGAAATAAAAGAAACAGTAAAAGTGAAAAAGGCACAGATAATTCTGTTGTTCCCCTCCTGTCCCCCCCAATAGAAAATGTATTTGTGAATGGTTGCATAAGTTATGGTATGTATTCTTTCATCCCATCAAGACTTGGCAAGCAGAGAAATGCTTTGAAGATACCATCCCTAGAGAGAGAGGAGGAAAGGTAACATATCATGAATAGTGCCCTAAGGCAAGACAGGTGAAACACAATATCCTTTTTAATTGTCACCTTGTCATTTCAATTTTCCAACTTTATAAATCTGTAAGAAGAAGCTAAAAAGAGGGGAACTGAAATAATGTAAAAGACAAAATTTCCTGAAGAAGTGCTTCTCTGAAGATGTTTCTCCTTTAAATCCTGAATGCAAGGCAAAATTGGCAGACTGTGCGTACAGGAAGATGAAAAGATGATAAAGTTGCAATTCTGCTTTACCTGACAAAAGTTTATTCTGCCTGTGTGTGCTTTTAAAAAGTTTCATTTGTTTGGGATTTTAGTTTAAATTATTTTTGTTTTTTGTGGAAATAGAAAAAAAAGTAAATATAAGAAAAATGTCTTGAGATTTTAAACACAAGGATATGAATGTGACTTTACAGGAATCGGTGAAATTGAATGAGACTAGACTTTATTATTAAACTAAACTACAACAATTGAAGGGTATGCTTAATTAAAAAGTAACATAACTGAGAGAAAGGAGCAACACAGCAGCATTGTATAAAAAAAGACATAGAAGATCCACTTAGAAACCTAACTTATGAACCTAAGGATTGGGATGAAGGAAGAGAAAAATTAATTGTTGTGGAGTTATCACCTATCACCTATTATCAAGCCAGATGGACATGATGAATGATGAGTTTCTCATGGAAAGCATAAACACGATATCATAGGATATAGTACTGATGGGGACCTCAAACAAACAGATATGGCCTAGAAGTCTCATTCCATTAAAAAATGCAATGTGATCATCTTGACTTATTGATAATTCTGTCTCTCAAGAGGTAGAAAAGGTGATTCAGAGCTTTTGTCCTAATTCTGAATAAAAAAGAGGGACTGTTTAGGGAAATATAAATGATAGGAATCTGAATTTGACCATGTCATCTTAGAATCATGAGTAAGGAGTGTCCTTTGGGAATGGGCAATTTCCAGTAATAGACGGTTGAATGAATGAATGAAGAAAGGTACCCTAGCTATAAGGGAAGCTGATTTCAAAGAACTCAGGAAAAAAGTTAATTATGAACCCATGATTAAAGATTCTAAAAGGCAAGTTGACACAGGAAGAATGAAAGGCTCTCAGAAATGAAATACTAAAAATTACATATATATGTGTACATATATGTTATATATATATATATGTAGTCGTAATATACATGACTACAATTATATAAATAGAAAAACAAAAATCAATATTGGATGAATGAATGAGTAAAAATGTATTAAGTACTTAGTATGGACCAAGCACTATACTGGGTTTTGGCAATACAAATAAAAAATGGAAGACAGTGCCTATCGTCAAGGAGCTTATATTCTAATGATCATATAAAAGACAGGTAGCCAGGGAAAGGCTATTTTGTCTTAAAGTTACAGAGAAAGTAAGAGGAACCATAGGGGAGTAGACCAATATACCTATTCTAATAGCAAGGACAGTATTGATTTGATTATGATTCCAGAACTAGAAAAGGGGTTGGGGCAGAGTGGGAATTTCAGTGGGCAGTGGCAAGGTGGAAAGATGAGCAGTGAGTGAAATGAAGTATGGAACTCTTGGGTGAACTATGGCAGACAGACCAATCAAGACAATGGTTGTGAGGACTGGAGTTCTGGGATGCTATAAAGTACAATGGCTCTCTCCCTCCCTCCCTCTCTCTCTCTCTCTGAAGAAGTGGGAAACTCTGGGTATGAAACATTCCATATACCATCAGACAATTAATCTGTCAGTTTTGCTGAATTGTCTTTTATTTTTTTCCTTTCTTGTTCACTCTTCGGGGCTTATTGTGTAGGAGATAAAATTGGGTAAGAGAAATTAGATATTTGTAGAGTGCTTTGAAAACCTTAAGCGCTATACAAGTGCTAGCTATTATGATTAGCATTATTATTATGAGAATTAAGAAGGGATCTATCTGGGAATGAAGGTGATATGAAAAGAAAAGGTATCAATAATATAAAAAAAATTCCGTGGCTCCCTATTGATTCTAGGATAAGATACAAATTTCTCAGCCTGATACTTACTGTCCTCTTGACTTTAACCTACCTTTCCAGCTTTATTTCAATCAATGGACAATCAATTAACAAGCACTTATTAAAGGCCTACTATGTGCCAATTGTACTAAGCACTGAGAATACAACAAGGAAGCAAAAGATAGTCTCTGCCTTACAATCTCATTGGAGAGACAACATGTAAACCAATATATACAAAGCAAACTATATACAGGGTAAATAGGAAATAATTAACAGAGGGAATACAGTAGAAGTGAGAGGGGTTTGGGGAAGGCTTCCTGTAGAAAGTGGTACCACCTCCTCTGTGAAATCTTCCCTAATGACTCTGGTCTTAGTGGGGCTTTTCCTTCTTATATCACCTGGTGTAATGACCCTCTTGGAACAATGGGACAGATTGCTTCTCCTCCACAGGTCCAGAGGTCCAGACCTACACAGACTTCCGGGATTTTGCATGTTCATTAATATACTAAGGCAAGGACAAATTGCATGGTTTGTGGGAATGTGGTAGAACTTGATTAGTAAAAGAGGAGTTGGGAGAAGAGAAGGGAGAAGGGTTCAATATCCCTGCCCCAGTAAAACTTTTATTTACTTAGCTATCTCTATGTTACTCTAATGGGGGACCAGCTAATCTGAGTCCAACCCTTATGGCCAATGTGAGACCAGCCTTAATGGCAATGAGAACCTAGTTCTTGTGAACACACACAAAGTGCTTGTCCTGATACAGTCCCTTATATGGAATTTAGATAGTACATAAGTATTCGTTAACTGATTCAGATCCAATTAATGTGTGATGAGAAAAGGCTTTTGGATTGACTTCTGAGACAGAACTAAGCATGCATACAAATGGCTCCAACTAGCAAGTCAGTCAATAAGCATTTAAACACTTACTATATACTAGGCACTATACTGAGTGCTGGAGATACAACACAAACACACAAAAAGACAATCCCTGTCCTCAAGCAACTTACATTATAATGGGGGAAGATATCACATACAAGGAAGCTGAGAAGTAGGGGGAAGGAGGAATGGAGGTACCCATGCAAGGGCATGGTAGAGAAGTATGGAGTGCACCATTCTGGTTAACTGTCCTGCGTGCTCTATGGGGGCTATGGAAGGAGCCATCCAAACAGAGAGAGGGATCACAGAAGCAAAAGATACTTCTAAGGTATGAATTCTAGGTTGGTGTGAGCTTCTAAGATGAAGAGGTTTCTTGGGCATGGTAGAAAAGTTCAGAGCACAGACTGATGAAAAAAACAAAACAAAACTACTTGGTTTTATTCTCCTTCCTGCCCATCTACATTCAAGTGAGGATACAAGGATTTCTGCGAGCCTCCAGGTGAAAAGAGAGAGCTAGGACTGGTGGCCTACTATCTTTCTACCCAGATTGACATGAAGCAATGAGCACATGACCCTATTGTTGCGTCTGTCCCTGTTAATGTCTATTCTTTCCTGTCCTAAATGAATGAATGATAACTCACCACTGGACCCAGATGACTCTGCAGAAGAAAGTGAGGCTGGTGACTTTGCACAGTCCTCCCTCACTTAAATTCAATTCACCTGCACGTCATGGCATCACCTACCTGATGTCATGTTTCTCTTTGAGAATGGACAAACAACAACAAGGTGAATGACTACTGGAAATGGAATAGAGTAGGCTGAGACCTTTTGAGCTTAGAAAGGTCATAACAGTAATCCTTGAGAGGTCCAGTAATGAAGTAAGTCCATGCCAAAGTTTGTGGGTAGCTGAGCACAGTAAGGATCAAAGCCCCAAATGATCTGTTTGAGTTTCTGGACTTTTCCCTCTGAACTTTGCAGAGATATGTATGCAGCTGGCTGCCCACTCATCCAAGAGAAACAAAGAAGGTAAATGTGTCTGTCTCTTAGAAGGCTTAAATGAACCTGGACACTGGTAACCTGGATCCCAAATTTAGTGTAGCACTGGGTCACTTGAAATCACTCCTTTGAGCCTAGGAGGTGTGTCCTTCTAGAGTATAGACACTTAAAAGACTGAGATATGGGAAAGGAAAAAATAGTAAAAAGAAAAAAGGAAAATTCTCTCTTTAGGGAGCTATACTTCATCATTCACTTATGCAGAGATCAGAGAGAAAAGTCCAGAAACTCAAGACCACTACAACTGCCCTCACATGCTGGTCACCTGAGTCCTTTTTAGTTCTTGCTCCTAACGCCAAAGCTTTCTCTGCAAAAGCAACTTGTTGGTCATTTCACTTTGGCTAACATGTAGTAATAGGTACTGGACTTACTAATGCAAGTTGGCATCTTCTTTGCAATTTATAATCTTAGAGTACTGCCTAGAGCTCTGAGAGGTTAACTGATTTATCTAGGGTTACAAAGTCAATAAGTGTCAGAGGTAGGATTTGAACTCAAATCTTCCTGGATCTGAAGCTGACTCTACTACACTATGCTGTCTTTTACTGAGGCTTATTCTGCTTACATATCCCACTAGCAATGGCCCGAGAATGGATGCAGACTCAGGATAATCTCCAGAGTATGGTCCCAGCTATCATCTCAGCTCTGAACCCTATTTTTTGTGCTACTCTCACATGTCCAAATACTCATTAAAAAGTATAATCATGTACCTATACATATATTGATTTTACTTAGGCACCCACAGAATAATAATTCACATGTGTTCACATATATTCACATACAAACACATGTATTATAACTAAAAATCTGAACACTAGACAGTTTTCAGAACAAGGAAGAGCAAACAGCAAATTTGTAAACTGTTTCTGTTTGCACATTTTCCCCCAAATCCAGCTATAACTATTTAAGTACTTATTTGATTACAAGTTATTCATAAATTAATACTATTTGCATTTGAAAACATTTGAATTTCATTAGTCTTACATTTTACGTTAGGAAGAATGACTCATCAATTATTTTTAAGATAAAGGTAAAAGCCCTAAGTGTGCTGGCCTACTTTCCTCCTTACCTAATACACATCCCTCTAACCATGGCAGTTGGACCCACTTAATCCTCTCATGGAGGTTCTGTCCTACATAGGTCCTAGGATCAATCTTGGACCTTGTTATCATGTTAAAAGAGACAGGATGGTTGATATGTGAGTCTAAAAGAGCAATATTTCTGGTCAGGGCACCAGCCTCTCTCCCACTCTAATATTACAGGAAATGAGCAGATAAAAGAAGGCAGCATTCTTGGCTAGGATCCCAGACCATACTAAAACTGTACTGTAATTATAGAGCTAATTATCCCCAAGTGAAGTAGAGAAAGCAGACAGACCTCTTTGCAATGGAGCAACAGTGATCTGGTATATCTACATGCCTTTCCCTGAATGTTTCCATGTTCACTCATGTTATGTGTATCTCTGGAGAAGCCTCATGTGCCAGGTTGTGCTTAAGAAACCCAAGGTCACATGCACATACAACATCAAGTGGTTATGAACCCTTGTCACAAGGTCAGTGAAAGCTGTATCCTTGACAACACCTCTGAGCCACTCGCTATGCTTTTTTAATTTAAAAATTATTTTGAATAACATTTTATATTTCCCCAATTACATGTAAAAACAATTTTTAATGTTCATTTTTAAAAAATCTTGAGTTCCATATTCTCTCCCTCCTTTTCTCTCCTCCCCTCTCCCTGAGATTTTAAGCAATTTGATATAGGTCACACCTGTGCAATCATGCAAAACATAATTTTTTAAATAATATTTTTCCATTTTCTATTCTTTTGAGTAGGTTTGTGTCAGGGATTGTTAAACAGTAGCAGTTACAGATCCTAAGAGCCTGACAACCCTAGCTCTGAAGACTCTTGAGAAACATTGTATTAGTGGCTTATGGGTTCAGTATAAGTTAGTCCTACTCTGACCTTGCATGCCAATGATTGCGTTTACTACCTAGTTACCTAGTAACTGGGCTTCCTGAATTGTCCCTGTTCCATAGAAACTAATCTCCTTGATTTGTATTCCAGTCCTCCAGGACCTGAACTCCTTGCTTTGGATTGTTTTCTCTAGTGATCTACCATTACCCAGAAGCTTTGTTGCTACCCTCTGTGATGCTTCCCATCTGCCAACTTGGATCCACATTCATTGTGTGCTAGTCATTCTTTCAATGATCACCTGGCAGTCTCAGATTGAATTCATGCCCAACCTCTTAGCTTTCATAAAACTCTAATAAAGAGGTTCTAATTAATTATTGTATGTGATAAAAAAAAAAACTACACATTTCAAGACTTTGGACTTTTTTGGATTGTTTCCTACTTTTTATGACACCTAAGAGTTCATGGCTAGAGAATCATAGCACATTAGATCTAGAAGGGACCCCAAAGAACATGTATATGATTTAGTGAGAGCATTGACTTGTGCCTCAGGAACACTAAATTCTAGATCCAGGCCTGCCACCATCTAGTTGTGTGATTTTGTATGAGCTACTTACCCTCTCTGGGCTGTTTCCTTATATTTGAGAAATGATGGGGTTGAGCCAGATGATGTTTAGCCTAAATCCTTGTAGCAATAAAATCTCAGAGTGTTGCTTAGAGATCTGAGAGGTTAACTGATTTATCTAGGGTCACAAACTTCATATGTGGGACTTGAACCCAGGTGTTTCTGGATCTGAGGCTGACTCTCTCCACTATGCTATCTCTTATTAGTGCTTAAATATCCTACTAGCTATGGTGTTGGAGGGGTTGCAGACCCAGGGCAATCTCCAGAGCATTGTTTCAGCTATCATCTTACCTCTGGTCCCTATTTTTTTTTAATTCAGTGATATGATTAAATCTGCTCTCAAAAAATGGTTGGTAGTCAGCTCTCCAGCAATTAACAAGAAATAAGGATTGGTCCTGCGTTATCATTGACATAAGGCATTTGGCAGAAAAAGAGAAATAGAATAAAAAAGGCCACAAATGTCTTTTTGCAGACAAATTAGTGTCTATATGCTCTCAATTCTAGACCAAATTACAAGTTTATTAAGAAATTTGTATATACAGGTTGATTCAATGGGTACCTAATATGGACTTGGGACACAGAGATATACATGTATTTAAAAAGATATTGTAAGATTTAATAGCTTAAAACTGCACTAAGGCTTTTGGAACACCCTGTATTATATCTATATCTATATCTATATCTATATCTATATCTATATCTATATCTATATCTATCTATCTACTATACATATGTGCTGTACATATATTTTTAATTTATAGTCCAATGGGGGAGAGGTAAGAACAATCAATCAATAATATTTATTAAGTATCTACTAGGTGCCAGACACTAGAGCTACAAAGGTAAAAATGAAATAACCCCTACCCTTAAGGAGCTTCCATCCTGTCCCAAGGAAATAACATGTGTGCATATAAAGGGGTGGGGGAGGTGAAAGGAATAAACATTTACATAATGCCTGCTATGTGTCAGGTACTGTGCTAAGCACTTTATGAATATTAGGTCATTGACTTCTCACAGCAACCATGAGAAGGCAGGTGCTGCTATTATCCTCACTGTACAGTTGAGGAAACTGAGGCAAATTGGCCAAGGTTACATAACTGCCTGAGGCTGCATTTGAAGTTTTATTCCTGATTCCAGGCCTTGCACTCTATCTACTGTACCACCTAATTGTCTTGCTTATATTTGTATAGAATTATATACAAAATGAATCCAATATAACTGGGGGGAGCACTGGTAGCTGGGTGGATGGTTGGGGGTATATCAGAAAAGGTTTGATGTCATCTGAGCTAGAGATCCTAACAGGTGAAAGCATCCTGTAAAGACAGGAGACAGGAGATGGGACATTTGGAGTAAGGAACAGCGAGGAGGCTCATGTGGCTCAACCAGAGATTGTACAGTAGTGAGTAAGGAAATAGAACCCTGAAAAGGTATAGTTAAGAAACAGAAATGAGTGAGATCGTTACAAAGGAGTCTCCAGGCAAAGTGCTATCAGAAACTTGTGAACTGAGAGATTACATTCTAAGGTGATACTCAAGTTTCATGGAGGAGGTACTTCCTAAATTGGGCCTTGAAGGAAAGGAAGGACTTCAAGACTGGTTGGCTGTTGTCCTTTGCACTTGAAGCAGAACAAAATGACATCACTTATGTCAGGGTCAAGGTACAGTGTGTCCAACTATGGATGATCAGAAGGTTCTATCATAGGTCGGGCACAAATAGTCCAGATGAACATTTGGAGTGGAGGTGGCTCTAAATTTGTGCACCTTACATTTCTTTTAAGCTACTGAAATTCTGCTTAGCTCATAGAGTACAATGCTTTCTTTGATGTGGGCATGCCATGCTGGGAGGTCCTGTACTCGTGTCTCCCATGTCTCACAATCAATTCCAAAGTTCTTCAGAGAGACCTTCAGAATGACCTCCATGTGAGTGCTTGCCTCGTTTGAGTTCTCTGTAAAATAGTCTTTTAGACAAATGTATGTTTGGCATTTGAACAACTGATCAGAGTTGGCTAGAGTGGCCAGCTGATCATAGTTGTGCTCTCTGCAAATTCATTCAAACTTCAAAAGATAGATGGGGAGGAAAGAGTCCATTAAGCAAAGCCACAGAGATGGGAAAAGGACAGGGCAGAGATAGGAATAGAGAATATTCTAACATGACTGGAAACTTAGACTATGTGAAGGAAATAAAGGTGGGAAATAGACTTGTAATTTTATTGGCATGGGGAACTCCCAGGTGAGGAAACTCCCTCTACCAATGCAGGTCAACATATACTCTTAGGGAGTTGCCTAGAGCACTGAGCACAGCTGAGATTTGTCCTGGGTCAATGATGGGACTTGAACCTGGGTCTTCCTGGTTTCAAATCCAGCTTTCTGTCTTCTAGGATATTCCCTTCTGAGGGGCAATGGTATAAAACAAGGTTGGAAAAGTAGATTGTGGTTGTGTGATAGGTATCCCTGTATTCCAGCATCCCAATTCTTCATTGTTTTGCTAGGCGATGGAAGGCCAAACAGATGATTTTAAAGTAAGGGAGGAGTAACATGATCAGGCATGGCCAGGGGAACCTGAACACTACACAAATGTCACATCCAGCTGTGTTATTGTTTGTACTAGATCATCAGTATCACAGCAGGCAGGTGGTATAGAGGATGGAGGGCTTAACCTGGAGTCAGGAAGACCAGAATTCAAATCCCACCTCAGACACTAGCTATGGGACCCTGAATAAATTATTTAACCTCTGCCTGCCTCAATTTTCTTACCTGTAAAATTGGGATGGTAGCAGCACCTACCAGCCTGGGTGACAGCGAGGATAAAATGATATTATTTCTATAAAGGTGCTTTGCAAATCTCAAAGCTTTATATAAATGCTCATTATTAATATTATTATTGTTCTTAGTAATCATTATCACTTAACCAACAACACTGCAAACCACAGTGAATTGTGATGATTGTTCTGGGTCTCAAAGTGCTTTTCAGCAACTCAGGAAAGAAATGGGAGAAGTGGCTAACTCCACTAGCTGATACTAACTTAATCTGAAGCTTGAACGTGGACAACCCTTCCCCACACAAACCCTCCCCGCGATAACCAAGGCAAAACAAATGGGAGTGACCCTCCACCCTTCCACATCCTCTCTGCTGAATCTAAAGTCACCTTAATCCACCTTAATCCATATGTTAGATAAAAACATAGCAGAGGTATCAAACATGGGGCTCTCCAGAACACAACCTGAACCAGATTCAAATGTAATTGGGAAATATTTAGTCAAATAGATGTTAATCATGGTTTTCTAAGTATTTGCTGATCCTATACATGATTGCACGCCACCATGGGGGGGGGGGAGAAGGGAGGGGAGAAAATCTGAAACTCAAGTGAATTTGGAACTGAATCTTGTAAATTAAAAGTAAATAAACAAGTCATTTAAAAGAAAAAAAAATAATGGTTTTCTAAGTCAATATGTGCCCAAAGAGATCCTTATGTATGGTTTAGTTGCCCACATTTCTATTTCACACCCTGGCCTTATAGTCTTACCATATTAAATTTTTTAATAATACTGCCACCTGGTGGTTACCATTTATACTATGCTGACTAATTTTATTATGAGGAATCATTTTCTATAACTTTGGTCGCTAAATTTTGATCTGGCACTACTATCAGCACACGCACAAAAAGAGATTGAGCTAATCCTACCAATATGTGTATGTTTACTTATAAATTATATACATATGTATATATATATAATTGTACTAATATAGTATATACATTGACATTTTAAATCACAAATCTGATCTCAGATATTTATTAGCTATTTGACCTTGGTCAGGTCACTTAACCCTATTTGCCTCAGTTTCCTCAAATGTAAAATGAGCTGGAAAAAGAAAGGCAAATCACTGTAGCATTTTCAGCAAGAAAACTTCAAATGGGGTCAGAAAGAATCAGACACAACTGGAAGGACCGAACAACAAAAACTAGAATTAAATAGAAATTTTAAATTTCTGTAGAAAAAGAAATTAAATAGAATTTAAAATTGAAATAAAAAAGATGAGATAAAGATGAAATGAACACTATTTAAAAATAATCCTTGTCTTATTTACCCAAAGTACAAAACCCTTTTTGTTTTCACTAAAGCTATTAATGATTTTTTTCATTGAGAATAATGTGATTGAATGTGCTTCAATATTTTTGAAAATCTTGATATAATATTTCATGATATAGAGCTTTGAAGATCTGTTCCTAAGTTCAATTTATTTTAATACTTGATTTTAATGGCCGTTATAGCTGAAAAACTACCTCATAAAGATTTATAGCTTCAGATGAAAGAGGTACATTGTTGGCTGTGGTTATCAAATCATGATATTCACTTTTCAACAGTAATTCAGTGGGTTTTGTGAAAATTCTGATGGTAAATTCCTATCGTGGGAGGGTGGGGTAGAGAAGTATGAGCTCTAGAAGTCAGAACCAGGTTCAGAAGATGGTGGGTTGTTCGCGGTGGGAAGAAGAGGTTAGCGGCAGAGCAAATGACAAATTTCTTAGGTAGATCAGGGTTTCCTAGTGGTGGATTTTCCTTTTCATTTCTTTTCATTTTCTTCTTTATTATTTGCTTCATTATTTGGATTTGAAGAGATCCTGGGAGGAGGACTGTAGATCTGAGAGAATTCTGTGCTTGGCTACTTGAACTCCAAGTCCACTAGCAGCAGCAATTGCTTTGTATGGACTCTTGCCAGCTGCTGCTGTAAGTGTTAATCCCCTCAGTTTCTTCTTGCTGCAGTTACTAGAGGAGATTTGGAGATGGAGAGGGAAGGGCTAGAGAGAAAAGCAAAAAGCTCCCTTGATATTCCAGGGCCCTAGAAGACGTGTACCAGTTGCAGTGAGGATGGGAAGAGACTGAAGTGGAGATATAGGGGATGAAGGGAGGGGCTAGTACTGAAGGCCAGAGGGGAATGACTGCCTACTTGCCTAGGGAAGAGCAGATAGGGCTTACCACCTAACTTAGCCTGAATGGAGCACAAGGGAGGATAGTGAGAGAAGCAGAGGTAAGCAGTGACCGGAAATACCGTGAATACTGCTGTCCTCAGTTCTATTTTCTTCCCATACCCCTAAAAATCCTCTTGTGTACCCTCTGTGGTATATGCACTTGACTTTATAGACCTCTGCTCTATGGACAATCATTCATGCTTCCAGCTAAAGTCTCTCTTTGATGCTATATCATAAGTGCATATAATCATAATTTGTTCAGCCATTCCCTAATGGATGGAAATTCCCTTAGGTACTAATTCTTTACCACTACAAGAAGAGCTGCTATAAATATTTTGGTATGTATAAGATCTTTTCCTCTTTCTTTTATCTCCTTGGAGTACAGGCTTATTAGTGTTACTGCTAGGCCAAAGTGCACGCACAATTTAGTTAACTTTGGGAGCATTCTAAATTGTTTCTCAGAATGGCTGAACTAGTTCATAGCTCCATTAGCAAGGAAACCACATGCTTGTTTTCATACAGCCTCTCTGACATTTGTCACCTTCCTTTTTTTTTTTTGGTCAATTTCACCAATCTGTTGGGTGTAAGGTAGAACCCCAGAGCTGCTTTAATTTGCATTTGCTCTAATTAATAGTGATATGGAACTTTTTTTTTTCCATATGGACCTCTATCCTTGAAACATATCCTTTGACCATTTGTCAATTGGGGAACAGATGTCTCACTGTAGCATGGAAGTATCCCTGGGCTCTTGAAGGCTATGCTAATGGAGCACAGACTCTGACAGGTGCTACCGAGTGGGAAAGGCTTTGAGTATGGCCTGGAAATCAGATGTGTGTCTGTTACATCAGGATCAGCATAGATAAATTCAGACAGATTCAGTGCCTGAAGACTCATCAGCTCATGTTTTTTTCAGTCTTCATCCACTCATGAAGACATTCTATTAAAGTGTGGAGGGGTTGTTTTTTGCAACCACAAAGGTGGAATCCACATGCATAGGAAATCACTGATCCCTTGAAGTATAAGAAATAACCTACATGGAAAGAGGGATGGATTGGGAATTAGAGCATCCAGAGGACCCTGACAAGGAAAAGCCTATGATTTTACTCTCCTAGACTCAATATAATTAAATTACAATACACCCAAGGAAAATTCTCTAAACAGCAAGAAGGTAGAAACAATATAGCAAAAGATTTCAATCAAGATTACAAAGGGCTTCTAAAGAATAACTTAAGAAATTAGAATATGTAACAGATAACCAGTATCTGCAAGTAGATATTATGTCTCCGAGTCTGTCTACATGAATCTTAGGGAGCTACAAGAACTACCCAACTGTGCCTTCAAAAGTCAATTTTGCCTTCCTCTTGCCTTGAAGGAGAACTTCTGAGAGAATGGCAGAATTGGGGGGAGGGAGGGAGGCTGAGACACCAGGCATTTAAGTTTTGAACAGAGCAAAAATGGACGAACTATAGGAACATAACAGCAGTGTGGCTGGCATTTGAGCAACCAACAGTCCCAACCACTGCCAACACTGTGACCAGGAGAACAGCATGAAGGTACAAGACACAAAGATGTTTCAAGGCAGAAAAGGCACTGCTAAACTATCCAGTTAATCAAACTGATCCCAGAGTGACCTTTTGCTTGTTCCTTCTCTTCCTAGAGACAGCTGATAGTCCAATGAATAGAGGGCTAGCTATTCAAGAGTTAGGAAGACCTGAGTTGAAATCCACCCTCAGAAACTTATTAGCTGGGTAACCCTGGGCAAGTCACTTAACCTCTGTTTGCCTCCGTTTCCTCAACTATAAAATGAAGATACTAATAGCACCTACATCACAGGTTTGTTGTAAGGATCAAATGAGATATTTGTCAAAACTCTTAGCACAGGACCTGGCACATAACAGGTACTATAGAAATGTTCATTCCCTTCACTTTGCTTTCTTTCATCCTGACTTTGTGAACACAATATTTACTTCTGCTTTAAAGTTATCTAGATTTCCACTCAACCAGTATTGAAAAGACTGTATAAGACCAAAGTGTGGTTGATTACAGCTTTCTGGTTTGTATGTATTTCATTTGGGGGAACGGTGTGGTTAAGGGCAGTGACTGGTATGGTATGCAAGGAGAGAGAAGGAAAACGAAAATTGTCATTGTCAAAAATTGTTGGCATCTCCCTGGCTAAGGACTCTGGAGAGAGAATCTTACCGATTTCATAGCTTCCCAAAGCGGTGTAATAAAAGCATGCATCTGGACCCGTAGCCTTAGACACAAGTCTGAGCTGTGAGTGAATGGTTTTAGTTGATGAACAGAAGCTTTTGTTGAGTTTGTTGTTCTTGTAAAAGCTAGCGAAAGTTCTCTGAGAAGTAGTGGCATGTTTTTTCTCTCTTTCTTTATGGTACTCAGTTACCCAAAGTTGCCAAGGTGACTCCAGAGAAAGTCATAAAAGGTAAGAGATGATGGGGAGTGACTGGAGAGAAGAATAGTTCTGCCTACATAAGGATAGAAAGCATCCAAGAGGGAGTTGTTAGCTTCTTCAACCACACATCTCCACCCTGTGGTATACGTACTTGACTTTTTAGATCTCTGCTCAATAGGACAATAATTCATGCTTCCTCCAACCCTCCACCAACTGCTATACTTATATCAAAACTATGGTTTGTGTATGGTGTGGGAAGGCAAGGTATGGGCATTTAAGAAGCATTTGAATTTTGACAAATTTTGAGACAAATGAATTTCAAGAAAGCCTTAGAACAACAACCAAGCCTCAAAGCCAACAATCAGACTCTTACACATTTTTTAGTTGTTCTTTGGACTTGTTGACAAGCTATATTGGCAACTAGTCTTCAACTTGCAGCCTTGAACAATTGTCTGTGGGTATTGAGAGATTAAAGGATTTGTGCAGGGCTACACAACCAGTAGGTAATAAAGTCAGGACTTCAACCCAGACAGGCCTCCTTTTTCTACTGCCAAGCTGCCTCTCACTTGAATGAATTTCTCAAATTGAATTGAATTTAAAAGATAATTTTTAAATTGATTCAAAACAATTCTCACTTCTCAGATAAAAACCACCGCTAATTATACAGTAAGAACCTTCAAAATAATTCTGTTGGTCATTCTACTACATGATATTTTTTTTTAAAAGGAAGAGAAAGAAGATGAGTGAGGAAGGGAGGTAAAGGGGCGGGTCAAAGTGAGTGTCTATCTTTGATAAAAGGGAAGTCCAGAATTGGGGAAAGAACAGAATTGCTAGTATAAAACTGTTAAGTTTTAATTAGTATCAATGATAATAAGATAAAAATTTCAATGAGTAATAATTGATAAAAGAATAAGAGGCAAACCTAGCAATTATAACCTTAAATATAAATTTATTGAATTTAGAAATTTAAAGAATAAATTTTTTAAAAACAGAATCAATTTGTTGTTTACATGAAAAACATTTAATTCAAAAAGATTTAAGTAGGCTCAGACCCAAAGATTGGTGTAAATTTTATCATGTTTTTACAAAATAATGAAAAGTGAGAGTGTCACTGATTACATCTGACTTTAAACCAGAACATGTTCAAAAGAGATAAGGGCCTTGCATTATGCAAAAATGTTCTCTTCAAAATGGGAGTATGTCAAATTAATATTTATGCAGATAATAATTCTGCAGTTAAATTTACATCTGAAAAGTTTACAGTCTTGAAAGAAGAAATAGCTTTCAAAAAATTAGAAAATGGAAGATTTTAAAAGCCCAGGATAAAAATTTGATAAATAAAACAAAAAGATTTTTTAAAACAAGATAATACGGAACTAAATAGATTTATTTTAAGAAACTAGTATATAGCAGATATATGAAAAGAATTCTATGGGTACTGAAGAGCAATGGATAGAGTAGCAGAAAGCCACCCTAGTAAGAAAGACATTGGTTCAAGATCCCTTTCTGAAACATGATGGCTTTGTGACCCAAGGCAAGACACTTAACTTGTCAACTGAATTGAATTGAAGCACATACTATACAAAAAACAAAAGTAGAAATTCTTCGAACTAAAGATGAGATTAACAAAAAAGAAAGTAAAAAAACCCAACTAGTTGTTTTTGTTTTGAGAAAGTAATATAAACAAACAACCTGTCTAATTTTAAAATAGTAAAACTAAATTGTTCACATTTTTAAAAAAAGAAAAATAAGAAATCACAACAATTGAAAGGGGAGTAAAAAACCTGATAACTGGGGTGGCTAGGGTGGCACAGTGAATAGAGCACCGGCCCTGGAGTCAGGAGGACCTGAGTTCAAATTCGACCTCAGACACAACACAAAACTAGCTGCGTGACCTTGGGCAAGTCACTTAACCCCAATTGCCCTACCTTCCTCCCTCCAAAAAGCAAAAAACAAAAACAAAAACAACCCAGAAAACTGATAACTTAGACGAAATGGACAAATACCTACCCAAAAAAATACCCAAATTAGCCAAAAAAAAAAAGATAAATTTAGCCCAGCATCAGAAAAATAAGTTGAATAAGCCATAAATGAACTCCTAAAGGGGAAAACAAAATCCAAGACTAGATGGATTTACATGTGAATTTTACCAAACTTTCAAAGAAAAATTAATTCATTATTACATAAACTGCTGGCAAAAAACAGAAAAAGAAGGGACCCTTCTAAATTCATTCTATAACAGAAATATGGTCTTGATACCTAAACCAAAGTAAAAACAAATCAAGAAAACCATACTAACAGACCTAATACACATTAATACAAAAAAATTAAACAAGATATAAGTACATGTTACAATATATCAAAAAGAATACTATGACCCAGTTGGATTTATACAAAAAATGAAGGCTTGGAAAGGGAAGGGAAATTATAAACAAAATAGATAACATTAATAGCAAAAAATAAAATTTTTTTTAACCATCTAACTATGTGAGTAGATGCTAAAAAAAAGCCTTTGACAAAATCCAATATTTGTGTCAATGAAAAACACTAGAAAGATAAGGAAAATAGGACTTTTCTTTAACATAGTAGCATCTATCTAAAGTAGCATCTGTCTAAAATAGTAGTATCTATCTAAAACCAGCAATAAACATTCTATATAACAGAATGGTTGGAGGCCTTTCATATAAAATCAAGGGTAAAGAAAGGATGCCCATAATTAACACTATCATTTCAACATAGTTCTAGAAATGTTAGCTATAGCACTCACACAAAAGAAGAAATTTAGGAGAGAAATACAGACTAAGAAGAAAGGGCTACCACTTTCTGCAAATGATATGATGATCTTTCTAGAGAACCCTGAGTCGACTAAAAATTAATTTAAGGAATAAATTCAGCAAAATTGCAGTGTAAAAAATAAATTCACAATAAATCATCAGCATTTTTGCATATTACAAACAAAACCCAGTCCGAAGAAACAGAAAGAGAAATTCCATGTAAAGTACAGACTGTATAAGACACTTGGGAGTCTATTCCTATGAGATATACAAGGAAACTCTATGATTGCAACTACAAAATACTTTACAGAAATAAAGACAAACATAAATAATTGGAGAAATGCAAATCACTCATGAATATGACAGACCAATATAATAAAAATGACAAAACTATCTAAATTAATTTACCTAATTAATATTCTACCAATCAAACTACCAAATGATTATAGAGCTGGAAAGAAATAATAATGAAATTTATATAGAGGAATAAGAAGTTAAGAATGTCAAGGAAAATAATGAAAAAAGTGGGAAAGAAGAAGTCTAAAAGCACCAGATATCAAACTATTCTACAAAGCAGTGATTATCAAGGCAAGCTGGTATTGGCCACAAAATGCAACAGTCAATCAGTGCAACGAATTCGGTGTATAGCATACAGAACCAAATGAACACAGTGGCATAATGTCTGATAAACTCAAAAACTCACACTACAGGGGTAAGGATTCACTATTCAGGAAAAAATGCTGGGAAAACTAAAAAACAGTCACTCAGAATTTAGGTATAGAAAAGTTTCTATCACAAGTACTTGGAGAACCTCGCCATCCACAAGAAATCCCCCCTCAACATGGACTCTACACTGGACATCCTCCATCACGGTGGCAAAAAAAACCCCTACTTTTGGTGAATATATATTTCCCTGTTTTATGCTCTGCCTGATATTTATTATCAGAAGATCATGTAAAACCTTTCAAGCAGTCTTAAATGATCTTCATGTGTGGATGGGAGACATATTGCTACATGTAAGGCTGCATTTTGCTATACCAAATCAAATGCTTTTTCGTATATAGCAAACAATGAGCATAGTAAGGTCTTATGTTCTCTAAATCTTTTAGTTAATTGTGGAAAAATGTGGCTCACTGTTGAAAACTGTTTGCAAAAGCCAGTTGGTACACCACTAATGACCTCATCAAGGATGTCACCGATTTGTGTATAGACGACTCCAAAAGATTTTGTGTGGATGAAAGGGAGTAGACATAGAGATCACTCATCATTGACATTCTCCTGATCACCTTCTGTTTTTCTATTGCTCCATCAACTTTTCCATACCTTTTAACAGCTAATCCTTTAGATACTTTATATATCAGTCTTTAATGCTTTAATGTTTGTTTGCCTAGCACAGATCTCTATATACGTTTGGTCCAGATAGCTACTTTTCCTATCTTTATTCACCTCTATAAGTACCTCAGGGACTATGATATTAGGGTCTAAGCATGATGGTTTTGCTAGTCTTGATAGAGAAAAGAGTTTATTGAAATGGCTCTTGCAAATCTTTTCCATTTTTCTTCTGTTCGGAGTTCTTCCATTTTCATCCGTGAATAACCATTGGGATGATTGTGCTTATCTGGATAGCTTTCTAAGCTTTCTTTAAACTATTTTAACCCTCCACTGCTTTTCTCATATTTATTACATAATATTAATCACAACAATCCTTCTTTATGAGATTTTACAGATGAATTTATGTTCTAACTGGATGTTACCTTTGTCAGCCATCTCTCTCCATTTGGCAAATAAGTGAGCTGTCTGCTGACTAAGGTGCTTTCTGGACTCTTTTAGACTCATTGTTATTGTTGTTATTTAGTTGTTTTCAACTGTATCCAACTCTTTGTGACCCCTTTTGGGGGTTTTCTTAGCAAAGAAATCAGAATGGTTTGCCATTTTCTTCTCCAGCTCATTTTACAAGTGAGGAAACTGAGGCAAACAGGGTTAAGTGACTGGCCTAGGATCACACAGATAGAAAGTCTCAGGTCTTTCTGATTTTAGGCCTGGAACTCTACCTACATGAAATATGAGAGAGAGTGAAGAGTCAAGAAGACCCCAAAGTTGTGGGTCAACCTCTGGTTGACTAGGTTAACTGGGTGGTACTGGCCACAGAATAGGAAAGTCTAGAAAAGGGGAAGTTTAAGGAAGGAGAAAAGACAATGAATTCTGTTTTGGACCTGTTGAGTCTAAGATGTCTACAGGATATCCATTTCAAAATGTCTAATAGCCAGTTGGAGATGTAAGACTAGAGGTTAGGAGAGAGTCATGGACTCATTGTAATTAATTTATATTGGCTAAATATCTGGTTGTGATTATCATAGTAAGTATAGATGTTTCTGTTGTCCATTTCCCATTTTTTATTTTTAAAAAGTCATTTACATGATGTAGAGTTAAAATATTTAAATTATATAACACACTTTTTTCTCATTATTCTTTCTTTCTCCTCCTCCTCCTCCTCTTCCTTCTCCTCCTTCTCCTCTTTCTTTTATTAAATTTTGATCTTATCCCTGACAAGTAAGCATTTGGTCTGATTCTACTTAGCAGATTCAGGGATAACTCCCACATCCATAACAAGTCTTTTCCCATCTGTTAAAATATAGTCAGTTTTGGTTTTTGTGGCATCCAACGCCTGCTAATTCTTTTTTTTTTTCCTCAGGCAATTGGTGTTAAGTGACTTGCCCATGGTCACACAGCTAGTGTCTATATTTGAACTCAGGTCCTCCTGACTCCAGGACTGGTGCTCTATCCATTGTGGCACCCAGCTATCTCCCCCCACCTTTTTTTGCCAATCCTTTTATGGAAAAACTTTTTTTTTATGAAGTAGGAGGTTTCTGTAGAGTCTACAAGCCTTTGACCTCTCTAATTTCTTTTTCTACAATCACGCTTTCCTATGTATTTCTCCTCATTCTAATCTTTTCCCACTTTTGAACTGAAGTTACCAAGTGTTAGCAAAGTTAGGTGGTACAGTGGATAGAGCCCAAACCTGGTGTCAGGAAGACCTGAGTTCAAATACAGCTTCAGGCATTTACTGGCCAAGTCACTTAACCCTATTCACCTCAGTTTCCTGAAGTATAAAATGAATTGCAGAAGGAAATGGCAAACTATTCTAGTATCTTGGTCAAGAAAATCCCAAATTGGATCATGAAGAGTCAGGCATTACTAAAAACGGCAACAAACAAAAAAGAGGTATTAAAGGATATCTGGATTTTTTTTTGAGGAAATTACCATGATCTTAGTAGATCTTCTCTACCACTTTGTCCTCAGTTGGTACAGCTATTTTCATAGTAGTTTTTTTTGCAAATATTTATCATTATTACTACGATATGTGGTAACTCAAAGTCCCATAAAGTAATGTTTCTTGTAGCCTCTGGACACATGAAAAAATCTTTCTTTTCCTTTCCAAAGAGTACCTGTAGGCCATGATTCCATTTAGCTGCAAGCTGCTTCCTCTTGTTTTGTTTATTAAAACAATGTCAAACTTGTTGGGTCAAATCAAAATAGAAGCATTTATTAAGCACCCACTATATGCCAATCAGTGTGTTATGCAGTAGAGATACAAACAAAAGCAAAGTCCCAGCCCTGATAAAATTCAAAACCTAATGGAAGACACAATATGCAAGTAACTATGTACGAAAAGAAATATATGGGATAAATCAGAGATAATCAAAGAGAGAAGACATTAACATTAAGGAGGAATGGGAAAGACTTCTTACAGAAAGTAGGGCTTAAAAAAAAACTCACCAAAAAGGACAGGAATAAATAAAGCTTTTCTTAAAATAATAAGTAGTATCTATCTAAACCCAATCTATAATGGGGACAAACTAGAAACCTTTTCCATAAGATCAGGAATAAAGGAAGGACGTCCATTTCCCCATTACTATTCAATATTGTACTAGAAATGCTAGCTATGGCAATAAGACAAGAAAAAGAAATTAAAAGAATAAACTTGGAGAAAAAGGAAACAAAACTATAACTTTTTAAAAAAATAATGATATGATGGTTGACCTAGAGAATTTAGGAGCCAACTAAAAAAATTAATAGAAACAACAACTTCAGCAGAATTGAAGGATATAAAATAAATATATGTGAATCATCCATGTTTCTGTATATTACCAACAAAATCCAGAAGGAAGTGATAGAATTAAGAATTTCATTTAAAATAACATACAGATATCATGAAATACTTGAGAGTCTACCAGCTAAGATATACACAACAACTAAATGAACACAATTACAAAAACGTTATAGAAATAAAGTCAGATCTAAATCCTTGGAGAAATACTAACTGTTCATGGTTTGACCAAGCCAATATTTTAAAAAATGATGACTACCTAAATTACTTTTCTTACTCATTGCCATACCATCAAACTACCAAAGGACTATTTTATAAAGCTACTAAAAAAATTTGCAAAATTCATCTGGAGGAACAAAAGATCAAGTATATCAAAGGAACTGATTTTTTTTTTAATGAGAAGGAAGAGGGGTTAACAGTATCTGATCTTAAACTACATTACAAAGTCATAACTGTCAAAACAAGTTGGTACCAGGTATCATATAGAGAGGGACAGATTTAGGTGCACAATGTACAGAAGGAAATCAGCTCAGTAACCTAGTGTTTGAGAAATCCAAAGATTCCAGTTATTGGGGCAAGAACTCACAATTTGACAAAAAAAATTAGGAAAACTGGAAAATATTCTAACAGAAATTAGATAGAGACCAATATCTCATGCCACACAACAATATAATATTGAAATGGGTACATGATTTAGACGTAAAGGCTAACAATATTAGCAAAATAGGTGAACATGGAAGAAATTACCTGCCAACCCAAGGATGAGGGAAGAATTAATGACTAACCAAAAGACAGAGAGGTTAACAGGAAGAAAAATGAATAATTCTGATTACATAAAATTAAAAAAGTTTTTGCACAAACAAAACCAATGCAGCTAAAATGAGAAGAGAAGCAAGGAATTGGAGGGAAATTCTTTGTAGCAAATTTCTCTGATAAAGTTCTCATTTTTAAGACATATAAGGTACTGAGTTATTTTCTAATTGATAAGTAGTCAAAGGGAAAATAGGCAGTTTTCAGAGGAGAAAATCCAAATTATCAATAGCCATATGAAAAAAACACTTTAAGTCACTAATAATTAATGATACACAAATTAAAACCACTCTGCAGTACCACCTCATACCCATAAGATTGGTTAAACTGACAAAAAAAAAAAGGAAAATGACAAATACTGAAGGTGCTGCAGGAAAACAGACACTTTTAAGGCATTGTTGGTAGAGTGGTGAATTGGTCCAACCATTCTGGAAAGCAATTTTAAACTATGCCCCAGAAGCTATTAAACTGCGCATACCCTTTGACCAAAGTGATATTGCTACTTGGTCTCTAGGTGTCTACCCCAGAGATAAAAGGAAAAAGATCAATATGTACAATAAACATATTTATTTTTGTGGCAGCAAAGAATCAGAAATTAGGGAGATGCGCAAACAAGTTATGGTATTCATTTTTAATTTGTCAAATTCTCATTGAGTAGGTAGGGAAGGAAAGCAGAGTTCAATTTAGTCTTTTTTGGTAGCAGCCTTCTTCATGGCAGCCAGAATGTTGCTGAGCTCTTTTCTCTTCCTCTTGGCCCAGATGTGAGTGAGTTCTTATCCTTTTTTTTTTTAAATTAAGCTCAGCTATCCTTGGTGACCTTTAACAATTCCGTGGCCTGCCTCTCTTCAGGGGCAAACCTACAGAATTCCCAAATCATATCTCTCATAAACTTTCTGTGCTTAGTCAAGCACCCATAGTGACAGCAGTATCAGGCCTTCAAAACATTCTTCCTAACTTTGTGTCTCTTATTGAGGCCTGTACATGGCATAAAAGATGGCCATGGCTGTGGCACTACTGTAACTCCCTATTGTATCTAAATATAAAGGAATACTATTGTGTTGTAAGAAATGATGAAAAGGATGGTTTCTGAGAAAACTTGCATGAACTGATACAAAATGAAGTGAGTAGAACCAGGAGGACAATTTATACAATAACAATAATATTGTCAAAATAATGACCACCAAAAGACTTAGGAACATTGATCAACATAATGACCCACAATTACAAAGAATTTATGATGAAGCATGCTATTCATCTCCAGATAGAGAAATGATAGACTCAGAGTACAAATCAAAGCATCCATCCTTCCCTTCTTTCTCTCTTTTTCTTTCTTTCTCTTTCTCTCTCTCTACCCTCCTTCCTTCCTTCCTTCCCTCCGTCCCTCCTTCCTTCCTTCCTTCCTTCTTTGGCTAAATTTGGGAATCTGTTTTGCATGACTGTACATATTTGTAATATGCTTTATTTTTCTTGCCTTCTCAATGAGTAATGAAGGGGGAGGGAGAGGGAGAGAATTTGAAACTGAAAAAATAAAATAAAAGTAAAAAAAACTCCACAAAGGTGGAATTTCAGATGAGATTTGACATAACCTAGGAGCTAGAGAAGGGGAAAGAGAGCATTCCAGGCAAGGGATGAATCCAGTAAAAACATAATGAGGAATGTCTTATTTGAGGAACAGTAAGGATATCAGTCTTACTTGATCCCAGAGTATGTGAAAGGGAGTAAGGTATGAGAAGACTAGAAAAGTGATAAGAGTTCAGGTTATGAAGGGCTTAAAAAAACAAAGGATATTACGTGTAAGGAGGCTTAATTGAGCATGTCCAGATCACCTAATCTGGAGGTACTATGTCTCTGCTACATAGGTGGGGGTAATCTTTGACCATGTAGCCAGAGAGGCTGAATCTTTAAAACTGGCTAAATAGACAGTTGCCCTCTCTCAGGCTAAGACTCTTTCCTGCATGGTTTTTCTTGCTGCTTCCAGAGGGTGAAAATCATAGTTGACCCACAGCAAGGATGTGATGAACTAAACTAGAGAACCGGGAAGGATTTCCTTTCCCTGCTCTCGCTCTCTTTTACCCCAGTTTCAAGAAACAGGCCTGGGGAGGGGAGGGGGTTGGGGAGAAACTAGGGTGCCTGGGACTCTAGACTGAGGAAGTTTTTAGACTTGGAAGTGAGACTCTGCTCTATATAGTACAAGAGGGGAAGAAGGATTAAGTGCTGTGTATTAAGGAAGTAAGTTTGTATATCTTTGATTATACCTTTTGAAGTAAAGATTTATTTTTAAAAGAGCATTTGACTTTTAAATGGCTAAAGGGAACTGAGGTAGGAATGGGGGAAACCAGGGCACCATCAATGATGGTGAAATTAGACACCTGTCAGTCCCCATTATGGGTACTGGAGAACCTTGGTGGATGCATGATAAATGTAATATACCTACCCTTCCAGGTAGGTGGGGACCAGAGGTTATATCTATTTGGGTGGAGACATTAAGGAACCACTGGAGTTTGTTAAATAGAGGAGTAATATGGTCAGATCTGAGCTTTAGGAAGATCATTTTGACGGCTTAGAAAGATCACAGACTAGAGTGGGGAAAGTCTCCAGACAGGGAAAGTGACTAGCAACATATTGCAACATTTTAGGCATGAGATGAAAATGACAGCCTGTACTGAGGATGATATGATTCAGCCTCTCCAGTAATAGATCCACTGGCTGGTCAAAGGATAAAGATCTTCATATTTAAGGGCCAACAGTAAGTTTGCTGATGATTTGTAATAATTTGTAAAACTGTGATCTGTAATAATACTCTCCGTCTCCTTTGCCTACCATTCTGTCACTGGCACTGCAGAAGCCAAAGGGGACTATACAGGAATAAAGGCCACTTTCTGTTCTGTTCTGTTTCATGAGTTGCCATTATCACCAAAAATTTTCATCACCATATGGCCAGCCTGATAGTGATGTGTCTCTCTGTAATTAGTAAGGATAGCACTCTGGAAATAGACAGTCTATTCCCGGGGCTATCTTTGGAGCTTTTCCAGCATAGGAGAATCTACCAAAAATTGGGTTCTGCCAACATAGCCTTTGAGAATCCAGAGTTACTTTCATGCCATACTGAGACATCAGAGTAGGACTTTGTAATAAATTACATAAACAAGAGAGAAAAAATATGGATTACAGGGTTAGATGCTGAGAAAGTCTCTGATAAATTATATTAGTTATTTTAAAATTAAATATAAAAGTTAAAGTATCTTTAATATTATTTTTTAAATCAGGAGTTATGCTGCATTTAATGGAGAAACAATTGAAGCTTTCCCACACAAAATATAAATAAAATGGGAGTGTCCATTTTTGCCACTTCTATCTGACATAGAAGACTAGTATAAGGGGAGAAGGACTCCACTTTGTTGGCAAGAGTACTGGCAGAAGACTAACCTACTTGATCCGCTCTCACCCACAAGGGCTTTTTGGTGTATCCTTGATGTGTATCAAAGTCGCATGAGAAATCTTCATGGCAGAAACAAGTGGAAAGGATCAACAAAGAGCAATTTGAGTGTTTTATCTTCAGTCCTATAAAATGGCAGCATGAGATGCAAATAGCTTCGGGGGGGAATGTTGTCTTCCCTTGAGCTTCAGAAGAGATAAAAGAAAGTCACTCACCCTAGTCCAGAGAAGAGTCTGGGAGACCCTTGGTGGAGAAGTGTGCCACAAAAACTGCCTGAACAGCCCCCAGGGACCATGTAGTCAGATTTCAGAGGCAAGACATGTTTCATGGAAACTCTCCGTAGGGTTGCCCATGTGGATCTGTAAGGCCAGTGAAAAGGACTGATCAAAGAATGTGATGTACGTGGGCCACTTGGTATGTGGTCCGGCGGGTCTGACTCTAAGAGAGTAATAGCATTTGCCTGAGGCTTGAGTAGTTTGAACCTAAAAGGGCATAATCATACAGACTGGGAGGTTAAAGAACATTGCCATGAAGCAGCAGCAGGGGGAAGGGGTAAGAGAACAAGCATTCGTTAAACATCTACTCTATGCCAAAAGCTTTACAAATATTATCCCATTTGTTTCTCACAGCAACCCTGGGAGGTAGGTGCTATTATTATCCCCATTTCACTGTTGAGGAAACTGAGGCAGAGGCTGTGCCCAGGACCACACTGCTAGTAAGCTCAGAGGCTGGATTTGAATTCATGTCTTCCTGACTCCAAGATCAGCACTCTATCCATTGTGCTACCTAGCTGCCTGAAAGAAGAAGCATTACTGTAGAAGAACTCTACTGAGGATAAGAAGTTTGTCAGCCTTATAGAAGAAATTGTGACTGTGGAGATTTTGACCCAATCTGTGATTTTCTTGGTGAAAAGAGCTTCTTCTACCACATGGGATCAGAAGTGGCTGGGATCAAAGAGAGTAGCCTGGGCCACTGAGAGGTTAAGTGACTTTCCCAGGGTGGCACAGCGAGTCCAGTCTTGTTCTCTCTCTGCAGGCTGCCTCTCCACAGTGGAGAGATCGTTCTAATCCGATAACATTTATAGTGGCTTTCTTTGAAAGGGTTGAAAGACAAAGAGACAGAAGACGAGGGAAGACTAGAAATAGCCAGGAGTTGAGGGGCTTTCTCTTCCTGCTAGCAGCTAGAATATGTAGTCATTAAGGTTTTCCATCTATGAGAGTGCCAACAAAACTATGGCTGCCATATTGGCTTCAATAGTGCCTGGTTTACTTAACACTATACACAATGTACGAAAAGACATAATTTATTTAGGGATTTTAAAACTGCAAATTCTATCCTTCCTCCTAGTGAATTAATTGACATTGCTTGCTGGAAATGTATCAAGGGCACGCTGTAACTCCTTAAAGCAAAGATCAAATTGTCTTTTCTACAAAAGAACACACCTCAAGGTCATTCCCCTTGGCAGTGGTCTAGTTATTTAGAAATAAAAGAACTCTGTGAGTTCAGTTCCTGCTGGTGGTTTATTCTATCCACTTACCTACATTATCTCATGCCTATCATTATTGCCTTATACTCCTAAACTTCTGAGAAAATCCCTCCTTGTTTCCAAAATTACAGCTCTGTTGAAGAAGGTTTATTTGTAACACTCTAGTTCCTGGGATTATAGATAAAAGATTTCAGTTATCCTGAAAGCATTTTGATTCTGTGCTCACCATCCCATCTAGCCAATCATTGCCCTGGAATCTCTGGGAACTGAAAAACTGAAACATCTGTAGCATGTGTCAGAGAGAGTTCCTTTTTAGTCAGCATTTGTACTCATTCCAGAATTTAACTTTCTACTTGCAACTCTCCACTTGTCATTTGGGAAATTTACACTTCCCACAAGCTGATATACCAAAATCTTCTGTACTATTGAAATAGTTAGGGAAGCCCTAACTCAAGGCCTAGAGAAATCAGAGAACTCCTCCATTTCCAGGAAGTAATAGGGAACTATGGGACGCTGGTCGCATCTCAAACCCTCCTAAGATCTCTATGCTGAAGATAAAAAAAAAATCATTAGAATGCAATCAATCAATCAATACACATGTATTAAATGCCTACTGTATACCAGGTATTATGATAAGCGCTATGTATGTACATAAAAAGGCAAAAGATAGTTCCTGCCTTTAAGACACTTACAATCTAATGGTGGAGACAAATATAGATACAAAGCAAATTACATACAGGATAAATAGGAATAAAAAAGACAAGGCACTAGAAAAAAGGGGTGTTGGGAAAGGCTTCCTTTAAAAGATGGGATTTTAATTGGGACTTAAAGGAACCCAGGGAAGTCAACAGTTGGAGGGTGAGAAGGTAGAGCATCTCAGGGACTGGGGATAGCCCGAGAACATGCCTGGAGTTGGAGCCTCTCATTCATAGAACAGAAAGGAGGCCAATGTCATTGGATCAAAGGGTATGTGGGGAGGACTAAGGTGTAACAAGACTGGAAAGGTTGGAGGAAGGTAGGTTATAAAGGGTTTTGAATACCAAACAGAGCATTCTGTATTTGATTGTGGAAGCAATAAGAGTTTACTGGAGTTTACTGAGTAGGGAAGTAACATGGTCAGATCTGCACTGTAGGAAAATAACTTTGGTGGCTGAATAAAGGATGTATTGAATGGGGAAAAACTTGAGGTAGGCAGACTCAGACAGGCTATTGCAGGCTAATAGTCCAGGCATGAGGTGATGAGAGCCTGCACCAGGGTGGTGGCAGGGTCAGAGGAGAAAAGAGGGCATATATAAGAGATATTGTAGAGATGAAATCTATAGACTATAGCAACAGATTGGATATAAGGAGTCAAAGATAATGAGGAGTCAAGGATAACTCCAAGACTGTGAGTCTGAGGGAATAGGAGGATGTTATTGCCCTCTACAGTAACAAGGAAAGTAGAAGGCAGGGAGGGTTTAGGGGGAAAGATAATGAGTTCTACTTTGGATATTAGTTTAAGATGTCTACTGTTTGAGAAGTCTGGAAGGCAGTTGGAAGATGTGAGATTGGAAGTGAGCAGAGAAGTTGGGAAAGGATAGATAGATTTGAGAATCATCAGCAGAGATAGTAATTAAATCCATGGGAGCTGATTAGATCACTGAGTATATAGAGAGAAGAGGGCTCAGGACAGGACCCTGAGAAACACCTAGGTAAGAGGGCTTGATCTGCATGTGGATCCAGCAAAAAAGACTGAGGAGTGGTCAGATAGATAGAAGGAGAACCAGGAGAGAGTGGTTTCTTAAAAATCTTGGAGGGAAGAAAGTATTAAGGAGGAGAGAATGATCAACAGTGTCAAAGGTTGCAAAGAAGTCAAGAAGAATGAGGATTAAGAAAAGGTCACTGGATTATCAACTTCATGACTTCAGCGTGAGTGATGTGTTTCTTCTCTGGGTGAAGTGATTTGATTATCACAAAATCATTAGTGTCCAAAGCAAGGAATTAATATGGAGAAAATCTGATCAATTCCCCCTTTTCAGTTATTTCCTGCACACCCAAAAAGTAACCCTAATTTAATATGGAAAAAGGAATAGGTCACTAAAACAACACCCCCTTCCTCCTAATCACTGACTTCTGGGCATCATTGTGATAGCCCTGTGAAAGCCCACTGAGCTTTTGCTGTTCCAGCCAATGTGGACTTAGAGCTTTGATGCACCTAGAATCCATGGGAGACTTTGTCTCTCCTGAACTATGAAAAAGACCTACAGAATCCAGACGAGTCACTGATTTGGTTTTTAGGGAAGACATTGTAAGAGGGGATAGTATGGTATCTTGTTCTGCTCCCACAAAAGTACTGGGAAATAATCAATAGCTGTGGGGAAGCTCACTTATCTTATTTTACTAAGACAAAGGCCATCCTGGTGTCAGGGGGAACTAGAAAGGTGGGGGCATGACAAACAGCTCGGACCCTAGAGGACATGCCCTGGTCACAAGTGTCCTCACTACTATGCCTACATAATCTGCATAAAGAGGGAATGTAGGGAAATAAAGTGAGGAATTTGAGGAATTTTAACTACCAGGAAGGACAGAACTGTATAACCTCACTCCTGCTTCTGTATCAGTATGGGTGTTCCTAGCGTGTGAGATGAAAGAGTTCAGAGTCTGAACCTAAGGTCAGAAAAGGTCTTTATTCTTTTTCATGAGAAAGGACTCTGCCCCTGTCACCCACATGGAGGCAGGGAGAGAGCAACAGGTGGAAGCCAGCCCATGGTTATATAATCTTCTAATGCAGAAATCCAAAACCCTCCAACTGGTCTTCACTCTTTTTGGTAGAGGGGCTGACCCACAACCTAAGTGCGGGAATCTCTCTGAAACAAAGGACCCAGAAACATGTGGGTGTCCAATGAAAGCAGTCTTAACCTTATTTGGCATATCTTCTGCTGAGCTGGCTCTAGGGGAGGGTCTCCATTGCTCTAAGTCCCAGATTGCTTGATGGTCAGGTGACCTAAACCTACGCCTAGTGAATACTGAAGCTATTTTAGATTTGATTTTTCAGAATGGGGAAACTTCACTTATAAATTATCCCTCACACTAGTGAACACCATACCTGCTTCCTTACAGGAAGTGTAATAAATGCCTTCCTCAGCCCACTTTGTTTATGAGTTCTTTCAGTAAGAAGGGGTTTGCCATTTTAAAGGGCATATCACATGGACCTTCCTAAGGGCCCTCAGGGAAGCACTGGACAGTGGAAACTCATCTGGGCTAACTTCCTGACCCTGCCTAGGAATTATGAGGTACAGGCTCTGGGAACCCCCTTGAGCTCTCCTTGAAGCTTTGAGGTATAGGCTCTAAGAAACCCCTTGAACTTCCCACTTGATGAGGCATTTGCAAAGGCCATAAGCTTTCATTGTGGCTGGGCTCAGACCTCTGTTACTAGCCTAACCCTCCCATGTCCATCTAGTTCCTACCCTTGAAGCCTATCAACATATCAATCCACCCTTGAACTGGCCTAGCCCACCATTGTCTGTTGGCTCCAAGTAGCCTCCAGCAACTTCCCACCCTTAATCATTTATTTACCTCATCTGACTCCTCCTGAAGACCCTCCCCAAACTCCTTCTCTAGACCGCCCCTAGATTCCTCCCACAACCTTTCTATATATAAGATCCCGTGTGTGAGAGAGCGACAGAATTTTCTAGTATAGATTTACTGTGTCTAATACAGGTGAACTTTTAATAAACTTTGCTTTCCTTTGACTGAGAGAAGACTTGAGTTGAATTCATTCAGCAGGACTCGGCATGTTGGCATTTTGGGGCGGTATTTTGGGGTCTCAAGCAACCCTAACCCTAACCACATCAAGAAGACCTATGAGAGCCCCATAAGCATGTTTCTCACAACATTGACTCAGCCATTTCAACACAGCATTTATTCATCATCTGATGGGCAAGTAGTTAACCCACTATTATCTGTTCCTTTAGGTTGAGCCCTGAATTAAGAGTAGGATATAGAAGACAGCCAGGACTCAAATATCTCCTTCCCTGAAGGTTTGGAGGTTGTTTGGGAAGTGACTGGGGGAGGTGTTTGTTGTTTTAAATTTTATTTTCCTGATTACTCACTCTGTATTTCTATTTCTATTCATGTATCCTACCTTATGGGTCATATTCTTTACCACCATTCTCATTACCACCATCCTCACAAGACCAAAAAAAGTAGTTCTGAATAGCTAAGCATTCTGGGACTTAGAGTTATTGCTCAGCTTCCTGAGAATGGGGACTGGGTAGACTGTGGGGACATGACTTACTTCCAAGTTGGGCCTGGAACGGTGCTTGGAGAACTGCCACGTACTTAAGTACTTAGAACTGAACTAAGGATAAAAGCTTGCCAGCCATCACATCCTATTGCTGAATAGGAGTGCTGACTATGTTTGCTGGGACCATAAGGAAACCCTTCAAAGCATAACTCCAAACTCCCCTGCTTCTGCTACCCGTATCTATTTGTTGTCAAGCAAATTTTAATGACCTATTCTTTGGTTATGTTTTATTTCTTTGTTTATTCCAATGAACGTATATGGTTGACCCTGATTCAGGGATATGCTAGTAAATGTTTAACAACCAGATAACAGTTAACAACCAGTTAACAACCAATGTTTAACTACCCCTACCCCCAATTTTTTTTTTGCACAACAAACAAAGTTTAATCTGCATTATTAACATTTTCTTCATCACTTTCTTAAGGCTGGACAATCAACAAAACAATAAATCAAGCCCTGACATGTCAATTAGCTCTTTCTTTGGAATAGACTAGCTCCAGCACACTTTACCCTGATCACAATTTATGTTTTATATCACATTGGCTAACATGGAAAAACAGGAAAATGATAAATGTTGGAGAGGATGTGGGAATGTTGGAACACTAACTCATCGCTGGTGTAGTTGTGAGCTGATCTAACCATTCTGGAGAATAATTTGGAACTATGCCAAAGGGGCTATACAAATGTGCATACCCTTTGACCCAGCAATACCACTTCTAGGGCTGTATCCCAACGAGATCATAAAAATGGGGAAAGGATCCACATGTACAAAAATATTTATGGCAGCTCTTTTTCTTGTGGCCAAGAACTGAAAATTGAGGGAATGCCCATCAATTGGGGAATGGCTAAACAAATTGTGGCATATGAATGTAACGGAATACTATTGTGCTATAAGAAATTATGAACAGGCAGACTTCAGAGAAACCTGGAAAGACTTATATGAACTGATGCTGAGTGAGGGAAACAGAACCAGGAGAACATTATACATAGTAACAGCCACAGTGTGTGAGGATAGATTTTGATAGACTTAGCCCTTCTCAGCAATGCAAGGGCCTAAAATAATTCCAAAGGACACATGGTAGAAAATGCCAGCCACATCCAGAGAAAGAACTATGTAGTTGGAATATAAAATGAAGCAGACTATTTTCTTTTTTGTTTTGTTTTATTTTTTTTCTTTCTCACGTTTTTTTCCCCCATTCCTTATAATTCTTCTAAGCAACATGATTAATGTGAAAATGTGTTTAATAGGAATGTATGTTTAAAGCCCATATCAGATTGTAAGCCATCTTGGGGAGGGAGCAGGAATGGATGGGGGAGAAAATGTAAAACTTACGGAAGTGAATGCTGAAAACTAAAAATAAATAATTTAATAAATTGGGGGGTAAACAAAAGAAAAAAAAAGAAATGTATGTTTTATTGTACACAACAAATTAAAAGCATGCAAAATATGAGATGGTACAGGTTCAAAGAGATTTAACTTCACAGATAGTAAATGACTTTTAGAAGCCTCTCTTTTCAGCATTAGTGTTTGAAAAGGCATCTGGCATGAGATCTGAACTAATGTTGACTTTATCTTTTTTTTTTATACCAATAATCCAATAAATTTCCCAACTAGCAGAGAACCTTAAAAGAGAGTTCATACTTTTTAACCTCAGGATATATAAATAGACTTCGAGTCTATTATGTTGTCATCTGGGTGTAGCGAAGGCCCTGGGGCAACCAAGGGAAGCTGATTAATTGTGGGTGGAAGAATAGCCACTCCAGTTACGTGTAAAAATGAGAAAAAGTTGTAAAGAAGGGCAAATTTAGGCTTGATGTCAGGAAAAGCTTCTGACCAATAATTAGAGCTAAACAAAGGTAGAACCAGCCACTTCAGGAGGTAGTAGATTCAGGCTCATTGGAGGTTCTCCAGAAAACAGTGAATGGCCACTTGTTGGGTAATACAATTACTTTAAGATTCAATCTTCTCTTCTCTTTAAACCAGAAGTTCTTAACCTTTTTGTATAACATGAAACAGTCTGGTGAAGTCAACTGACTCCTTTGAATAGTGATTTTAAATAATGTGGGAAATGCTAAGCTTAAGTGAAAATTCAGTGAAAATAAATGTCTGGGGAGAGTGAAAACTTCTCAGGCAGTTTTGGATTAACTTGCTCCCCTCCAATACTGCTGTGATTTCCCACCTTTGTGGGCCCCTCCTCCTGTGGGGAGTCAGGGACAGCCCAGGCTCACTCCTCCTCCCTTGCTTTGGGACCCTTTCCCCCTTTCCCTTGTTGTCAGTCACCATCCTTGTTCTTTGTAAACCTATTTCCCAGCCACTGAGAGATAGTGGCAGACTTCCCTGTGACTTGCCATTGGGGAAGATTTTGGTGCCGAGACTTAAGTCTGGCTCTCAGCCAATGAGAGAGGAGACAGTTGGGGAAGTGTGCTTGACTGCATTAGAGTATAAATTTTTGTTCTGTCTCTTGTAACATGCCTCTTCTTCATGATCAGTCATGGGGAAGACCACCCTCTTCTCCCAGGGAAGAGAATAAACTCCTGTTTTTATCCTAAGACATCTCTGAATTTCTAATTAAATTTTTGGATGGGGTTTTTCATCCAAAACATAAAGATGTAATTTTTTTTCTCAGTCAAGTACATGGACATCTTGAAATATGTCCTTATTGCCCAGCCTTCCCCCCTCAAAAAAGCAAAAAAAAAAAAAACCCAAAAAACAAAAAAAGGATATGGTTCAAGCACTACTCTTCACATGAAGTCTTTTCTGATTTCTCCCAACTTTTCTTTCTCTACCTGCTTTGTATTTAGTAACTTTATATTTTTCTTTTTATATTTATTCTGGATATACAGACACACACATATTTGTTGTCTCCTCCATTATTGTAAGGTCTTTGAGAATGGGGATAGTTTCATTCTTTGTATTTGCATCCCATAAAGGCTCAGGATCAGATTCTGGGGAATATTGTAGATCTAGAGCTGCAAGGAATATCCAAGTCCATTTGGCCCAGCTCCCTTATTTCATGTTTGAAAAAGATAAAATATATGGAAAGTTAAGTGACTTCACTCAAGTCACATAGGAAGTAGACATCAGAAGCAGGATTTGAACCTTGCCTCTCAGACTCCAAACCCAACACTCTTTCCACTGAATATAAGTCCATAGCATCATGGGAACAGCTGAGTCAGAAGGAGAAGTCGCAGACCACATTCAGGTCCACAACCATGTGTATTTCAGCTCTAGTATGGAATAAGGCCTATGAGGCACCATAATAAGAGACCTAAGTTTTAAGAACTCAAGACAGTGTCAACTCCCTGGTGCTGCCTGCTTTTTGGCTAAATAATTGTCTACGTACTTCTTCTGGTTTAAATTCTCTGAAGGTCAACAGGTTCAACCCCTTCTCCCAGCCTTTGAATCCCGTCCCATTGACACACCCTAGTAATCAACCCAGTCTGGCTTTTCAGATTATACCTGTTTTCACCCCAGATCAGACCCTACCTACCCTTCTGGTTTATCCTAATTACTGGAACACGTTGGCTCTAGCCCAGGCAAGGTGAAGACACACCCTAATCCTGGTTAAAAGATTTCAGCAGAGGAGTTCAGAAAGGCCCTGATAGCCTTTACCAGGGTGGCATCCTGGTGAAGGAATACTAGAGTATAGGTTTCAATAGTTTCATCTTAAGTGAAGATTTCTACTGAATCTGAAACATGGTAGTTACACGAATTAAGGGGAGTAGTGAGAGGTGAATAATGTAGCAAGCAATGATGTTGCCATTCCCATGAACAAAGACAGGTAATCAGGGACGGAAGACTGCCTGTTGCTGTCTTTGGACACACAGGCATACCTTGGAGATATGTAGGTTCATTCCAAACCACTGCCATAAAGCAAATATTACAATAAAGCAAGTCACATGAATTTTTTGGTTTCCCGGTGCATATAAAACTTATATTTACACTATACTATAGTCCATGAAGTGTGCAATAGTATCATGTCTTTTTTTTTTTTTTTTGCTTTTTGGAGGGGGGAGGGTAGGGCAATTGGGGTTAGGTGACTTGCCCAAGATCACATGGCTAGTTTTTGTGTTAAGTGTCTGAGGCCGGATTTGAAGTCAGGTCGTCCTGACTCCAAGGCTGGTGCTCTATTCACTGCACCACCTAGCCACCTGAATAGTATCATGTCTTTAAAAAATGTATATGCTTTAATTAAAAAATACTTGATTGCTAAAAAATGCTAACCATCTGAGCCTTCAGTGAGTGGTAATCTTTTTGCTGGCAGAAGGTCTTGCCTCAGGGTTAATGGCTGCTGACTGATCAAGAGAGTGGTTGCTAAAGGCTGGAGTGGCTATTGCAATTTCTTTAAATAAGACAACAATGAAGTTTGTCAATTGACTATTCATTTCACTTGAATATTTAGAGGCTATTGAAAGATTTTTAAATGGCTAATTTCAATATTGTGTCTCAGGTAATAGAAGGGCTTGAGGAGAGGGAGAGAAACAGGGACAGCCGGTCAGTGGAGTAGTGAGAACACATACATTTATAGATTAGGTTCACATGGGCATGGTTTGTGGTGCCCAAAAACAATTACAATGGTAACATCAAAGATCACTGATCACAGTTCACCATAACAGATACAATAATGATGAAATGTCTGAAGTATTCGAGAATTATCAAAATGTGACCCAGAGACATGATGTTAAGCCAGAAGGAGTATGAAGAAGATTAGTTAGCCAAAAAGCAGGCAGCACCAGGGAGACATGCTGTTAGGAAAAATGGCACTGATACACTTGCTCAATTCGGGGTTACCACAAACCTTCAATTTGTAAAAAAAAAAAAATACAATTATCTTCAAAGTACAATAAAGCAAAGTGCACTAAAACGAGGTATGCCTGTACTGGCTTATCAGTGGAGAAAATAACTAACTTAAGAATGCCTTCAGGACTCTGAAAGGGGCATAGTACAGCTATGTTGATTTTCCAGTGAGTCACCAAATTCAATTAATGAAATTACTAGATGTAATGGGACTGGATGTGATGGAAAAGTATTGTTTTGAATGACTTGTGCCCTCTAGTGGACTACTAAAAGGCAGTCCACTATCTCATGTGTCTTTATAGGCTATAATATTAGAAGTAGGGACTCACACAGTTCCTTAAACTTGGGGTAGTTATCACCTATGTAATCAACCTTTAGAAGCTCCTGAGGGGATCCATGGAACTTATTATAAGTATCATAATATAATATAATATATAATTTATAATAATAAATTATAATATAATTTATTATAAGTATTTATTAAACATGTAGTATGTGCTAGGCACTGTGCTGAGTGAGCTCTTTACAAATAATATTTCACTTGATCTCAAGTGTGACTTGAGGGGGAGGGAGGGTAGCCTAAAAGGTTACTACAGGAAAAAGAAATTCTGGACACAGGATGCTCAACCAATTGAAAATGCCATAACTTTAATAATTAATATTCCATTTACTTTTACACACCCAGATCAATACTGAATCAGGGATAGAATCTAGGTGTAATTCTAGACCACCTCAGAATAGTTTGAAATGCTATGATCCACCCTCAACTATTTCTTCAGCACTCCACTTCCACCATCTTCAAGAGACTCTCCATCACTGACCTAGTCCAAAAATCCTCTGTAGAAATTGGAGACTGGAGAGGGACTTTCCATTCTGATCCAAACTCACACCTGGGGGAGATTTTTAGATTATTTCTGGGATTGGGAATGTGAGCTGGGGTGATACACTGTTGCCAGACTGTATTCTGAGAATAAATAAGATACACAGAGTAGCCTGAGGGGTTGGGTGCAGTTTCCAACACAGATTTGTCCATTTAAGAAAATCTGATACTTGGTCACTCACAAATTGAAAAGATACATTTGGGGAGATTGTTTGCATTACTCATGGAGTTTTAACCTTTCCTATTGATCCTCAACCTTGTTTTAAGTAAGACATAGAGCGCCAAAGTGTTTGTTTACAAAGACACAGCTAAGTAAAAGAGTTAGGAGTCATTTCTGTTTGAAGATTTATTTTAAAAATGCAACTGAAGGAATTATGAAATTGCCAACTAAATCCATTAAGAAAGCAGGATTTTTTTTCTGTCCCTTACACAATAATACCAATAACTTCAATCCAAGGAGAACTGAGTCATTTACTCTCTTCCTTGACACTAAGGTTCTTTTTCTCACCTTCAGTTCTTTGCAGCTCTACCTTAGGGCCCTGATAGAGTGTGGGAGGGGAAGATTTCTCAAAGCTTATGTCTGGCTCCTGTCAATGTTCAAAAAGGGAATGTAGAAAGGCACAAAAATGTATGCAATGTTAGTGAGTCAGTCAACTAGCAGTTATGAAGTGTCTTTGTGTTAAGTCTGGTGATACGAAAAAAGGGCAAAAAACAGTTCTTGCTCTCAAGGAGTTCATAGTTCAATATAGGAGAGAACATACAAATAACTAAGTACAAGATATTTAAAAATCAAGCATAGAACGGCTATTTATTTTTTCCACACATGCAAAAAAGAAATGACAAACAAAAGACTCACAAGCAAGCAATAACTGAAAAAAATAAACATGCCACTGTAACTTATGAATGGGAAGCCCATTAGTTTTATGGGCACAGGCCAGAATTTCAGTTTCACCCTTCCCCCTCTCTTTACTACTGCCACATCAGCATTAGGCCCCTTCAGGAATTTTTGACCTCCACCCTAGCTTGTGACCTTTTCCCCTCCCTTGCTTTAGTATCTACCAAATAAGGACAAGAGCTCTCTGCCCCGCCTCCCAGCCAATTGGAGACAGTGGTGGGCTTCTTTGTTATCCGCCACTGGGTTAGAGTTCAGGCCAAGACTGAGGGCCTGCCTCCCAGCCAATGGGAGAAGGGACAGCCAGGGAAAGGGGGCTTGACTGCGTTAGGGTATGAATTCTTGTTCTGTCTTTCATAATATGCGCCATTCTGCTGGTTCATACTGGTGGAAGGGATGCCCTCTTCTCGTGAGAAGTGAATAAACTTCCTGTTCCTTTCTTAAGGTACCCCTGACTTTTAATTTTTCTGGGTAGGGGATTTTTGGGGTCCTCATACTCCACACACTTAAACTACTTTTATACTCTAATAGGAACTTGAGACTTAAACATCAAAAAACAAAGTAGTTTTCAGGAATGATGAATAGGCCTTTTGCATGTCACCTCAGCTCTGCATTACCTAGACAATTGCTCAGATCTCTGTCTTCTGACAAGCCAGGCAAGTGACTGGGCTTATCCTTCTGCTACTGGCATCCTCTTTGATGTAGAAATTCCTCCTATTTCCAATTAGCTCTAATTAAGGGACCCAGTATCACTTGAATTCACAAAGCTGACACCAAAGCTGGAAATGCCCATCTCAGGATTACATTCAGTCATCTATACTGAGGAAAGAATGACAAAGCAGAAAAGGCAGCTAGAGACCCTAAGGTCCAGACTGCGTTCATGTAGTCAGGCCCCTGTTTTAGCTGCCAAGTGCTCCTAGAAGCTGGTATGAGAAGGACACAACCTCCCCCACCCCTCACAGGAGACACAGAAGGGAGAGCTACCTGCCATACATCCCCAGAAACAGGAAGGAAGAGATTGAGCTGTCCCTTCTTTAACTGATGCAGGATCAGCAACCTACTCTCTTGCCATTGTCATGGGGTAGGGAGAGGATAAATTTATCACCAAGAATCTGCTGTGTCATACTAAAATCCCAGGTCCTCTCAACATTGACCTATATGTTTTCCCTAGAAGAGCAGGTTCAACACTTGCTGGGGTTTGCTCTAACCAGAGGAGAGGTGGAGTGCCTCCTCTTTCTTTCCCCACCCCCACCCCATTAAATTTGTAAAGCATAAATGGCCATGCAAAAACAGATAACCTCCTATCTATTTTCCCCTCTCCAATACATTACATGGGCATTAAGGTGGAAAGAGGAGTGGCTGGAATAGCTGTATAGGGCACAAATCTGCCAAAGCCAGCAGGTGGGGCTCCAAACTCAAAGCATACCAACCTAATTTCACTGTGTATGGGCTGACATGAGCCAGCATCTTGGCTTACAGGCACTGGCTCAATACCAATTTAGCATGTAGAACTGCCCCATAGCTGCCTTTCTAAGATTCTTATCTCTTTGTAGGGGTATACATTAATTCAGCAACCATAATTATCTTGGCTTGTTTCCCCATTCCATCTATTTCCCAATTCTCTTTTCCCCCCTGATGTGAGCACATTTGGATTAAAGTAAATTTACTGAAGCAAAACTGAAAAATAAAAGGCATAGGGAGAGAATTCCAGAGCAGCAGTGTCATTTATAGGCAGGGTCTAGAATCTCAACTCCTCACTCACACATCTTCCGTGCTCCACTTCTGCATGTTGTCATAGAAAAAGCATGCCTGAAGACCTTGTGCCCAGGACTGCTTAGTCTCATAGTTAAAGAAGGAAAAATATCATGACTAAAGCTCAGCTTCCCCTCTCGTTTGGGAAATGCGCCCCCACCACCACCCAGACACCAAACCCATCTCTTCCTCTTGACTGTTCAGTGTTCCCTGTATTGTGTTGCCACCAGAGTCTTATAAGGGAGGGTGTCTCTAATACAAACTGAAAGAGCAACCACTCATCAAGCATATGCTTCCATTTCAAAGATCCAGAGTCAAAGAATCCCCAATGGAAAGAGATTTTAAAAAAATGCTTCTTTCTTTTAAAAAGTCTACTTAGACTTAGTAGTTCTTAACTTGGGGTTTCTGAACTTTTTAAAAAATATTTTGATAACTATTTAAATGTAATTGATTTCTTTTGTAATCATGTATTTTTTTTATTAAGAAATATTATTCTGAGAAAGGGCTGCCAAAGGGGTCCATGACTTATACACAAAAAGGTAAAGAACTCTGAACTAGAACTCATGACCTATTGGACAGTTGCCTTTCTGATAGCTGAGCCTTTGCCCCTTTCTTACTTCCTCTTCTTTGGCACCTAATGTAAAATACAGGGAGGAGACATTTTGTGAGAGGATATTGAAACAGATGGTACAAATAAAACAATAAAGCCCGCACTTAAAATCTTTCTTTTTGTTTAAAAAAAAGTTTTTCAATTAACATTTATTGATTCCCACCTCCCTTCAAAATTGGAAAGAAGAAAAAGAAAACCTTTGTAATATGCATAGCCAAACAAAACAAATTCCCACATTTGGTCATGTACAGAAATATATATGTATACACGTACACACATGCATATATCTTTCTGCACTCTATCACCTATCTTAGGCAGTGTGTGGCATGGTTCATTGTTGGTCCTTTTGTAATTATGGTTGGTCATTGCATTGATCATAGTCCAAGAGTCTTTCTAAGTGATTTATCTTTGTTCTGCTCACTTTTCTCTGCATCAGATCATACAAGTGGTCCCAAACTTCTCTGAAACTATTCTTTTTGCTATTTCTTACAGCACAATAGTATTGCATTACATTCATATGCTAGATTTGGTTAAGCGAAATGGTGAACGACATGGATTCAACTTAAACCTGTGCTTTCTATGTGTACTCCTTCTAACTGCCATAATAATAGGAAAGTTTTAAAAGAGTTATGAGTATCATTCTCTCGTGTAGAAATGTAAACAGTTTAAGTTCATTAAATCCACTATGATTTCTCTGTCCTACTTACCTTTTCATGCTTCTTTTGAATCTTGTACCAAAAGTCAAATTTTCTATTCAGCTCTGGTCTTTTATCAGGAATGCTTGAAAATCCTCTATTTCATTGAATATTCATTTTTTTTTCTTTTGAAGGATAATACTCAGTTTTGCTGGGTAGGTTGTTCTTGGTTGTAAGCCTTTTTTACCCTTTGATTCATATTCTAAGCCTTCCAATCTTATAATGTAGAAACTGTTGCATCTTGTGTTCTCCTGACTGTGACTTTATGGTATTTGAATTGTTTCTCTCCAGCTGATTACAATATTTTCTCCTAGACCTGAGAGTTCTGGAATTTGGCCATAATATTCCTGGGAGTTTTCATGTTAGGATCTCTTTCAGGAGGAAAAAATGTGTATTCTCTCAATTTCTATTTTACCCCCCTTATTCTAAAATATCAGGGCAGTTTTCCTTAATGGTTTATTGAAAGATGATGCCTAGGCTCTTTTTTGATCATGGTTTTCAGGTAATCCAATATTCTTAAATTATCTCTCCTAGATCTATTTTCCAGGTCAGTTGTTTTTCCAATGAAATATTTCACATTTTCTTCTTCTGTTTTTTCATTCTTTTGATTTTATTTTATTGCTTCTTGATGTCCCATAAAGTCATTAACTTCCACTTGCCCAATTGTCATTTTTAAGGAATTGTATTCTTCAGTGAGCTTTTGTATCTCCTTCTCCATTTTGCCAATTCTGCTTTTCAAGGCATTCTTCTCTTCATTGGATTTTTGTGCCTCTTTTACCATTTGGTCTGTTCTGTTTTTTAAGGTGATATTTTCTTTTTTTATTATTTTTTTTTATTTTTTTTATTTTTTTTATTAAATTTTTTTGAGTTACATATTTTCTCCCCGTCTTTCCCCCGCCCACCACCCCAAAACAGCCATCCCAGTGTTTCCCCCCTCCCCCAGTCTATTCTCTCCTATGTCACTTTTTCGTAGGGCAGGATGGA
>CM053583.1:259131599-259156510 GCA_028627135.1 Pseudochirops cupreus | reverse complement strand
GTGCTGATATGGTTTCTCGTAGCCGAGCTGACTTTAGTGGGAAGTATCTTTGTGTGCGTTTTGGAGTTCTAGGATTGGTTTAGAGTCCTATTTTATGGGTATTTTGGGGTGGCTACGTGAGAGCTGCGATGTGTTGCTGCTGCTATGCTGCCATCTTGGCTCCGCCCCAATCAACCTAGAATTTTAGAGTCGGAAGAGGCCTTGGGTGGTTATATAGCCTACCATATGATCAAAAGAAATCCCTGCTACAGTATAACCAACAAATAATTCTCCAACCTGTGTTTGAAGACCTCAAGGAGGGAGGAATCCACCATCTTCCAAGATAGCCCATTTCATTTGTTAATTGCCCTGCTTATTAGAAAGCTTTATTTCTGAAAAGTTCAGATTTGCTCCTTTGCAACTTCCATGTTTTTTCTAAGTCCAAAATAGAACAAATTCAATTCTTCCACGTAACAACAGCCCTTCAGATACTGGAAGAGAGCTGTCATGTCCCTCCTCATTTGTCCCTTCTCCACCCTAAACATCAGAATTCAAATTATCCAAAATAAAAAATAAAAGCTAGTTTTTCAAATTGGTTTCAGATTTTTTAAAATAGAGATTTCTGTTTAGGGATCTTAATTGGAACGCTCACTTTTTCCAAATCTTTTCCAAAGACTATGAAACCTTTCTGAAAATCTCATACATTATTGTTGGGGAAGGACAAGATTGTTCTGTCAGGTAGAATGATGGGTCCACTACCTCATGTGATCTGCATATCCATATGAAGACCTCTCTACTTTAATCCATCTCTCCCATTCTCATGCCTTGCTTAAGAATTCTACCCCTTGGCTCCTTTAGATGTGCACTGTGCCATACATATCAGGTGCTTAATAAATTTGTTTAATCAGTTGGATTTTAAAGTTATTTAGCAGTTGGTCAGTCAGCAGGCATTTATAAAGCACCTGTTCTATACCAGGCTCTGTGCTAAATGCTGGATACTTCTAGGAAAAAAATAATGCATTAAGCAATATTTGTTATTAGCATCTAATTGGAGAATTAGTTTTATCATTGTATTTTCTAATCATGTCCACTAGCCAAGAATAAGCATGTCTTCGAATTTTATGGAGTTATTTTCATTTATTTACCTATTTGGTTTTGTATTACCCTTTTTAGGCCACCCTTTATTACCAGATTTCTTTTTGGACGAGTACCCAGAAATAGTTACCAAGGAAGTGGAAAAACTACAAGGTAAGATGCTTTTGTTTTCTATAGGTTTGTAATGATAGGAATATATAAAGATAGGCTAAAACAAAATAATTGCCCTCAAAAAGCGACACCTGCTTCTGCTGTGAAAGCTCTTGTAAAATTAAAGTATAGGATTAAATAATTAGGATCCTTTAAGCCCCACCCCCAGACCCCCAGACAAAGAAGGGTTTTATTTTTCCTCCTACCGGCTGCAGACAGAAAAAAGCCAGAGACCCTTAATATTATCTTTGCAGCCATTTAAAAAAAATGATTGGAAAATTCAGTTCATTTCAACTCAACATTTATTAAATGCCTACTGTGTGCTGAGCACTGTGCTAGGCTCTGGGGGAGATGCAAAGTTGAGATAAGATAAGGTCCCTGCCTCTTGGAGCTTGCAGTCTAGTAGGAGGATATGACATATACATATATGCAAATAACCACAATATAAAATGCACATGATGAGTACATGAGGGAATTACCTTTTTTTTTTCCTATTATTGATTCTTTAAATGTTGCTTTATTTTGGAGAAGAACTGGGTAACATCCAGCATGTCTTGGAGCCTTGTTATCATACTGTTCTCAAGGTCAATACCACGGGATGAGTTAGGTAAAGTAACCTGATAATGAGGGCTATTCTTATTTTATTTTAAAAAGAAACCTAAAGAGATCCTAGAGGGACCCCATCCCCCCTGCTAAGTTCTCCTCTCTAGTGAAGAGTTATAACAAGTTTCCAGTATATTAGTTTTTCCTGATTTCTTCCCTAGTTAGAACTTGGACATCTGGTATTCAGAAGGAGAAAGTTCTTTCAAGTAACCAGTTTCCGGGTAAACGTTCAGGTAATGAGTACTTTTGCCATCAGAATTGTAGGGTATCCAGTTATACACACAATTGAGAGGCAGTATGGTGTAGTGGATAGAGAGCAGGACTTGGAGTCAGCAAGACTTGGGTTCAAATCCTGCCTCAGACACTTGCTGGCTCTATAATCTTGGGCAAGGCACTGAACCTCTCTGGGCCCCAGGTCCTCATCTGTAACATGAAGGGGGGTTGGTCACTAAGGTCCCTTTCAGCTCAATATCTGTGATCCTATGACTTAATCTCCCTGAGACTCACTTTTCTCATCTATAAAATGGGAATTTTCATAGCACTTAACCTCACAGGGTTTTAAGAATCAGATGAGATAATATAAGTGCTTCATAAACCTTAAAGTGCTTTGTAAATCAACTGTAATTACAATTATTATTCATTGAAGTATTTGGTATTCATACATGTGAGGGTGTGTTGATTTTAGAGCGTTCCATCCTCCTGCCCCTTCTCCTGCAACTCATCAAGCGTAGCCCCCTTTGCAAGAGCAGGTCTTGCTCTCATTTGTTTTGGGAGGCCAAATATGCTTTTTTGCCAGTGGGTAAATTTTATTTTTCTTTTTGGTCGAGACCTGTGATTCATTGCATCAGTGTAGGGAACTTCCAGTACAGAAACCCTTTCCACTGACATCAGTGGGCACCTCCTGCAACTTTTTAGTCTTACTTAGAGTGTTGTCTGGGCCAGTGGAGAGGTTAAGTCACACAACTAATGTATATCAGAGGCAGGACTTGAACCCAGTTCTTCCAGACTCCAAGACCAGCCCTCTGTCCACCATGCCCTGCTACTTCTCAGTGTGGGGTGGGAGTGGGTGGGGGAGCTATATCTTATCTCAACTTTGCATCTCCCAGAACATAGTTAGGCACATAATAAATGTTGAGTTGAATTATTAAACTGAATTTAAGCATTTTGTTGTTTCCTCCAGTTGATAGGTGGTGGTGATATCATAGGGAACCTATTAAACAAAAGCATCTCAGAACTATTTCTAATCATTCTCTGAGTGGCTGATGTCTTCAAATGGAACAATCTGGGGGTATGTAAAGTTAATAGATGTTACATTTGATTAATCGTCTAGTGTGCATTAGATGGGCTAAGTAATGCACTTTAGGTCACAGGCTTTGGTCAAACTGTAAACATAGGTTTGCGTCATATGTGCACTGTTTGATAGATACTGTAAACTGATGCTTAATGTTTGGCTTTGTGTTGCTGAGATTTCAAGTGCATATATTACCACCTTTCTAACAGATGCGACTCCACCAGCAAAAGATTGGAAACAGTATGTACAACAACCAAAATTAGCTGCTGGAGCAGTTGAAGAAACATTTAAAATTCTTAAAACAGCTCTCAGTGAAGATATTGTGAAAGCTACTCAGGCAGTTTATCTGTTTGAACTCTCTGGTAAGGATGAATTCTGTTAACTTTGGCCTTGAATTCAATTTAGCAAATATTTATTGAAACCTACTATTATGTAGAAGAAAGTTAAGAACAGTAGTAATCTCATTGATAATTAATTATGATTGGATTGCCTGGTACTTTTAAACCCCACTTGACACGTCTTCATTTTTCAAAGGAAGCCTTCTTTAACCTACTACTTCCAAGCAAGGTTGTTCAGGCTTTTGCCTCTAAGAATTAGGGAATACAGAGTAAACTGCTAAATTATGAGGGACAAACCAGTTTGGGGAGACAGAAAAAGAAGTAGTAACTTTTAGTATTCCAAATCAGGATATTATGTTGTTGATAAATAGTGTCAAGAAAAAGCCAATTTATGCAGCTCTGTTGTAGAATATTAAACTCCTGTATGTTCCTCAAGTTTGATGAAAGCATAATATTTGTGACTTTATGTTGTGTGCGTAGGTGAAGATGGTGGAACTTGGTACCTTGATCTTAAAAACAATGGTGGGAATGCTGGGTTTGGACAGCCTAGTGAACCGGTAGATGTGGTTTTGACCATGACCACTAGTGATTTTGTGAAGATGTTTTCGGGTGAGTTTCCAAATAAGTCCATCTCCTGTGTGTATGTATTTGTGTGTATGTTTTAAGCTAACACAAATATAATCTTATTTTAAGGTATATGCTTAATCTCTTCCTTAGTCATCAAAAGATAGAGACTTTTTAAATCTAGGGATTTTCCATGAATACTGAGCAACTCCTTACATTGCAGAGTAGTTGCTGAATCACCCCTACATTTCCCTGTTCCTGTACTTAGTGCTGCCACTGCTATAACCATTTCCCTCCTAGTACTGAACTCTGCCTGGTTAACACAAGAATGAGTTGGAAATCAACTTTTTGTGTGTATTACTAGCAAGCAATTGTTCTGGGGAACAGGACACTGGAGACAAAGAGCTATACTCCTTATTTATTTGGTTGTTTTTAACATTCTTTTTTTTCCCCAAGAACTATGCTCTTAAAAAGAATTCTTAAATTGATTTCATATCTGGTAGTCAGGTGGAAATTATCTCTTTACAACAGCAACACGATCAACAAAAATGTTGAGCTTTGCCCAAAATTGTTTATGAAGAAATAGTAATTTCTTGGGGAACATTCAGATATGGCTACTTCTGTGATAAAGAACACCCCAATGCCAGTCTATCTTTGAAACTCCTGAGCTGCTTTGCTAATCTACCCCGTTCATATCTGGGACCAACAGAAAAGTTCCTTAGGAGGTGATTTAATCTAGGATCCATTTTAGAGCCATACAAAAGAAGTTCACAGTAATTTTGACAATTGAGGGAGTCTCTTTCAGTTGAGGGAGTCAGGAAAGACTTTTTGTGGGAATATAGCATTTGAGCTGAGCCTTGAAGGAACTTAAGGATACTAAGAGTTGGAAATGGTGAGGGGGAGCATTCCTACAATGGTTCTCTCTTGTGCAAAAATGCAGAGGTGGGGAATGGATTGTCCTCTACAAGGAATAATACATGTGGCCAGTTTGACTAGATCATTGGCAAAATTTGTCCTAGAGGCAGTAGGGAGCCCCTGAAATTTTCTGAGCCAGAAGAACCACATAGTCAGACTGTCTGGGCTTTAGGAATATCGTTTTAGTAGCTTTTGGAGGATGGATTCTAGAGAGGAGAGACTTGAGGCAGGGAGACCAATTAGGAGGCTGGTATAATGGCCCAGATTAAGAAGTAATAAGGACTTGAACTAAGGTGGTTGTGATGATGTAAATGGAGAGATAAAGACAGTGATGAGAAATCTTTAGGGAGAGGGTAGTAGAGATGAGACCTAGCAACTGATTGAATATGAGACGTGAGTGAGAATGAAAAGTCAAGGATGACCCTGATCTTTGGAACCTGAGTGACTAGAAAATGGTATTCTTAACAGAAATTGAGCAATTAGGAGAAAGGTTGGTTTTAGGAGTAAATAAATTCTGCAGTTTTACTTATTATACCCAGAAACTTTAGCTTTATGGCCTGGGTACTTAGTATATATTTTGTATTGACATCTATCAATTGCTTCCTCCCCTGGAAAAGGTAATCTCCTTGGAGGCATGGACCGTGCTTGTCATCTTTGCCTAGCACAATGCCTTTGCACATAGCAGATGTTTAATAATTGCTTGGTAAATAATTTGGTAGGCATTTAATCAGTGTTACATAATGAAAATGACCAAATGCTCCAATCAGGTAGAATTGCCGCTTTTGGTCAGTAGAGGGCATTCCAAGATAAAGTAAGATGACCTCATAAATGCTATTTTTTAAAAAAAATCTTTTAAAGGCCAATTTTGGTGAATTTGTTTGATTAGCAAGAATATCTAAGACAAAATGTTACTTCTAGAGACAACCTTAAACTTTTTAATTGAATAGAAATTTGGAGTGATAAAGTGAATATTATTACTGTATATTTATTTATAGTACATAGACTTATTTTTAAAACTAGCTCATTTTATAGACATATTCTTTAAAAGCAAGTATTTTATACATTGATTCATTTTCCCATTGAAAATGCATCATAACTTTACAGTTACGTTATCCTTCTATAGAGATTTCATTTTTGTTTGCTGAGGCAACACTCTGTTCACTAAACCACTTAGCTTTATTTCCTCTATGTCCACTGTAAAATAGTTAATAGTACCTTGTATAGGGGTTCTTAACCTGGAATCCATGAACTTATTTTTAAAATATTTTGATAACTGTATTTCAATATAATTGGCTTCCTTTGTAGTCCTATCTATTTTATTGATTTAAAAGCATTATTCTGAGAATGGGGTCCAGCTGTCAAAAAAGGTTTCCAGAACTAGCACTTTGCAATTTACAAAGCATTTTCCTCACAATAACTCTCTGAATTGTGTAAAAATTTATCATCTCCATTTTTTTAAATTGAAATTTTAAAAAATATTACTTCCATTTTTTAGCTAAAGAAACAGCCTCAAAGAGGTTATAACTTGCCCACAGTCCTATATTTGGTAGGTAGCAGAGCCTATACTTGAACTCAGTTCTTTAATCCAAAATTTGAATGTAGACATTATTTAAAGAGGTGTTCTTAACCTTTTTCAATGGGGAGGGGTCATAGATCCCTTCAGCAAGTCTGGTGAAGCCTGTGGACCCTTTCTCAGAAGAATGTTTTTAAATATGTAAAATAGAATTCATATGATTACAAAGGAAACCAATTATATTGAAATACACACATATCAAAATATGTTTAAAAGTTAACAGTACTCAAAATAAGAACCTCTGATTTAAAGGAACTCTATAAATCTTTATATAAAGGCAAAATTCCTTTTATAATTCATCTTCTGATTGCAAATTTAGTATATTTAATAATATTTCTTAAGTCAGATCCTTAAAATTTTAATTATTTTTTAGGGCACTTGAAAAATAGTGCTTAATATTTAGTTGCAAAACCCAAAACATTAATATAAATAAGCTTTTGAGAAAAGTCAGGTTTCAGTGATGAAGTTTGAATTAACAAAAATAGGTCCCTCTACCCTTAGCACAGCAAAAAATCTGAGACTACAGTTATTTAGTAGATCATTTTCCTTTGTCTTTGGTAATCATAGTTAAAATCATTAATTTCATTCTTTATGTTAATGCATATGAGATAGTTTGCACATTATAATTTAGCATGGCTAGCTACTATTTTGTTTCTTGTGTCCAGATCTGCAGTAGAAGTTGATATGGAGGAAGAGCATTTTTGTGTTTGTACTTGTGAAATATAGTTGGTTATGGTGGTGGTGGTGGTGGGATTTAAATAGTAATCCCCTTGATATACTACCCGTATATAGGAATATGTCACAGTTTAAGAAGTTCCAGCAGCCTTCCTCTTGTCTATAGGATAAAATATCGACTCCTCTTTGTGGCTTTTAAAGCCCTTCGAAAATCTAGCTTGTTGTTGACTCCTTTCTAGGCTTACTGACCTGAACTAGACTGTCCTTTATATACTATCCATTCCAGTAAAAGGAATCTGCTTGAGATTCCCCATTCACAATATCCCATCTTTTATGCCTTTTGCCCAAACCATTTCCCCCTAGACCTGGTCTCTCTTCTTTCTAAACTCAAGCAGCATTCCAAAAGGAAATCCACCCCTGTCCCTCTAATAATTCACTATGCTCTTCTCCTGGAAATGACTTTGTATCTATATTATATATTTTTATATTTACTGTTAATGCAATTTTCTTTCCTCCAACAACTCTTCCTCCGCCCCCCCCCCCAAATAGAATCTAAGCCCCTTGAATATAGAAACTATTTTGTCCTTTTATCCCTGCCACCGAGTAAATCGTCTGGCTCACAGTAGGCATTTGTTTTTAAATACTGGTTGAATTGATGGTTGGGTAGGTGGATGCATAAAAAAATAGCATCATGCATAGTCCATATACAGTGATTCCCTCAAAAAAGCATTACTTTTTTATTAATAGTACATTCATTTCATTTTAAAGTTTAAATATGTGATATGTTTTTAAATAAACTACAGAAGTGATGTTTTATTTATTGCCATTTCAGTGACTTTAATGTGCTTTACTTAGTGTTCAGGTTTTCCTTACTTACATGCAGAATAGATCATTTTTCAAACTCTGGTTTTTGTTTCCACGTAGCTTTTTTCTTTTACATAATCCTTAGTTAACTCCTGGTCCTCGGAGTAGGGAATTTTCCCACTGTGCTGTTATAAAATGCATTAATAAGAAGGATGACATCTTTGTACCTGCCTATAAAGAGAAAGTTGTAGAACTATAGTAGATTATTTCAGTAACAAATATTATAACTATAGTAAATATATGTACAAGTGAAATATTTTTTCCACTTGATTTTTGTGTTCTTTTCCTGTTTTAGGAAAACTAAAGCCAACAATGGCATTCATGTCAGGGAAGTTGAAGATTAAAGGTAACATGGCTCTAGCAATCAAGTTGGAAAGGTTGATGACTCAGATGAACTCCAGACTGTAATAGGAATGGAGTTCTTGTTCCATATGTAGACCATTTGGCCTTAAAGACTTAGTAAAAAACTTCGCTGTTTAAAATACTACTGTTCACTTTGTTTTGCCTGTCTATATCATGAAGAAACAGGTTTGTCCTAGTGTAAATTTGACTTCTATATCCATATAACTTGATAATTAAAACAGAAAGCTAATATGGTTTTAGCTTAGTTAAATAGTGCTGTTTCTTACATATTCCTAGCAGAGAAATGCTAGATCTACCAAACCAGCTGGCTGAATTTTCATTTGTCACTAAGTATAGGCCAAAGAAATTCTTTTTGTTAGGATTAGGTTGTGCTTTGCAGTACATAAAATCATATTTGCCTGCCTTAAGGATCAGAAGTCAAAATTAGATATCTTTATAGCTTTATTCCAGATACTATAAGCAAGCTAATTAATTTGAAAATTGAGGGTTTTTAAAAACATGGGCTTAATAAAAATCTTTGCTGATATTTTCGATTTTTAAAAAGTTATATTTTTCAGGAGATCATCAGTAATGTTAACATCTAATGAAATTTAAAATGTGCTGGGGTTTTTTGTTTGTTATTATTTACTTGTCTGGTGGAAAACATCTACAAGAAAACAATTTAACTGTAAATCAACTAATTGTAATGTGAGTTCTACTCATTGTTATGTGTCAATGCTCTGAAATAAACTAACTTTCTCACCTGGTCTATATAATTGTTGCATGTTTCGTTTTTTTTTAAATCATAGAAGCACGTACCTCCACAGGTTAGTCAAAGACAAAAACAAAGGTTCAGTGTAAACTAAAATATTCCTAGCAGCATTCCTTGTGATTAAAAAAACAAAACAAAACTGGAAACAAAGTGAGTGACCACTCTTTTGGGGGTGAGGGTGGGGAAAGTGTCTGGAAAAGCAGGTGTGAATGAATGGAATGGAATATTTATTATTGTTATTACTTATTAAAATGATGAATATGAGGAATTTGTAGAAACATGGACAACCCAATTTAATTCAAAGTAAAAATAAATAGAATCAAAAGAACAATATGCATAATAACCATATGAACAATATAAAAGAAAACAAGTCATTGAAGATGCTCAGCTCTGAATAACTGAAAAGGCCAGTGAAGGTTGTAGAGAACAGATAATGCAGCATGTAGTCCTACCCAGAGCAGAGAGGTTGAGATGGCTAGAACAGAATCTGGTGCAGTTTAGAGAACGTTTCTGTCTCATCTGTTTTTTTGCTTGTTTTTTCTTTGTCACAAAGAAGGGTTCAACCTACAAGGAGTTAGGAAATGACTGTGAAGGGGAAAAAAGCATCGACCAAACAGAACAACAGACAGTTCGTTAATTATGGCAATGTTCAAGATAACTTCTTAATTAGAAACAAAAAGCCAAAATACACTCAGGCAACTTGCTTATTTTAAAAACACATAGGAAAGTGATTTATTTTAATTATAGAAACGTAGCAATATAAGTCAATTATGTATCAAGAACTAGGCCTACTTGATGAAATCCCACATGCTGCACCAGTGCTAGTAGCCACGAAATATTCAGAGAACCAGAGGAATGGTTCCATCATGTTAGATTTTCTTTTTTTTTCTTTTTTTGCTTTTTGGAGGGCAGTTGGGGTTAAGTGACTTGCCCAAGGTCATAGGGCTTGTTTTTGTGTTGTGTCTGAGGCCAGATTTCAACTCAGGTCCTCCTGACTCCAGGGCCGGTGCTCTATTCACTGTGCCACCTAGCCGCCCCTAGATTTTCTATTAAGAATTTACTGAAAGATATTAACAATCAGACAGAATGAAAAATCATTTTGCTCTGCGTAAAATTAGGAGTACTCAGACCAATGAAATTACAGATCAATTAAGGTTTTAAGCTTGATTTTTGTTGCCTTCTTTCTCATTCTCCCTCTCTTCTAAATGTTCTGTCATGGGGAAGAGAAGCATTGGCTTTAAATTATGCTTTAGGGAGCTTATCCTTACCACTCTTAAGGCAGCAGTTCTCAGCCTGTGGGTTATGTTCAATTTGTAACAATGAAAATACATCTTGCATATCAGATATTTACATTACAATTCAAAACAGTAGCAAAATTACAGTTATGAAGTAGCAACGAAAATAATTTTATGGTTGGGGGTCACCACAACATGAGGAACTGTATTAAAGGGTTGCGGCATTAGGAAGGTTGGGAACCACTGCTCTAAGGGTTCCCACCCAGTGATCATCTCTTTTCATACAGGTAAAATATATTTCCAGTAGAGAAGGGGCCATAACCCAAGACCACGAGTATGCCTTTGGCCCAGCAATACCACTACTAGGTCTGTATCCCAGAGATCAAAGAAAAAGGAAAAGGACTTATATATACACAAAAATATTTATAGCAACTCTTTTTGTGGTGGAAAAGAATTGGAAACGGGATTTGGAGAATGATTGAACAATTTGTGGTATAAGATTGTGATGGAATATTGTGCTATAAGAAATGACAGGTGGTTTCAGAAAAACTTGGGAAAACTACTACAAAGTAGATACAAAATGAAGTAAGTAGAACCAGAACATTGTACACAGTTAAAAAAATATTGTAATGATGGTCAGCTATGAAAAACTTAGCCAATCTATGCAATGATCTAAGACAGTTCCAAAGGACTCATGATGAAAAGTGCTATCCACTTCCAGAAAGAGAACTAATGGAGTCTAAATGCAGATTGAAGCATTTTTTTTCCACTCCCTCTCTTTTTTTTTGGCAACAGGGATAATATAGAAATATATTAATGCATGACTTTACATGTATAATTGACATCACATTGCTTGCCTTAGTGGATGGGGGAGGGGCTGGAGGAAAGAGAATTTAGAACTCAAAAATTATAAAAATGAATGTTGAAAAGAAAAAAAAGGCTGCTGGTATGCCCTACACTTTTGTCACTCAGGAAATCCACAGAGAGAATATAATCTAGAACAGAATAGGATCCCAGAGGGTCATCTGGAATCCCAAGCCCTCCTTCTACAGATGAGGTAACTGAATACAAGGGGGGGGGGGAGGGGGAGGCTCATGACTTGCCCAGTATGATAGGTAGTAAGCAGCAGAGGTAGGGTTTGAATCTGGGTCCTCTGATAATAAAGCCAGTGTTCTCTCCACTACTTTGGACTACCCCAAATTGGAAATTAGGAGGAGGAAGATCAAAGAAGCAGTCTGAACCAGAATTGTGATCATAGAATTCAAAAGAATTGGAAGTATCACCAAAAAAGAGGTGGCCATCACGGTAAAGTGCTGCAGAAAAAATTGATGAGGTATGAGGAAAGATCATTGGATTTAGCAATTAAAAGGTCCTCAAGCAAATTAAAACAACTCTGAAGTCCCACTTCATACTTAACAGATTGGCTAATAGGACAGGAATGGAAAATAATAAATGTTGGGAGGAGATGTGGGAAAATTGGGACACTAATGCACTGCTGGTGGAGTTGTGAACCAATCCAACCATTCTGAAGAGCAATTTGGAACAATGCCCAAAGGGCTATAAGTCTACATACTCTAGGTCTGTATTCCAAAGAGATTTAAAAAGTGGGGGAGGACCTATTTGTACAAAAATACAACAGCTCTTTGTGTGGCGGCAAAGAGTTGGGAATTGTGGGCATGCCTATCAATTGAGGAATGGCTGAACAAGTTGTGGTATATGATTGTAATGGAATATTACTGTACTATAAGACCTGATGAGCAGGCAGATTTCAGAAAAATCTGGGAAGATTTATGAACTGATGCAAAGTGAAGTGAGCAGAATCAGGAGAACATTGTACATAGTACAAGCAGTACTGTACAATGGGCAACTGTGAATGACCACTATTCTCAGTAATACGGTGCTCCAAGGCAATTCCAAAGAACTCATGATGAAAAATGCTATCTACCTCCAGAGAAAGAACTGATGGAGTCTGAATGCAGATCAAAGCATACCGTTTTTCACTTTATTTTTTTTCATGTTTTTACCCCTTTGGGTCTGTGTCTTTCACAACATGACATATGGTAAAAAGTTTTGCATGATTGAACATGTTTAACCTATATCAAATTGCTTACTGTCTCAGGGAGGGGGGCAGTGAGGGAGGGAGAAAGAATTTGCAACAAAACTTTTTTTAATGTTAATTGTCTTTACATGTAACTGGAGAAAAATAAAATTAAAAAAAATTTTTTTAAGGTATCCAAGATTGTATACAGACAACAAATATAAAAAAAGCCAAAAACATTTCCCAGAGATGAAATCAAAGAAGAAAAAACAGTCCTTCAGAGAACTGCAAACTTTGAATAACTGTAAAAGAATGCCTCCGTATCAGTAATAAGAGAAACACAAATCAACACAACCCTGAGGTTTCACCTCATAACCAGCTAGTCGGCAAAGACAACAAAGGGGCAGTCAATGTTGACAAGGTTGTGAGACGATAGGTGCACTTGTGCATTTCTGGGGGAGATTTGATTTCATTCAACCATTTTGGAAAGCAATTTGGAATTATGCAAATAAAGGATCTAAAATGCCCAAACCTTCTGGCCCAGAGATTCCCCTACTAGGCACATACTCTGATGAGGTAATTGATAATAAAGTCCCTCCATATACAACAAAATTAGTATGGTTGAAACAAATGAAAATTCCAGAACAGTTTCTGGGTAATTAATTTATTAATTAGGCTATCTGGTAATCAGTAAATTGATGGTTAGTGGTTTCTCTTGGTAATCAAAGACTCCCAATGGAGACTTTGAAAACTTTAAGTAACCCTTCTGAAAGGGAATTCCCTTAACAAGTTAAATCTAACCCTAATTGGTACACATTTAATGAGGAGGTGGGCTAAAAGTCTTCAGCTCCTCTTGCGAAGAACTTGATCATGAAACTCGGCAGCCTTCAGCAATCTGGACAGGGGAATCTCTCTCAATCCAGACAGTTCTAGATGGTTTTCTCTTTCATGAGCCAAGTCACCCTAAACTCTAATGGAGAGGAACACAGACAGGGATTCCTTCCCTTAGGAAAAGGGCTCACCCATACTGGATTCTATTTATGCTTTAAACACAAATTAGCTCTCCTAGTTGAGTGGGTCCCTCCCAAGATTAATAAGCATATTTCTTGAGGGCTAGGAGTGATCTCATCAATCAGCCATGCCCTTCTGAGGATGGACTAACCTTTTAAAGGAGCTGTGCCTAAAGAAAAAAATTAGGAGAAATGCCTCAATTGCAGTTTGATAATTAGTTATTAATAGCATAATTATCTCATAATGTAATAACAAAGAACTGGGGGGAAAAATAGATCCCCATCAGTTGGGAGGATGGCTAAATAAATTGTGGTACATGGATGTAATGAATATATTACTGTACTATAAGAAATGACAAGTATGTCAAAGATTCAACATTTAACAGTTGAAAAAAATGAGGGGTTATGTTACTTGCCCAAGGAGTCACACAGCTAGTAAGTTTTGAGGCAGGATTTGAACTCAAATTTCTTATAATTCAAATCTGTCTAATCTAGCCATCTATGTGTATATGTGTGTGTGTGTGTGTGTGTGTGTGTGTGTGTACATACATCCAAACCAGGAGATATAACAGATCTGTGATCACAGAATTCAAAGGAGCTGGAAGGTATCAAAAAAGAGGTGATAAGCAGTGTATATATGTATGCATGTGAACATATATGCACATATGTTCTCACATACATGCATGCATATACACAAGTCAATTCTACTATAACACCTACTTCAAAAACTTGAATTTGTTCCAACCCAATTTATGTATTAGGGTACATTTTGAGCATTATCCCAATTTTTGCAGAATTTCTCAAGAAACTGCAAGAATGCTGGAAAATGTGCTGTTTCACAAAAACTCACGAACTGCAACCCTTCTGACAACCACTTCCACAAACTTCAGATCTTTGTCATGGCAAAGTGCCATATTTACTGTCTTGTCTTCTGGTGCAGGAGAAACTGGGCAGAAGAGGACAAGTCCCCACTACCCCTACACCCACACCCACATCCACTCCCTTCCCCCCAGCCTCAGCCCTCATTGTGGCCTGCCCAACTTGCTAAGACAGAGACTGTGGTACAGGGGTCACAGGGGAAGCCAAGGACTCATCCACTATTTATTGTAGTATTAATGTATTAACTGTTTAAACACGTATAAAACTGCTACCATTTTTATTAAGTACCTTTTTAAAAAATGTGTCACTGATGAAGTTTTTGAGTTATGCCCCCTCCCTATTTTCCTTGGAAGTCCTGTGGTTTTTGTTGTATGATTTTTGATACTGTAAGCCTTTTTGAGGGAATACATACTGCTTGTATCTGAACAAATGTACATATATAGATTCTTACATGTTTATAATATATACAATAAAAACAAGGGAAGTCTAATAGGGAAGCATGCAAATTTCTTCCAAAGTGGGAATGACAGAAGAGATAATGACTTTGGATGTCACCAGGGAGCCTCTGGCAAAATAAATCATGGCGAGAAGAAAGAGTCCTTGATGGTTTAGCAAGAGGCTGCTCTCAGGACTTGGTCCCAAACTCATTGGGCAGCAGAGTCCTTTTTTTTTTCCAGGAACAAGGAAGTTCAGGCTGCCAGTTCACCAAACTGTTTGGTCTGTGATCACAGATCTGTTTTATCTCCTGGTTTGAATGTATGTACATCCAATGCTAACTAATACCATCAGGCTTAATCTTTTCTTTGAATCAAATTTTCTGATCCAAGGACTTTGGGTGATTCTGTCTACAACTATATCCTATGTTATAGTGAATATTCTCTGCGCATACTGATTTTAATCTCTGAAGCCTAAACTAGTGGTCTCCAAACTCGATTGTACACTCCATCATTTAAAAACTGTTGAGCACCCCCCTCCAAAATATGTGAATACCAGTTTCCCAAAAGTCCCAGTGCAGTATTAAACCCAAATAGGTATTTAATAGCTTAATATTACTTTAAGATTTTTGGGATACCCTATAATTCATTTGTTTGTTCATTCATTTATAAATTATATGTGTGAACATGCTAAGTTGTTTATTTTAATATTTAGTCTTTATGTCTGCCTTCTCCTTGTTAGCCTTGCAGAAATCATGCCCTGGAAGACTTGATCCTTTCTCCCCTGAAATTCCATACCTAGGTCCCCTGATTTTCTGATTATTGAAGGTTGCCTCTATTATCTCACTGCATGTAGGTCCAACTTTCATTCCAACCATTGTTTACTGCCTGACCACCTTTACATCAGCAGCCTTGTTTACCCTCCATCCCTCATCCCACACTTTTCCATTTCTGAATCCACGAATTTATTTTGCTTCTGGAAAAGTGTGTTAATTTGGTCTGCTGTGGCTACACTCACAATTAGAGTAACTTTTGAAACCAAAATACCTTTTCCTGGACATACTATGTATGTGTTGTTTCTTCACGTTAGAATATAAACTCCTTGAGGGTAGGGACTGGCTTTGCTTTTGTATTTGTATTCCACTTAGTACAGAGCTTGACACACTTAATAAATGCTTATTTATTCATTCATGATACTCATTTTTCAATCCCCTCTACTACTTAATGCAAAGTTTTTGTTGAAATTTTAGTGCCTAAGTTTTCCTCGTAAGGTAAATCAGCTATTCTTGCAAACTAATTCATGAAATTGTTGCATTTTTAACGAGTGAGTTGAAAATTCATTGAAATTCTTCTTTTGGAAGATTTTGAAATAGGGTTCAATATATACCAAAATGCTTATAACAATGATTTTTACAGTAATAGTAAAGAAATCCTCAACAATTAGAGAATGCTAAATAGATTTTGTGGGTATGATGGAATTCAGTGGAATATTACTGTTCCATGTAAGAAATAATTATTATGAAGAATACAGAGGGTTTCTGGGAAAACTGAAAGCTGTCTGCAAAAAAAAATTAGGTTTAGACCAAAATATTGTATGGTATGCACAATAAACTCCAAATGGAAAAGAACTCCAAATGTAAAAAGGTCAGAAGAAAAGAGGAGGCATCTTTCACAATGATATAAAAGCAGATAATTCTTAAAAAGAGATTGAGATAATCACAAAAGATAAAATGGACAAATTAGATAAAATTGAAAATACTTTGAACAAGCAAAATGAATGCAGTGAGAAGAGAAATTGTAAACTGAGGAAAACATTTGTAGTAAACTTCTCATGTAAATGCCTGATCATCCATCATTTGTAGAAAATTGATAGAAGTATATGAAAAAATGAGCCATTCCTCAATAGATAAAACAACAAAAGATATGAACAGATATTCTCAAAAAGATATAAGCTATCAACAGCCATATGAAAAAATTTCCCAAATAAGTAATACAAAAAATGCAAATTAAAACAACTCTTCAGATAACAACCACTAGCATATCAGATTGACAAAAATGACAAAAATAGAAAACTACAATTGTTGGCAGGGCTGGTGGATGATAAACACATTAATGCATTGTTAATAGAGTTCTAAATTGTCCCGGTCATTCTGGAAAGCAATCTGGAATTATACTCAACTATGCATATCCACAAATGACACTACTAAATATACATGCCAAAGATACCAAGAAAAGAGGGAAAGGACCTATGCGTATAAAAATATTTATAGCTACATTTTTGTTGTTGTTGTAGCAAAGAAAGAATACCAATTAGTTGAGGAATATCTGAAAAAATTATGGTATATGAGTGTAATAGAATATTATTGTGCTATAAGAAATAATGAAAGGAACAGATTCAGAGAGAAGTGGAAAGATTTATAACTTGTATGACCACTGGTCCTGCTTCAACCCAGCCTGGAGCCATCATCAAGGGGAGCAAACTTCACTGAGAATAGATTTCCCACCCCACCTCACCCCATCACCATAGTAACCACCAGAACCATTACTGGCTGATAACCAACTGCCATGAACAAGTAAGCCCAAGATGCCCAGAAATATCTGTTCATCGCCAGCTTTACTTATAATATGACCCCAGCATCTTCATCAAGGGAAGAAATGAAGTAATGTTTGTGGAGAGGATGCCCCCATCCCCACTGCCATACCAACAGCTAACATCTGGCAAGCCAGTTTAGTTTAAGCTGCAAGACGTTCTGAGGGAGAGACAGGAAGCAGCACATGCCACATGGGTGAAACCATCTCAATGATCATTTCCCTTTATAATCTGGTAAGGCCAGGACCCTGAGCCTGAGAGTCCCACCAACAGCAGTATACCATCCCCCCCAACACACACACCACTGGCCCTGTTTCCAGCTCAGACTTTGCAGCCATTATCAAGGGGAACAGCCTTGTAAGGAAGGGGCCTATCATCTTCACCACCACCAATAGCAGCGACTGATGGGCATTGCCACTGCCACCAATGGGCATATGACAGCAGAACCCTGCCCCCTCCTCCCCAGTCCACTGGGCCTGCTTCCAATCCCTCAGATTATTCAATGTCAGAAACTGATATGGTTTTATGAGTGGGAATGACATTAAAGAAGATGCATTACCATCTATTTTCCCACAGCATATTAATGACCGCAAGGTCTTCTCATTTGATTTGTAGCTAAAACCATATGCATACAATGAGTACATACAGATATGAACACAGGTGTATACAACATATATATCTATCTATATATCTATATATCTATATATATATACATATGTGTATTTACACAAATATGTGCATGTACGCGTATGTGTATATGTGTGTACATAAAGATAGGGATATACACACACATTGTCTCCTCTTCTTAGAATGTAACTACTTTGAGAACAGGCGCTATCTTGATTATCTATTTGTATCTCCAGATTTTAACACAAAGTAAGCACTTAAAAATGCTTTTTCATTGGATCATTTACTCATTCAACCAAAGCAGAGTGAAGTAAGGAGAAGCAAGAGAACAACTTACATAATGACCCCAATTATGCAAAGGAAACAAAAATTTTTGAGATACTTCAAAATACTTTGAAATTGTGATCAGTGCAAGAGCTAATTGTGATCCCAAAGAAATGATGAACTATAGGCACATAATGAAGGGGCTGATTTCGTTTTACTTGATTGTCCTTACTGGTTACAAGGGAGGGAGAGTTTCTGTTTAAGAGAGGAGAGGGAATTGGTGGCTTTGGAGAATCGTGCAAGAAAAAAAGGAGAAAAAAAGCATCAATCAAACATTAAATCATACACATAAAAGAGAAGATAAAGACAGATAAAGTAGTTTTATTACTATTGGGTCATATTTAACTTACACTTTAAAAAAACTACCAACTGTAGAGTTCACCACTTCTCATTCAGTGCTCTTTTCTGTTCTTTGTTGAAATGTTCGTGTTTGTTAATGATGTTTTTTTTAATATAAGGAGGCATGGGAAGACATACGAACTGATGCAAAATGAAGGAAGCAAAACATAGAATGCAGCAAACGTAATGACTACAACAATGAAAATGGAAAAGATAATAGCAAAAAAATCAGAACTGGCAATTGCCAAGCTTAGCCCTAGAGAAGAAATATAAGTGCAAGGGAAGGAGGATTGATTCTCCCAATCCTGGATTATCTGATGTCATCTGTTGATATAGTGATATATGGTGAGTTTAAAAATATTAACAAGTAGCTGCTCTGTCCTATAATCCCTTTATAAGACATAAATATCTTTAGTTGGGTCCAAATAAGGTAGATATGCTTTGGGGTTCTATAATTAGCTGGACAAATTTCAGTAGGGCCAGTTCCAGAGTTGAGGATGCCAGCCTTGAGAGCAGTTTTTTTTAAATAGAGAAAAATCCATTTGTCTGTATGAAAGGGCAGCAAGGGAAAAAGGGAAAAGAACCAATTGCTCTTTCTCCTTTCTTTATTAGTCATGCCACTGGAGCTATTGGATCATGAAGAAACAAAGCATCAGGCTGGGAGCAAAAAGTCACACCAAGATCAGACAAAGATATAGGGAGACAGTTACTCCAGAAAAGAGGTAAATACATAGGTTCTGTCTGCCCCTTTATGATGGAGAGAAATGAACTCAGAGAAGCACATAGGTGGCACAGTGAGTAGACCTCTAGTCCTGGAGTGAGGAAGTTTTGAATTTGAATCCAGCCTCAGACACTTACCAGCTATGTGGCCCCGGGCAAGTTTCTCAACCTCTGCTTCAGTTTCCTCAACTGTGAAATGGAGATAATAATGGCACCTACCTCCAAAAGCTGTTGGGAGAATCAAAGAAGACTACATTTGTAGAACCCTTTGCCCAGTGCCTGACCCATTGTAAGCATTTAATAAATGTTTGTTTAGTTCATTTCTTCAAGAAAGAAGCAGAGTGTACCACCCAGAAGAAAGCTGCACCCTAGGGGAATGATGTGAAGACTCTACAAAAAGAGAAAGGACTTCCAGTAGCAGAAGCTATGAGTTACCCTTTCTGACACATGTTTCCTACATTTATAGCTCCTTATCCTTGTACTCTAAGTTTTAGCCTCAGGTCACTACCAGGATATGATGTGTATTTATAAGAAAGTGGACCCTAAGCTTTTGGGGGGATTTTTTTGTACCAATTGTTCCTACCTATCTTAGTAAATGCCTTTGCTAAAAGATAAATAAGTTTACTCGTTGATCATTAAGGGGAAGCACACTGTAGCTTTCTAATAAAAGTAGGAAAAGTCATCCATAGGGTTACTTACCCCCTAGAACTAAGGATAGTAGCTGTTCCCTTTTGGGATCTTCCAAGTGCAAACAGGAATGAAAGTTGTTACATACCGTATGGTATGTGTAAATGAAGGTACCCCTCCCTCCTGTCTTTATAGAGGTGAGGGTGGGGAGGGGGAGGCATGGGCATTATGGATATGGATTACTTCTACTGTCAGATTTGATTGAAATCTTATTAGTTTTACTGAACTTTCTCCTCCCCTCCTTTTTTTCTCTTTTTGTTCTTTGTTAGAAAAGATGACTTTTGGATGGGATTAGGAAATGAAGGTGATATAAAAGCAAGATCTCAATACAAATGTTTTAAAGTGTCATCTTTGACTTGAAGGGACGGATTGTGTTTCCTTTTTATTAAAGTATCTGCTAGGTAGCATAACTACTGAGAACCACTTGTCATCACAGAATACTTGCTAGTCTTTTTTTAAAGAAAAAAAATTTTTTTCACATCTTTAAGTTAGATAATTGTTTTAAGCACTTTAGCCAGGTGATAACTAGGAATCCTTTGGGTAAAGAAAATATTGGCATGTGTAGTTTTTTTTTTAAATAAAAGTTTTGGAGATCTTTTGTTTGTTTTAGAAGCACTTCCAAATAAATATTTTATAGTGAAATATTTGCATTTTTTTTACTAGTACTTGAGTCTAAAAATCTGGGAAAAAAAATTGATGTTGTACTGCATATGTCTTCTTATTTCTACATGTCTTATTTTTTCTGCAGCTTGTTTCATGAATTTGGTCTTCAACTAAGTTTGTAGATGTTGAACCAAAGCAGTCCAATCTTTCAAATATTCAAACTGACCTATGATCTCATCAATTTGGATGTTCCAAATTGGATATTCCAAATAGTCTGGATGTCCCATCAGTTTGGACTTTTGGAAGTTTCTTCCACAGTCACATAAGTCCATCAATAAACAAACATTCATATTAAATGCTCACTATGAGCCAGGCATTATGCTAGGTACTGAAGATGGAAAAACAAATATGAAACATTCCCACCCTCAAGGAGTTTACATTTTGTATACACATACACGCTTCTGTACATACATACATATACATGTATATATATACACACACACACATATATATGTTCTCTTCAACTATCCTCATACTGAGAAAAAATCTTCTGAGTTACAATGATCATTTTTCCATGTTGGAATGCAAATAGTTCAACTTTAATAAGTTCCTTATGATTTCTTTTTCCTGTTTACCTTCTCATGCTTCTCTTGCTTCTTGTATTTGAAAGTCAAATTTTCTATTCAGCTCTGTTTTTTTCATCAAGAATGCTTGAAAATCCTGTTTCATTGAATGACCATATTTTCCCCTGTAGCATTATACTCAGTTTTACTGGGTAGGTGATTCTTGGTTTTAACCCTAGCTCATTTGACCTCCAAAATATCATATTCTAAGCCCTTCTACCCTTAAGCTAAAAGCTGCTAGGTCTTATGTTGTCCTGATTATGTTTCTACAAAACTCAAATTGTTTCTTCCTGGCTGCTTGCAGTATTTTCTCCTTGACCTGGGAACTCTGGAATTTGGCTATAATACTCATAGAACTTTTCTTTTTGGGATCTTTTTTCAAGAGGTGATCAGCTAATTCTTTCAATTTCTATTTTGCCCTCTGGTTCTAGAATCTCAGAGCAATTTTGCTGCATAATTTCTTGAAAGACGGTGTCTAGGCTCTTTTTTTGATCATGACTTTCAGGTAGTCCAATAATTTTAAAATTATTTCTCCTGGATCTCTTTTCCAGATGAGTGGTTTTTCCAATGAGATATTTCACATTGCCTTCTATTTTTTCATTTGTTTGGATCTGTTTTATAGTATCTTGATTTCTCATAAAGTCATTAGCTTCCATTTGCTCCAATCTAATTTTGAAGGAATGATTCTCTTCAGTGAGTTTTTGAAATCCTTTTTCCATCTGGCAAATTTGGCTTTTTAAGTCATTCTTCTCCTCGCTGGCTTTTTGAGCCTCTTTTGCCATTTGAGTTAGTCTATTTTTTTAAGTTGTTATTTTCTTCAGTGTATTTTTGGGTCTCCTTTAGCAGGCTGTTGACTCACTTTTCATGATTTTCTTGCATAATTCTCATTTCTCTTCCAATTTTTCTTCCATTTCTCTTACTTCATTTTCAAAATCCTTCTTGAGCTCCTCCATGGCCTGTAACCAATTCATATTTTTCTTGGATGCTTTTGAGGCAGGAGTTCTGACTTCACTGTCCTCCTCCCACTCCATGCCCTGATCCTTTTTGTCCCCAGAAAAGGAATCTATGGTTTGATTATGTTTCCTGGACTTGCTCATCTTGTCAGCCAATTAGTACACCTTTGAGCTCTTTGCCACAGTACAACTCTGCTTCCAGAATGGAGAGAGCTTTGTCTCAAATCTCTGGTGTTTTTACAGCTGCTGGAGCTATTAGGAGGTGCACTCTCTACAGCCCCCATAAGCTCTGGCTCATTGACCACACACCCCAGGACCACCACCCAAGACTGTGATCCAGATCCAATCAGATTAAAGCAAGAGTGATTACTCTCTGAATGGTTGGTTGGTCCCCCTGAAATTTGCAAGCCAGGAGCTCCTGAGGCAGCCAGGCAGCAATAGCTGTGCAACTGCCCTGCCCCTGCTGCTTCTTGCCCTGGGGGGAGGGGCCAGACCAAGCTCTTGGTCCCCCAGTTCTCTCAAAGTTCCACACTGACCTTTTACTTTCTTTTTGGTGTTTATGGGTTGATAACTCTGGAAACTGTCACAGCTGCTGGTGATTCACGCTCCTGAAGTCTGTTCCAGCTCATGTGGGGCTGCACTTGGCTCCCAGCCTGGTGCAATAGATCCTTCCTTTCAGCCTGCTGGGCTTCTTTCCATGGGAACTTTGTTTCTCTTTGTCACTTTGTGAGTTTTATAGCTGTAAAGTTGGTTTAGAGTCATTTTTACATGTTTTGGAAGTGATTGAAGCAGAAGCCTGCACCAAGTTTGTGCTTCTACTCTGCCACCTTGGCTCCATCAAGGTGTTTACATTTTGTTGGATTAGACAATGTACATAAATAAGTGTTAGTTGGGTTGCTTCAGAAGTGCCTAGGAGTGATTCTGGATTGGTGGAGAGAATGATTCCTCATTATATATAAACCTGTAGAGTTGGTACAAAAGCTTTTGTGAGGAGAGACATTCTTGTTGCATGTTACCTCAAGAGAGGATATACTCTGTTCCAAACTCATTTTAGGGAGAGACTTGTAAAGAGAGAATAGACTTTGTAAGGCAGATATGTAGGGGAAGGCCAGATTCTCAGCATGTGCCTAATTTCCAGTTTGCCTCCTAGACACTTTAATGGATTTTCCCTAGGGTGAGATTGAGGCCTCTCTGTTTCTGTCTCTCTGTCTCGATTCTCTCTCTCTGTCTCTCTCTCTCTCTCTGTCTCTGTCTCTCTCTCTCTCTGTCTCTCTCTCTCTCTCTCATTGAAATATTTCATTCCCAATGAGAAAGTTCATTCACTCTATGTATTGTTTGGTATATTCTAATCTGAACAACTTCTTTGACTTCTGTTTGCTATCTGCTAGATAAATGGGTTTACTCACTGTTCACTACTTGTGACTATCTTTTGTATAACTAGCATTTAGTGGGAAGGTGTCAGACTTACAAGCATAAGTTAGAGGTTTCCTTTCCACTTTAAGTGATAATGACCAGGAAATCAGTTTGAATTAAAAAAAAATTCATCCCCCCATCCCAGCAAAATTTAGGGAGGCATATAAATATAACCCCCCTTTCTCAAAGGAAAACATCATGGCCATATTATGCTCCTTTTTCCTGTTCCCCTCAAGGTAGGGATAGAAAATTCCCCTTCAAAAGAGGTCGGTAAGATTCCAGGAGGTCTCTATTCATGTGTCCCTACAAGCCACATTTAGATAACCTTTCTAGGCATACATATGACTAGATGGACAATAATGTCTCCCCACATAAGAATATACAGAAGTATATCCAGAAGACATATATACACACATACATAGATATAATCTCATATACATTTGTATGCACATATTTATACATGTGTATGTGTACACACACACACACACACACACACACACACACACACACACACAACTCTCCTGCTGTTTCAACCATACTGCCTCTATTTGGCTTTGGATCACGACCTCTGTCTCCTCCCCACCAATAACCTAGGCTCTACCCCTCGAGTCATGGCTTTTGCCTTAACTTGCCAAGTCCAGGCTTCCATGCCACTGCCAAGCCCAGGCTTCCATGCCACTCCCAAGCTGGCTCCAGACACGAGGGTAATCGCATAGAGCACTCTCTCCTGTCCTGCTCCCTTTTATATCTTGTCTTCTCCCGCTAGAATGTAACCTCCTTGAGGGCAAAGTCTGTCTCTTTTGCTTTATTTGTATCTCCATCACTTAGCACAATGTCTGACACACAGTAAGTATTTTATAAATGCTCTGTCCCTGTCTTTCTCTCTGTCTCTTTCTGTCTGTCCATTTGTCTTTTTCTCCTCTCTCCCCAAATACCTTGATGAGCTAGAGGAGGACAGCAGGGTGCATTGCCTTCAGAAAAATGCAAAACTCTTTTAATGACTCCAAGGAAAAAAAACCCAATCTTTATTTTTTTTTTATTTTTTATTTTTTTATGTTCTCTCCATTTTTTAAAATTTTATTTTAGTTTGCATCATTCATTTCCACAAGATTTTGAGTTAAATATTTTCTCCCCTTCTTTCCCCTACCCACCACCCCAAAACAGCCATCCCAGTGTATTCCCCCTCCTCCAGTCTATTCTCTCCTATGTCTTCCCTCCTCACCCCTCTGATTTTCCAGTAGGGCAGGATGGATCTTCCAACCACAGTGGCTGTGT
>CM053583.1:259064854-259131099 GCA_028627135.1 Pseudochirops cupreus | reverse complement strand
GGGGGGAAATACTGGGATGGCTGTTTTGGGGTGGTGGGCGGGGGAAAGACGGGGAGAAAAGATGTAACTCAAAAAAATTTAATAAAGAATCTCATATAAAAGAAAAAAAAAAAGAAAGCTTGAGAAAGATACATAGGAGAATCCCATACTTTTTTGGGGGGACAGCCTTAATAAATTGATACACAGCTAGGTGGTGCAGTGGATAGAATGCTGGGACTGGAGTCAGAAAGACCCAAGTTCAAATCTGGCTTCAGACATTTACTACTTGTGTGACCCTGGGCAAGTCACTTGACCCTGTTTGTCTACATTTTCTCATCTGTAAAATGAGACAAAGAAGGAAATGGCAAACCATTCCGGCATCTTTTCCAAAATAAGAGAAAAAAAACAAATGGGGTAATGAAGAGTTGGACACAACTGAAAAATGACTGAACAATAACAATAAACTGATAGTAAGAGAAAGTGGGAGAAATGATGACTGTTGCTTCCTGGATTTGAGACCAGCACCATGTTCATCTGTAACTTCTATTTTATTTTATTTTTTTCAATTAACAAACATTGTTTTCCCTCTTAGTCCCATCCCCACTGAAGAAAAAAGAAAAAGAAAACTCAGATATATTCTGCCTTCAGAATCCACATTTCCTTGGAAGTGAACAGCAGAAGTGCATCCAGTTCCTGTATCATACCAGATGAGTTAACATATATCAAGTGCTTTGCAAACCTTAGAACCTTAGAACACTATGTAAATGCTAGCCATCTAGCCACCTAGCATGGAAGTTTTGCCCTGAGTGACAAGTTCAGAACGAATATTCTTTTTTTTTTTATTAATTGATTTATTTACTTTTAGTTTACAAGATTCAGTTCCACAATCCCTTGAGTTTCAAATTTTCTCCCCCTCCTCCATCCCCCCCATGGCGGCGTGCAGTCATGTATAGGATCTGCAGATACTTTCACATTAGATTTAGTCTGGTTGTATAGAAGGGTTGTAATCGATGGCGTGAACAATGGACAAGGAGAAACAAAATCAAACATGGAAAAGAACGCTAGCCAGGATGGACACCCTTGCCACTCCCAAATATCTGGGCGACAGCCGAATAGGTGTTTGTCCCTCCTTCTGCTGCACTTCACGCCTGCTCTGAATAGGGTCCGAGGACTATGGAAGGAATCGGTGCTGTACAGCAGAAAAAGAACTAGCTTTGGAGACAGAGAGCATGAATTCCGGGCAGTCTGCCAGATTTGGAGCAGAACATTCAGCTTCCCTGGGCATTAGGTTCTTCCTATTCAATGTAAGAGCATTGAAGCAGATGACCTCTCAGGTCACTTCCAGCTCGAAGTCTATGATTGAAGCTCTTGCTACAGACATTGATGCTATTTGATTTTATTCATTTCTTATTAAAGAATTGTATGTATCTTCACCTTTGTCAATTGCCTCAAATGAAACGCATCAGGGACAGGATGTGGAGGAGGGATTTCCCTAAGTAGGATGGGAGCTGAATCCCATAATCTAATGGATACTCCCCATAAAACTTAGACTAATTTAAAAATTTGGGAAACAACCCACAAATGGTAGAACCAAGGGGATGTCATAGAAGTTGCCATAAAGTCTGAGGAGGCCACCAGAGCTATGACTGATACCCTTAGGTCTCCTCTGAGGTTTGGTGTTATAAATTACAGTAGCAAAATACGGTAGGGGGGAACCAGGCAAACTGGTTATAGTTCCTTCTACCTGATCATTGGGGGGGGGGGGGGTCTATGGTAATGAAAAGATACAGCACTGCTCTGTTAGCACATGAAAGAATAAATACAAGCTTACTCCCCCAAGACCAATGTCAGAGATGGGAGGAGTAGGTTGTTGTATATCTGTATTTGCCTGGGCACTAAGTGGAAATAGAGGACTAGATTGCTGTTGTAGTGACACAGGAGAGATCATGTGTAGTCTCCAGGCAGGGTAACATGTTCAGGGCAACACATTCTGGGCCAAGCAGTCCTTTAAAAGTGGTGCCCAAGTGGGACTTGGAGGGAAGTCCCACCATCTTGGGTAGTGATGGAAAGTCCTCTGTGGAGCAGGTTCTGGGAAAAGAACTTTTGTTTTAGGCGAGCATCTTCCTGGTTGTTCCTGGTAATGGGAGACTGTAATCTTATTGTAGTAAATCAGGACTCCCCAATGCATGTATCTAGTTCTAGTCCCTCTTTGGAATTCTAATCAAATATCAACTGTCTATTGGGCATTTCTAGCTCATAAGCATATCAGTATCAGTGTATCCAAAACAGAACTTATTATCTTTCCCATAAAACCTACCTCTTTTCTGAACTTTCCCATTTGATGAAGGTATTACTATTCTCCCAATCATTCAGGTTCATATTCATTTCTTTATTGTCCTTAAGCCCACATATCTGATCAGTTGCCAAATCATACCATCTTACCTCCACAGTTCATATATGTGTATATATGTATACATATATGTGTGTGTGTATATATATATATATCTACATATCTATATATCTATATATCTATATCTATATCTGTATGTGTATGTTCTCTCTACTCAAAGAGCCCCCTCTGACTGAGGTTTTTCATCATCTCTAACAGGGACTATTTTAATAGCCTCCTAATTGGTCCCTCCTGCATCAAATCTTTCCCATCTCCATTCCATTCTCCGCATACGTGTCAAAGTGATTTTCCTCAAATATGGGTCTGACCATGTTACTCCTCTACACAATAAACTCTAAGTGCTTCTTATTGTCTCTAGGATTCATCGTAAACTCTACTGTTTGACATTTAAAGCCCTTCACAATCGGGCTCCAAAATATATTTCCACTTGTATTAGATATTACTCCCCACCATGTACTCTTAGAATCCCTGGCTTTCTTCAACAGTCAGCACAAATACCTCTTCCTCAAGGAGGCTTTTCTTGGTTCCTCCAACTACTAGGGCCTTCCCCTCTAAAGTTATCTTCTATCTACTCTACATGAATATTTTATATCCCAATTTATACAAATTTTGTCTCCTCCATTAGAATGTAAATCCCTTGAGGACAGGGGTTGCTTTTTTCTTTTTATCTTCAGAACTTAGTAGAGCACCTGGCACATAGAAGCAGCTGTTTCATTGATTATTTAGAATCTCTAATTTCCTTCGAAACTCACTCAAGCACCATGTTTTTCTTGGAGTTATTTCATACATGAGTCAAGACATAACCAGTGATGTCACTGGTCCTCTTCAAAAACAAAGGAAAAACAACCACAACAATCCCCGGTGTCTAGTTGTTAGTGCCTCCACCAAGAAAATTAATCTTTTTTTTAATTTTAACTTTTATTTATTTTAGTTTACATCATTCATTTCCACAAGATTTTGAGTTACAAATTTTCTCTCCATCTTTCCCCTACCCACCACCCCAAAACAGCCATCCCACTGTATAACCCCTTCCCCCAATCTGCTCTCTCCTATGTCCTCTCCCATCGCACCTGTGACTTTCCGGTAGGGCAGGATGAATCTCCCTACCACAGTGCCTGTGTATCTTAATTCCCAGTTGGATGTAGGTAATAATAACAATAATAATGATAATTGTATATATATATATATATATATATAGACATATATAGAAAATTAATCTTTTTATACCTATTTACAAGTATTACACATACTTACATGAAAGAATAGATGAATCAATTAAAGATACACTTATTAAGCACTTATTTAGTAAGTATTGATAAGTGATGAGGATGCAAACAGAAGAGGAAGACAATCCCTGCTCCCAACAAGCTAACATTCTAATATCTAGTCAGTCAATATACATTTATTAAGCACCTACTATGTGAGGTGCTGGGGATACAAAAAGAAGTGAAAGACAGTTTCTCCCTTCAAGAAGCTCAAAATCTAATGGGTAGATAATAAGTAAACATATATGTACAAATTATATTCAGGAATAGGAATAATAGGAAATAATTAACAGAAGGAAGGCACAGGAATTAAGAGGGAAAAGATTTTTGGAGAAAATGGGATTTTAGTTAGGTCCTGAAGGAAACCAGTAGGCAGAGGTGAAGATGAAGAGCATTCCAGTCATGGAAGACAGTCAGAGAAAATGCTAGGAATTGAAAGATGGAGTGTCTTGTTCAAGGAACAGAAAGGAAGCTATAACACTAATGTGATATTCACAGTGCCCATGGCGATTATGAATATCCTGTTGTAGTTCTGAAACACAAAATGTAACAGACTCTCCACATGGAAGACAGAACCAAAACATTTATTCAAATACCAGAAAGCCAAATCCATCATAGCAACCAAAAAGTTAGTACACATAACCAATGTAGTGGGCACCAACATTCCCAAGCCTTCTCTCCATCAGGCCTTCAAAACAAAACAGGCCCCCTTAAGCAAAAATGTCCCTCCCTCATTCATGCTAGCTGCTCTGCCTCCTTGCTGCTTGCTCCAACCTGTTCTGGCTCTCTCCTCCTCCTTCCTGTCCCACCCTTTCAGCAAGCTCTTCTCCCTGTGGTCTCCATGTGATTACATTTGGCCTATTAAGGCGAAGGGAAGATCTTCAAATTTCCATTACCATTACAGAAGCCAGGAGGAGGCAGAACACATAGGAAGTTTCAGCTGCAAGTCAATTGGAAAGTCCCCATTGCACTTAGGTTACCATATCAGAGCAGATGGTACATCATCTTCTTTAAAGCTATTTCTTTTGATAAGATCATATCTGTTTCTGATATTAGACCATTTGTCAGAGCCAAATATTTTCTGTCCCAAGTTTTTAGTAGCTATGGCTGCTAAGGGGAAGGAGGTGGGGGTGTTCTGCACCTTCAGAAGCCGTTGCCAGATTGAATTTCCAAAAGGGTTGATTCTCCTGGATGATGTTGCAAAGGGTGGATTTGGAAGTAGGGTCAATTGTGTGAGTATTCTGCTCTTCCTGGGGTTCATAAGCTTGGGATCCTAGGCTATCTCCTGATAGATCTGAGGGGAGGGAGTAGTGGAGATGGTAGCAGTGGATTGACTTTCCTGGCACATGTCACCTCCTGTGTGTGTACATGTTGGTTCCTTCACTAGAATATAAGCTCCTTGAGGATAGGAACTGTTTCATTTTATCTTTGTATCCCAGTACTTAGAACAATGTCTGACACACAATAGATGCTCAATAAATGAAGACTGGTTGATTGATTGATAGTGAATAGAAACAGAGCTATAAAGAACAGAGACTTTTCCCTGGGATGAGTGCACTCCCTCCTCATTTATACCTCATAGACTACGTCTATGTTTCATGCACTTCCATCTCAATTCATCTCTGTGGTAAACACCATTCTCACACCTTCCTTCATAGTCCTCCCCTGAACTTTGACACATTATAGCACAACTCAAGCTGCTCTGCTGACTATATTCTTACCGTGGTGCCCCTCTTCTAATGCAAGTCTCCTCATCCCTACCCCCTTCTCCCCACCAAACTCCAATATGACATACATTATACATAACATTTTCCAGTACATTTTAGGAGCACTGAAGTCAGGGATGACAAAGTAGAAAGAGTTCTATTCCCAACTCTGTCCCTGACAACTTTTTAATGTCACATTTTTCTCAGTCCCTTCTGTAAAGTCAAAGTAATCACATGGATTACATAATCCTTAAAGTTCCTACCATCTTGAACAATTTGTGATTTTGTAAAATCATTACAGCTTTCCATATTTTAAAACACTTCCATTTGTAAATACTCAACAAAATGACTTTCAGGGCCACCATTGAGATCAATACAATCAGCCCTATATCCAAGAGTTACAGGATTGTAATTGGGCAGTTAATAGGCCCTGTCCAGAGTCAAGTGTAACTCAAGCAAGAAACTCCCTTCTAATATGAAGGTCAGGGTCCATTCTGGGGAACTTTATTTGAATTAATGGATAGATAGATGGAAAAGCATTTATTAAGTGCTCATTATTTGCTAAGCACCATATTAGGTATTAAGAATATACATATAAGCAAGCAAGACCATCCTTGCCCTCAAGGAGCTTACATTCTAATGGGAGAAGACAACATATAAAAAGGAGTGGTGGTCAGGGAAGTCAGAGGGAATAGTGATTGAAGTCATAGGGTAATTGGTTGACATATCTTTTCCGGAAATAGTAGTGTTGATTTGGTTACTGTTCTCAGAACTAGAATTGGAAACTGGGAAGGAAAGAGACATCTAAATGCTATATACTATGTTAAGTATAGATGGCCATGAAACCACTCCTCTAGTTCATTACCCTTACCCAGATGGAACCCAGGGAATTCAGTATCTGGCACTATATGACAGTAGTCACCAGCTCTACTTATAAGCATTCAATCTCTTAATCATTAAGTATTTATTACTATGTAGTTATGATGTATTAGACTAAAGTAATGAGGAAGCAAACATAAAGAATGAAAAGATCTCCACTCTCAAGGTCCTATGAGGTAAAACAGCAAGTACCCATATAGTATATGCAGAATAAAAACAAAGAGTAAATACAAAATAAACACAAGATTGCTAGGGAGAGTGGATGCTAGCAGTTGGGAGGATCAGAAAAGGCAAGGTGATGTTTGAGTTGGGTATTAAAGGAAAAGACGTAGTCTGTGAGGTATAAATGAGGAGGGAGTGCATTCCAGGCTGGGGTATTTGTCAATTTCAATATCATGGACACAGGAGATGGAGAGTCATGTGAGAAACAGAGAGGAAGACACTTGTCTAAAATGTAGAGTTTAGGAAGAGAAATAACATACAATGAACCAGAAAGACAGGTTGGAGTTAGGTTGTAAAGGACATTAAAAGCTAAATTCAGACTCACAAGTCTACAAAATATAGAATAGATTTATACTTTATTTCATTCCCCAAAATAGTCAAGAAATGCTCAAGCGGGGCTTCCTTCCTATTCTCTTTCCTCTACCTCCCACTGACCTAGGCTTTTAATTAGATTTATAGAACTATTCCTGGGTGTGGCCCAGTAAGGAGGGAAGCTCTGTATTCTACGCCATCTTATTTTTTTGTTGGTAGTTCTTCTAATCATTGCTCCCCACACAAAGCTCCATTTCCCCAAAGTATCATCTGTCCATTTTACCACTAGAGGTGACTAGGTGTTGCAGTAGATAAAAATGCTAGACCTGGAGTTAGGAAGACCTGAGTTCGAAATCCAGCCTCAGACACTAACTAGCTATATGATCCTGGGCAAGTCACTTAACCATTGTCTGCTTCAGTTTTCTCATCTGTAAAATGGGGGTTATACCTCCCAGGGTTGATATGAGGGTAAGATGAGATAATATTTGTAAGGTGCTTCATAAATCTTAAAGTGCAATATAAATGCTAGCTATTATTACTATCATCATCATCATCATCATCACCATCATCAGCATCATCACCATCATCAGCATCACCACCATTACTGTCCTCTGTTCCTAATAGAGATTGGTTATTTTTACTATTTTAGTTCTCAGCTTCTACTCCCTGCTATTTAGCTGTTTCCCAGTAGATGGCACTAGGTGCTTTCTATCTAGGTACCAGCTCTTGAGCTGGTCTACTAGTTCCTCAAGTGGCATTGTCACAAGTCTTTCGTGTCCTTGGGTCATTGAGTTACTTTAGATTATTTAAATTTTCCGGGGTTTTATACCTAGTTTCCATAGTCCTACTTTGCTCAAAAAAGGTATCTTCGGGTAGCTGTAGGAATAATTCTTTGGACTATTTGGAGCAGCGATTTGGTGCAGTGGATAGAGTGCTGGGGCTGGAACAGGAAGCCTCCTTCCAACCACTTACTAGCGGTGTGACTCTGAGCAAGTAACTTAATCTCTGCTTGCCTCAGTTTCCTCAACCATAAAATGAAGATAATTCCATCTACATCACAGGGTTGCCATGAGGATGGACTGAGAGAATATTCATAAAGGACTGAGCTTAAAAGTGAGTCAGTAAGTAGACATTTATTAAGTGCCTACTGTGTATTAGGCACCACACTAAACCAACAACAACAAGCCTTGTGGATAAAAAAAGAGGCAAAAGACTCCTCAGGGAGTTCACAATCTAATGGGGAAGAAAACTAGCGAATAAATACGTACAAACTATGTACAGGATAAATAGGAAATTATTAACAGAGGGGTTGGGGAAGGCTTCCTGGAGAAAATGTGATTTTAGCTGATACTTAAAGGAAGCCAGAGAAGCCTGTAGGCAGCAGTAAAGACAGAGGGCATTCCAGGCATAGGGGACAGGCAGAGAAAATTTGCATAGCTAAGAAAGAGATGGAATGTCTTGTTCATGGAACAGTCAGAATGGCAGTGTCACTGGATTGAAGAGTATGTGGTCGGGCTAGACTAGGTAGCAGGCGGCTAGGTTGTGAAGGGCTTTGAACACCAAACAGAAGGTTTTGTATTTGATCCTGGAGGGAATAGGCAGCCACTAGAGTTGATTCTTTGTGACCCCATTTGGGATTCTCTTAGCAGAAATACTGACATGGTAGGATCTGTTCTTAAGGAAAACCATTCTAGTGACTGAATGGATGATGGATAGGAGTGAGGGAAGACTTGAGGGAGGCAGACTCACCAAGGCTACTGCAATAGTCTAGGTGATAAGGGCTGGGACAGAAATGCGGCAGTGTCGGGGAAGAAAAGGTGGCATATTGCAGAGCTGTAGCAAAAAGTGAAACCAGCAGGCTCTGATAATGGATTAGATACGGAGAGTGAGGGTTAGTAAAGAGTCAAGAATGACACCTAGGTTGGGAGCCTGAAGAACTGAGAGGATGGTGGTTTCTCTAGTAGTAATGGGGAAGTTAAGAGGAAGGGAGGTTTCAAGGGGAAAGATAATAGGTTCAGTCTTGGACATGTTTAGTTTGAGATGTCTACTGGATATCCAGTTTGAAATGTCTGAAAGGCAGTTGGAGATGTGATATTGGAGGTCAGTAGAGGGCTTATATTTGAGGATCATCAGCATAAAGGTGATAATGAAGTCCTTGGGAGCTGATGAGATCATCAAGTGCAGAATTATGGAAGGAGAAGATAAGAGCAGGGCAGAACCCTGGAGGACAACCAGGAGAGAGCAGTGTCCCAAAAACTTAGGGAGAAGAGAATATCGAGCAAGAAAGGGAAATCAATTATGTCAAAGGCTGCAGCGAAGTCAAAGAGAATGAGGATTGAGAAAAGGCCATTGGATTTGACAACAAAGAGACTCTTGGTAACTTTGGAGAGAACAGTTTCTGTGTAATGATGAGACATTTTGTAAAGTGGTTAAAGAACAGAGTGAGTGAACAGAAAGTAGAAGTACCTCTTACAGACCAGGCTTGTTCCTCCTTCCTTACTCAAACAGGTCGATGTTTTCTATTCTTAAAGCACATGGTACAGCTTGGTGGTACCCAGCCTCAGATACTTACTAGCTGTGTGACTCTGGATAAGTTGTGTAACCCTGTTTGCCTCAGTTTCCTCATCTGTAAAATGAGCTGGAATAGGAAACAGCCAGTATTTCTGCTAAAAAAATTCCAAATGGGGTCACAAAGAATCAGATGTGATTGAACAACAATATCAAAAGCACATGGTAAAAATCTAACTATTTACTTACTCCATTACATAATACCTACTTAGTATGCCTCACATTTACCCTTTCCTCTTGAGATTTTTGGGACTCATAGAGCACTAATGTCTTCATTATCTTTCTTTTTGTCTTGTTGTCTTCCACCTTTCTCTGGGGCAGCTGGGCTGAGTTATGCAAATTATCTCATGATGTTTTTGGAAAGATCTCCAAAAAAATGTGTGTTGTGGGAAGGTAGTGCTGATGATTCCCAAGCATCCCAAGGCAGAACTGGTTTTATTGTCCTTTTCTGCATGTCAGATATAGGTTGACGTTTGTCTAGGCAGTCTTTTAAAGTATACTGGAACTTCAGTTGGCTTGAGTGGCTCCAAATGATTCTTTACTTTCCTTAGGGTCTATCTGACCATTTTACAAAAGAATTCATATGCACCCTTCCATAATAATCCTAACAATTTCTTGTGTTTCTATAATTTTATAGTTTATTAAAGACTTTTCCTCCTATTGGACACAGCTAAAAGCTTGAAAAAAATTGCTGCTAACAACATATACATAATAAAGACAAGAATTTGGAAGAAAAAAAATTGAGGGAGAAAGTAATGTCTTCAAAGGATTCCACCTAGAGGTTTACGTTCTTTTGCCTTTTTCCCCTCATTCATTTGTGTGAGAGAACAAAAATAATTTTAGACCTGAGAAAACCTGTAGGCTTTAGATTGAGATAGCTCTCTTCTTTAGTAGTTTGTTGAAAAAGAAACTCTTTAAATTAAAGAATGCATGTTACCAATCCGCTTTCTAACTTTAGGTTAGATTGGGGCTTAGAATAGAGATTCTGCCCTTTAAGGTCTAGGAAGTTGAAGTTAAAAAATGGACAATGCCTTTAGGTGCAACTTAACTGGCTGGCCAACCTCTTTTCCAAAAGATGAGGTAAATGAGGAAGAGATAAAGCCGATGTGTTACATGGCCCTATGGGGTGTGGGTGAAGGGAGCTGTCAGTGACTTTTCCAAGTTTGAAGAATAGGGGTATGAAAATTTTGCTTTCCTAAAACAGCTGAATAACAATAATAGTTCACATTTATATAGCACCTGGTACAGCTAGGTGTCACAGAGGTTTGGAGTCAGGAAAACCTTAGTTCAAATCCTGTTTCAGACTCTTAGTAGTTGCATGACCCTGGGTAAGTCGCTTAACCCTGTTTGTCTCAGCTTCCTCACCTGTAAAATGAGCTGGAGTAGGAAATGGCAAACCCCTCCAGTTTGCCTAGAAAACCTCAAATGGGGTCATGAAAGTTGGACATGACTGAAAGACAACTGAACTGATACTGATGTTTTCCTTCAACATTTTTTTCTAATATGTACAATTCACCTCCCTGTCTTCTTAAATAGAATAATCAATTTTTGGTAACCTAAGTGTAGTATCATGGGCATCAGTTACTGCAATGTGCTCAAGATACAGCTGTAAATGCAGATGATGGAGACATGGGATTGATTGGGAACTGATCCAAGTAATAGCCCAGGAATTTGATCTTTTAAATAAGTCCATCAAGAAATCCGCTTGCTTTTGGTTGTTTTCTCTTTGTCTGAGAGGTGGAGTGCGCTACGACTTTCTGGGCAATGTAATGTGATTGCTTTAGGTTCACTAATAATTTAGAAACTGAAGCAGTCATTTTACAAATAGTTTATTGGTCCACCTAAATTTTTTTCTTTTATAATCCTTGACTTAATAGCTTAACAGAGACATTTTAGCTCCTTTGCCAATACCTTGACATTTTCACTTATCTTCATCCACCCTTTTAGCATCCTGGGCTGGTACAGACAGCAGATGAAAGGGCTTCCTGTCAAATATAAGAATGTTGCTGGGTTTGCAGGAGATAAAAAACATGGAGCCTGAGGAAAATACAATGACAGCTGAGGCATGACTGTTATATGATTGCTACTTTTCTCCCTCACCCCACATATCCAATCGATTTCCAGATCTTGCCATTTCTACTTTCCCTTCTCTCACATCTGATCCCTTCTCTCCATCCACTTTAGTCCCTCATCAACTCTCTACTAGATTCCTGTAAAAACAGCCTCCTAATTGGTCTCTCCACCTCAAGTCTTTCTCTATTCTATATACTACTGCTGTCAAAGTGGTTTTCCTTAAGCACAGATCTATACTCTACCAGCCCCAGTGGCTTCCCATTGCCTCTAGGGTAAAATAGAAATTCCTCTTTTTTTTTCTCCTTGGAAACAATTGGGGTTAGGTGACCTGTATCTCAGGTTAGATTTGAATACAGCTTCTCCTGACTCTGGGGCCAGTTCTCTATTCACTATACCACCAAGTTGCCCCCAGAAATTCTTCTTTTAAAGTCCTACAAAACCAGGCCTCAATCTAGTTTTAAAGTTCATTGGACATTATTTCCCCTCCTACATTATACCATCTAGCCCAATTGTCTTTTCTGTTTTTTATACACAACCATCTGTCTCCTTTCTCTGTACCTTTGCATTAACCATACCCATGATAGAAATGAATTCCTTCTTTAACTCTGTCTCAGAATCCCTCTCTTCTCCTAAGATGGAGTTCAAATACTATCTTCTACATGAAGTTTTTCCTGATTGCTCCAACTGCTCACACCCTTCCTCCCATGTGACCATATCTTTAACTATGTTATAGATATCTATTTATGCACTATGTATTTTTATATGTACTTTTCTCTTCCATTAAAATGTAAGCTCATTGTAGACAAGGATTATTTCATTCATTGTCCAGGAATTCCCTAGCATCTACACAGTTCCTGATATACTTTCACAATTATCGTTCAGTCCTTTTAGTCATGTCTCCAGGTATTTAACCAATATTTGTTCATTGATAGGCAGATGCATATGTAAATACATACATACATACATACATACATACATACATATATATACATATATATAGATATAGATAGATATATAGATATATAGATATATACACATACACACACATGTGTCATTCCTGAGAACAGACTCTAAAACCCAAGATAATTTTAAAAAGAAACTTCTTTGGTCATTTGGCAAAGGAGAGCAAGCTAGAAAGGAGGAGCTTGCTTTCCCTGGGTTCTGGAAGGTTTAAATTACATAGGATTTTGACAAAGGCGTCTGCACATGAGTTACACACAAATCATTTGACAATGATATTAGCACACTAGTCATGCACAAATTACATGTATTTCAGTTAAGTAATTTCTCCGAGAGGGCAAATTGAAAGCAAGGTAGATTCGAGATAGATATGAGTGGATGTAAAAAATTTGAATGACATCAAAAAACTAAGGGATCCCCAAACACAAGCTTGGGTGTGGTAACATAAAACAAGAATGTTTGGGTTGATTCAGAACATGGTGGGGAGCCCTAAATTCCTTGTAGTCCTCTCTAGCATTCCTAGAGAGTTACTGAAGTCAGGTTGATATTCTGGGTGAAAATGATCTTTAAAAAGCTGGATTTAAACAGTATAATAATTAGTCAGTTTTCCAAGCTATATAATCAAGCATTTCCCCAAAGGAATACAAGCTACTGTGTAGTTTATAAATGTGTATGTATATATACACATAGGTGTATGCACATGTAGATATCACACTTACGTGCATATACATGTATATAGTGCGTCAATACAATTCATTCATAATATATGTGTATATGTGTGGATATATATGATTCCATTTTACAGATGAGGAATCAAGTGATCAAACGTAGAGAAGTTGAATGATTTGCCCAAGGTCACACAGCTAGTAAGTATCTGAGGCAGGAATCAAACTCCAGTCATCCTGGAGATTTCCTCATCTGCAGACTGGGAATCATCATCATCATCATCATCAATGCATGTCTATGTGCCTCCTGTGTGTGTTTGCTTAGCCCCAAAGCCAAAAACAAAGGACAAAAGAGGGAGTGGGTTCTAATAAGTTCTGAATTACTCTACACTTAGCATTCAAGCCTAGGCTACATATGGGGGCTTCACCTACCGCACTAGAGGTTTGTTCAAAATGCTACATTATATAAAGTATGTAATTATAAGTGGATGTATGGGTGTGTGGACACACACATATATCTCCTTATCTACGTATATCTATATCTATATTTATATGGAAAGAAACAGAGATAGAGAGGAGAGAGAGAGACGGAGGGAGAGAGAGACAGAGAGAGAGAGAGAAAAACAGAGAGAGAGAGAGAGAGAGAGAAGAGAAAGACAGAGAGATGGAGAGACAAGGATTACACCTGGGATACCTCTTTCTAATATATGTCCCCCCCCCCCCCCCCAGAAGAGCCACCTCAGGTTTAAGGTATTCTCAGTGGCTATATCCACTAAAATCCATAGTTCATGAGCTCCCATTAAATATTTACTTTTTTTTTTTAAGAGTAAGACAAAGGACACAATGACAGGGAATCAAATACATGGTAAGAAAAGTCACAATACGATTTTCCCTGTGCTATACCTGGTATATTCTCTCCCATAAATGTATGCACCATTGCTGGGGAGGATAGGCATACTTTAGGGATCATTCATGTAGGCCATATACACAGGAATACAAGTGACCAGTGTATTTGTATGAAGGGAGAACTTACACTGTTGGCACTATAGAATCATTAACATCTTCTGGTGATATAATTACATGACTTTCACTGGGTCTGCTCCCCAGTAGTAAAATCTATTCAGTCTTATAGCTATAGTATATCTGAAACTCACATAAGCTGCAAGTTGTAGGGGAGGTACAGACCCAAATTGGAAGTGGGAATTGGTTCATTTGGGAGTTGACTGTAACAGTAAAATCAGAGTGAGTCTGTTATCCCAACAATAATAATGGCTCATATTTACAGAGCACCTTAAGACTTGCAAAGTGCTTTTCATACATTATCTCATTTGATTATTATTTGAAAACCTAGAAGCCAGTTTTTAAGGTGACATTTTGCTGACATATATGTTCAATCACGTAGGGAGAGGAGTGTTACTTATTTGGTTTTTCTCCTTGCATGGGAGGATGTTAAATTTTAGCTACATCATTTCTGAATCCATTATAAAGGAAATTTCTTTTAAATAAATGGGATTGAGTCCGTTTTATTTTAAATTATACAGTAACTCTACACAGACATTACTTTGTCTTTAATGTTTATACAATTATTTTAAGGCTTTGCAACAGAATATAAGCTGGAAAAAGTGTTCCTTAGAAACATAGTAATAAAAGCATCAAAATTCAAATCAGTCATTAAAGTGGAGTCCTCTAGGGTGAGTTTTGAGGCGACCCTGCAGAGATTGGTTGAATAAGGTGTAGTTTGCCAACATTTTGGCTAAACTAAGGTTCTCCTTTCTTTTGTGGGAGTTGTCCAACAGACTTTGACCTGAATAAGTTTTGCATCTGGTTTCTTTGGTCACAGTTATCCCTCCCTTAATGGAAACGCCGCACCCCTCCCCCAAACATGGGGCTATCTAGGACGTACTGAGACGCCAGGAGAAGGAAGTTGCCAGTAGGAGGATTCAAATTCTGTCTCCCAGCTCAGGGAGTCTAGATGCGAAGCGAAGAAATAGAAATAAGTAAGTGGACGAGTGAATTGTTTTGTTGTTACCCACCTGGCCCAGGAGTTAGCTCAGGTGAAATTACATCTGCCGAGTAATTTCCAGCAGATTCAACAAGTTGTAGCATTGCTTCAGAACCAGATTCGTCCCACTACTCCTCCTCAGCACCAGGAGCAAATATTACAGTCAGCCCCGAAGCAAGGTCCGATGGACATTTAAATCCCAGCTGCAAGGGGCAGCGAGGAGGTGGAGCTGCCGAGTTTGAACCAGCCTTTTCCTCCGTCCTCATCTCTCCTTCCCCTCCCCCATTCTCCTTTTCGTCGTCCTCCTCCCCTTCGCCCAGCGATTTAGAAAACCGGTCGGGTACAGGCAGACATTGGCTGCAATAATTGGGTTTGAAATATTTGCGTTGTGGTCTCTGGTGCTCTCTTTCATTCTGGGGGACCTCCCGCCACTTTAGGATCACCAGAGCACCTGGAGGACTCTTTCACCTTCCTCTTCCCAAGCTCCGTGCCTGCACTGGTTTCAGGGCTGGTGTGCCTGGAAGTGGATGCTGGTGAGCGTGTGTGTGTTAGGGGCAGATCTTCAATTTTCCACTCCCACGCGTCCTCCGCCCCACAACTGGAGCCGGCGAGAGGGAGTTTATTGGGGGAGGGGTAAAGAAGAAGAGGTGGAAAGACCATACTTAGGGGTATAATGTAGACAGATCTCCCGTCCCATCACTCCACAGGAGAGGTGAAGTCTCTCCTTTCAGATCCTTGAAGGTTAGTACCTCTCCCTGGTGCCCGAGTTACTTTGTAGCGACCCATAGATTTATCTGCGGACCTGATTGTTTTTCCGCTGGAAAATGTAAGCGGTCTGAGGGCCGGGACTTTGTAGGGCCCTTTTGTCTCTACTAGACGCCTCGCACAGTGCCAGGGAAATAGTAGGCGCTTAATACTTGTCTATTTCAATAGACAAAGTATGAATGAGTGGACGAATGAAGGAATGAATGAATGAAATTGTGGAAAACTCCCCCAGTATCCTAGGGGTTAGAAGGCAGGATTCTCCCGGGGAAACCGAGTCAGGTCAGAGGGAGAAAGAAAACTCCTATGCGGACGTATGCCATCTCTGTATGGTGTATACGTACACATTTCCCTCGGACAGTGCAGGGATACAGGCATATTCTGAGACTCGGATCGGTGGCTGCCAGGAGAGGACTGGATTGTAACGCAGAGGAGGCAGCGGTGTGTGTGTGTGTGTGTTTGTGTGCGTGCGTGCGTGTGTGTGTGTGTGTATGTGTGTATCACTAGGTGTTGTTATTACACACTTCCTGTGGTATATTTATGACCACGGCGGCGATTTCCGGTAGCCGATACGAGCCACTTCTCTGTCGGTGCCTTTCCTTCTCTGAGCAGTGAATATCCTGGCGTTCCTTCTTCTTCTCTTCCTTCTCTTCCTCCTCGTCCTCGTCGTCGTCCTCCTCTCCCCCTTCCTCCTCCTCCTCCTCCAACCCCCCCTTCTCCTCTTCCTCCTCCTCCTCCTCGTCTTCCTCGTCTTCCTCCTCCTCCTCTCTCGCCTCCCCCCTCATTTCCCGCCGCCGCCGCGGCTGCCTCCGCTGTCTGTGCCCCGCAGCGCCCCGGAGCCGCCCCAGCGCAGAACCCGGAGAGAGCGGCTGCAGCCCAGGAACCCCGGGCTGGGGCAGCGGGGCCGGCCACTGTGTCCCGGCCGAGGTGGAGGGGAGAGGAGGTGGAGGAGAGGCAGCTCACCCATCCCTCCCTCCCTCTCTCCTCTCCCCTCTCTCCTGCCTGCGGTCCTCACCCCCAAAGACCTCTTTCCTTTCCTGTCTCTCTTACTCGCGGCACGCACGCAAACATAACCCACATCCCCGTCCCTCCACATTCAGCCCTGAGATCCCAGGGTATTCCCCAGCGCCACCCCACTCCTGCCATCCTTCCTCTCTCCCTTTGGCCCCACACTCCCCATCCTGCATTCCTATGGACAAACACCTGCAGGTAGGTGAATCCTCCTGGTAGAAAAGAGGGAAGGGGCTGACATATGTGTGTGAGGGATAAATGCGGCGGCTACTGTGGGGATAACCTCCCCTGGGAGAGAAGTGAGTGCGTCTCTGTGCTCTTTGTGTGGAATAGGTAAGAGATGGGGTGGTCGGGGCCGGGGGCGGCTGGAGAGAAGCGGGGTTGTGTTGTTCTCTTCCTCTTCTGGGTCCTGCCCCTTCTCGCGGGTTGTGGGTGTTTAAATGAATGGGCTGAACCCTCCTATTGTCTCCTTTTCCTCGGACGAGAGGTTAGGGAACAAGGGAGAACCCTTCCATGACAGGTTGACAGGTTTGGAGGGTTGGAAGTTGAAGACCCTAGGGGAGGAGTGATCCAGAGTGAGAGTTGAGGATCTGGACAGATTCTCAGAGGGATATTCCCAGTATTATTCTAGTACTACTTTCCCTAGGCACTAAAACAAACGTGTGTGTGTGTGTGTGTGTGTGTGTGTGTGTGTGTGTGTGTGTGTGTGTGTGTGTGTGTGTGTGTTTTGCTTTCCTATTCTTTCTCCTCCAACTGGAAGGGGGAGGAGGGAAATGTTATCCCTCTTGTAGCCTTCTAGTTTTTCCAGGGCTGTAATTCTGGCAGAGATGGAGACTGTTCTGGCCTGGTTACATTAGGATGTGTGTGTGTGTGTGTGTGTGTGTGTGTGTGTGTGTGTGTGTGTGTGTCTGCATGTGTGTGTCAGTATGTCTGTGTTGGGGGGAGTGGGGGGATGCTGATGAGATTGGGATGCGTCCGTTTGTAAGTATCTGTGTCTCTTCCCTGCCGTATTTATTGTTTCTAACGGAGGAGGAAAGGAAGGAGGAGGAGGAGGGGGAGGAGGGCTCTGTTTTCCCCCTCTATCTGAGGCTGCGCACAGTGACTTCTGTTTGATATCAAATTCATCAAGAAATGTATTCCCCTGGGCAGAATGAGGTTGGTTGACAGAAATCAAACCAAATAGGCAAGAATTGATTTCAGGTTATTTTCGATCCTAGAGGATGAAAATAACTATGATTTTGAATTTTGCCTTGTTTAAAAAGTAGAACAGTTTGCTTTTGCAAAGCATGGCAAAAAAGTTTTGGTTTTCCCTCAGTCCCATTACAATGAGAAAAATAGTATCTTCCACCTTTTAAATAAACCATTTATCTAAACAGTCGATTTACGCACAAGAGGCAGGGGTGTATAGAGTTCAGGCCTCCAGAACAAAAGGACCTGCGATGTACTCTCATCTGTCACATACTCACTGGCTCTGTGACCCTGGGCAAATCCATTAACCTCTCCGTGGCTAAAGCTACTTTTTTTTTTTTTTTAAGGATTTTAAATTGCTGTATGTTCTGGGTCAGGAGTTCCTTCACTTGGAACTCACCATACTAATGAAATCACAGGTTCAGATTTTGAATGTTTTTCCTTTTTCTTGCATCCACCAGTCCTTTCATCTGTTTTTTTTTTCATCTTTTTCTTTTTTGCATGTATGTACATAGTAAGTACAGTAAGTGTTTTGCTTAATAAATGTTATTGACTTATATAGTTTATAGGTTTTTAAAATCTATTTTTCTCACAACTCTGTAGATAATGCAAACTGATATTATTTTCACTTTACATATGAAGAAACTGAGGCCTGATTAAGTGACTTGCCAGTGGTCCACACAGCTATGAGATTCAGAATTAGAACTCAGGTTTGCTGACTTTATTCAAGTCTAGTACTTTTTCAATTATATCATATGAACACTCAAGCTGTTGGGATAGATATGGGTACAATCTTTTTTTTTTTTAATTGTGCTTGGGGGCAGCTAGGTGACCTGAAGTGAATAGAGCACTGGTCCTGGAGTCAGGAGGATCTGAGTTCAAATCTAGCCTCAGACACTTGATGCTTAACTAGCTATGTGACCTTGGGCAAGTCACTTAACCCCAACTGCGTTGCCTTCCCCCCCTCCAAAAAAATTGTACTTGCAATAATGGTTTAATATTTAGTTTTAACAAAAATTGTCTAATGAACTATTGCAAAGATGTGCTTGTAGGATATTCAGAGTGATGCATTAAGTTGAATGGAGAGAATCCACTTAAAAATTCAGGCTTTCAAATGCTTCTATATTCTTATCTCTATCAGTATGTGAATCTCTTCACTTCTGGAGCTTAAGATAAAGTTCTCCAGTAATAGAATTGGTGTTGGCTAAGTGTGAAACCTGTTAAGTAAGCCTAAAATACTACGTAAGATTTTTTTAAAAGATCATAATGCATAATTGTAGTTTTAATTGCCCATCTGCAAAAATGTGAGGGTTTTCTACTAAGCCGTTGTCATCTAGAGTTGGGGGTACAGAAAAATATTTTTAAGTAGGGCAATATTCTTTACATTTTCAGAAATTCTTTGTCAGAAGATAACGCTTCTTTAGATTTTTAATATGTTATTGCTTTTAATCCAAATGTATCATATTTTTGTAGCTAATGAAAGTTGTGCTATCCAGAAAGATGATTCTGAATTCAAAAATCATCATTTAAACAGATCTGTTATCAGAGATAAAATTTCTAACTTTTTGCCACCCTTCCTTTCTATTAACATAATGTTGCAGCACAAGGATAACTTTGTCACATGCTTAAAGTAATAATAACAATAGTTAGCATTTACTTAGCACTTATTATGTGCCAGGCTCTGTGCTAAGCCCTTTACAATTATTATCTTATTTGATCCGCACAACAGCCTTGGGAGATAAATGCTATCCCCATTTTACAGATGGGGAAATTGAGGCAAACAGGTTAAACCTTTGAACTCTTGCCCTTATTCCCAGGCCACATAGATGCTAGCGTAATGCAAACAAATATATTATACTTACTTTTTTATGTTAGAATCAGATTAAAAAAATTTTTTTAATTAGTGCTTTTAAAAAATTGCCAACATTTCCTAAATAGAACCCTCTCTTACAACAAAGTAGAGAGGTATGAATCATGTATGGGACTTGGTGTCAAGAAAACCTGGATTCAAATCCTTTCTCTGAAATTTTCTTCGCTGTGTGATGCTGAACAGTCATTAAACCTTTCTGTGCTTCACTTTCTTCACCTATAAATTGAAGAGAATGTCTGTTGTACCTACTTCTAAGGGTTGTGGTGAAACTCAAATGAGATAATGTACAATGAAAAGTGTTTTGCAAGCTTTAAAACACTATAGAAATGTTAACTATTGTTGCATTATTAAAGATAAGCAAAACAACTGACACGTTAACTTTGTAGACAATTTAGGCCTCATTCCACACCACTTTCTACCATATCTTTGCTGAAGGGAAAGAGATATAGTTCATTAAACAGTCCTCTGGAGTCACAAACTGATCTTTTGCTGTTTTCAGTCCTGATGTCTTTTAGGGTTGTTTTCATTTATGTTGTTACATGGTCATTGTGTGTAGTGTTCTCTTGGTTTGACTTATTTTGATCGTATCAGTTCTTAAAAGTCTTTCTAAGTTTCTCTGAATCCTTCACATTCATTATTTTTTTTAACTTTTGTTTATTTTTAGTTTACATCATTCATTTCTATGAGATATTGAGTTACAAATTTTCTCCCTGTCTTTCCCTCACCCATCACCCTAAAACAGTGATCCCACTGTATACTCCCCCCCCAATCTGCTCTCTCCTATATCCTCCCCCATTCCTCCTCCCACTTTCTGGTAGGGCAAGATAGACCTCTATACCCCAGTGCCTATATATCTTACTTCCCAGTTGCATGTAAATAATAATGATGATAATAATATATACATGCATATATACATATATATTTTTAACATTTGATTTTAGAACTTTAAGTTCTAGATTCTTTCCCTTCCTCCCTCATCACCCACCCCCATTGGAAAGACATACAATTCAATACAGGCCGTACATGCGTAGTTGTGCAGAACATCTCCACAATGGACATGTTGTGAAAGACTGACAATATTTCCCTCCTTCCTATTCTGCCCCCCACTTGTTCTATTCTCTCCTTTGTCCCTGTCCCTTTACAGAAATGTGTGCTTCTAACAACCCTCCCCCACTCCTGCCCTCCCCTCCATTCTCCCCCCTCTCATCCCCTTTCCCCCCTACTCTCCTGTAGGCCAAGCTACCCAATTTAGACATTCATTATTTTTTAAATGTAATATTTCACTATATTCACATATCACAATTTGTTCTGCTGATCCACAATAAATTAGGCACCCATCTCATTTCCAGTTTGCTACTACAAAAAGTACTGCTATTCTGTCATTGATCTCCCTGGGGTATATGCCCAATAATAGAATTTTTGGGTCAAAAGGTAATAGCCAAATTATTTCAAGATTCTTTGAATTAACTCATTTAAAGGTACTCTGTAAAAATAGTCATTACTGGTTTTGAGGCCAGATATACCTCCCATCGTATATTAATACATGGATTTTCTGGTTTATAAATGAGTGTCTTATGCATCAGTCTTCTAGTACCTGACCACCATGAAGGGAACTGACAAAGGTAAGTTTCTAAAACAGATTATAGATCATGGTGGTGCCCCATCACTGCTGCCACAACTAAATTAGGGCCAGTTTTTAGTAGACCACATTACCCCACCTTTCCCTCTTTTTCTTCCTTCTTTTCTTCCTTTCTCTCTTTCTTCTTCTGTTCCTTCCTTTCTTCCTTCCTGTTAAGTTTTATCCCATCAAATGAATACCATTCTGATGTAGAACCTAAGAGTGCTCTATAGTTGGCATGAGAACGTGACGGATATGTATCACATCTTCCACTTTTGGACATTGCAATTTGACTCAAAAGATAAATAACAGAAACACCTCTTTAGAGATGATGCCTGAACTTATTAGCATCCCCATGTGCATAAGAAAAACCTAAAATTGCATGGGAAACCCTAGAGCTGCTGGCCGTTAAATCTGGTGTATGTCCAATAGAATTGGAAATTGCTTCCTTAGTGAATTTCCTTAGGTTGAAGTGTCTTCAGTCAGCAGGCCCCACCACATTTGGGTTGAAAAGAGGAGTGAGTCTTATGTGGTATAAGTCATTCCAGTTTTTTGGACTGAAGAAGACATGATTCTTTATCTCAAGAAGGTCTGCTTTGGCATCCAGTCTTCTTCTGGTCTTTTTGGAGAAGACTGTGCAAGAGGTCACAGGCTACCACTGTCTTGCCTCCCTGGATCTGGAGAGCTTGTAAAGGGTGTTCTCATGCATTTCAAAAAAACATCTTGGCTATAGAAAGGTGATAAGCCCCAGAACATCTCATAAAGAATAGCCCCCAAACACTACCAGTCTACTATAAGGTTGTTTTCTCAATACTTCAAGAGCCAAATACTCGGGGGTGCCACAGAAAATGGATGTGGTTTCTTCTGACTCTATTCCTTCTTTACAAAGCCCCAAATCAGTCAACACAACATGGCCCTGGCAATCCAAGAGAATGTTCTCAGGTTTCAAGTCCCTTATAAATGATTTTCAGAGAATGCAGATAACCAATAGCGTTGGCCACCTCGGCAGCATAGAATTGAGCTTGAGGTTCTAAGGGACTACTCCTGCAGCAAGTGGAAGAAAAACTCTCCTCCCTTGACATAATCTAGACTATGTTCTAGACTCTAGAAGAAAAAAATTTTTTTTCTGAAGTCTGAAAGGAGTCTCCAGCCTCCTTGGTCTGTAAGTTCTTGTTGCTGAGAAGGGAAAATCAACCAACTCCACATATTATACTTAGAAGAATTTTTACATTTTTCTTCTTTTATATCTAAAAATCTTTTACATCATATCATCAGAGAAGTCCAAATAGGACATATTATTTGATCTGACTATATTAACTGATTTCTGCTTAGATGGTCAGAGGGAAGGTAGGCAATGAAATTTGCTGATGAAAATAAGAACCAAAAGTCCCAAAGTTCCTTCTTAATGGCAAACACTAGCCCACATTGCTTACCCTTTATTTAGTCTTTTAGCTAAGGCTTCAGTTTATTAGCTCTTTGAAGTGTTATAAAAGGTAAACTAACAAACTAAATTGCTTATTTATATATTGAGAAGCCTATACACAATAGTGATGATGACATTTAACATAGATATCGTCTAATCTCAATATTAACAGAATCTGATCTGAATGGAGGATGCATTGTACAAAGTAATATTTGCAGCTTAAGAAATCTTTTGACAGGGGCACCACAATTAATCCCTATTTGGTCTTACTGAACACCTAGTCTGTTATCTTCTTGGTAGTGTTGTACAGACCATGTTTGCTTGTTTTTTTAATCTAATTAGCTAATTTTAGTGTTATCATAAACATTATTATGAAACAATTCTCAAGGTACCTTTTTGTCTTTTGATTTCCATTGACCAGCTGCTGTTCGTTAATTCAGCATGTAATTATTTCTCTTTGAGTTTGAAATTTTTTTTCTGCCCCTTTTCAATCTTTTGGCAAACAAGTACTGTTTCCAGTAATCTACAGGGCTTGTACAATGAAATTTTGTTTAATGTCTGAGCTTATGGTATGTTAACTACACAGTGACTTGACTTTTCAGGAATAATAATGGTGGCCTCACTTACTAAGCTTAATGTTTGAAAATTACCAACGCAGCATCATTAAAGTCAACTTAAAATGTCCACTTTATGTTAACTGGACACTTTAAGTGACTGGTATTGCTGTTAATTGTAAGCAAATGAAAAGTTAGAGAATAAAACAGCTTGGTGCCCTACAGAAGGATAATAGCTTAGGCACCTCATTTTTCACCATTCCATAACATTGGCATGACTTAACTAGGAAAGATGCCAGCCTTAATGGGCTCCTGCTGTTCTGAATCTGAGAAGAGTGGGCAGTGACCTCCATTGTGATCTTTTTTATATTGGTTTAAGTAGAGTAGTAGCACTTAAACAATTGTTCCGGAATGATTCCCATAAGAAATAGAATTCAGTCTTGGATTAGTATTCAGCTACCAGATGTGTGAAATTGGCTTCAGAGAAGTGTTTCCTCTTAAATGTTGTCATTTGGTTGCCTTTTTTTAAAAATAAAATAGATGAGCTGAAGGTTGGAGAGCAGCCATTTATTTTAAACAGATTTTTTTTTGACAGATCATGTTTGTAAAGAAACCTGTTTGAAATATTTACATAATACATAGAAGTCCGTGACAACTGGAGGCTTTTCTCCACTGAAAAAAAATCCATTGGCCTATAGAGATTAATTTTCATAGATAGGTACTTCTTGACCTTGACTCTGATTTGTTGATTTATGACTTTTATTTAGTAGCATGATTGGAAAACTCTTTTGCAAGACTGAAATCAAAATCTACAATCTACCAATGCTCTAGTTGGTTTCCTAGGTAACAAATGTGCTGCAGAGATTTCATAATGAGGCCCTGGGTTGGTTAGTTATAATGAAAATTTGGTGGTTTGATAAGGCTGAATCTCCAATTTAAGTAAGAGGTCAAGAAATGAAAAGATTGAAAAATGTACATTTTAGGGTCTTTAAATCTAATGTAAAGGAAGTTTAGCACAAGTGTCTAGAGAAAGAAAAAATATATAGAAATATTCAAATCATTTAGTTTGAGAAGTCCTTTTTAAGCAACTAAAAAAATTATACTTCCTATTATAATTATAAAATTACATATATTTGTATATAATTATATGTATAAATATATATAATTATAAAAATTATACTTCCTATTAGCATATTAACAACCCCTCTATTAACAAGGAAAATAATAGACCTTGAGCTAGAAGAGACCTTAGAGGTCATCTAGTCCAATCCCCTTCCTCCATGTCTTCCCGCACCCATCAGTGGTGTGGCTTAAGATTCTCTTAGATACACTCAGGGGTCCCAGGAGTTTTACAAAAAGCAGTAAACCAATCAGCCTTTTGTGGTGCTTGTGATGAACTGACAATACCTCTCATGATTTATAAAAAAAAAATTTAATGTTGCCATTCTCATTAAGGAGCTTGTTAATTTAAGTTATCATTCTGTGGTGACCCTGCTACAGCTGTAGCAATATACTACCTTCCTTATCGATGACGTATCGCTCAAAGTGTTCTGTCTTATGTATGGACCAGTTTTTGCATCAGTGAACAATTCCTTGGCCTTATTTATTCAGGTGCCATAGAATTTTTATAAGTAGAGGCAGGGAGTTAGTATTGTGCTAGAGTGCTGGTTCTGGAGTCAGGATGATTTGAGTTCAGATTTTGCTTCATACACTTCCTAGGTAGACAAGTCACTTAATCTCTGTTGGTCTCAGTTTTGTCATCCATGAAATGGGGATAATAACAGCACATAGCTTGCAGGTTTGTTGTGAGCATAAAGTGAAATAAAATTTGTAATGTGTCTTGCAAATGTTAAAGCAGTATATGAATGCTAGATATTTTTATGCTCTATTTCAGTTTTGTTTCAATTTGGCAAATATTTATTAGATGCCTACTGCATGTGTGCTAAGTTTTGGGCACATAGATGAACACAGTTCCCTTCTTTTAAGGATTAGCAGGTATAAGAAGTGTACAAAAATAATTGAAATAATTAGTACATATATATATGTAAGTACAGTGGTAACATAATAAGGGAGGCAAGGTAATTGAGTCATAGGAGCAGGAAGGTAGCAGCTACTATCAATAGCCCTAGTGAATACACCAGCTTCTTTTACAGGGAGGCAGCTTAAATGGAGTAGATAAAATCAAGAAGAGTTTGTTTGTCTGAGTTGGTATTTGGGCTGCTCCATTAAGTGGAAGAAACAGGGAAAGTTGTTCAGGTAACCACACAGACATGCTCATTTACAAAGCGGTCTCACCTCCGTAGCCATGGTATAATGGACTGGCCTAAACACCTGCTCTGAGGTCTGGCTTTTATTTACTTCCTAAAGAAAGGGACTGGCTACTTCATTAAGACTGTTGGCTACAGCCTAATATCCCTGATGGTGGCAGACACATAAAGAAAAACAAACAGAGAGTGGAAGAGGAATCACTAGGGAGGGATCAAGAATGGAGTCATAGAGAAGAGTAGTGCCAAAGTTTGCTTCTCAAAAGAAAGAAAAGAGTTTTGACTGGTAGAGATAGAGAAGAAATCTCTTCCAGGCATGCACATAAATGCAAAGGAGGGCATACTAAGTTCTCTTGGTGCTTAATAAATGCATGTTGATTGGTTGCTAAAAAAATGTAAAGTAGGTAGAGAGACCTGGATATGATGGGAGAACAAGAGTGAATAGATTAGTTTTGCTGGAATGCAGGGTATAAAAGTGAAAATAAGTAGCAAATGAGAAAAGAGAGCTGTCTTACAACTAAATAATGGAGGCCCTTAGGCTTAGCATGATTGTATTTATTTGTTAGGTGAAGGGGAGCCACTGAAGGTTTTTAAGAAAGGCAGTACATGATCAAATCTCTGCATTAAGAAGATTATTTTGGAAGCTGAAGAAAGGACAGACTTGAGCAGGAAAAACAGAGGGTCACAATGATAATACAGAGGAGAAGTAAACAGTCAATGAGCATTTAGTAAGTGCCTACTGTGTGCCAGGATCTGAACTAGGCAGGACCATATTAAGAGTTGAAAGGAGCAAGTCAGTGGGAGAGGTACAAAACTGACAAAGATAATGGTAATAGTAAATGGCAATTCTGTAGCACTCTTAAAGATTACAGAGTACTTCCCAATGCTTTGTATAGAGTTTGCAGGAGAGGATGGTTGTGTGATATGTTGGAGGAAGAACTGGATTCCCATCTAGTTTTGATTTGGCACCTACTGGCCGTATGACTCTAGGTAAGTCATGGTAACCTCTCAATGCTCCAGGCAACTCTCTAAGACTATAAATAAAGGCAAACGAAAGAGTTTGATAGTGTCAAATTCCACACAAAAGTTAGAGAAGGATAACTAAATACAAGCCACATTGGATTTGGCAGGACCACAATAATAAAAATTGACTAAAGCATATCATGGTGGACTGACTTGATGATCTTTGGAAGGTCTTCAGGTGGAATGTACATGGTCATGACCTTCCAAATGATTGACCTACCTGTGGTAAAGGAAATCGTAGGAAAGTCAGAAGAGGTTGTAACACCTCTGGAGATTGACGAGATGATGCTGGAAGACTGTAAACTTCTACAAGTAGGGTTCTTTTCTAATCTGTCATTCTCCAGTATTTACTGTTACTCTGTCATAGAACTCTAGGATTCTTTAGAATAGTGATAGCTAGCATTTACATAAGACTTTATAACTCAACATATTTAAAATTGAACTCGTCTTTCTTCCCAAATCCTTCCCTTTCCTTGACTTTCCTGTTACGGTTCAGGGCTCATAATCAAAGTGTCATCCTTGATTCCTTATTCTCTCTCTCAGACCAATCCCTCCCTACCCATATCTAATCTCTTGCCAAGGACTGTAGATTTCAGTTTTGTAATCTCTCTTGAACAGTGGTTCTCAACCTGTGGGTCACGACCCTTTGGGGGTTGAATGAGCCTTTCACAGGGGTCACAGGGGTCACCTAAGACCATCGGAAAGCACGTATTTCCAATGGTCTTAGGAACCAAGACAACACTCCTCTATCCGTTTCCAGGCGAGTTCGCCCACATGCAGATATGCCCACATACAAGTATTAAAGGGTTGGGACATTAGGAAGGTTGAAAACCACTGCATCTTGAATATGCCTCCTTCTTTACTCTGTCTGCTACTACCCTGATGAAGTCCCTTCTCACCTCACACCTGGACTATTGTAGTAGCTTGCTGGTTGTTCTGCCTGCCCACAGATTTTTTCCCATTACAGTCCATTCTCCCCTCAGCTGTCAAAGTGATCTTTCTAAAGTACAGGTCTGACTGTGTCACTCTCCCTACTCCTGCTCAGTAAACTTCAGTGTGTCTCTATCACCTCCTGGATCAAATAGAAAATTCTCTGTTTGGCATTAAAAGACATAACCTGCCTTCCCCCTTCACTTTACCCTGTCTCTTCTACCTTCTACCTTGTTACATACATGTTCTATGATACCTCTTCTTCTTTTGACACTGGCATTCTTGCTGTTCCTTAGACAAAACATTACATCTTCTCATTCCAGGAATTTTTGCTGACTGTACCCCATGCCTGAAATTCTCTCCCTCCTCATCTCTGCTTCCTGGCTCCTTTCAAGCCCCAGCTAAAACCCCACCTTCTACAAGAAGCCTTTCCTGATCCCCTTTAATGATAGTGCCTTCCCTCTGCAGATCATCTCCGATTTATACTGTATATATCTTGTACGTAGTTGTTTGCAACTTTTCTCTCCCATTGACCTGTGAGCTCCTTGAGATTAGGGACTATCTTTTTTTTTTCTTTTTGTAGGGGGGAGGGAAGGGCAATTGGGGTTAAGTGACTTGCTCAAGGTCACAGGCCTAGTAAGTGTTAGGTGTCTGAGGCCTGATTTGAACTCAGGTCCTCCTGACTCTAGGGTTGGTGTTCTATTCACTGCACCACCTAGCTTTACAACTGGATTACTATTTTAAAAAAATGTCTATTAGATGGACTCCCTGCTGCTAATCTCTTACCTGACAAATGTATGCTGCTGCTAACTTTCATATTTTGTTGTTGTTTGGTCATTTTCAGTTGTGTCTGATTCTTCATGCCTCCATTTAGGGTTTTCTTGGGCAAAGATACTGGAGTGGTTTTCCATTTCCTTTTCCAGCTCATTTTGGAGATGAGGAAACTGAGGCAAACAGGGTAAAGTGACTTGCTCAGGGTCATACAGCTAGCAAGTATCTGAGGCCATGAGGATGAGTCTTCTGGACCCAATGCTCTGTTCACTGCTCTACCTAGATGCCCTAACTTTTGTATAGTTGTGTTTTCAATACATAACTACCTTGCTTCAGAAACTGCACAGTTTGTCCTATTATAAATGTATCTAGTCAAGATCAAACTCTTCACTTTGATCTTCAGGATGGTATTTACCTCAGTAATTTTACTTTGCCTTGTCTTTTGCTGGGCAAATTTTTTTGGATCCTGACTAGCTATTGTTAATAAATAAGTCAGCACAGGATATGGACAGTCAGGGAAAGCAAAGTTTATTTATTTCCTCAAGAGTGTGACACATGCCAGCAGTAGCTGATAGAAACCTGTGTCTGATAATTTGGCAGATGACATTTCTATAACAAAAGTGATGTATTCCTTTCAGCAGTTTGGTCTGTATCATTCAAAGAGTTGGTAAATGGCAAACAGTTCTTATTGCAATAAAAGAGGAGGCTTAAATTATTGCTGAGGAGAGATTTCATCCTTTTTAGCAAAGCCATTTGCACTAGACCAAAGAAAACAGTGCCTTCTTTATTTGGTCAGCAGGATAAAGACAAGGGGACAGCTTTTCTGAACTATTAAAAACCTCTGAGTCCCCTTTTGTAAAATGATGAACAAGGAGGGAAATATTGAAACGTTTTGTTTTAAGAGGATCACTTTTAGCTCTTAGAATCCTCTTTCAACACTATCCAGTTTTATCTTCTGCTGGTTCCCTAACTAGTACCTCATGCTTGTCAGCCCAGACTCCTCCCTCTCATATAAACATCACACTTTTTCTCAGTGGTTCTCCTCAAAAATAAAAATCTGACTCTTTTTCAAGGTCCCTCTCAACTCATACTTCTAGGAAGCATTTTGCATATTGGGTATTCCCTTTTGTGTATTTCCATAACAAATTCTTTGTAACATACATTTTGGGACTCTTATGCCTATACATTTTCCTCTGATAAGATTATAATTTCCTTGAAGAATGGGACTTTGTTATATCTTTCTTTTTTTAATTCCACAAGGTGGTAATATTTGAATTAAATTGGGTCCCTAAAATTATATTTGAGACTCTGTTGGGTTGGCTATTTATTAGGTAGGGTGAAAATTACTAAACTAAGTGGGTTCATCAATGATGTCAAAGTTCATTTAAAATTTGAGAGAAACATCTGAATGACTTCTTTCAATACAGATCAACCTTTTTGACAGACACAAATCAGTTTTCAGTATTTTTTAATATCTATGAACCTAGACTACACAAAGTATGGGTAATTTGCTGATCTTCAAGGGTGGAAGGAATTTCCATGATGAGAGTTCCCTGTACCTAGTGAAATCACAGATCGGCTCCCCTCCTAAAAAGAAACCATGTGATACTGCTAATAACTAAAGATATGTGTCAAGTACTTTCAAGGTAAGGTTTGCATTCATTATTTCATTTTATTGACATGTGTAAATTTAATAAGGCATACTTGAAACACACCCTGTCTCTTGGCTCCTCCTTCCCATTTTCAGCTTGTTTTAAGTATCTTTCCTTCCCTGTTACTCAAATCTTACTTCTTTGGTATTTTGCATAGGTTTCAGGGTAGCTAGATGAGAAAATTCCAAATAGGGGTCACGAAAAATTGGACAGGACTGAACAACAACAAAAATTAGGTTTTGTAGCATCATCTTGGCTTACTTTTTATCTCTCTTATCTGAAGAGTGAATAAGCCTTAAGATAAAAAGCTGTTGTGTTCTTAAATACTATTTTTAAAAAACACCCTTATTTTGGGACAGCGATTATTTTTGGAGGGAATAAAATCAGAAATTATGATGTAGGTTGGTGAGGAAGTATGGTTCGGTTTCCAAAAGTGATATGTACAAACATCCTTTAAAACGCTCTATTGCCCAAAATGAATGACAGCTGCATTTCATCTGAGTTCCAATGCATTTGGCAAAATACAGGGCAGTTATTACTTCCCATGGAAACAAGGTCATAAATGGGGAATTAGCCAAATGATGTTGCCAGGGGTTTCTGTTTGGTTGTATGTTCGATTAATTAAGGAACATTTCTTAAGGGCTGCCTATGGATCAGGTATTATATGCTAGGTCCTGAGGATAAAAAAAAAGGTAGCAATCTTTACTTTCATCAGGTTTACATTTTATCTAGGGACCTCACAGGTATATGTCTAAGTAGATATATAAATAAATAGAAAGCAAGTTAAAGGTAAGAGTAGGAAGGAGAGACCATAGCAGTTGGGGGAGGAGGGAAACAGAAAAGTTGTTATTCAGTCTTTCTTCAGAGGTGTCTGACTCTTTGTGACTCCATTTGGGGTTTTCTTGTCAAAAATACTGGAATTGTTTACCATTTCTTTCTTCAGCTCATTTTACACATAAGGTAAACAGGGTAAAGTGACTTGCTCAGGGTCACACAGCTAGTAAGTGTCTTCGGCCAGATTTGTACTCAGGAAGATGAATTCCTGACTTAAGGTTTAGTACTCTATCCACTATGCCACTTAACTGCCCTGTGCCACCTAGCTACCGTGTGTGTGTGTCTGCACATATACATATATTTGTGTGTACGTATACATATATGTGGCAAAATTTAAAAATCGGAAAATTGAAAGTCAGCCTACTTAAATTCAAGATGTGGTAAAAATAAGGGTTAGTGTTTTTTTTTAGAATATTTGCCCCATGATAAGGGTCACTTATATATTTTGTTTGTGAATATTTGGAAAATGCATGAGATTTTATTATTTTGTTCAGGAAGAAATCTGAATATTAGATCAAATTTTGTTTTATCTCCCCTCCCATGCTTTAAATGTTTAAAAGTACAGATTCTTTCTACATAACTATATTGGCAAACCACTTCAATATCTTTTCCAAAAAAATTCCTTGAACAGTATGGTCCGTGATGTTACAAGTGCGCACACACACACACACACACACACACTATATATATATATATGAGTATACATACACATGTGTGTTTTTACATGTATATGGTGACACACTCAGTATAGGTATCCCCATCTAGGATTTAACTTGCTTCTTAAGCCAGTTTTTATAAAATGGGGCTTTCTATGATCAGCATTTATTTTGAAAAGAATATGACAGTTGTGCTTGATCATTAATTTCTGCAATAAAGCACTCCCAGAATTTAGACGGAATAAGTTGCTTTTGCACTAGACTTGAAGTTGTCTCCTGCAGTCTTCCTAGTCATTTATATGGAAATTAATGGGAAGGCCTTTAAGAGAGTATCTATACCACTGGATGAAATTAAAAAAAAAAATTAAATTCAGTAAACAAGGTAAAGTTAATATTTTAACTAGTGGAATTTAGAGACATTCCATCTAGCAAGGAAAACATAGACATAAAAAATACGATCATTGCTCATGAGATTGCTTCTCTGAATCTAGAGACACTGTATACCGATGTTCCCCTTTTCATTCCCAGGCTTGTGGAAGTTTATTAGACCAGGTCCAACTAATGCTGATAGAATATAGAACTGGAAGGGAAATAAGTGATAATCTAGTCTTAATGGAAGAAGACAGTTCAACGGAAGTTAAACGATTTGGCCAAAGTCATACAGCCACCAAATGGCAGAGCCCACCCTGCCCCCCAGCCAAAATCTTAGGGGAGCTTTATAGCAGAGATATTCTTTTTGAACAACAGAGGATTCATATCAGATTGGGTTTATGATAAGTGTGCATTTTCGTTAGCACTAAAAGTTGAGTATTTCTTTGGGCTTCAGATAATGATTGTAGTCAAATGTTTGTCTGACACTTCTGAAAGGACATATTTGGTTGGTGTTTTCTGAAAAGTGTGACATGGTAGTGCTGAGGTAACTCAACTTGCATCTATTTGGGCATCAGTCAAAGTTTCCATACCTGAAAGATTAAGTATTTTACTTAAGGCACTGGATTGTGTGGCTTTTGGTATTCACTCTCTCGTAAGTGACATTTTTCTCCTTGATGGCTATTCCTTAATGGCTTTAAATAAGGATTAATATAGTGAGCATCTGTGTTTCCAATGGAAATTTACTGTTTTGAGGATGGTAAGAGAGGGCATGAATATCACTTTGGTATTTTTCCATAAGAAATCTACTTTATTGGTTGAGTCTCATAAATACATTGGTAGTATGCACTTGGTTAAATAATTCACTCTGAAGCATAGCCCACTAAGATGAGGTCATGGAAAAGTAAAGACTGACTACTAGTGCATTCACAAAGGCTGTCTAGCAAGGCAAAATTAAAAAGCCCAAGTTCTTTTCCTCATTCCTACTGGAATAATGAGCAGAATTCATTATGTCAAGCACTGCAAAGAAGTGTATACTAAAGCTGCTACATATGATGAAGGCACATTGTTGGAACCAAGAAAAAAGATAATTTGCATGGGAGATAGTTATTCAACAGGGCCTTAATTTACAAGAAACATTCTATAATTTAATTGAGCACTTTTAGATACACTGCATCTGCTTTAATAGGCTGCATTTGCTACATGCATATGTACAGTGTCATCAGGGTAGTTAAAATTTGATTCAGTCTAGCTGGAAGCCAAGGTGAAATAACAGCTCAAAGCCATGCCATAAAGATATACATTATTGAACGTTTGAGAGTTCTTTGGGACATCAAACAGTTTCCCGTTGGCTGGTTAATACCATAAAGCAGACTGTCTCTTATTTTTTTCCCATTTCCTATCAGATTCTTCATGCCATTTTCTCACTTATGTTTGGCCCTGCTAGCCACTAGTTAAACTATGCTACTATATTTGCTCAATTCATATTTTTATGGGTGATTCAGCTGCATATCACTTGTGCTTAATAAACAAACATAGCCTTCGTCTATGGTCAATAAGGGAGCAAAATTCAGTAATACAGAAGGAGGCACTGCCAAATCGAACACTTTAATAATATAGTTGAATCAGTGTGGTTTTGAAATAACCAGAGAGTAGATACAGGAAAAAGGGATAAAGTAGATATATATTACTAGTTACACATACAATATATAATACAATAATTATATTACATATTAGAATTATATATACAATATATAATTACATATATGTATAATTTATGTCATTATAGAACTAAATCTTTCACCACTCTTGCATATAGATATGAAATATTTAGTTTAAAATAAGGAGAAGCTTTATAACATGGTAATAATTGCCAAAGGAGGAGACTATATATCTCTAATCCCCAAAATATTTTAAAATAAATAGGTGAGTACCTGTTATGGTATCAAAAAGATTCAAGGTAAAGGGCTGGATTAGAGTTAATAAGCAAATACATTTAACAGAACATTAGTTAGTGCCTGGTGAGTTATTAAGTGTCTAATGCATACAGTTCATTTTGTTAGACACAAATGATATAGAAAAAAAATTGACAGTCACTTTCCCTCAGGGAGTTTACAATCTAGTGGGTTGGAGGAGATATGTATAGAGTTAATGACCGTTAAAAGCTAGAATATAAATTTAGTGCAATAGAGAAGACAGAGTAGCCAAATAGATTAGAAAAAAAAAGAGATCACTTCTACTTAAGGGGATCAAGTAGTAGTATTAAGTTTGGATTCAGTCAAAGGGCTGCACCTGAGAACCTAGATGGCTACGTGTTGTCTCAAGGCTGCAGGTTCCCCACCCCAGGAGGAGAGATGGGTTCAAATACTATCTTAGACATTTACTGCCTATAAGACCATGGATGAGTCAGTCAATCATCAACCATTTATTAAGCACCTATTATGGGCAAGGCCCTGTGCTAAGTGCTGGGGATACAAAGAAAGGCAAACAAACAGAACAAAAGCTTATTCCTTGCTCTCAAGGAGTTCATGGTATCATGGGAGAGACAACATGCAGATAAGATCTATACAGCATAAGTTGGAGACAATCAAAAGAGGGAAGGCACTATCATTAAGGGGATTGGGAAGTCTTGTAGAAGTGGGAACTTCAAGGAAGTCAAGGAAACCAGATGAAGAGGGAGAGAATTCCAGGCACGGGCAACAGCCAATGAAAATGCCTGGAGCTGGGAGAGGTAGTGTTTTATGAGCGCAACAACAAAGAGGTCAGTGTCACTAGATTGGGTTGAGGGGGAGAAGTGTTGATGAAAGTAAGATATGAGAAGGCTGGAAAGGTAGGAGGGAGCCATGCCATGAAACTGTTTCCTTACCATAAAATGAAGACAATAACCTGTAGCATCTGCCTCCTGGGGTTGTTGAGATATTATATGTAAAGTGCTGTATAAATGTTAGCAATTATTATTATCAGGGAACACTTCCTCAGGAAAGGAGTACTTCAGCTACACCTTAGAAGAAGAGAAAGAGTACAACAGTAAGAGATAGGGTGGGAGCTTGTGCTAGTGATGCGGGATGACCTTTACAAATGTATAGAGGTGGGAAAATGTGGAATGAGAATGAGGAGAATAATCCAGTTTAACTAGATATGTTAAAATTTTATCTTGTTCTGTCCCCTTGACTATTCCCACCTCTTCCAGGTAAAGCAGTAAGTTTATAAGTACCTACTATCAAATAACACTAGTAGGAAGCAAGATTGCAAAGGAGAACCTAGAAGTCACTTACAACTTGTCCCATAGATCAAAGGAGCAGAACAGTTACTTGCAAGCTGTTATCGTATATTAACTAAAAATCACACCCTGAGATTATGTACTAAATCAGGGGAAGCCAGCCAGGTCTGGCTGTAAGAGCCCTTCCATCCTGTTAACTGCCTCAGATAAACATCCACAGTAAGACCTGCAGAACAAATGCTGCTGATAACTTTGAGATGATGTGATATGTTAATGAACTACCCCTGAAGTCTTATTGATGACTTGGAGTTGATATGGTTCTGTTAATAAGGTGGCTTGGATAAGAGTTAGTCTTTCCCCCACCAAAACCTATAAAAATGAGACCCCAAAGTCCTGCCCCCAAACACTCTTTGGTCTCCGTCAGGGAACATGCTGCAGAGAGCTCCCAACTTTAATGGTTATATAAGTGATTCTCTTCTTCTCCCCCATTCTCCCTGCCTTCCTTCACCACTCTATTCCACATTCCCAGGCCATATCTGTACCAACCTCCCCCCCCCCCACCCTGTGTCATTTGTCTCTGTATTTTCTGTGCTATTTGACCCTGTACCTTCTGTACCTTATTACTGAAGCATTGCGCCTTGCTGCCATTATGGTCTTTCCCAGCGAATATTCAAAGAATCAGGTGTGTCCGCCCCTATTTAATAATTCCATAAATTAATTAGCAATTCACTAGAATATAGGTAAAGTGTGTAAAAGTAAGATAAGAGAGATAATTTGGGACTAGATTCTTAGGGGATATAGATATAAGCTTGAGTTTGTATTATATTCATTTGGCAACAGGGATCCACTGAAATTCTGAACAGGAGAGTAGCAGGGTCAGACCCACGCATTAGGAAGATTATTTTGGTAGCTTTGTGTAGGATAAATTAGAGAGGAGAGAGCCTAAAGGCAGATAAACCATCAAGAAAGCCATAACAAAAACGTACAACCGGTTAAAAAAAATTAAAAAGAAAGCCGTAACAATAAGCCAGACAGAGATAATAAAAGTTTGGGATAGGGTGGGTGGTAGTGAGTAGAAAGGAGAGATGGATGAAAGTAATATTTTTGAGGTGGAATTGACAGGACTTATTGGATTAGGTAGGGGGAATCTGGAGTTTGAGAGAGGGGAATTTCACAGATGGCTCCAAGGTTGTTAGCCTGGTGCCCAGGAAATTGGTAGTATCATCGACAGAAGTCACAAAACTAAGAGAAAGAGACAGTTCTAGGAAGAAGGTGATAAATTCAGTTTTGTACATATTGAGTGCAAGATGCCCAGTAACATGTAAAGATGAGTAGCAAACGGTAGAAAATATAAGATGGCAACTCAGTGAAAGTCAAGACTAGAGATGAAGATTTGGTACTCATCATATACACGGAGGTGAACATTGAGGCTGTGGGATTTTTCTAAGACTTAGTAAACCTGAGACATGAGGGTTCCCAGAGAATTAACTACAAAAAGAATCCCTAAGGTACATATGTGTGTACACACACACACACACACACATACACACACAACCTTCTGTCCCACAAGTTATTCATCCTGTGCACATATATTGTTTTTCTCCCCCCAATCCATTAATTTGTGTCCCCCTCCCATTAATCAGAATACTTTGAGAGAGGTGTGACAAGTGAACCTCTCAAATCTTGGAAGGATGCTCTCTGTGATCAAGAGTCAGTTGAAAGTATCTTTGAGACAAATCTTAACTCCTCAGAATATTAAGCTATGATAGCTGTCCTTGGAAATGACAGATGTTGTTCCCACTTTGAGGTGGTGGTTTCTCTAGTGTGTGCTCCAAGCTTACCTTAGTTCTTTCTCATTTTTGTTGTCACTAAAGTAGCCCTCTACGGCCATTTTTTTTAATTTCAATGTCTCATTATGGTATGAAGGTAACCCTAGATTTTAGAAGGCTCTGCCAGAGTGAGAATGTAGGGTATACTGTGGGTAGAGTGTTGGACTTGGAGTCAGAAGATCTGAGTTCAAATTTGCTCAGACACTGACTCTAAGTCACTTTTCCTGTGTCTCCCTTAGTTTTCTTCTCTGTAAAATGGGAATAATAATAAGAGCTATTGTCCAGGGTTATTGTGAGGAATAGAGTGCTAGACACATAGTTGATAGTTAATATTTATTTCCTTCTTTTCAATGCAGAGTAGGCTTTTGCAGTTCCTACCAAGTTTGCATATGAGCCCAAGTTCAGGCCCTGTGATGGATGATGGGAGTCTGTTGTTGTCCAAGGACCAACCCAGTTTAATTTGGGGTACCTTATCAGCAGACTGGCAGCAGGTGATACATTTTTGGTGACAGCAATTCCCAAAAGTTTCCTACTATGTCCCTGAGGGTTATGATCTGTATCAAAGGAGAACTTCTAGATGACATCACAGAACAGTCCTGTAGTATTGTAGCACCAATGCAATATTTACAGCACCCATGGTCACAATAAAGACCATGACTATAAGTATCATATAACATTCAATTGCAAAATATACCAGATTCTCCAGGTAGAGGACAGAACTGAAGCATTTATTTATATACCAGAAAACCAACCCAAAACCAGTAAGCCGATTCCACCACAGTTCCAAAGATATTCAGAAGCCATAATAATGCTGAGAGCCACAGCATCCTTCAGCCTTCCCACAAACCAATACAAGATCAATATTTACTCTCAAACATCTCTATTTCCTTGCTTGAGCTCCTCTGTCCCTCACCTACCTGTCTCTGAACAGCTTCTTGTGATCTCTGCTGCACCCTTCAGCAAATTCCCTCCATCACGGGCTCCATGTGATTACATTCAGCCTATTAGGGGGTAGAATTTACTTTAAAAACAGGGGAGGTCTTCAAACTCCCCCCTAGGTCTATTAAGGGGCAGGGAAGATCTTCAAATTTCCATTCCCATTATAAGTATCCACAGCAAACAGGTATTTATTAAATCTTTCCCACAGAAACTCAGTTCAAGCCAATCCATCATTACGTTACTCCTTTATCTTCTGATGTGTTTATATTAACAGGAGCTAGCGTACTTGAAATCAAATATATAAAGCTTGTATAAGATAATTTCCTAGTCTTCCATCTTCCATTTGATTTTGATGCCTGGGCAATGGGTTAGTTCGTAATTCTTCTATTTTGAAGTGTCTACCTATAGAGAAAACACTGTCTCTAGCCAGGCCTAGCTTACAAGGCATACATATTCATATCTGATTTCCTCTCTTCTCACTTCTACCCACACTGAACTTCCCATACATACACCATTGTCTATGTTGCTGATGCCCTGGGAATTTTTGGTGACAGCAATTCCCAAAGGTTTCCTACTATGTTATTTTTTTATTATTGTTTATTATTTATTATATTTATATAATAATAATGTATATATAATATAATGATAATAATTATTATTCATTATTCCCTACTACTGAGAATAATTAAAACAAAACAAAACAAAACTTTGGAACTTTTCTAGAACTTGAAGGTTGAGAAATGGAAGAGAAAAAGGAGTTGTAAAAAATGAGAAATCAAGACTATATATACTATGCTACCTCTGGAGTGTGTAGGATATTTCCTTAACTGTCTTCATTTTACCTGTAGTAAGCTGAAATAGTAAAAAGTAGTAGTAGTCCCTTGGACCCATTTTATTTCGTATAGTACTTAATAACATGCAATGCAACAATGAACTAAATTGACCAGTTGGGGAAAGAGATCCAAAACTCACAGACAGTAAAATGAACAAAAACTTGTCTCTGATATTCCATAATTGCTCAAAGAAAACCATGAATGAGAAAAGTGAGACAGCAAATGAACCTTTTTTGGATAAACTTCTAAAGAAGTCTGGATGTCTATCAAATACTTCTGAAAGAAGCCCTTATTGATTTCACAACCCTAGTGGAGGTGCCCTTCACCATATTATTTCAGTAAAAATCAGGAAGAATTACAGAGTAGCAAAGTAGGAGCTCTGAAGAGTATATTCCATAGTTGTCGTATGTTAAAATAAAATTCTATGTGATTGATTTATATATGCTTTTAAAAGATTAATACTCTATTAATACATCTATCACTTACATTCAGTTAAATAATTATTTACATGGTCCTTAATATAAGGTTGGCCATCCCTTGGAAAGGAACATTAGCTTTTATCGTAACATTACATTTGTGGGAATATTGGAATGAAATCAACATTTTCTCTTATGGTTTTGTTTTAGGAAGGGGAATCTTATACTATGAGAATGACCTATTATTATCCTTAATTGGCATTGATCATGAAATCATACACATTTATCCCTAAATAAAACTATCATTTGAGGTTATTTTTAAACTGATATTTCTGTGTTTATGCTAATTATAATTATATGCTCACATTTGATTATTTTTATACTGAACTTAATTCCGTGGTATATCTTGGTTCTTATGTTGGGAGCCTAATTGCTTGTCACTCTTCTTTCTCATTTTTAGAATATTTCCTTAATTCTTCTCAGAAAGTATGGTATGCAACAACTTGGTCCACATCAGATTGGAGTCTTAGTTCTGCACCTGACCTGCTTTTTATGTTTTGGGTTTTTTTTTTTTTTATTTTCTGCTGCCAGTCAATCTATTTTGTAGATAGGTGTTGTTTTGGCAGTCTTTAGAGTGTTACTGCTTCACTCAACCTTATCCTATAGTTTGGGTGAGATTCATAGAAAGGGCCTGAGTCTGACTGGTCCTATCTTGACCCATGCCATATACCATATTTTATAGTGTTGCTCCAAATGTTCTTGCCACCTAACGGTTGATTAATGATTAAGATGATGACAGAGATATGAAAATCTGATAAATATTATTTTATCACCAAATGGAATCAAAGCCATACCATTCACTTCTTTTTTCCAAACTTACTTTTTGAACAAATTATGCTTTTAACACCTTGACTTTATTTTAAATTTATTATTTATTTCTAGCATTTAAAAAAATTCGAGTTCTTTCTCTTCTACCCCGCCCCCACCAAGTGAAAGACATTGTGATATCAATTTTACATGTGAAATCATCCAAAATACATTTCTATATTCGCCATATTACAAAACAATGCATGACAAATAAAGGAAGAAAAATAATTATAGTTCATTTTGCACTCAGTTCATCAGTTCCCTCTCTCTAGAGGAGAATAGTGTTTTTTGATCACAAGTCCTTTGGAAATGTCTTAGATCATTTTATTGATCAGAGTAGCTAAGTCTTTCAGAGTTGATCATCATTACATTATTGCTGTTCCTATGCACAATGATCTCCCGATTATTCTCTCTTCACTTTGCATCAGTTCACATAGCTCTTGCCATATTTTTCCAAAACTACCTCCAACATTGATATCTCTTATAGCACAACAGTAGTCCATCACAATCATATGCCACAACTTGCTTAGCCATTACCCAACTGATGAGCATACCCTCGATTTCCAAATCTTTGCCACCACAAAAAGAGGTGCTATAAATATTTTTTTAAAATAAATATAGATCCTTGATCTCTTTGGGGTAGTGTGAAGTCATGAAAGACCTAGTAGTGGTATTCTAGAATTTTATAGCCTTTTAGGAATAGTTCTAGATTATTCTCCAGAATGATTGGATCAATTCAGTGCCTCATGGACAGTTTGTCAATATACTTATTTTTCCTCATCCCTCCCAACATTTGTCATTTCTAATAGGTGTGAGGTGGTACATCAGAATTGTTTCAATTTGCATTTCTTGTGTTCAATAATGATTTAGAGCATTTTAAAATATACCATAGTTAGCTTTGATTTCTTCTTTTGAAAACTACCTGTTTATATCTTTTAACTATCAGTTGGAAAATGGCTCTTATTTTTATAAATTTGACTCAATTCTCTATATATTTGAGAAATGAGGCCTTTATTAGAGAAAATCACCATAAATTTTTAAAATATTATTGTTTATTTTATTTTATTTATTATTTGAAATATTATTCATTGTCTATGGTACCTTTTAGCAAAATGTAGTTTTCCTGATTATCTCTTTTAATTAGATCTATTTTTGCTTTTGTTTAGTCTGAGATCATGATTACTACCTGTGCCATTTTTACTTCAGCTCAAGCATAACAGATTCTCCCCCAGCCCTTTATTTTAATTCTCTGTGTGTCTTACTGTTTCAAGTGTGTCTCTTCTCTTCAACGTATTGTTAGCTTCTGATTTCTACTCCATTCTGCTGTGCACTTCCATTTTACAGGTTAGCTTATCCCATTTATATTCACAATTATAATTGTGTATTTCCCTCCTTCTTATTTTCTTCTATTTATCTTTCTCTCTCTCTTTTTTATCCTGTACATGCTTCTGATCACTGCCTCCCTTAATCTGCCCTCCCTTTTATCATGCTACCACTCTCTATGTTTTTCTTCCCTTCCCTTCCTACTTCCTTATTAGGTAAGAGGGATTTCTATTACTAATTGAGTATGTACATTTATCTTCCCTTTTGAACTAAGTCCAATGAGAATGAGATTCAAGCATTTCTCACCACACCCCAATTTTCCCTTCTACTATAAAAACTTTTCCTTGTATGCCATTTTTATGTGAGAAAATTTTCCAATTTCACTTCTCCCTTCCCCCTTCTCCCAGTACATTCTGCTTTCATATATTATATCTATCTGTCTGTCTGTCTGTCTATCTATCTATCTATAGACTGTTCCAATATAATCAACTCACAACCATGCTCTCTGTCTACATAGACTCTTTCTAAGTGCCCTAATAATGATAAAGTTCTTAGGATTAACATGTATCATCTTCCCATGTACCATTTTCTCATATGGAAATGTAAACAGTTTAATTTTATTGAGTCCCTTATGATTACTCTTTCATGTTTATCTTTTTATTCTTCTTTTGAGTCTTCTGTTTGAATGTTAAATTTTCTATTCAGCTCTGGTCTTTTCGTTAGGAATGCTTAGAAGTAGTCTATTTCATTAAATGTCCATTCACCCTGCCCCCAAAGAATTATACTCTGTTTTGCTGGGTAGGTTAATCTTGGTTGTAATGCTAGCTCCTTTGCCTACCAGAATATCATATTTTAAACCCTCTTCTCCTTTAACATGGAAACTACCAAATTTTGTGTGATCCTGACTATGGCTTCACAATATTTAAATTATTTCTTTCTGACTGTTTGCATTATTTTTCCCTTGACCTCCAAGCTCTAGAATTTGGCTATAATATTCCTGTTAGTTTTCATTTGGGGATCTCTTTCGGGAGGTGATTGGTAGATTCTTTTGATTTCTATTTTACCCTCTGGTTCTAGGATATCAGGATAATTTTCCTTGATAATTTCTTGAAAGATGGTCTCTAGGCTGTTTTTTTGATCATAGCTTTCAGGTAGTCCAGTAATTATTAAATTATCTCTCCTTCATCCATTTTTTAGGTCAGTTGTTTTTACAATGAGCTATTTCATATTTTCTTCTATTTTTTCCTCCATTCTTTTGACTTTGTTTTATTATTTCTTGAAATCTCATGGAATCATTAGCTTCTACTTGCACAATTCTAATTTTTAAGGAATTATTTTATTCACTGTGCCTTTGTATCTTTCCATTTGATTTGCTTTTTAAGGAGTTCTTTTTTTCAGTGAATTTTTGTGCTCCCTTTTTCATCTGACTTATTCTACTTTTAAAGGAATTCTTTTCTTTGATGGATTTTTGTGCTTCATTTACTATTTGGCTGATTTTTTTTTAAGGTGTTATTTTTTCAGTATTTTTTGTGCCTCTTTTACCAAGCTGTTAATTCTCTTTTCATAATTTTCTTTCATCACTCTCATTTATATTTCTAGTTTTTCCTCTACCACTTTGATCTCTTTCTTTAACTCTTCCAGGAATTCTTTCTGGCTTCCAATCCAACTAGTATTTTTTTTTTTTGAGATTTTGCTTGTAGCTATTTTTTATGTTGTTATCTTTTTCTAAGTTTATGTTTTGATCTTCCCTGTCATCTTAGTAGCTTTTTATATTTGAGTTCTTTTTTGTTGTTGTTTGCTCATTTTCCTAGCTCTTCACTGTGAACTCTATGTTAACATTAGGTTCGGCTTACCTGTGGTGGGGAGGCACTGTGCCAAGCTTCAGACTTTTTTATGCTGCTGTTTTCAGAATTAGTTCTGGGAGGGGAGGGAGTCTTCAAATTTTTGATGCTTCCAAAGTGGTGTTATCCTTGGTGAAGTGTGGTTCATGCTTTTCTGGTCTGCACTTTGTTCTTTGCCCAGGAACAACTGTGATCCCCTGTAGCCATAAGTGCTAGCACTCCTCTTGATCCTGGAACTTTGACCAGGGTCCCTGTTCCTTTGTGACCCATCACAAGCACTCTTCTCTATCCTGAAACTGCAACCTAAAACTGCTAGAACTTGCAATGGAATTGTGAGTCAGTGCTAGCTATGGTCAGCACCAGCAAAGGGTTCTCTGTAATCTCTTTCTGACCAATTATCTGAGCTGCTTTCTGTCTCTGGAATGGATGCTTCTGAAGCTTTTGCAGCTGCTGGCTTGGTTGCCTTGAAGACCCGTTTCTGGTGCTCCTGCTGTATTCCAGGTTTGCATGCACTCTGGTGTTACAGGGCTTCTTCTGCAGACCTCCTAAGTTGTCTTAGCTGGATAACTGTCTCAGTCTGGTCCCAGCCTGTATTCCATCATCTTGGCTCCCAACTCCTTGACTTTAAATAATTTCTCTGCAGATTTCTATTACAGAACATGATGATGATATTAGCAGATAAAATATTGAAATAAAAGCAACTTCCTGAGGGCAGCTACTGTCATACATTTGTTCTGAGTACTCTACTCCCCTAGCACAGGGCCTTGCTGTTATGAGGACTTTATTTGTTTATGTGAACGATGCATATATTTGACCTCCTACAGCAGGTGTGAGGAACCTGTGACCTCCAGGCCACATGTAGCCCTCTCAGTCTTCAAGTGTGGCTCTTTATCTGAATCCAAGCTTCACAGAACAAGTTCCCTTAATAAAAGGAGTTGTTCTATAAAACTTGGACTTAGTCAAAAGACCCCACCTGAGGACTTAGAAGAAGGACCTCGGGGCCTCAGGTTCTCCACCTCTGTTCTAGGGTTATGCCCTTATAATTGGCATACTAGTCTAGCACTTAATTAGATTTTCCATATGCAGTTTAGACTGAATACTAATTATAAATAGGACACCTTTGTGGTTCCTAATTTCTGGATATCGTAAGATGTTCAATGCCATGCCAAAGGGAGGGGTGTTTGTTTTTCTCCTGGGTAATATGTCATCTTAATTGAGATCAGTAGTTCTTAAGTTTTATGTGTTCAAAGAGAATGGAAAAGGGAAAACAATTTTACCACTTTGCACTTGTTTTGACCCTATTAGTAGGAGGTAGGCAACAAATTAAATTGCTTTTACATTGTCAAGATACTAAGGATAGAAAATGGAAAAGACAGGTCTAGATAAACATGCTGTATATATGATATTACTGCCAAGGAAATTTAATTCAGTCCTTAGTGATGGGTTTGGTCAGATTGCTGTGTTCAGTTAGAGATAAGGCAATGCATGTGGTACAGTCTCAAGAAACAGAATGAAATTGATATTTTGTGTTAGTATGTATTTTCACTGAATCTGATAAAAAACACATAGGAGATACTTGATACATTTACCATCTGTATGATATTAGATACTACCTGCCTTTGTCATTGAATAGATTGGTGCTATTTGAACTTTTTGCACTATGGCAAATGCTAGGAAACTTGTAAATTAGTATCTCTGCAAACTGAAACCACAGATAGGAGGGTGATGAGAGATCAGGAGAAAAAACAAGAATATAGAAACTAACAAGAGTAATTATTTTTAAATGTGAAAAATGTGTATACAGTTGTTTCAGTGTAGACTTTTACCTGGGTGTTCCAAAAAGCAGATTGAGGAAATGCCTAGAATAAAAGATTTTTAGAGATGATAAAGATGAAGAAGCAAAGACTATAATATGAACCAAGGAAGGAAAGGGGAAATTAGAATTCCTGATTGAGTTTTTCAACAAGAAATTTTATCTAGGATGCCTAAGTCTCAGATCACAACAGGAGAAGTGACTGACCACAGAGTTTAAGAGTATCGAGAGCATTTTTGATAAAGAGGAGAGCATTTTGGGTATGTATTAACATTGTGTGTGGTTTCCTTGATGTTTGGGTTCTTCTGGTCCTAGCAAGGATACCAACTAAAAAGTTAGAAGATATTGTTAGATAATAAAACCACTTATGAAAACAGAGGTAGCAGGGGACATTTACTATAGACCATCCAAACTAAGTGGGGAAAGCATTTAGGAGTTCTGTTCCTGAAAAATACTGGGTTATCAGTTGCAGTAAAATGCTATAGCTTAAAAGAATCCTCCGGAAAGTGATAAAGATTTTAATAATCCAGAAAATAGGGGAAGAGTCCGGTGGAGATTACAAGTCACAGTAAAAGAAAGAACAAGGATCATCTAATATCATGTTCATGAATAGTTGAGTCCAAATCTGAAGTGAACCCATAAAAAAGGGGCATATCATGATTAAATTTTCAGGGCAAGGAAAATAAGAAGAAAAGGTAGAAGAAAGTAAAATGGGCTAATTTATACAATTAAAGATGAATTCTTCAGTGAATGCCAAGGGAGTGAAGTTGAAAGTTGAAAGAATGCAAAATATCAATTTCATTCCGTTTCTTGAGATGGTTATCTAATAATATCTAAACCTAATTTGATTTCGAAATTAGGAAAGAAGTCCTATTGGATGACAGAATCAGATTCCAGAAAGGTCACAATAGGCTTAAACAGTACACTGAATATGATAAGTTAAGGAAAAGTTTACAGTGTATGCAAAGGATAATAAATACATGGCTTAACAGCATTTCATATAAAAAATGTTTTGGAAGTTTTTGTTAGGTAAGTTATCAGTACAGTGGAGCTGTGCAACTGAGAGACTGGAACCAGTGCAAATAGGTTACAGATGCCATTCAAAGAACTAGAAGGTGCTACCATTGTGCCCAGGACTTCTCCTTTTATCATCATATAGAAGATAATAGTTAGAATCCTGACTCATGTATCTTTTAATTTCAGGCCCCTGGGAATTGGGTCTCATGCCTCTCACCTGCTAGAGTGACCAAGGTTGAAGCAAGAGTCTGTGAAACTCCCATTTCCACTTTGGGTTCTGCCTTATATCCCCTGAGGAGGAGAGAATCATTCTTTTGTTTAAAAAAATATTTTACCAGTTACTTTAGGTTAATTACCTAGGTATTTGAACCACTCTGTTACTTTTAGTGGTATTTAATTACATCACTTTATCCTGGTTTTATATATATACATATAAGAGTATATCATTTTGGTATTTTTTAATGTTCATTTATGTTGATTAGGTAATTTCTCATTTTAAAATTATATCTCTCAGACTTCCTAAATATATTACCATATGTGAAAATGGAAATATTTTAAACTTTTTGCCAAAGATTATTCCTTCAATTTATTTTATTTGCCTTATTGCTATAGCTAGCATTTCTAAAATTGTGCCAAACACAATCTTGATGGTGGCTAATCCTGCTTTAGCCTCTTTTTATTGGGGATGCATCCCTTGCATATAATGTTAGTTCTTGATTCTAAATCAATACATTTGTCTTGTTCAGGAAAAATGATTCTCTTCCTATACTTTGTAAAAAGTGATTTTTTTATTATAAAATTGTATACATATATATATATAATTATAATAAAATAGATGCTATTTTAACAAAAGCCTTTCATTTCTTTTTTATATCTTGAATTATATCTTTTTTCCATCAAGAAGCATTTATTTTCCCTACATCTCACCTCTCTTTCTGCCCAGTCAGAAAAAAGAGAAAAAAAAACCCTAGTAGCAAGCATGCATAGTCAAGCAAAACAAAGTCCTTCGTTTGGTCGTGTCAAAAAAATTCCTCTCTCATTCGTGTCTTGAATCTCTCTCACGAAGTGGGTAACCTGCCTGAACACCATTTCTAAAAGTGATTATTGTTTTAATAAGAGTTCCAGTCCTTCAAAGCTGTCTTCATACTTTTGTTGCTATTTTTAAAGTGTTCACCTGATTCTGCTGCCTTCAGTTTGCACCTGTTCATACAAATCTTTCCAGATTTCTCTAAAGTCATCCCTTATATTATTTCTTGCAAAGCAATAATATTCTGTTATATTTCATATACCACAGTGTGTTTATGCATTCACCAATTGATGGGTATCACCTTAGTTTCTAGTTCTTTGCCATCAAAAAAGAGTTGCTAGAAATATTTTTATACATACAGGTCCTTTCTCACTTGTTTGTTTGTGATGTAACTTAACAAAAGCCTTTTCTGTTCATTCTTGTCTATACCATGCTTCCTATTACCACGCTTACATTTCTGGTGTAATACCAATATAAGCACAATTATTTATAAAATTTAGTCTTTTATTGTGTTTCCTAGGATTTTATTGAGCTTTTTTGCATCTATAGTCACTAATGATGTTGGATTAATTTTCATGTTGTGTCTTTTCTTTACCAGGTTTGGGGGACAGAACTATGTTTTTATTGTAAAAAGATGGCCTTCATTTTTTAAAAGATTTTATCCATCTTGGCTCAGCCCCCAAAGAAAGGAGAAGGTTTTTTCTGTCTTTTTTTTTTTTGGAGGGGAGAAGGCAGGGCAACTGGGGTTAAGTCACTTGCCCAAGGTCACACAGCTAGTAAGTGTTAAGTGTCTGAGACTGGATCTGAACTCAGGTTCTTCTGACTCCAGGACCAGTGCTCTATTCACTGTACCACCTAGCTGCCCCGATTATTTATTTTTTAAATGTTTGATGGAATTTACTTGTAAATGCATCAGTCTTGTTGCCTTTTTACATAACAGCCCATTAATGACCTCTTACACTTCTCCTTTTTTTGATTGCTTTATTTAGGTTTTCTTACTTCCTGTTTTGTCCATTTGGGTATTTTTGTAAACATCCATCTATCTCTCTTAAAGTTTTAGTTTTGTTGGAACATCTCTGTGCACATTAGTTTCTGATGGTTTTTCTTTCTTTTGTAGTCACTGCGTTCTTCCCTTTCTCTTTTATGATTTTGGTAATTTGATTTTTCTCTGTTCTCTAACAAAATGAATAATTAGCAAACTTAATTGGTCTTTTCCAAACAGCTTTCTGTTTCTCTTGTCAGTTCACTTGCCTTTTTATTCTCTCTCTTAATGATCTTTCCTCTTATTTTAACATTATCTTAGTGTTTGCTCTTGGTTTATTGTTAGTTTTACAAGTTTAAAAATTGCCAACCCAAGTGACTGATTTTTCTCTTTTCCTCTTGTTAAAATATGCTCTTATATTTGTGCATATGTGTATATATGTGTCTTTGAGAATTGCTTTTTTTCACCGTACCGTAATGTGCTGTATTTATGTTGTCATGATTTTTCAAAAGTAACATTACTGCCTTTATAAATTGTTATTTAACTAAACCATTGTTTAGCAAATGGTTTCTAAACTGTCCATATTTTTTGCTAATTTTCAATATGTACTCGTATTTCTATTGCATTATGATCAAGAAATATATTTTAAAACCTGCCATTTTGAAATTTCCTAGCATCTTCTTTATGACTTAAAACATTGGGGTCAAACTCAGATTGAAATGAGTTACCTGCAGGCTTTATATTGACTTAGCTTTAAAATGTAACATTTTCTGTGTTTTATTGTATTTTTATGTATTGTTAAATATTTCCCAATTTCATTGTAATCTGACTCAGGCAGTACTGGGGAGTGTTATGGCCATGGGCCATACATTTCTGACTTAGAACATTGTCTTAACAGGTTTAAAAAGGTTTGAAATACCAAAAGCCCAGTACAAGGAAAAAGAGTGCTCCCAACGTGACAGCAAAGCAAACCAGTTTGGGGTAGTTTAGTGCATAAATATTTCAAATCAGTACGCTTTCATGATCACTGGTACCTTTGACACATGATATAAATGTCTTTTCTTGATACTTTTTAATGGTCTTCACCTTTGTTGGGCAACTTCAGCTGTTCTTGGCCTAGTCATAAATTTTAGCCTACTCTCTCTTCTTAAATGTGTCATAAATTTTAGCTCACTCTGCCTTCTTAAATATGTGTTTATCTTTTGATATTAGATGTTTTCCTTGGAGGAAACATTCTATTTTGTTGTGCTTTGTAAATCAATTTTATAGGCCTTTTTAAAAATAGTAGAACAGTAGTCTTCTACCGTTATTAAATTATTTTTGTTTCTGTCAGGAGTTAATACAATGTTCTTTCTTTCACTAATACTAATCCTTTCCTAAATTTCGTTTGATCCAGACCTTTGAGTGAACCCTACCAATACAGATTGAATTTTAGCAGTAGTGAATTGCCTGGGCCATTCAGAGGTTGTGACTTGCCTTGAGTTACACAGCCAGTGGGACATCTTGACTCTGGGGCAGCTCTCTATTTACTATGCTCAGCTCCTTCTCTTCCTAAATCTGCAAAAAGAAAACTAAGCTAAACAAAGTTTATTTCTATATATCTATATGTAAATTTATATATATATATATACATATACACATATATACATATATATACATATATATATATATATATACATAAATACATGTAGATAGATAGATATATAGATACATGTATATAAGAGGGGGGAGATAGAGAAAATAGATCTTTTTTCCATTAATTCTATACATTTTACAAAAGCCCAACACCTTATATAAGATAGTTTTGTCCTCTCCATTTTTATCTTCTCTCATTCTTGACTTTTTTCCTTTGTAACCCCTTTCAGCAATCCATTATCTATACTCCTTTCAACTCTTTTTCCTGTTCTGTTTCCTTCTAACCCTAACTCCCATTTTCTGGAGCTAGACTGTTCTGTTGGATGATTAACCATTGCCATGTTTTTGTCTGTCTTTGTATCCAAGACGCCTGGTGTGTTAAGGACTTGATTAATTCTTGTTGACTGAACTGAACTGAACTGAACTGAATTGAATTGAATGGAAGCAAACCTACTGCTTTGGAGACCCAGGCCCTATAGTTCTATGCCAGGGGACTGTGGTCCATGCAGAAGAGAACAGGGCAGACTGAAAAGGGACCTGGACCAGCAGTCAAGAGATTTGGCTTCTAGTCCCAGCTCTCCTCCTCATTTGCTATTTGATTATGGATGAGTCAGCTAACATCTCTAGGCCACAAGTTCCTCATCTGCAAAAAGAACCGTAACATTGACGTTTATGTGGATGTTCAATGTTTTGTAAAGTACTTGCAGACTTCTTATTTGATAGGTGCAAATATGAGCATCATAAAATGATCCAGTTGTAACCCCAGGTCTTTACAAATTGAGAGCTAGTCATTATATGAATGGTGGTAGATAAGGAAAGCTAGGATTCCACATATGATATAACTGTTATTTAAGCAACAAAGAGGCAGAAGGTTAGGCCTTCTGGATGTTGTAACAGCAATAGCAACAGCGAAATCCTTATTGATACCCGTCATTTCCCATTTGAGTAATTATCAATTATTTGGGTAATCAATTGGGTAGTCAGTGGAATCTGATGTGGTAACTTTGTGAGATGAAGTCAAGGTCAAGAAAGTCTTTCATCAAACTCCCAAGATCAGGAGGCCCTCCAAGGTGTAAGTTGCCCAAGTATTCCTGGACTAAAAATTTCTCTCTGCAAAATTTGACCACTTGTAACCTTGCCCTGTCTCCACCACTGGACATATCCAAGCCTGAAATTCATATAATGTCCACAAAAATATAAAATGTTAAAGCAACCCATTTTTTTGAACTGATGTGCAAACTGAATCCCAGAGAAAGGAACTTTTCAAGATTCCTTGATTCCCTCATCAAAACTTACTAGAACAATTCCTTTCACTCCTCTTCTGATCTTTTTATGACTATAAAGAGGAGTGTTAGGTTAACAAAACTTTGATTAGGGAATGAACACCTGGGATTGGTTCACCTATCTGATATACCAATTACAGAAGGATCTTAGAACTTCATCATAAGATCATAGGATTTTAGTGCTAGTGAGGACCCTTCCTGGAATCTGGTTCAATCCCCTTATTTTCCACGTGCTCATAAAAGTCTAGACCTATCTTGATGAATCTGGGTCTCAGAAAAGGACTAGGGAAACTCCTGGTGACAGAGGGTTTAGTATGAGGTCATTCTAGATGGGAATTCTTAACCTGTGGGCCTTGAATTAAATTTTTAAATATTTTGGTAATTATATTTCAACATAATTGGCTTCTTTTTATTATCTTACATATTGCATTTTATGTATTTAAAAATATTCTTTGAAGGGGTCAATAGGCTTCACCAGATTTCTCAAGGAATCCATTAAAGAACTCCTGTACCTAGAATCCCTTTCCCTGCCTCAGGGGCAAGATTTCCCTGCAGTATTCTGGCTACAACCCACCTTTGAGTTCAGAGCCACAGATACTTAACACCCTATATAAAACAAGGCAGAGAGAAGAGAGCAAACACCCTCTGTCTTGGAATTAGAATTCCATAACTCTGCTTATTAGTGTCAGGTTATAGAGAAGAATACCATCACAAAGACCGCTGGGAAATGGAGGATTCTGGGACCATTATTTTCCTGGCTGAAAATCTCTATGTAAATAGGGCTGCTTTTATAGATAGTCTCCTGACTGAAAAAGTTGTAACTATGGTTTCAGTTGATAGAGGCTTCCTTACACAGACTGGAGCCCTGTAAACAAGAATGGGACTGGTTGGGACATGGTTTTTGTTGTTGTTCAGTCATGTCTGACATGTGTCCATCAAGTTTTCTTGGCAAAGATACTGGGATAGTTCAGCATTTCCTTCTCCAATGAATTAAGGCAAACAGCAGTTAAGTGACTTGCCTAGGGTCACAGAACTACTAAGTGTCTGAGATTGGATTTGAACTCAGATCTTCCTGACTTCATGCCCAGCGTTCTATCCCCTGAGTCACCTAGCAGCCTCACAAGGCTATCTAGGAAGCATCTTTCTTGGCAACTTTCCCCCTCTGAGAAATATCTTGGCATTTGCCCCTGATCTCAGCTTAGTTTCTGTCTGGTGAGCCTCTCTTCTTTTCAGTTGTTCAAATGCCAATCTAACTCCCACTTCCTACCTCATTCACATCTGTGGCTTAAACCTGACTTAAATTCTCAGCTTCACAATGGATCATAGCATCTGTCACTAGAAGGAATCTTAGAGACCCTCTGCTAGTGTGGGACGTGGATCAAATCACAACCTTGCCAGGTCTGTTTTCTCATCTCTAAAAGGAGAAATTTGGCTTCTTAAATTATTCCTAAAGTTCCTTCTGGTTTTAATCCTCAATCCTGTGATCTAGCCCAAGTCCTTTGTTTTACATTATTAAAAATGAGGAAACTGAAATCAAAAAAGGGAAGTAACTGTCAACACCCCAAATCACACAAATAACAGGTTTAGTGTGCACACATAAAAATGCACAAGTTAGGTTTAATTCATTTCTAATGTAAGACAATGCAAGAACCATCACAAAGCAATAGAGATAGCTATGCCTCAATTTATGCATGTTCCACAGCAGAATTGAAACAGGTGAGAGATCTGGTTAATTAGAGGGAGGGTCTAGGCAAGTGTACCAGGGTTTTGAGATCAAGAAATTTAAGGATATTTACCCAAGTCCCCTTCTTATCAGTCAGGCTTGGCGCCTATTCATTCTCCTTTTTTCATCCAGAGCATCTGTTGATTCAGATAGAAATCTATTGCATTTTCTCTTTACAGTTTTATTGAAGTCTGATATTATCTAACTTTTAAAATGTGTTTCCACACAAAACTTAACACCGCAAAAGTTCAATCACAATACTGATGGGAAGTAGACAAGGTACTTATTGTGATGTATAAGGGAAGTTATTTATTTTTTTTAAATCTTACCTTTAGGTGCAGTGAGGTGGTGCAGTGAATAGATTACTGGCCCTGGAGTCAGGACGACTTGAGTTCAAATTCAGACTCAAACACTTATTGTCTGTGTGACACTAACCAAGTCACTTAACCCTGACTGCCTCAACAAAAAACCGAAAACCCTTATCTTTATTGATATTTTATGTTTTTAGATCACATTGATTTCCCCATATATCTTTCCCTCCCTCCTAGTGAGCCGTTCTTTCTGATGAAGAATAAAAAGAAAAAAAAAGGTGTGGAGGGAGGGAGGAGCAGCTTAACAAAACCAGTGTATGACCCTCTGTCCACCAACCACACTCCCTCACTGCCACAGAATGAGAAGAATGTGGGTTTTTTTCTTAATCTGGGACCACCTTGGTCATTACGTATCATTCACTTTCTTTTTTTTTCCTTGTTCTTCATATTTATAGGTCATTGTATATATTATTTTCCTGGTTTGGCTTATTATTAGTTTATTATTATTATGTATTATAATCAATTATAAAATATAATATATAATTATATCATAGTTTATTATTAGTATTAGTTTACTCTAAGTCTTCTTGCCCTTCTCTGAATTCTTCAGGGTTGTTGTTTCTTGTGGTGCCATAGTCCACTATATTCCCATGTCCTTATTTGTTTAGCCATTTCCGAAGTGATGGACATGTACCTTGTTTCCAGTTTTTTGCTACCGCAAAATTGCTGCTGTGAATATTTTGGTGTCTAACTTCTGTCTTTGTCTTTCACCTCCATGGGGTATTCGCTTAGCCACAGGATCTATAGGACAAAGGACTTATCTGCATTTTAATCACTTTGTTTTTTAGCATGATTCCAAGCTGTTTTCCATAATAGTTGGACCGATTCATAGCTCTGTAATAGTGTATTAGTCTGCCTGTTTCTCTTTAGCCCTTCTAACATTACTGCTCCCATCTGTGGCCATCATTGCTAATTGGCTGGGTGTGGTGAGGGGAAACCTCAGAGTTGGTATGATTTGCATTTCTCTTACAGTCAGTGATTTGGAACAATCTTTTCCATGGTTTTTAATAGCTTGATATTCAAGAAGTTATCTTTCAGAGGCTGTTGGGCACAGATGATGAAATTAGGCCTATTTCTAGAAGGGGAACCTACCCAACATCTTTCCTTCTGCCATTCAAATGCGAGAATATTTTAAAGTGGTTAGCACAGAGTCTGGTACATAGTAGGTGTTTTATAAATGTTTATTTCTTCCCTCTCTCTGCTCTTAGTCCTTTAAAAAAATCGTGCAGTCAGCTTCATTCCTGATCTTAAGTTTTGGGTTCTTGAGAAAGCCGTGCCAATGTTCAAGCTCTGATAGGTCTTACTAAATTGAAAAAGTTTTAAGTTACGACCCAGCAATGGATGGCATGTCTGCCATGCCTATCACCTATGTAGGGCTGGGCCACCAGATTAGGGGTTTGAGGGTTTTTTTAGCCGTGTCAACAGCAAGGCTTTGTTGTGTTGCTGTTGTTCAGTTGTTTCAGCTGTGTTTGACTCTTTGTGACCCCATTTGGGGTTTTCTTGGAAATTCTCTAACTAGTTTTACAGTTGAAGAAACTGAGGCAAACAGGAATAAGTGACTTGCCCAGAGTCACACAGCTAGTATCTGAGTCCAGATTTAAACTCAGGAAGATGGGTCTTTCTGACTCCATGCCCAGCACTCTCTGCACCATGGCGCCACCTAGCGGTCCAAAAGACAATAGCTGGCATTTATCTAACATTTTCAGGTTTGCAAGGTACTTTATAAATGTTATCTCTTTTGGTCCCCACAGCAGCCTTGTGAGGAAAGTGCTATTATTATTCCCATTTTACAGATTTAAAAAAAATAAGGCTGAGAGGTTCAGTGACTTGCCCAAGATCACAGTTAGTTATAAGTGCCTGAGGCTGAATTTGGACTATCTTCAGACTTACAAGTCCAGCTCATGAACTCATGAAACTCTCTCCTAACACATCAAGGGATCCTTGAACTTTATAGACCTATTGATGGGAAAATCTAGTATTTTTGTTCAGAAACCAAGCCAAAATTATCTTGAATTTATGAACAGTCTCTATGATGTTTTGTTTTATGTCCTAAGAAACAGGAAGATATACAGGCTGGTTATTTATTAGCAAGACTAGCACAAATTCTTTTCTTGATTTAGAATTCAGCTCTTTTATATTTTGTTTTATTTCTTTATTTTATATTTTATATATTTATAAAAATATATTTTCTATTTTCTATTTTCATTCAATATTTCATTTTAAAACACATTTGTCAGTTGGTTTTATATGTAAGTCAAGAATGACCAGGAACTCCATTCGTTATTTATTTTAATCCTTCCTGCTTCTAAAAGGACTTGAAGAGACTTGTAGATTAAACACAGTGGAAGATATGAACCCAGGCTCTGCTATTTAATACCTGTGTGATTTTGAGCATTTCATTTCACTTGTCTTCTCGTCCATTTCTTCATCTGTAAAATTAAGCAGTTGGATTAGGTAATCTGTAAAGTCCCTTCCAGCTCTTAATTTCCAGGAGCCTCAAAGAGAGAAGGAAAAAAAAGGGAACTGATACTGTTAGATTCTTGATTTGAACAGATTTCTAACAGTTGTGCAATAAATTTGAATCTGAGCTCTCTAGTAGCTAAGGCAACAGGAAAGACATGTTGGGTCACATTTTGTCTCGTAAGATCTATATTTGGATCTTGATGAAGTTTGAGCTGTTCTGTGATTAGCATTATCTGAGGTTCATTTCCAACAAGAATCTTGGAAACTTTCAAACTTTTTTAACTGAAAATTTCCACTCTTAATAGATTTACCAAAGTTTTGCTGTTTCTTTTGATTAAAAAAAATTAATTTAACTTCATCAATTAAGTAACCAATGAAAATGTTGATATTACATATTATGTAAATATGATTGAATTCATACATAATACTACAATAAATATCATTTAACTCATAGATTTCTGTTGAAATCTTTTGCTTTTTGATGTCACTTTCATTTCTCAATATATTCCTCCCTTTGTCAAAGGAGAATAACCAAGAATATAAAAAATAAAACCAAAAAAGCTAATGAGCAATATTTGGATCTGACAGCAGGCACAGTGTTGTAAATTTCATTTTTTTAAATTACGAACGTTATCTGACAAACATTTTAATAAATGAAGGACAAAAATTATTGTTTATGGAACAACTTCAATTATTTCCCTTCTTAAAAAATAATGACTGGTCCTTGCATTGATCGGAATTCTTAAGTCTTTCAGAGTTGGGTTGCCTTGGCATGATTTTAGTCATAGTATCAATTATTCTACTAGTTTTCTTCACTTCATTTGGTATATTGATTCATAAAGGTCTTCCAAGGTTGCTCTAAGTCTGATCTTTTCATCCTTTCTTACAAAGAAAAAAATGTGCCCTTACATTTATAGATCATAATTTGTTCAGCCATGCCCCAGTTAATGGCACACATTAGTTGCCACTTCTTTGTTACAGCAAAAAGTGCTACAATAAATATTTTTGGACATATGGGTCCTTTCCGTTTTTCTTTTATCTCTTTGGGTATAGTGCCACATTGTTTTCCAGAATGACTGGATCACTTTACAGCTCCAACAACAGCATAGTAGCATGCCTGTTCTCCTACAGTCCTTCTAATTAGCATCATTTTTGTCATCTTTGCCAACATGAAGGGTATAAAGAGGAACTTAGAGTTGTTTGAATTCTTATTGTAGTGATTTGGAGCATTTTTTCATATGGTTGTTGATAGTTTACATATTTCTTCTTTTGAACATTGTCCATTCACATTCAGCTATTTATTGGGGAGCAGTACTTGTTCTTATATGTGTATGAGTTCCCTTTATTTCTTGTATACCAGACTTTTACTAGAAACATAGGCTGCAAAGATTTCTTTCTCCCAGTTAACTGTTTGCCTTTTAACTGCATTGATTTTGTGCAAAATCTTTTAAATATTATATCATCAAAATTGTCCTTTCTTTTAATATTCTCTCTACTTATTTAGTCAAGGATGCTCTCCCATCAGTGGTTGTGATGGATATCATCTATCCTCCTTTCTTCTCTAATTTGTCTATGATATTTTATTTAGATTATATATCCATGTAGAGCTTATTGTGTTATTAGGAGATGTTTGTCTAAACCTAGTTTCTGGCAGACTGATTCCAGATTTCCCAGCAATGGTTTTCATATAGAAAATTCTTCCTTCATTAGTTGCTATTGTGAGAGAAAGAGTTAACAGTAGTCATATACTTATGGAAACATACTAGAAAATGTTTCGGGGAAATAAGTACATTTTGGAAGGGTATCATGAACAAATTATTCTGTGGTAGTTAGGTGGAGTAGTAGATAGAGCTCGGAATCGGAATCAGGAAGACTCGAGTTCAAATCTAGCCTGAGCCTGGGTAAGTCACTTTAAAAAATGGAAAAACACAACCCTCTTCTCCCCCCCAAGAAACCCAAATTATTCTGCAGGTGATGTGAAAATTTCTTGGTATTCTGTATGTTGCTAATGGGATTCCTCTGTTTCTGCACATTTTTATTTTGCAAGCTTTATTTTTCAAATGATATAACTGAATAGTTCTGACTGTATAAAAGTTTGTTTTAACTGTGTCTCTTTGGTAGTGCTAACAGATTGTTTATACACATACATATATTATACATACATATATTATGGAAACATCCATTTTCCTCTTTTCAATAAACTTTTGTTTTGAAGATTTACTTCACATAGGTTCATTTCGACCTAACAGTGTCCTGAGGTTTGTCAAACAAAATGTACTACAGTTACCCCTTCCACATTATGGCTTTCCCCATCGAAGTTTTGATATATCATGAATTGGCATAAGAAATTAAATGGGAATTTTTGGAGGGAGTTTTGATGAAGCCACAGACGTGCAAAGGCCAGCAGACAACACAGAAAAAGTTTAGAAACTCAGAAATGCATAATATATGTGTGTGTGTGTGTGTGTGTGTGTGTGTGTATATAGTATTGTATAATATCAACATATTTTATCTTTTAATTCCATAATAATTTAGACCTTCTCTGGTATGAAAGCTAAAAAAATCTTACATGGATTTTCCAGATCTTGGGGTGCTGCACCCCTAACCCCCATAATGTGGAAGGGATGACTATTTTCATTTGCTTTTGGGTCTTGTTTACATAACCTATCCCTCTGACCAACTTTTCTTTTTTTTAACCGGTATCTGATAGTTTTGATGATTATAGCTTTGTAGAATAGTTTAAGATCTGGTATTGTTAGGGCCCTCTTCTTTCCTATTCCCCTCCTATTATTTCCTTCAAGATTCTTAAACTTTTGTTCCTCCAGATTAATTTTTTGTGTCTAGTTCTATAAAGTTGCCCTTTGATAGTATGATTGGGACGGCACTAAATCTGTAAATTAATTTAGGTGGTATTGTCATTTTGTTCTATTAGGCAAGAGTGGTTAATATCTCTCCAATTATTTATCTTTATTGTGGTAAAGAATGTTTCATAATTGGATTTGTATAAGTCATGAGTATATCTTGGTAGGTAAATACCTAGATAATTTATATATTCTGTAGTTATTTTGCATGAATTTTTTTTAGCATCTCTTCCTACTGGGTTTTGTTGGTAATATATAGATAAGCTGATGATTTGTGGGTTAATTTTATGTTATGCTTCTTTACTGAAATTATTTTTTTTTTTACATCTCCACAATGAAAAAGGAAAGCAGGCTCTGTTTCTCTTCAATGAAATTAAACCAATGAAGTCTAAGCTAGTATTCTAATATTAAAATCTTACCAATCTCTAGAGATCATTTAACTGAAGTAGTTTAAAAAAAATAGAAACCTTGATTTTATGTTCACAATTCATAATAACTAGCATTTATATATTGTTTTAAAGTTTACAAAGCACTTCACAAATATTGTAAAACAAGACTTTTATCCTCACAGTAACACCCAGAGGTAAGTGCTATTATTATTATTCCCATTTTGTGGATAAGAAAACTGAGGATCAAACAAGACAGCACATGTAGAAGTGCTTTGCTAACTTTAAAACTCTATATGAATTCTAGCTATTAGTAGCTATTTTTCTCTTTGTGACCCTATGGAGTCTCTCCAATGTGTCCCCATTTTACAGATGAAGAACTGAGGCAATTAGGGGCTAAATGACTTGCCCAGGGTCACACAGCTAGTAAGTGTCTACGGCTGGATTTGAACTCAGGTCCTCTCGACTCCAGGCCTGGTGCTCGAACCACTGCACCACCAGTTTACATAAGCTCATCAAATAGTGGTAACCAATTCGTAATGGAAGCTCAAAGGCACTGAGGCAGTTTTCACAATGGAGAACACAACCTAGACAGGATAATAAGAAATGGACAGCAGTGCCTAGATTTCTTTGCTGGGAGCTGAAAACGACCATACAGGTCACATAGTCCAACACTCTTATTGAACAGGTGAAGAATGTCAGGTTCTTATAGGGGAAGTGGTTTGCCTAAAATCATATAGGTAGCAAGTGGCAGAAGAAGGATTTGAAACTGGGTCCTCTCACTCCAAATCCAAGGGGCTCATTCATTCCACTGCTTCAATAAAGTTTTCCTTCTTGAATTATGAATGATATTTTTTTTTCCAAGAAGAATGGATAGTGTCAGGCAATAATTTTCTCAAGTTTTATATGCCAGAGTAGTGAAAACTTCCCCCAGTTGTACCCTGGGCTCTTTGTGTCACATGAGAGGCTGAATATATATGTGTGTGTGTGTGTGTGTGTGTGTGTGTGTGTGTGTTTACAAACATATATACATATATACATATATACATAACATGTATATGTGTGTATATATATATATATGTATATATGTGATCATTGATTAAACTTCAGGGACAAACCTGAATGTCTTCTCAAGTAACTGACTTAATCTCAACATCCATAAAAACCCCGAGATTCTAAATGAAAACATATGAGTTTCTAGGACAATTTCCTTGGCTGAAGATAGGAGTAGTTAACTGATTCAGAGCAGGTTTAAATGTAAAAGAGAGATAAACATCGATCACGTTCTTGAGAAAATTGAGGACTGGCAAAACGAGTCAATGTTACTTCAAATTCATCCAATAGACAAACAATAAAATATTACAAAATGCCTGAGGCATCCTTTCAAAAGAGGGACTAAAATAAAAACACAGCAGAAATAATTTATATATTTAGAGCTAATCATTCCATAAAGGACCAGCCCTGGAGTAGGGAGGACCTGAGTTCAAGTCCAGTCTCAAGACACTTGCTGTTTTCTAGCTGTGTGAACCAGTATAAGTCACTTAACCCCAATTGCCTCCAAAAAAAAAAGAAAGAAAAGAAAAAGGAAGAAAGGAAGAAAGAAAGAATGTAAGGAAGGAAGGAAGGAAAGGAGGGAAGAAAGGAAGGAAAGAAGGAAAGGAAGGAAGGAAGGAAGAAAAGAAAGAAAGAAGGAAGGAAGGAAGGAAAGGAGGGAAGAAAAAAGAAAGAAAGAAATGAAAGAGCTAATAATGGGTGGCACAGTGGATAAGAGCCCTGGGCCTGATGTCAGAAAGATCAGAAAGACCAGAGCTCAAATGTGACCTCAGACACTTACCAGCTGTGACTTGCTCAGACACTTACATTGGGTAAATCACTTAACTCTTGCCTGTATAAAATGGGAGAAGGAAATGGCAAGCCACTCCAGTATCCTTGCCAATAAAACTCCATGGATAGAGTCCATGGGGTCACATAGTTGGACATGACTGAATGATTAAACAATAGCAACAATTGTTCTTTATCCTTGCTCCACCTATAGTTAGTTCATTGGGCCATCAGCCTTTGGTGCAGGGCAGGACCCTACTGCTCCCCACCTTCACAAGAACTCGTCTTAGCCACTCAAAGTCCAGCTTTTCTAACTATAAATCTTGATATTTCTCTTTTTTCTCTGGTACCTGGGAAGTCTTTCTTCTACCTGAAGGATCAGTCTCCCTTTGAAACACTGCAGTTGAATTTTAAGTCTTTTTAAATATGAAGAATCTCTTAAGTAATTAGGTGGGATTGTCACAGTGACTGAGAGCTACAAAATTATAACCCCCTCCCAAGTTGGAGGGTCCCCAGGGAAACTATTCTCCACTAAACTTTGGAACACATTTCATTTTGATTGAATTGGAAGGAAGGATAAAGAGAGTAATTACGACAACAACAATAATGAAATAATGAAATATCATTTTTATGTAGCAATTTAAGGTTTGTACAACTCTTTATACATATTGTCTTATTTGATCCGTACAATAACCTTGCTGAGAGATCAGTGCTATTATTATCCCATTTTACAGATAAGAAAAGTAAGACAGAGGTTAAATGACTTTCCCAGGGTCATACAACTAGTAAGTATCTGAGTCCACATTTGAACTCAAATCTTCCTGAATCTACTGTGCCACCCTGCTGCCTGTTAGTAGTATAGTATCAGCCACAAGTAAATCCAGGGAAGATAGACTTTTTAGTTTCACAAATTTAATTTGCCTTTTTAGTTTTATTACAAATTAGGATGTGTACACTCTTTCCACATATGAGAAAAAAGGGATAGTTTTATGAATATCAAAGAGATTCTCATTGTTAATGGCCTAAAACAATAGTCAAGATATAGAGGCAAAAGGACTGAAAATGAGACTCTTAGAAGAATTAAAAACCTTTATCTTACCTGGTTTTCCGCTGTAGTCAAATAGGATAGTAAGTTTAGAGTTGCATGGTACCTTCAAGTCCCACATCTTCATTTTTGTATATGAGGGAACTGAGGCCCTTGCCCAACATCATAAAAGTTGCCAAGACTGGACATAAACCTGTGTTCTCTGATGCCAGATCCCGTTCTCTTTTTGTCACTAAACATTGATTAAACACATACCCTGTGCCAGGCATGCTAAGCACTTTTCACTGTAGCAGGTTTATGATGAAAACATCCCCAGTCACTTTTATGAATGGAAGTTTACACAAATACTAAATGTTAGAAATTTTTGTCCTGGGTTTGGAATTCTGGTAGGAGGAAGATCACCAACCATTAACGCAGCAGTTCAGCACTTCCACCTCAGACATAAGGAAGATGAGTTTTCGGTGCTAGGGCAGCATTTATGACAGAAAGAAACAACAGTTGATGATCTCTGAAAGTTTAGACCAATTCTGTTATTTTAACCAGTGTTTCTCAGTTATTAAAAAAAAACTCAGAAAAATTGATGGTACCTCACAGAACAAATACAATGAAGTTGTAGGGACGTTCCTCATTATTTTAATGCAAATGGTCAAGTTGCACCAAATGATAAAGTCTTTTCAATATTTTGTTTTTTGCCAAGGTTCCTTTTGGTTCACTGGGAGAGCAGACAGCATTAGACTATAATGGACAGGCAGCTTAAATGTCTGTTACTTCACGTTTGTTACTTTGGGGGAGGGGAGATCCATTTGTCTGGTCAATAGTTCTAAAATTAATTTATATAAATACTGCATTTTTCTAACCAAAATTTAAATGGCCTTCTTGATTAATTGCTTAAATCCTTTGGGGGTATCCTTTCTGGATTGGAATTCTGGGTGTATGGTTTAGCTCTGAACTCTTACAAATCCAAATTTACTGAGTTTATTTGATTCAACTCAAGTGTTTTTTTTTTTTTCCAAAGAGTCTACTATGTGCAGAACACTGTGTTGTGGTAGGGAAAGATGCGTAAAGATACATTTTTAAAAATCCCTGCCCTCGTGGAGTTTATAATCTAGTAGAGGACTATGACAAGTACACAAGTAACTAACTAAAAGACAAAGCAGATTTCTCTGTAATGGCAGGAGAGAAGGGATCTAATGGCTCAGTGTTTGGGACTCCTCTTATGGGGTTGCTTATGGGATCACATCCAACCTAGTTCTGAGAGATTTTTTTGTTTTTTGCTTTTTGGAGGGCAGTTGGGGTTAAGTGACTTGCCCAGGGTCACATGGCTAGGTGTGTGTGTGTGTGTGTGTGTGTGTGTGTGTGTGTGTATGTGTGTGTTAAGTGTCTGAGGTCACATTTGAACTCAGGTCCTCCTGACTCCAGGGCTGGCGCTCTCTTCACTGTGCCGCCTCACTGCCCCTCTGATATTGTTGAATGTAAATTAAAGAGTCTGGAGCTCTGAATCCTAGTTTCTTTCATGTCAATATCTAACTGTGTTATCTTGGTCAAATTATTGATTTCTCTGGGCTTTAATTTTCTGTTATGTAAAATAAGAGGATTTGTTTCCAAAAGTCTCATTACTAAAATTAGCCCTAATATTCTATTATTATATTTTATTCCTACAATCTTTGAAGATAAGATTATGCAGGACTTGGTGATGAATATTTCTAGTTATTTATTCATTAGAATTTATTTTTATTTGTACATGTTTTTTATAATTAATCATGCATAAACTAGGCTTAGAGAAGTTTTGTCGATAAAGCTGATAATTTTATCTTTGACTTTTTATTTCGTTGAGATGTCATAAATAGTTTTTTAAAAGGAGTTTTTCTCCCTTTAACTGCAAGAGGAAAATAACACTGGTTTGGAGTCAGAAGACCAAGGTTCAAACCTTCTCTCTACCTCTTAGTATCTATGGGCCTTAGGCAGATCACTTAGCCCTCTTTAGTTAGGCCTTGCTTTCCTCATTTTGTAAAATATGGGGATTTTGCTTCTTGGATCCTTTGGCAGTCTAGTAAAGCCTATGGATCCCTTCTTAGAACAAAAATTTTAAAGATATGAAATAAGATACATAAGATTATGAAGGAAACCATATTAAAATTTGGATATTAAATATGGTTATATGTTTTTAAAAATTCATGGACCCTAGCCAAAGAGCTTATGATAATCCATAAGGCCCCTTCCATCTCTAACTCTTTTGGTCCTATTTTCACTTGAAAGGTTAGAAAAAAGTTCCAATAAGGTTTTCCATCATTTCCATTTACTCTATGAGAGTAGCAACATATTTTAATCCATAAGGCCCCTTCCATCTCTAACTCTTTTGGTCCTATTTTCACTTGAAAGGTTAGAAGAAAGTTCCAATAAGGTTTTCCATCATTTCCATTTACTCTATGAGAGTAGCAACATATTTTGAAGGAAAATCGAGTATTCTCTTATCACCTAATCCTGTATACATCTAATAATGGATGTGAAAGTACTTTAGAGAATCCTGCACGAATGAAAGGTGAGATGTTGATGTCGAATTCTTCTTAGATCACATGGTGTGTGTATATGTTTATGCTTTCACAATAAAATTATGAGTTCCTTAGGTCAAAACAGACTCTGCCTTTTATCTCTTTTAGGCTAGATAATTTCTTTGCTTGGAGTTGGGGCCTTTTCCTCCCCACGTCTTTTAAAGTTAGGATGACCAGACCAAATAATCAAGGACCACACAAGTGAATACACTTCAGTTATTTTGGAGAGGCATATTTTTTTTCTTAAGGAACAAAAAAAAAGACATTCAGTTTTAAAAATGGAGAACAGGAAACATAAAATTTATTCCGTAAATAAAACTGACAATAAAAATCCATATACTTTCAGATTTAAAATGATCCTCCAGACTGGAACACTGGGCCAAGATTAACAAGATAAAATTGAACAGAAGTTAACATACAGTATTAATATACAAGTTTAAAAACACACATACACACACAACAACCTATAATGGTAGGAAAAGTATAGCTTGGAGGTGACTTGATTTCATACTTGCTCCTGTAAAAAAAGATACGCTTCTATTAAATCCCAATATATAACCTTTGGTCATACTTTAAAAAAAAGTAGTGTAGAGTTCGGATCATGGGAAATAACAATCTAGCAACAAGTCAATTTAATCCAAAAACATTTATTAAATGCCTACTGTGTGCAAAGTTAGAGGTGACTTGGCATAGTGGATTGAGTTCAGCCCTAACCGGGAAGACCTGGGTTCTAATACTCCCTCTGACACATACTAGCCATGTGGCCAAGGGCAGGGGTACTTAGCCTATTGTTTTTTCTAGACATCTCTCTAAAACTCTTAAGTTACAGATGAATTATACCTCTGCATCTGTGGAAGAAGTTTCCACACTTAAAGTTCCCCAAACTGATGAACTCAAAGACCAGGACATTATTCTGAACAAAATAAAAAGAATAAGGAAATGTGGAAATAGCTAAGTATTTACATAGTAAATGGAGGAGAAGAGAAAGTGTTAAAAAGAAAACTATGGGGGCATGCCAAAAGCTTCCCAAAGTCGTGCGTGAGTTGATTCTTGAAAGAAGCTAGAGATTGCTAAGAAGTGGAGGGGAGATGGGAGTGAATTCCATAATGGTCCTTTGAATGTGAATAGAGAAGTTTTGAGGAGGATTGAATGGGGTGATAAAAAAAATGAGTGATACATCTATAGGATTGGCATAGATGACAAAAAAAGGGAAATGACATATGTTAAAAGAGTTGTAGGTGAATGGATGAATTGATGAATTGTTTTGGGATCTGTGAATTGGTACAGTCACTCTGGAAAGCAATTTGGAACTATGTTAAAAAGTCTTTAAACTGACTTTGGGGTATCTAGTGATACCCTTAAGAGGTCGAAGAAAGAGAAAAAAAGCTTTATGCGTACAAAGCATTTAAAGTGACTCTTTTTCTTGGGGTAAAGAACTAAGGGGGTGCTCATCATTTAGGGGGTGGCTGAACAAATTATGGTCTATGAATGTAATACTGATAGTAAGTATCAGAGGTAAAATTTGAACCTAGATCCGCTGTCTCAGAGCTAGGGCTCCTCCTCTATTTCTTTTATGAGCATTGGAACTATATTGCAATCTAGTAGCAGCCAAAATGTGTCTCCCCGTTGAAACTTGGGTTCTTCGGAGATTGTGATGCCTAAGAATTGTAAAACCACATGGCATCACCCAGGAGACATTTATTTTAAAAGATGGGCTTTGGTGCTATTAAGCAGTTTGGTATTATTCAAAGCATAGTGATGTTCCCAAGTGCAATCCAGTGTGTGTGCTTGACATATACTGAATGATCAAAGAAAATGACAAAATATACCTTCTCTCTAGAAATTTACATTTTGAAATGAACTTCTGGTGGTGGAAAAGAACTGGAAACTGGGGGGGCGGAGCCAAGATGGCAGCGTAGCAGCAGTAACATATTGCAGCTCTCACATAGCCACCCCAAAATACCCATAAAATAGGACTCTAAACCAATCCTGGAACTCCAAAACGCACACAAAGATACTTCCCACTAAAGTCAGC
>CM053583.1:259043607-259064754 GCA_028627135.1 Pseudochirops cupreus | reverse complement strand
TGCAGGCAGCAGGGGGACTGAGCGACTGTTCTCAGGTCAGAGCTCTTCTCAGGCCAGAGCTCTCGCGTTGAGCGGCCTGGACGGATTGCCGTCTTGGGCCCTGGTCTTGGAGTCCTCACTATCCAGTCAGCCGGAAGTATATAGGAAGAGTTCCCAGCCTCTTTCTAAGAGCTACGGCAGCCGGGAGGACCCCAGCGATTTGGGACAGAGCTTTCCCTTCTGGAAGCAGAGCCCCACAGAGATTTAAAAAAAAAAAGAACTGGAAACTGAAGGGATGCCCATCAATTGGGGAATGGCTAGATAGGTTGTGGTATATGATTTTAATGGCATACTACTGTGTGTTAAGAAATGATGAGCTGGTTGATTTTAGAAAAATGCAGTAATACCTGCATGAAATAATGAAGAGTAAAATGATCAGAACTAAGAGAACATTTTATATGGTGACAGAAATATTGTTAGAAGAATAATTGCGAACCACCAAGTTATTCTGAGCACTATAAGTACTCAAATTAACTATAAAGGATCTATGAAGGAAGATACTATACACCTCCAGAGAAACAACTGACAAATAGAAGTATGTATCGTGTGATTTTACATGTATTTATAAATCTGTGTCAAATGGTGGCCTTCTCTAGTGTAAGGTGGCGGGGAAGGGGAGAGAGAAACAGTTCAGACCTTAAAATGTAACCAAAAAAGCCTCAAAATTAAAAATAAAGAAATGAACCTACGTCCTTTTGTTTTGCCCTCTAATATTTCCACTGAGTTTCCTAGACTTTAGGGTCACACTAGAGGTGTGGGTATATGAACCTGGGGTGTGTGAACTTTTTGTTTCTTAATATTTTGATATAATTGATTTCCTTTGTAATCCTCTATCCTATTTTCTCCATTTAAATACATTATTCTGAGAAAGATCCATAGGCTTCTTCCCCAAACTCTCAAAGAGATCTGAGACAAAGAAAGGTTAAGAAGCTTTGTGCTAGAAGGTTTTTAAAGATCACTTGTGCAACAGTTGACTTTTCTCTAAGTCGTATGAAGTCTTTAAAAGTACTTAGCACCTGTATCCCACAGGAGGAAATCTAGGTGATCTAAAAACAAAAGGTATCAATAAAATTCTCAAGAGGAAAAAAAAAAGGATTTTGCCCTTTGTTTTCTTTCATTCATTCATGTCACTGCACTCAGTAATAGTGAGGTGGAGTCATTCTCCAGAGTTCAGTGCTTGTGATACTCTGGCTCGCCTCCTAATCAAGGCATGGCTGCAATAATGCATGGAAAGGCTATTATCCGCATCAGTGGAGGAAGTAGCTAAACCAAGGAAATAATGGATCTTTTGAAGTAGGGAAGCTGTAATTACTGCTCTATCACTGTTTATTGCCATATTTATTCACATATAAAAGCAATTTTGCATAGCACCTTTTATGCTAAAGGGAATTTATTGTACATTTCTTCAATTTTATGTAGTTTTCTAATCCTCAGAGGACACCACTATTTTACTTTCCTGGAATTAGGGGAAATTATATTGTATTATTGGTTAAAATGTTGTTTTCTTATTATTATAGTGTACAGCTCAAGGAGGCTTCAATTGAGTGAATCTATGTGAACGGCAAGGCAAAATAGATCCTAAGGCAACTGTCCAATTGAAAAAAGGTTAAAGTAGGTCTGTGCTAGTTAATCTTTCTGAATTTACTTGGATAAGAAAAAAGTCTGAGTCCTTTCCTAGGAATCCAGAACCCGTCACCCAATCTACAAACTTATGTGGTTAAAAGTAATTGGCAGATGAAAACAAAGGAAATGGCAGTCTAGGCAGTGGTTCTCAACCTGTGGGTCGCGACCCCTTTGGGGATTGCCTAACACCATTGGAAGACACATATTTCTGATGGTCTTAGGAACCAAGACACCGCTCCTCTATCCGTCTCCAGGTGGGTCTGCCCACATGCAGATACACCCACATGCGAGTATTAAAGGGTCATGGCATTAGGAAGGTTGAGAACCGCTGGTCTAGAGAAACAATAGCCTACACTGATTGAGTTAGTGTTTCATTGAGTGAACAATTCTATACATTAATTAGAAGTATTTAAATTGGAAAACCATTAATTGGCATGTAAATGGAAATCTTAGATGAAACTAATGACAACAGATAAATAAAATATATTCTAGGTAACTTGTGGAGTAAGCAGCCATGTCAGTTTGTGTTGGTCAGCTAGTATGTTAGTGGAAACTTTTGGTTTTGCTTTCCAAATGTTTTGTTTCATCTTAATAACTGAACTGAACCAACTTAAATCTTTTTGCTGCTGCCTAGTGTATCACCAAGGCAATATTCACAGCACTCATGGTGACTATGAATATTCCGGCATCGTTCTGAATTGCAAAATATAACAGACTCTCCATATATAAGGCAGAAGTGAAACATTTTTTTTCAGATCCCAGACAGGCAAATCCCAACACCAGAAAACTGAATACATTATAGCAACAAAGAAGTTAATATACATTATCACTGCAGGAAGCAACACTATCCCAAAGCCTTCCCCTTGCACCTTCCCACAAACACTCATAATCCTAGCTCTCTGCTTACTTATATCCTCTCTTTCTCTCTCTGCTCTAACTGCTCTGACTCATTTCCTGCTCCATCCCTTTCTGCTTCACCCATTCAGCAAACTCCTCCCATGACAAGCTCCATGTGATTACATTCAGTCTATTAAGGGGAAAGGAAGATTTTCAAATTCTCATTACCATTACACCTTGGGAACCACTGATGCTACTTTGGAGTAGGCCTTTCAGGTGGTGCAATGGGTAGAGTGCCAGACTGAGAGTCAGAAAGATCTTATTTCAAAGTGACCTTAGACAATAGCTGTGTCAGCCTGGGCAAGTCTACCTTTCAGAGTTGTTGAGAAAATAAAATGAGATAATATTTATGAAGTGCTTAGCATCTGCTATATACTATAAATTATTATTGTTATCTCCTGGGATTATAGAGTCATAATATCTAGATTTAGAGCTGCAAAGGAATCTAAGAGGCCACTTAGTGTAAGCCCCTCACTTTACAGATGAGGAAACTAAGGCTCAAGAGAGGTCAACTTGTCCAAGTTCACATAGGTAGGATGTAGTAAAACTGGCGTTTGAACCAAAATTCTCTGACACCAGAGCCAGAGCCCCTTTCTACTCTGACACAACTGAAAGGGTCAAAGAACCGTGGGTAAGAGCAACCTTGAGTTGAGGAAAGTTGAAGGTATTTCTTTTTCTCAATATCTTGGGAAAGAGCCATGAATTAGTTACAAATGGCACCTGGAAAACCTGGTGAGGGACACATATCAGTGTAACAAGGTTGGAAAAGGAGAAAGGGGGGACCCTAAACTGCCTGCAGCTTCCCTCTAGCTGCTGGTGCCAGGGGTTACTCTTGGCTTCTGGTCATTTCTACCCCAGAGATACAGAAAATTTAAGGGTTCTGTTTAAGCTGCCTGTGTGCTCTTTCTGATAACATGTTAATAAAAGAGAGAATCAATGGCAAAAAAAAAAGAACTATGGGTGAAAGGGTTTTCCACTTCTGCCACAAAAAGCACTTGAGGGAAAGTAAGCAGTCAAATCAGACAAGTATCAACGTAATAAAACATTTGCATTGCTCTCTATTGGTGTCCCACTTGTCGTGACCTCATAGGCCACCAATATAGGCACAGATATGGAAGACACACCCGAGGAAACACTCCCAAAACAAACCCTTCTTGGTGGTCTGTCTTCCTAGGACTGGAACAGAGTCTCACTTCATATTTACTTGCCCTGACCAAATTATGGGGCTGGTTTAAGGCCAATACAACTCTCTATTTCTTCTTAATTACTTAAGTATATTGGCCAATGGCAGACCTTACTTTATGGGGAAATGTTAAGATACTTGCTGGTCAATAGGCTCCCCTTCTCTGCATCTGAAGGTCATCTGTGCTTCTTGCCCTGCTATGTTCAACAGATTCATGTCCAGATATACAGTATCATATCAGAATATACAATAAACACATCATTTGTTTCATTCAGAAAACTGTGTTCTTTCAGGGTCAATTAATGTGTTTAGCCTATAGTTAGTACTTGACAAATACTGGTCTTTGTGCCCTGGTGGTTTGCTGGAGATGGTGAGGTAAGAAGGCTGATGTGATGGTTCAGGTGTTAAGGGCTTACACTAAGATGGCGGCTGTGTAAGTGAAGAGGAGGGGGAGAGATATTGAGGAGATAGAAGTCACAAGATATGGCAGTTGGATATGTGGGGGGAGTGAGAATAATGAATTGAAGGTGATACTAAGGTTGTGAACCTTTGTGACTAGATAATGCCCTCAACATTGGAGGGAAGTTAAAAGTGGGGTGGTTTTGGGGGGAAAGATAATGAGATTTCTTATGGATTGTGTTGCCTTTGAGAGGCTTCTGGGACATCTACTTTGAAATATTTAATAGGCAGTTTAATAGGAAGCTTAAATGGTGACTGGAGCTCAGGAGATTGGCCATGGTTGGATATAGATCTTAGATTCATCTGCATAAAGATGGTCTTTGGATATGTGGTAACTGTTCCCATTATCAAGTGAAAGTATGGAGAGACTAGTGAAGAATGCCTAGGATAGACTGGAAGATAAGAATGCCTTGGCAGATGCCCACACTTAGGGGATATGACATAGATGATAAATTGACAAAGGAGACTGAGAGGCCAGTCAGATCCACAGGAAAAGAACCAGCAGAGAGCAGTGTCATGTAAATCCAGGAAGAGGGGGTGATAAAGAGTTTCAAAAGCTACAGAGAAGGGGCAGCTAGGTGGCAAAGTGGATAGAGCACTAGCCCTCGAGTAAGGAGGACCTGAGTTCAATCCCAGCCTCAGACACTTACTAGCTGTGTGACCTTGGGCCAGTCACTTAACTCTAATTGCCTTCAAAAGAAAAAAGCTACAGAGAGGTCAAGGAAGATGAGGATAGAAAAAAGATCTTCAGATTTGACAAGTAAAAATCAGTTGGTGACTTTGAAAAGAGTAGTTTCAGTTGAGTGATAAGGTTGGAAGCTGGATTGGACAAATTTAAGAGAGCAAGGAGGGGAAGAGGGAACATAGAGTTATAATGAGCAAGGATGGTGGAATCTATGGAATTTTTTTGAAGATTTGGGCATGTTTATAGGCAGCTGGAAAGGAAGCAGAAAATAGAGATAGATGAAAGTTAGAGTAAGGGGATGACAGTGGGAGCAATCTGTTGGAGAAGACAGGAGGGCATGAGAACAAAGTGCAAGTGGAAAGGTTGGCCATGGTGAAGAAGAGGGCCATCTGTTCATCAGAAACTAGAGAGAAGTAAGAAATGAGAAGTGAAGTCAAGGGTTTGTGAAGTAAGGTGAAAGAATTGCCAGAAATGGTCAGAAGAGGAAGTTCTCAACAAATTGATTTATTTTGGGGGGAATGTATGAGATAAGCACCTTAACTGAGAGGGTCAGGGGAGGAAGTACAGTCGAAGGATTGAAGAAAGAGACAGGACCAGTATGTCTTGGGAGCAGAATAGCGAATTAATTAGAGAGGAATTTTGCCTGCTCTGAAGAAGTTGTGATGCTCTGAAGAAATTGGGAGTTCATCATAGGTGCCTTGTGACAGTGAGGGCCCAGGAGAAATTAGATAACAAATTTATAGTGGAACCAGCCAGCATGGTTGAGAGATTTCTCTAGTTCCATTTAGTAGCTCATTGGTAGGAAAAAGGGAAACTAAATGGTGGGGGGATCCAAAGTTAGGGTTTGTCAAGGCGTAAGTAAAAACAGGAAAAGGAAGCAGGAGAGCAAAAAGTAGAGGGCTTAACAGAGTTGAACTGGTTGAAAGGGTCTAGATTGGGAAAGGAGGAGAATATTGCCAGAGCAGGGGTGATAGTCTGGCAAAACATGGTGGGGGAAGAGAGACTTCAGGTTTCAGTGAGGACCCAGAATAGATTTGAGGAGGAGTAAGGTACAGGAGAAAGGAAATGATAAGAGATTGTTAGAGCATAAAGGAATTTTAGAATTATTCATTACAGAAGTGGAACACCTATGGGTGATGATGGGTTAGCCAAGGTTAGAGGAAGGAGATCATGGGAATTAAGTAGACTGAGGAATTGGTATATTTGTGTATTTGAGGGAATATGAACAGGTAATAGAAATAATAATAACAATTATTATTGTTAACATAGCACTTATTATGTGCCAGGCACTGTGTTAAGCACTTTACAATTGTTATCTCATTGGACCTTTACAATGGTCGTAGGAGGTAGGTCCTATTATTGTCACCCCATTTTATAGATGAAGAAACAGGCAAACTGAGGTTAAGTGACTTGCTCTGGGTCACATAGCCAGTAAGTGTCTGAGGCTGGATTTGAACTCGAGTCCTCTTAACTCCAGACTCAGTACTCTATCCACTGAGCCACCTAGTTGCCCCCAAGCATGCTAAACTTCCACGTTATGAGGGCAGAAGTTGAGGTAGAGATATTTTGAACCAGGTACTTTCATGCTGCAAGGAATTTCTATGAGTTGAAGGGATCTGACTTAGTCATGAAAATCTCTCCTCATTTCTCATCTTGCCATATTGCTTTGGGACTTCTCTGACTTTTCCACCATGTCCAGTTTAGGGTTTGTCAAGGCATAAGCAAAAAACAGGAAAAGGAAGTAAGGGAACAGAAAGTAGAGGGCTTAACAGAGTTGAACTGGTTGAAAGGGTCAAGATTGGGAAAAGAGGAGAATATTGCCAGAGCAGGGGTGATATCCTGTGAGATCTCACCAGTCTTTGGAGTCTACCTCCTCACCCCTCACCTGAGCCCAGCTCAGAACATCTCCTTATTTCTCACCTGGCTGTACTTCTTTGGGACTTCTCTCACTGTTCAACCATGCCCCCAACTTGGGTACCTCCCCTGCTCCTTTTGTGTGTTGTCTTCTCCCCATTAAGATTGTAAGCTTCTTGAGGTCAGGGACTGTCTTTCTTTTTTCATATTTCATATTCCCTGCTTAGAACAGTTCCTGGTGCTTACCTAGCTGCTGAATAAATGTTTACTGAGCACCTGAAGCAAATGTGGAGGCAAACTAAAGTTCCGAGATCCGAGAATTCTTAAATTTGTAGGCATAGAATGCTTGACTAAACCACTTTAGAGTGATTGTGGGCTGGACACTGAGGATGGCATCTCTTTCTGTTATTTACCCTTATCTAATTTCTTTTTTTTAATTAAATTTATTTTATTCTGAACTTGAGAAATAAAACAAGAATTTCCATAACATAGTAGAATAGAAAAAAAGATGATTAATTGTACATGAAACTGCAAGTCTATTACGTATTATTTGCTATCCCTTTTAAATGTATAATAAAGTTATTGTATAACTTTCTTTTTTTTTCTTTTTTCCTTCCTTCCCTCTAGCCCTAGAGGTGGCTACTATTAGACACAAAAATATGTATACACACACACGCAAACACACACATGTACACATATATGTACATATATGTAAAACCATTCTATACATATTTCTATTATTATTTTCTTGATGCAGATAGCATCTTTCTTCATATGTCCTTTGTAGTTAATTTGAGCATTTATATACTCAAAATGACTTAGTCACTTTAAGTGTTCTTAAAATAATATTGTTACTGTATAGAACATTCTCTTGGTTCTGCTCATTTCACTTTTCATTATTTCATGCAAGTTTATCCATGTTTTTCTAAGACCACAGAGCTCATTATTTCTTATAGCACAGTACTATTCCATGACAATTGTATACCACAACTTGTTCAGCCACTCCCTAATTGACAGGCATATGTGTAATTTCCAGTTCTTTGCCACCACAAAGAGAGTTACTATAAATATTTTAGAACATATAAGTTCTTTTCCTTTTTCCCTCATCATCTTGGGAAACAGACCTAATAGTGGTATTGCTGGGTCAACGGGTGTAGGTAGTTTACTAACTCTTTGGGCATAATTCCAGATTGTTCTCCAAAATGGTTGGATCAGTTCACGGTTTCACCAACAGTAAATCAGTGTCCTAATTTTTGAGGGAGTCCTCCAAGATGAATTCTCTCAGTGCCTTTGATTCTCAAAGATGATTTAAATTTCTGGCTATCATTTATCTTTTATATCTATGTACATTAATACTCTAGATCTTTTTCATATTCATATTCCCAGCTTAGCACAGTGTCTGTAACATTCCAGATGCTTGATAAATGTTTATTGACCTACTGAATGAAGCAAATGTGGAGGCAAACAAAGTTCCAAGATCAGACAGCTCTTAAATTAGTAGGTGTGGAGTCCTTGATTAAACCATTTTAGGTTGATTGTGGCTTGGAGACTGAGGATGGCGTCTCCTTCTGTTCTTTATCCTTATCTCATTTCTGAGGGAATCCCTCAAGGTGAATTCTCCCAGTGCCTTTAATTCTACAATATTATTTTAATCTCTGGCTATTGTTTATCTTTTTGTATCTGTATATATTAAAATTCTGAATATATGCTAGAGCGTTTTCTCTTAGTATATGTCTAAAGTAACCAAATCAACAAGCATTTGTTAACCACCTATTATGTTAAACATTGGAGATACAAAGGCCACCAAAATTTTTTTTAAAAAATACTATTGCAGATAAAAAGAGCATGTTAATATGAGCTCACCCCCTTTTTCAGCAACTCAAAAATGGAAGAACTTGTTTGTTCTGTGTATATGAGTTTAAAACAAACCACCAGAGTGGCAGCTTTCAATGATCTCAATAGCAAGCTCTCAAAGTAAATGGTCAACTTTGCACCATCACACAGTCAAAAGGAATAGAATTATATGGTTCTCATTTTTTTCCTCTCCTCAAACATTTCTGGGACCATGATAACTCAGATTGTGTGTCTGTAGTATTATTTCACTGAGAATTTTTTTAAATAGATTAATTCTACGTCTTTAAGGAAAGTCACTGCCTAAATAAGATAAATGACTTTTAAAATTTCTTACCGAAAGTTAGATGATGTATTCTGTTTCTATGTGACTTATCACCAATATTGTGTGTGTGTGTGTGTGTGTGTGTGTGTGTGTGTGTGTGTGTGGAAAGCGTTCTTGACATCTACTAAAATCTGGGTTGCATGTGATGCATCTGGCTAAGGAAATTGTATTTGGAAATGTGAAGTTTTTCTTCAGTAATTTTAAAAGAAATGTGAATGGAGTAACTTGTATTTATGTGAACTCACAATTCTAAATGGAAATGTTTTCTCAGCTTTTCCATTTAAGTATCCGATCAGTGATATATATTTTTGTGCAATTTTTTACAGTTGATGTTTCCGATAGGTAGAAACCATATATTTGTTTGAGTAGATGTTTTTCCAGAGTAAATAAATATGTTCTCAACTCGTTTTCTCTTTAATGTTGTTTGGATGTACTTTGTGCATTGAAGAAACTATTTCAGAGAATTGTTTTCATTTCATTTGTTTTCAGAAATGTTGACAATTGCCAGTACTGCAAACAGGAATCATTATGTTAAAAATAATCTTTAGCATCGGGCATGTTGGAATAGTCAGAAAGTTTATTCCGAAGAGGGTAATTTAACAGAATTCAGCTTTTTGTTGTAATTGCAGACTTATTTGCCAAAATAAGTATTTATTATTTACTACCTGCTAAACTTAATGTGTTTATCTAGCTAAATTTCCAGAGACTGCTCTGATACCATTAGTAATTTTATTTTATTATCATTTTGAGAGGATGCAGTAACAATTTGGTTGGAATAGCAACTTGGAAAAAATAGCATTTTATGGAGAAAAAGCTTTATAAGCAATTCAAAATTCCTGAGAATTTATATTAAAATAGAGGGGGTCAACTTAAAATATTGTTAAATTACCTCAACTCATTAGAGGGCAATGGTCTCCTAAGTGGAGACCAAATACTCCCAATGAGCCATGGAATGACTGATCAGAAGACTTCCTTTAATTTTCCTCATTCCCACATTCTATTCTCCCCTTCCATTATTGGAGCTTCCAACTTCTATTCCTCTGCTCAGGCATCAGTTCCTTGATATGATTATAACTTAACTATGACTCAGGTGCTTATAGCAATCAGCAGATAAAATTGGAAAAACTCCTCCATTCCCTAGTATACCCACATTCTGCCCCTACCCAGGTCACTTATGGCAGATAACCTCTAGTTGTCTTGGCCTCTTGGACAGGGATGAGAAAATCCTCTCCCATCTATCCTTATCATTTTGGTGTAGGAATGAGTCATATAGTATGATCAGTCATGGCATAGATGAGTTGCATTCTGCAGATCTCATAATCTTTCCCCCCAAAATATTCTACCTTTCTTCTAAACTTTGTTGTTTTTTGTCAAGAGCTATAACCATTCCTCCTCTTATCCTTTCAAAATTTTGATATCATCCTCAATTCACTTCCTCCCATCCCATATATCTAAATCTTGTTTCTGCCCCCAAAACATTTCTCACATGTGTCTTCTTTCCATTCCCATTTCAGCAGCTCTCATCTAGGTTCTTTAAATTTTTAAAATTTTACATAATTATGAACTTGACAAAAAACTAAACATGAATATTCCTATACACAAAGAGTGGGGAAAAAGAATGGCATATGAAGGTACATATATCTTAAATATATAACAAATTCAGTGCTTGAGTTTCAAAGCTGTTCTGTTTGTTTCTGCCTCTATTTACTTCTTTTAGTTAAAAAAAATTTCCTTGATGTTTGTTTTGTTTCTTCTTTTTTTTGTATATTACTAGCTCCAGTCTACCAGTCCTATATGAGTTCCCACCCACCCACCAAAAGTTTCCCTAATTATAAGCATAGTCAAAACAAAGCTCACATGGACTGTCTGAATTTTTCTCTCATTCTCCACTTCTAGTCTACCACCTGTCTTCTCAAGAAATGGTAAACATCTTTCAACCTCAGTCTCTTGGAATTATGGTTGATCATTGCATTGGTCAAAGCTCTTCAGTCTTTTGAAATTGTTTTTCTCTACTCACTTTACTATCCATCAAATATTTCCCAGGTTTTCTAAATTTATCCATGCTTTTGTGCTGGCTGTCCCCTATGGCTCCTCACCTACCTCCTTAGTTTCCTTCAAATCTCAATTCAAGCACCTTGTTTGTGTATGATCATGTCTTTCCTAATCCTCTCCATGCCCTTCATTCCAAAATTACGTGTTGTTTACTTTGTACATGTCCTGTATACACATATTTTTGTACTTGTCACTTCAGCAGAATGTGAGCTCACTTACTTTTAAGTAAGTTCAAGTTCATTTACTGAAACACCAAGAGAACATTCCTCATAAGGCTTTCTTATGTGGTCAGCTTTGGAAAAAATAATTATGGTTAGGTTCCAGTGGACTAATGACCTCCTCCTTCATTGTATTTTGGCTGATTTAGCTGATTAGTATCTATTTTTTGTGATGGCATGCTTATTTCCTTGGCAAAGAAGACGAAAGTGAAATAGTAATTGAGCAACTATGCCTTCTCTTATCCTATTCACCCCCAACAGCAGCTCTATCTTTTCTTTGATTCTCTTTTGCCTCATTTTTGGGTCAGTTTTCCTTGTCATTCTTAGGATTTAATTTTTTATCTTTGTAGCCCTGGCACCAAGAACAGTAGCAAGCATAGAGTAGGCACTTAATAAATGCTTTTCACTCATTGATTGTTCATTAGAGGCAACTTTGAAATCAATGAGATCACAGATCTCTTTGAATATTTGAGAGTTTCACCTGCTTGGTTTAAAAATCTGAAAACTTAGGTGCTTCTTTGAATTCTTGAAATATGCCACACTCAGAGTAAGACATGTATGTGCGAAATGGTTTGGTTTTTTACACATTTATTAAGACTATTAACATGCAACACCTTTGTATTAACTTGCAAAAGTAATTGATTGACATCAAGGAAGATAAAAATTTGTGAGCTGAATTTCAACAGAAACCTTTGTATAATTGGATGGAATTGAAAATTGAGTGCTGTGTCTGAATGCAGACTGAAGCAAACTACTTGCTCCCTCTCTCTTTTTGTTTTGTTACATTCCTTCTTTCTTATTGTTCACTCCATTGGTTATAATCCCTCTTTACAACTTGACTAATGTTTGATGTGAAGGTATTTGTAGATCCTATATTTGATTGCATGGCATCATGGAGGGAGAGGGAACAGGAGAAAATTTGAAACTCAAGGGATCGAAGAACTGAATGTTGTAAACTAAAAGTAAATAAATAAATTAAAATTAAAAAAAATAAAAGTATACATGATCTTTAATATGCTGTCCCTTTAACAACATTTAAATGTTATAAATGTATCTGCTAATGTCATTCCTTTACATTAGTCAAGCTCTTTGAACTTCAATAAATTTGTCTGTAAAATAAAAAAAAAAAGAAAATTGAGTGCTGTGAATGAATAAGCCCAACTACTAATGTACTCCTTTCCATTTTAAACTTTGTGAAGTATATTTTTCACCTGTTAAGACCATTAATACTAAGTACAGAAATCAAGTGAACTTAGAACCATGTATACGCATATAATTTACAAATAAATGTACATAACTTGAGGACATACTCCAAAAATTAAATAATTACCAATGGGAATGCAAAATAAAAAAATGCTCTAGACCATGGGTCTTGGAAAATGGTACTACAAATTAATTTTTTTTAATTTGTTTTTTTTTGTTTTTCTTGGGGAATGATGTGGAATTCTTGGTGTTGGGGAGGGTCTTGGTTTTTTTGTTGTGGGTTTTTTTTGAGGGGGGGAGGTAGGGCAATTGGGGTTAAGTGACTTGCCTAAGGTCACACAGCTAGTAAGTATGTCAAGTGTCTGGGTCTAAATTTGAACTCAGGTCTTTCTGACTCCAGAGCTGAGTCTGTGCCACCTAGCTGCCCCTATTTTTTATTTTTAAATGTTAATTTAAGAAAACAGATGAAAATGAGATACTATCCTCATTCCTCACCCAGAGTGACTTTCATCTGGAGCTGAGAAGGCAATTTTATTTTCCATTCAAGTGATTAAATAAGTGACTATTACATGCAAAAGCACTATTAGGTTTGGGGAATATAAAGATAAAAATTTTGAAGTTAGAGTAGAAAAGTAGGTTGGAGAATATGGAAGACTGAATGCCAAGCTAAGGAATTTTTATTTGCTTCTGAAGGTAATAGGAAGTCATTGTGTATTTGAGCACAGGAGTCCTATGTTCAAACCTATGCCTTAAGAAGATGATTTTGGCAGTTATATGAAGGAGAGAGAAAGAGAGAGACAGAGATAGAGAGGCAGAGACAGACAAGAGACAAACAGGAAGGTGGGGAGCAAGGAGATTAGTTAGGTTTCTATTACAGTAGTCTAGGTAAGAGCTAAAGGAAATAGTAGCAGAATTAATGGAAGAGAGATGAATATAAGAAATCTTTTGGAGATATAATCAACAGTATTTTTCAACTGATTGAATGGTAGTGGTGGAGAGGAGAGAAATAAGTCAGAAGGACTAAGGGTTTTGGAGTCTTAGTGTTACTAAGATTTTGAGTTGGGTGGATGGTATTGGTGTTAAGTCAGCAGAAAATGTGAGGTTGAGGAGGTATAGTTTAAGGGGGAAAATGATGAGACATATTGAGTTTAAAGTTTTAATGGAACATTAGCAGTGATGTCCAGCCAGTAGAAGGAAATGTGGACTGGAATTTGAAAATGTGGTTGGATATTTAGATTTCTGGAGTCATCTGTGTAGGATGTGACCTATGAGAGCTGCATAAGCTCCATTAATGGAAAGGGTATATACAGAGAAGAAAAGAGAGGCTAGATGAACCAGCAAAGGGAACTGAGAAGAAAAGGTCAGAGAGTGAGAAGGAAAACCAGGCGAGGCCAGTGTGACAAAAGCCAAGGGAGGAAAACTGTCCAGGAGAGAGAGGTGGTTACCAGTGTCTAGTGCTTCAAAAGGTCAAAAGAAGATGAAGACTAAAGATAGACTATTAGATTAGTGACTTTTGAGTGAGCAAGTTCCAACAGAGTGGTGAGATTAAGAAGCCAGCTTCTAAGGGGTTGAGGAGTGAATGGGTGGTGAAGGGAAAGTTGTGAGAGTACGCTTTATCTTAATATTTTATGTGGTTATCTTTTGTTTTTATATCATTTTAGTTTTTGAATGTGTCTTTCTCCCCCCTATGTCCAGTGAACCTTCCTTTGTTAAAAAGAATCAAAAAAGAAAACATTAACAACACTCTAGAAAAACTAAACAACATAGCTACCACGTCTGACAGTGTATGCTATGTCCTATACCCATCATCCCCTCCCTCTGAGGAGAAAAGAGGGAGCTACATTTTCTTATCCTCATACACAATAGTCAGGTTTTGGTTTTTGTTATTTCTTTTGTTATAGGGTTATTTCCATGTAAATCACAGTTTTCATTTGCATTATAAAATTATATTTACATGAAAAGATATTTTCTCTTTTTCTACATTGAAAACTTTTTAAACATTTATACATTTATTTATTTTTAGTTTTCAACATTCATTTTCACAAGATTTTGAGTTACAATTTTTCTCCCCATCTTTCCCCAACCCCCAACCCCAAAATAGTGAGCCTACTGAATACCGGTTCCCCTGATCTGTTCTCTCTTATATCCTCCCCCTACACCCTGCTAACTTTCTAGTAGGGCAAGATGGATTTCTATACCCCAGTGCCTGTATATCTTATTTCCTGGTTGCATGTAAAAAAAAACAAAACAAAACAAAACACAAATTTTTTTTTAAATATTTGTTTTTAAAACTTTGAGTTCCAGATTTTTTCCCTTCTTCCCTCCTCACCTGCCCCCACTGGGAAGATAAGCAATTCAATATAGGTTGTACATGTGTAGATACTCAGATCATTTCCACAGTAGTTATATTGTGAAAGACTATATTTCCCTCCATTGTATCCCGCCCCCCACCTATTCCATTTTCTTGTTTGACCCTATCCCTTTTCAAAAATGTTTGCTTCTAACTACCCTCTCCCCCAATCTGCCCTCCCTACTATCATCCCCCCTCTTATCCCCTACCCTGCTATTTTCCTGTAGGGTAAGATACCCAATTGAGGGTGTATGTTATTCCTTCCTTAAGCCAAATTCAATGAGAATAAGGTTGTCCCATTTCCTTTCACCTTTCTGCTCTTCCCCTCCATTGTAACAGTTTTCTCTTGCCTCTTTTATATGAGATAATTTACCCTAATCTATCTCTCCCTTTCTCCTTCTCCCAATAAGTTCCTCTCTCACCTCTTAATTTTATTTTTTAGATATCATCCCTTCATATTCAACTCATCATATATATTCCCTTCAACTATCCTCATACTAAGTAAAGTCTTATGAGTTACAGTTATCATTTTTCCATGTAGGAATGTAAATAGTTCAACTTTAATAAGTTCCTTATGATTTCTTTTCCCTGTTTACCTTCTCATGCTTCTCTTGCTTCTTGTATTCGAAAGTTACATTTTCTGTTCAGCTCTGGTTTTTTCATCAAGAATGTTTGAAAATCCTCTGTTTCACTGAATGACCATATTTTCCCCTGAAGCATTATACTCGGTTTTGCTGAGTAGGTGATTCTTGGTTTTAGTCCTAGCTCCTTTGACCTCCAGAATATCATCTTCCAAGCCCCTTGATCCCTTAACGTAGAAGCTGCTGGGTCTTGTGTCATCTTGATTGTGTTTCCACAGTACTCAAATTGTTTCTTCCTGACTGCTTGCAGTATTTTCTCCTTGACCTGAGAACTCTGGAATTTGGCTATAATATTCCTAGAAGTTTTCTTTTCAGGATCTTGATTTTCAAGAGGCAATCGGTGAATTCTTTCAATTTCTATTTTGGCCTCTGGTTCTTGAATATCAGGGCAATTTTGCTTGATAATTTCTTGAAAGATGATGTGTATGCTCTTTTTTTGATCATGGCTTTCAGGTAGTCCAATAATTTTAAAATTATCTCTCCTGGATCTATTTTCCAGATCAGTGGTTTTTCCAATGAGATATTTCACATTGCCTTCTATTTTTTCATTTGTTTGGATCTGTTTGATAGTATCTTGATTTCTCATAAAGTCATCAGCTTCCATTTGCTCCAGTCTAATTTTGAAGGAATTATTCTCTTCAGTGAGTTCTTTAAATTCCTTTTCCATTTGGCAAATGAAATTCCATTTCCATCTGACAAATTCGGGTTTTTAAGGCATTAAAGCCTCACTGGCTTTTTGGGCCTCTTTTGCCATTTGAATTAGTCTATTTTTTAAGGTGTTATTTTCCTCAGTGTATTTTTGGTCTCCTTTAGCAGGCTGTTGACTTGCTTTTCATGATTTTCTTGCATCATTCTCATTTCTCTTCCCAATTTTTCCTCCACTTCTCTTATGTGATTTTAAAAATCCTTCTTGAGCTCCTCCATGGCCTGTCAGCAGTTCACATTTTTCTTGGGAGTTTTTGATGCAGGAGTTTTGACTTTCACTGCCTTCCTCCTGTTCCATGCCTTGCTCCTTTTTGTCTGCCAAAAAGGATTCTATGGTCTGTTTGCACTTCCTCTGCTTGCTCATATTGCCAGCCAATTACTTGACTTTTGAACTCTTTGGCATGGTGGAATTCTGCTTCCAGAATGGAGAGAGCTTTGTCCCAAATTGCTGGGGTTTTTGCAGCTGCCAGAGCTGTTAGGAGAACACCCTCTCTACAGCCCCCCCAAGCTCTGGCTCACTGGTCACACACCCCAGGACCTCTACCCAAGACCGAGATCCAGATCCAAGCAGGTCAAAGCAAGAACAAGTACCCTCTGAATGGTCACTTGGTCCCCCTATGATCTGCAGGCCAGGAGCTCCTGAGGCATCCAGGCAGCTGTGGCTGCATAGCTGCCATGCCTATACTGCTTCTTGCCCCAGGGGCAGGGGCCATACCTCGCTCTTCTGTCCACCCCTGTTCCAACAGAGTTCCACACTGACCTTTTACTTTGTCTTTGCCATTTATGGATTGAGAAGTCTAGAAACCATCTGCTGCTGGCGATTCTCTCTCCTGACGTCTGCTCTGGGCTGCTGCTGGTCAGGGTCGTGCTGGGGCCAGAACCATGGCTCATGCAGGACTGCTCTTGGCTCCCAGCTAGGTGCGATAGTCACTTCCTGTCTGCCTGCCGGGCTCCCTTCAGCAGGAGATTTGTTTCTCTCTGTCACTTTGTGGGTTCTGTAGCTCTAAAGTTTGTTTAGAGTCATTTTTTTACATGTATTAGAAGTGATTGGAGCAGGAGCTTATGCCAAGTTTGTGCTTCTGCTCCACCATCTTGGCTCCACCTCCTCACATTAAAAACTTATTAGAAGTTTAATGGTGAAAGGGGGAAAAGTATAAATTGATAGGTCCCAGGATTTTGGGTTTGTTGTTGTTTTTTTTAATAATGACAGGAAAAATGTGTTTATTGGAAGAAGGGAAGGCACCTGTAGACAGAGAGACTAGGTCTGAGACAAAGGGGCAATCAATAGGGTAAGCTGTTGATGGAAATGGAGGGAATGGGCACAATTCTTGTCAGGATGAAGGATCATTTTATCCTCTGAGATTAGAGCAAGTCAAGAGGATAGGTAAAACAGTTTTGAGGTATGGAGGAAGGAGATAAGAGAATTTACGGTTGATGCTCTTAGTCTTCTCAGTAAAGAGGAAAGGTCATCGGAGGGGTGTGTGTGTGTGTGTGTGTGTGTGTGTGTGTGTGTGTGTGTGTGTGTGTGTGTGTGTGTGTAATTGGAGTTACAGTCCTGAGGAGAACGTAGGCACAGCCAATAGAAAATCCATCAGAGACAAATAAAAGGATTGTCCTGCATTGATGGATAAAAGACAAACCTGAGGCTAATTAACAATCACTTATTGTGGACTCAGTCTATGTAATAAGTTCACCCTGTCACAAAAATTATCCTGATGAACATAACTGTTCATAAACTGTCTAAAACCTGTGAGTCCGTGGATTTGATATAAGATAGCATCACAATGTAACAGCATGATGTAGTGAGGAAAGCCCTGAAATTGCCTTAAAGGACTTACCTCCTGTGACTTACAGTACTGCCCTGAATGGGTTCCAACAAGGTGAGGAAAGGTCAGGGTTCACTCCTTCATATTAATGCTCTCTGGTGTCACCTCTCCTTGTTGGCATAGCACTGCTGTCAGTATCTTCCATTCCCAGCAGGTGATCTGGCCCCTTTCTCTCCTGTTTCTGATCTTAGCCCCGTTTTCACTATTTACCACTATACAGGTGGTATATAGGACAACCAGATGGCACAGTGGTCCTGTAATCAGGAAGACCTGAGTTCAAATCCAGCCTTAGACAGCTCAGTTTCCTTATCTGTATAATGGGGGACCTGGGTTAGAAGACCTCAAAGGACCTTCTAGCTCTAAATGATACAATGGTAAAAATGCTGTGTGCCTCCCATGTTTCACTGAATTTGTGGTCTCTTTGATGTAGGTACATGGAGGCATGACTCTCAGCATAAACCCTAGGGTTATGAGTCCAAGTGCAGCAGGATAAACCCAGAACTTTGCTTTTCCCTAGTATGGGCTTTGGGAAGTTCAATTGTTTATCCAAGACAAAGGCATTCTGAATGATCTGCAAATTCTTGTTATACATGACATCATTTCACACTGGTATTTTTGAATCTTCTTAAAAGTGTTTACAATTTTTGGCTGTTCATTTATTTATTTTTAGAATCAGGGAAAAACCTATTGAGTTAAGAGAAGAGTTCATGACTTAGGTCTAGAAATGACAAAATATTTAAGAGAAGTGGCTGCAAGAGAGATATTCCTGAAAAGTGAGAATAAAAGAGGAATTCCTGAAAAGTTGTTTATAAAGTTAATCACACTTTTCCTTTGACTTAACTGACAGCCCCAGAGGGAAAATGTTTTGGCCTTAAGCAAAAGGAATATTGCTTGCTGCCAAAATGTTTATAATTTTAGAACCGTACTCATGTAGAAAGGGCATCAGACTCAGAGACAGGAAACCAGGGCTCAAATCATGGCTCTGCCCCTTACTACCTGTGTAATCTTGGGTGAATCACAAAACTTCATTGGACTTCAGGTTTCTCATTTGCAAATTGGGGGTAGGTGGGTTCAATCATACATAAGATAAAGTACCTTGACCCTTTTCAGGTAGAGGGAAATATTTACTGCATACAGGGAGTTAGGATCATAGAATCCTTCAGACTCAGAAGGAGCCCTGGAGGCCGACTAGTCCAATGCCCTTACTTTACAGATGAGGAGATTGAGGCTCAGGGAAGTTTTAGTGAAAATCTCAAGGTCATGGAGGTAGTAAGTATTGGAAGTGGGATTTTTTAAAAATTTTTGTTTTTTTTTTTATTTTTTGGTTTACATTGTTGATTTCCACAAGATTTTGAGTTACAAATTTTCTCCCCGTCTTTCCTCTACCCACCACCCCAAAATAGTGATTCCACTATATACCCCCTCTCCCAATCTGCTCTCTCCTATATCCTCCCCCATTCCCCCTCTGACTTTCTGGTATGATAAGATGAATCGCCCTACCCCTGGAAGTGGGATTTGAACATAGGTTCAGAGCCAGAATACTTTTGGCTATACAACATTGCCTTAGCTACGGAATGGGGTAACAACACCCACCCCAGGAGCCATCCCAGGGAAAGTATGACTTAGTAAGTTCACTTGATATGTTTTCTCCCCTCTCAATACAAAAACTATACAATATCTTTATATCCAACTAATCTTCCTTATTTACAAATTTTATGTTTTATAAATAATTCTTGTCCATGTGAAAACTCAGTTCACAAGTCTGGGCTTATTCTGTGCATGTTAATATGAACACTGAAACATAGGAACTTCAACCTGCATATTTTCCTTTTTTTATTCTAGACTTTGCAAACATTAAATAAAATGAGTGTTTCCATATTCAAAGTTGAACAGAAAAGAGGACTGGATATTACACTGTGTATCTTTATCACATACAACTTGATTTTCCTTTTAGTGTATAATAAATTCAGCATAACTTTCAGAGCTATCCTGCTTGTCTCTGTTTCCATTTGGCATCCCTGCTGTTCTGTTTAAAAAGTGTTTTAGTGACTCCTTTTTTTCCTCTTTCTTTTTAGCCACCCCTGTGATTACTTCTCATTTCCCTTCTAACCACCCCCCTCCTTAAATTGAAAAAAAGTCCTTGTTTCAAAAATGTAGAGTCAAGCATAACGAATTTCCATATTGATCGTGTCCAAAAATATATGTCTTATTTGGCACTTTGAGTCAATCATCTCTGTTGTCAGGAGGTGGGTAAAGTAACATGCTTCATTCTCAGGCATCTGGGAAAATGATTGGTTATTACATTTATTATTAGATTTTTCCAAGTTGTTGGTTGTTGTTGTTTTTTTACAATGTTAATGTTTAAATTGTACCCCTGGTTCTGCTCGTTTCACTCTATATCATTTCATATAAGTCTTCCCAGGTTTCTCTGAAACTGTCACTCTTGTCACTTCTTATGGTATAATAGCTGACTGCATTCCCATATCACAATGTATTCAACCATTTTTTCAATTTATTCCCCCTCTTAGTTTCCAAATATCTGGTAGAACAAAAAGAGCTACTATAAACAGTTTTGTATATGAGTCCCTTTCCTCTCTCTTTAAGTGCATATATTTTTCCTGATATGGTCCCTTGCACCCATGGCTTCTCAGATACTTTAAATCATGCAATATCTTAGAGTTGGGAGTAACTTCAGAGACCATACCATGCAACCTATAAGTAAAAAAGGTTATCTACTCCATATCTGACAGCCTTTTCTTGAAGTGATGGTAAGCCCACTACCTCCTCAGGCAGCACATTCCACTTTGGAATATGACTTTAATTATAAGGTAGATTCTTTTGACATTGGTCCTCACTTTGCATCTTTGTAACTTTGCTTATAGTTTGATTTTCTGGACCCAAATAGAAGAAGTCAAGGCCTTCTTTCGTGTGACTTTTGAAGATCTAAAAAGAGTTATCATGTTTTGTCTCTCATCTTCTCTAGGATAAACCTTACCATTTTTTCCAACCAGTCAGGCTATGGAATGATCTCAAGGTCATTTAACAACATGGTTAACCACCTTTGAACATTTTCCATCATGTCAATGGCTTCTTTTACATGTGGCACATAGAAAATGAACCAAGTGGGGGGCGGAGCCAAGATGGCAGCATAGCAGCAGCAACACATCGCAGCTCTCACATAGCCACCCAAAATACCCATAAAATAGGACTCTAAACCAATCCTAGAACTCCAAAAC
>CM053583.1:259018326-259043107 GCA_028627135.1 Pseudochirops cupreus | reverse complement strand
AAAAAGTGACATAGGAGAGAATAGACTGGGGGAGGGGGGAAACACTGGGATGGCTGTTTTGGGGTGGTGGGCAGGGGAAAGATGGGGAGAAAATATGTAACTCAAAAAAATTTAATAAAATAAATTTATTATCAAAAAAAAAAAAAGAAAATGAACCAAGTACTTCAGATGTGGACTCAGTACTGTGACCTTCCCCACGTAGAGTACAAAGAAATAAGTTAATGTGTAACTTAAGGCATCATAACTGTCCCTAGAACATTTCTTCTATATTTCTGGATAATTCAAAGATGATCTGTTCATTGACTGTTGGATTTCTATCATTCTCTTGTGTGTTGAACTTCAGAGCTATTTTATGTCTCTTTTTCTATTATGGTACCACTAATATTCCAATTTTTCAGCTTAGATATACATTTGATCCCTACCCCCTAGAAATTTATCTTTTCTTCTTCCAGCCATTTCCATGCTGAATTAAAATGGTATGTAAAATTCAATCAAGGATTACAGGTTTTTGGAGTAATTCATTCCCTTGTCACTAGTTGGAAAAAAAATTCACAAACTAGATATCACCAGAGGAATAACTTTATTTAAGGTTTTCTTTCTCAGGATTCCTTCCATGTGACTGATAGTCTCCCCCTCCTTTTTTTTGAAGGGAGGAAGGCTGGGCAGTTAGGGTTAATGATTTATCCAAGATCATATGGCTAGTAAGTGTTAAGTGTCTGAGATCAGATTTGAACTCAGGTCCTCCTGACTCTAAGGCCAGTGCTCTATTCACTGTGCCACTCAGCTGCCCCAGATGGTCCCTTTTAAAAAAAATACTGAAGATTAATATTTTATGATGTATAGAATTTATTTTTTCCATTCTTTCCTTGGTGATGGTTTCGACGACAAAAGAAATATTTGTAAATTTACATAATCTACAGTTTTGTAGATTGGGAAAATGAGGCACAGGGGCTTCAGATGATAGTTAATCAGTAGTGTTCCTGTAAACAGCATCTGGGTTTTCTGCATCTCAGTGCAATGTTTGAGTACCTCGATGAGTGGAGATGCACTTCTTACACAGCCAACTCTTACTCATCCATATGCAGATTATTGAGCATGTGTGGCATATTTTAAACCCAGAATGGCTTCTTTCAAGTACTGGGGCATCTATCTTTCTGTGCTATAAGTCAATGGCATTCCCAGGGAGACAAAATAATCTCTGTATTAGCTATATGTAGCAAAGGCAATGTAAGCTCCCTATGAGTTGGGATTGTTTCATTCATTGCCTTTTTTTTTTTTAGTATAGTGCCTGGAAAATAGTAAATACATGTTGATTGGTACAAAAGTCATAGAATGTTTTACAGAACCATAGCCAAGTAGACTTGACTTTTCATGTGTTTGGGATTTTAGGTGTTGCTCTACTTCCAAACACTTGCTTATACTCAGGCCAAAACAGGGGTAGAGAACAATATTTTTCCTCATGCTCTACTTTCTAATAAGAAAAGGAAAACTATACCAGAATTGCATTTTTTTCTTGTTTTGGGTCAAATAGCCAATTATTGGCAAAGCCAAAATAAGGAAATGTCTTCTGGGGGACTGCCACTTTTCAGGGCTATAGCCTAGGGCACAAGGATCTTAGAACTCCCATATTCTTTTCTTGATACACATCACATTCCCTCCATTTTAACAGGGGTGGGGTTTATACAGTTTTTCTAGAGTGTATAAATATAAACAACTACTCCAAATGTGAGATAATGTTCAGTAGCCAACAAATCAATGTACTGTTGGAGGAAATGAACCTTCTTTATTAATATTCACGCTATAAATTAAACCAGAAGCTATAATATGTATGGAATTTATAACTAAAAAGCAAGGCTGGTTCACAGACAAAAGAGCTGGCAGAGCTGTTTTTATCATGCATCCAAATTTAACAAGAAATGTTATTTCATGGAATATGCATTTTGCAGTGCCCATGATGATAGGTAGGTATGTAGATAACATTTATTAAGTGCTTATTCTATGCCAGGCGCTATGTTAAGTTATGGCAGTACAAATATAGGTAAGAAAGACCATTTTGCTCTCAAGAAGCTTGTATTCTAATGAGGGGTGGAAGACAACATGAAAAGAAGCTGGAAAAAATTGTACAGGAAATACTACGGAAACAAGTCTAGAAGAAGGCCAAAGAGCCATGGGTTGAACCACATTTGTAGTAGGCATGGCTGGCATAGATATTTCCTCAAATGGAGGTTTGGAACTAAATCACCAACCCAAGGAGGAGATTGTAGAGACTGTTGCTGGCATAAAGATGGAAGTCCAGAAGGAAAAAGATGACTGAAGATAAACACAACTTAATCACCAAAAATGTATTCCAGAGTGTGAGGAGGCAGGGAAATTATTTGAAGAGCTTGTCAGAACCTTTCCAATTAGATGATGTATTTAATGACTTCATTGTAAAGGTAGGCATAGAGTAAAGCAGGGGTTCCTTTTTTTTTTTTTGCTTTTTTTTTTGGAGGGGGGAACACAGGGCAATTGGGGTTAAGTGACTTGACCAAGGTCACACAGCTAGTAAATGTTAAGTATCTGAGGATGGATTTGATCTCAGGTCTATCCTGACTTCAGACCTCACACTCTGTCCACTGAGCCACCTAGCTGCACTACCAATGTGGTAGTCATTTCTGAATTAGCTATCTGTATACAATATTGGTATAAAAGTAATAAAAATCCGTTGAAATAGAGTAAGAAGTAAAATAGCAAAATATACAACCTGAATTATTAAAAAAACTTTTGACAGAGGAAAATAGAAAATTTATAAAAGAATAGAAGTAAACATGAATTATCAGAACTTTTAAAAATTTATCACAAAAAGAGCCCAAAAGGTACTAGAAACTTCTTCATACAGCAAATATTTGATCTTCTTACTAAAGAATGACATGGGGACAGCTAGGTGGTACAGTGAATAGAGCACCAGCTCTGGAGTCATGAGGACCTGAGATCAAATCTGGCCTCAGACACTTGACACACTTACTAGCTGTGTGACCTTGGGCTAGTCACTTAACCCCAATTACTCTGCTTTCTCCCCCCCTCCAAAAGACATGATAGTCAAAGACAACATCAGTGTAGAAAATAAATTCATTTGCAAAACCTTATGAAGGAGAATGGTAAAACATCATGAGCAACACCATCTTGTAAAGTAGTGCGTAGCGGATAGAAGAATGGATTTTCAGAAATCTTAGCATAGATCCCAATTAAGCCATGTCATCTTACAAGAATTCAAGGATGAACCTAAAAGGAAGATAACAAACAAATGGAAGGCATGGAAATTATCTTTCTCTCAACATTTCTATGACAGTGACAATGGAACCACCGAACTGGAATAACCCCACGGTCCCAATGTACTGTGTAAGAAATAGAAGTGACATAAAAATTATAAAAGTGAGAAGACCACCCAGATTAGACCAAACAGACAAAAGAGGTCCATATGGAATGTGACACAATATTGAGCACATTTCTTATTGTCTCTCATGCTTTCTTCACTGTTGAGGGCAGTGTTAATGAAAATAAGAGGGGCGGCTAAGTGGCACATGAATTGAGCACCCACCCTGAAATCAGTTCAGATTTGGCCTCAGACACTTAACACTTACTAGCTGTATGACCTTGGGCAAGTCACTTAACCCCAATTGCCCTGCCTTCCCCCCCTCCAAAAATACAAAGTAAAAAAGAAAATAAGAAGGGAACTGGCAGGTTTTTATAAATTATATTCCATAGTAGGACCATCCCATTATAGTCGCAAATTTAATGAAGGGTGTAGATAATGATTGTTTATAAACAATCCCATGATTCAATAAAGCATAATGCTACCTCAAAGATTCCTCAAGAACATATCTCTCACTCACATATAGAGATCATAAAAGGTTCCTTGAAAGATGCAGTGAGAGATAACTGTGTTCGCTGATTTACTGCTTATTAATATCAAACAAGACAAGCAGGTACATGTTCATTAATGCTGCTTACCACTGCCCAGTGCAGAGTCCAGATGGCGAAGGAAATCCTTATAGATGGTGAAGTCATTCAGTGCTTCTGTTGGCAGATGACATTGTTCTAATTGTGCCAAACCTTGGATCATTGCCAAGCCTCTTTATTGAGGGCTATCATGAACAATCTTTTGAGTGGTTAATGGTCCACACACAGGAAAAAACTAGATGAATGAAGTATGACCATTTTCTGGTCAATGATGGGCAGTTGGTGGAAAGCCCTTGGAGCTGATCTGCTAGTACATGTGCCTTAAAAACATACACTGCTGCTGTACCATGAACTGGGCCTATAGTTGACTAGAAGGAAGAGAGCAGGATGGATCATATTTGGGAGGCTGTATAGCCTTTGTGTTCAGTTGTTTTAGTCATGTCCGACTCTTTGTGATCCCATTTGCGGTTTTCTTAACAAAGATACTAGAGTGGTTTGCAGTTTCCTTCTCTGGATCATTTTATAGATGAAGAAACTGAGGCAAATAGGAGTAAGTAACTTGCCCGGGGTCACACAGCTAGTAAGTGTTTGAGCCCAGATTTGAACTCTTGAAGACGCCATACTCCAGACCTGATGCTCTTGATCTCAAATTCTAATTAAAACAAAAATCCATCTTTTTAGCACCAATAATCTTCTAGTGATGTATATAACTATTAATGTTAGAATATTATAGTCATCTCCAATCAAAATTGTAGCTGACCTAAAGGGCTATGACGAATTGGCCCATGTGTGTGGCATCATATTGCCAATGATGAATTACTTGGAAGAAGTGGAATTCAACATATCAAAAGAATGTTCGATGAGAAAAGCAATGTAGGCTAATTTTGTGGTGGGATAGGGAAGGAAAGAGGGACAGTTTCATATTAAGTTAATGTCTTTTCATATTAAGAGACTTAGACAAAGTCAGTGTGTTTGGGGCCTCTTTGGAGAGTTTATGGGAATTCAAACACAGGAGTTGCATAGTTTGAGAAGAAATGGATGGAGGGAGTCAGGAGGACCTCAGCTCAAATCCCACCTCAGACATTTACTTGGCAAATCACTGAACATCTATCTGCCTCAGTGTCCTTGTGTGTAAAATGGGAATAATCATAGCACCCACCTCCCAGGCCTGTGAGGATCAAAAGAGCTGATATTCTCAAATTACTTGGCAAACCTAAAAGTGTTAGGTAAACACTAGCTGTCACCGTCATCTGTATTATTGTTTGCATTGGTAAAATCACAGATCCATTGAAGCAGAGTGACAGTGTGCCCCTCTTAAGGTCTTGTGTCCTCCCTTTTCCTGAGTGATCGCAGTGCCCTCACAAGGTCCCTGCTTTGCTTAGCATGCTAGGAAGTTGCTTGGTCACTAGAAAGGAACACCGTTCCTTTCTAGGTCCAATGGGCTGTTTCAGAGAAGGCCTTTGTATTTTGTTTCAATATTTCTCATTCTACCACTCTCTGAACATTTCTTCTTTACATATTTCCTCCCTTTCTGTTGAGGACTGGGTTGTGCTACTCTAACTGTTCCCTCTACCTTCTGTGTACTCAGGATTTTGTCAAGATGGATAATCTGTTATCTTAACTTTTCTTCTCTTCCTGAGTTCCTTTGCCCTCGGTGGAAGCAAAAATGTAAAGGTCTTGTCTCGTCTGGGTTTTTTTCTCTCTCCCATATACCAATGTCTCTTGTCAGAATCAGGACTATGATGTTCAGTTCTGTCCAACCTCAGAAGCTTCTCTAACTCTTGGTCTTATGTCTGGGGTTATTAAACAGGTCCATAGATATTCTCTCTCTCTTTCTCTCTCTCTATTTCTTTCTCTCTCTCTCTCTCTCTCTCTCTCTCTCTCTGTCTCTGTCTCTCTCTGTCTCTCTGTCTCTCTGTCTCTGTCTCTCTCTGTCTCTCTGTCTCTGTCTCTGTCTCTGTCTCTCTCTCTCTCTCTCTCTGTCTCTCTCTCTCTCTCTCTCTCTCTCTCTGTCTTTTTCTCCCCCATTCTCCTGCCTATTTTTTTCCTAATCTCAGTCCTGTGATCTTATTATCTGTAAACCGCATGTGTTGTAATCCACAGTAAACATAATTGTAGACAGATAATTAAGAGTTAATTTTATGTGCTTAATGAAAAAATGTCATACTGTCAGTAATATACTATTAATGGAACCTGGATTAGTTGTAGAAGTGAGAAAAAGTCCTCGTCTTACATTTTAAGGGCCAGATATATGGTCCCATCAACTGTTAGAGGGCCCAGAAGGAAAAGGTGCTATGGGGGTACTTTTCTGTTCTCTTCACCATTAGATTTTGAGTTGCTTGAGAGCAGGGGATTGTCTTTTAGCTTTCTTGTATTACCAATATTTAGCACAATGCTTGGCTCATAGTCGTGTCTGCCTGACTGACTAAGGCTTAGCAGGAACAGGTGTTATGGAGAAGCTTTGCCCCCAACCTTTCTGCCAGTGTTCCTTTTTCTTTTCCCACTTCAGACTGAATTCTGGCTCCTTCATTTCCTCCCTTATAGAAGGGAACTCAGAGTTTTCATTCTACTAATGACCATTGAGCCCCCAGATCTAGTCCCCAGTCTCATTATGGAAATCTCAATCTTTCTCCCCCACCCAACCAGAAATGCCCTGGTCTCTCCATTCAATCAGGTTTACTCAATGAACATCAGCCAGGAGGCTCTGTCCTGTTCATTAATTTGTAGTCATCCCCTTGTAGCCTCTAGGACATAATCACTGCTTCTTCCCCTGCTTTTGGCCCCAGAGTTCCTCCAAACTCCTGACAAGAGGTAGCATTAATTCAACTATTGGTAGCGTTAATTCAGTATTAGGAGAGCTGATTGTAGTTATGAGGAGTGATGACAAGCATGGAGCTCTAAGAATGTCAGGAATGTTTTGGCTGGGCTTTCAAAGTCCTCTAAAGCAGAGTTTGTGCAAGAGGCCCAAGAAGAGACGGGTTTTTTTTTCCTACTGACTATAATCCACTTATGTGATTCTACTCATTTATGCTTCAGTAAGGATACAAGCTATTTAACAGTATTACTTAAGGAGTTCGCAGAATTAAATGCATGTTTCCAAAAGGAATAATTAGAAAATGATTCTCATTTAGCTTATTGGTGAAACCCAGGAGAAAAATTAAGTAGAGTTTCATTGTGAAGGAAGAGATCCTTTAACTTCATCTCTAATTATACATTCTTCACATCCACGATTTAGATTAATAATGACAATAAAAGTGTTACCGTAATGGCCAGTTTAGCTGACAGACCACTGAACCATCCAGAATGCCCATGGAGAACTGGAATTACCTCAATACAACAAATACCAATGAAGTGCCTACTCTGGATCAGTCATTATGCTGGATGCCAGGGATCGAAACGCGGAAAAGCAGTGCCTGCTCTCAAGGAGCTTCAATTAACTACGTTAAATACGTAATATAATTAATTAGATATATTGTAATTAATTATGTTATTATTCAATCATAGTATAATTAAATTAGTGTTATATAGTTATATATTGGAGTTCAGCAAACAAAGATTATGCATTATGACATCTTTTACTGTCAAATGATGATGATGATGAAGAAGACGACTAGCATTCATATATAGCACATACCATGTGCCAGGCAGGCATTGTGCTAAATACTTCAAAAATAGGATCTCATTTGATCCTCAGAACAAGCCTGGAAGGTAGATCCTAGGATTACACCCATTTTTATAGTTGAGTAAACTGAGGCAGACAAGGATCACACAACCAGAATATGTCTGAGACCAGATTTGAACTTAGGGCTTCCTGGTTGCAAACCCAGTGTATTCTCCCTGCTGCAGCACTTAACTGCTTCAAAATCTTTTTGCCAGAGATAGAAATAATAAGAGGCAGTAGATATGCATTCCAGAAAAAGGGGGAGAGGAATCTCTCAACACCAACGAAAATAATGCCAGTGTGAAGTAATGTTTTATTTTATTTTATTTTTGCATTTTGGAGGACAATTAGGGTTAAGTGACTTGCCCAAGGTCACATGGCTAGTAAGTGTTAAGTGTCTGAGGTCGGATTTGACTCCAGGGCTGGTGCTCTATTCATTGTGCCACCTAGTTGCCCCTAAAGTAATGTTTTATTTAAACTTGTTCTGGATATGCTAAAGTCGGTCATTCATAGCTAATTAAGTTAAACATATGAAAATGTTTGATTTCAGACCCTCTGCTGTTTGGATATGTGGATTATTTAAAGATTAGGTAGGTAATGAGCCCCCCAAATAGGAGAGGAATGGAGAAAGGGCCTAGAAATGGAAAACTACTACCTTAGAAAACGATCTAATCCTAGAAGCTAATTTTGCCGACTTCTCACTTTTGCAGAGTATTGGCTCTTGATTGTCCTTTGTGTGTAGATTTGTCTATAAAGGCATTTTTAAATATTTAATTTAGCAGCAACAATGACTTGGAAGCAGGATATATGAGTACTTCATCCTGTACTTTCAAAGACAGGGGCTGGTTTAACCTGCCTTTCCATATTAAGGGAGTTTTGCTCCCAGAAGAATCATTCATTGGGGGCATCTCCAAGTAAAAAGGTCGTGGGGAGTTAGAAAAACAGCCTGCACAAACTCCATGTATTTGCTCCATAGGAGATGCGTGCAGCCACCCCCAGGCCTTCTGGTTAGAATTCCTAGGCTCCTGTGTAAAGTTGAGATGACTAATTCAACAGGTTTGGAAGACCCACTTTCCAGTATTCTTGAGCAAACTGCAGACCTTCCCAGGCTTAGAGTACAAAGCTATTTATAAGCAGTGAGGGGTCTTCAAAGCAGACCTTATGACAGCATTGGGAGGTGATATTTCTCATTAAGTGAAGACACAAGGACCACCAAACAAAAAAAGCAGTGGTTTTGTGGTGTTCAGTGAAAGATGGAGCTCATGAGTCCTGCACCATCTCAGTAGTCCCTGAGAACCTTACTCTTCTATATTAGAGGGGGATTTTGATAACTATAACCCTGAATCATCAGGGAAGGGTTGAATTCTGTTCACTGTAATCTGTTTTCTATCTTAGAAACTATGTTTGTGTGTAGGCAAGTAAGTAACACATTTTAGAAAGATTTCTATCATGAGGAGTTAAAAGAAGCTTAGTGACAGACTGTTTATCTGAAAAATTTACCCACTTAGAACAGTTTATCCCCTGCAAGTCAATTTAATTCAGTTTGAGCATTTGCTAATAACCTCCTCTGTGCAAGGTGCTGTGCTGGGTGCTGGGAACACCAAATCAGGCAGTCCCAGACCTTAAGGAGCTCTCTTGGGGGGAACGGATTCAGCCTATCCACAGATAAATAAATAAATCATTGAGGTGTTAGTCTGTTCCTTCTCTGGTTTCTTTGCCTTGGTAATAGATAGGTTTAAATCTGTAAATAGCCAAGAACTTCTTTTTATAAGTGAGAAGAGAGTAAGTACCTCACCCAAAATTACAGTGGCTGTGGACCAGCTCCACTCAACTTATTATTGAAAATACTCTATAATTTTGTTCTTTTTCTTTCACTGTGTATAAATAGATGGTATGGGTAGTTGCAAAACTACACTGTGTACTTGAAAGGAGAGGGTTTAATGGGAGTCTTAGACATTTTCCGTTGGTAGTGTATTTTCAGAGAAGCTAAATTTTCTTCAGAGAGGGAATTGGTTACCTTTATGGTAACCAAGGCTCAAAAAAATATGGAGGAAAACCATCAGTTTTTGTAAACATTCTTTTTTTTTTTTTAAATTTTGAGCTCCCACTTTTCTCCCTCCCTCCAGAGCCATCAATTTTAAAAATCCATGTGGTAAATTATATTGATTTGTCAGGCTTCTCTAGTAAAGAGCTGTTTTCTCATTTTCATATCTTGGCCTCAAGGGCAAGAGCTAGTTTCTAGATAAAAATCCTCTGTTTGGCTTTTAAAGCTCTTTATAACATGCCTTCTTCCTACCTTTCCAGTCTTCTTAAACCTCATAGTCCTCTATGTACACTGTGAGATGGTGACACTGAGCTCCTTGCTATTCCTCACCCAAGACACTCCATCTCCCATCTCTTGACTCCAAGCATTTTCACTGGGTGCTCCTGCGTCCCCCATGCCTTAGCACTCTCCCCTTATCTTTAAGGCCTCTTAGCTTTCCAGGTTTCCTTCAAGTCTCAGCTAAAGTCTCACCTTCTGCAAGAAACCTTTGCCATTCCTCCTTAGTCTTAGTCTGCTTTACCTCAGAGACAACCTCTGGTTCATCTTGTCTATAGATTATCTATATATAGTTGTTGGAATGTTGTCTCTCCCATTAGACTGCGAGTGCCTCGAGAGCAGGATTTGGTTTTTGCCCTTTTTTGTATCTCCAACACTTAGCATGCCTGGAACATAGTAGACTTTTAATAAATGCTAGTAGACTGCGTGAGGATGTTGTCAGAGGTTTTTAAAGGCATGGTTGCTTTACTAGTACAAGCAGTGATTTTGGGAGACAATGAGAAGTGAAGCTGGTAGATAGACTTACAGTAGGAGGGATATTGACCATACAAGTTTCCAGGGAATCAGTTCCATATAGAAGGGCTCAGAAGTTAATAAACTTGGCATTTAAAGGACCTACTATGTGCTTGCTTCTTTTGGGGGTATATAGAAGTATAGGATAGAATAGGGCAAGATCTGTGATTTTATTGGTTTAGGGAAATGAATGAATGAGGAAACTTTTGCATTGGTTGACACCTTTTAGTTTTATATAGTTGCCTAGAGCATTAAGTGGTTAAGTTACTTGCATAGGGTCACAAGCCAATAGGTATCAAAGTTTGAACTTGAATCTTGGTCTTCTTGGCTGCAATGTTGTTGTTGTTCAGCAGTTTTCTGTCATATCTGACTCTTAAAGACTCCATTTGAGGTTTGAGGTTTTCTTGGCAAAGATACTATAGTGGTTTGCCATTTTCTTTTCCAGTTCATTTTACAAATGAGGAAACTGAGGCAATAAGATTTTGGAGGACCTTGAAAGCTACAGAAAAGATTCTGGATTTGATGGAGTAAGTGACTTGCTCAGGGTCACACAGTCAGTAGATGTCTGAGGTCATAATTGAACTCAGGAAGATGAGTCTTCCTGACTCTAGACCTGGCACTTTATCCACTGTGTCACCTAGCTGCCCAGTGCCTTGGCTCCAATGCCTGCTCACTATTCCACTCTTTCCTGCTGCCTTTCATCAAAGAGCTTATAGTCTAGTGAGGGAGGCAAAGTTAACATGTATTAACAAAGTGATAATTCAAGACCACAGACAATTACATACTAAAATTAAGCAACTTCTAGCTCCAGTCATGTAGCTGTGACTGATCTCATGGCTGGTGTTCTGGGTTTATGTCTCCATACCACTGTCTTCACTCTTCATTTACAAAGGCTACAGAGAGATCATTTATTTGCCACTAATGTATAGAACTTGATGAGGCATCCTCACTTAAGTTCTAGTTGCTGGTGTCAATGTGTTTGGGGACCCAGAATAAAACCTGCCCCCTCCCATATACACAGTCACTTTAACACCAAATCCTTGGCTACATTGACAAATCCACATTTCATCCTCAGGGTTACTCTTATAACCCACTTTGTTTCTGACTAAAACTTCTATTCTCATACAACTAGCTGCCTGATGTGCCCTTAATCTCTTTCCTGCCTAGAGGCTCACTCCTAAAATGTTCTGGGTTCAAGGTCACCATACCTTGACGGCTAGTTTCCTCCAAAAACACCTCTATTTCCTTTGATATATCTCCTTCCTTAAACTTAGTAGTTGTTCTTCCTTTGGATGCTGTCATCTCAGTTGTGTGGTACAGATAATATAAACAATGTTTAGATGAGTAAGATGCATGTTGGTGCAATGCTCAGCTGAGACTTTGTGGAGGAGGTGAGATTTAACTAGGTCTCAAAGGATGGATAGGATTCGGATCTGTAGAGGGAAAAAAGCATGCCTGGTGAGGGAAAGAACTGTAATGAAATTACAGAGGAGGAAATGACCATGGCTGGCAGGTTCTTAGGGACAGCTGGAAGACCAGCCTGTTCAGTATGTAGGGTAGATGTCAGGAAGTGGAGGTGGGGTGGGAGGAGTCTGAATAGTGTCAGATTTTGGAGGGCCTTGAAAGTTACAAAGAAGAATCTAGATTTGATAGAGTAAGTGTAGTCAGGTGTTGATGTAAAAGCAACCAAAGGGTAAAAGGTTGATCTCCTTTTCTTAAGTATCTCTATCATCTATATGTACAGACCCTGAAATGCTTTTGGAAGCACAAAAGTGTATAACTGAGTAGAGCTTTATGGTATTAGAGCATGTGGAATATTTTGGACTTTCCTGAAACATTTGTTTTATCCAATTTTTTTTTTTTTTTTGCTTTTTGGAGGGCAGCTGGGGTTAAGGGAGTTGCCCAAGATCACATGGCTAGTTTTTTTTGTGTTAAGTGTCTGAGGTTGGATTTGAACTCAGGTCCCTCCTGACTCCAGGGCTGGTGCTCTCTTCGCTGCGCCTCCTAGCTGCCCCTTTATCCAATTTCAATTTAAAAATCAGCTTGGGTAAAGTTTGAGCCATGATTAGAATTTAACATTAAATGAATTAAATAAAAAAGAAGAGAAAATATCATTGAACTAAACCAAAAGTGAATTAAAAACAAATACTAGAAAATTATAACCCCATTTGTTGGGAGGTAGAGGTTGTATGCAACAGTAGCTTTTAAATCCATAGAGGTAGATATCTGAAACGAGAGGACGAAAGCTAAAAAAATTCCTTTATTTTCAACTAGGAGGACTGCCTGTCCTGGTTATCCAGTCCTAGGTTATGGAGCCAGAGTAAATTGTGTAACCCGCCATATGCTCTTTGGCTTATCAAGAAAAGAGTAACTTGGGGAGACCCCCTCCGACTGATGTTCTAGGTGAGTTTGGAACATTATGTGTTTGAAATATCATGGGCACTACAGCTATGTGGTGAAGTTGGTGTCATCATGTAAAATCCCCATGACTTAGTATCTGAAAGCAAGAGGGCTCCTACAAAATTATTTATCTCAGTATCATATTAGTCAGTTTTGCAAAAAACAAGTCAAGAAATGAATAAGGAAAAGAGCTGAGATCTGTACTTACTATCACTCAGCAAAGGTAGTCCAATCTATTGCACTGAAAAACCCTGATGATGCCAGTTGGAAAAGGAAAGGTTAGGACACTCAGCACAATGGCCCTATTAGCAAGCTTGCTACTAACCTGGGGGTAATTTGCCAAGTAGCAAATATGATAGAAGTTTTGCTATTTCCACTGCCTGCTAATCAACTCGGGGTTAGCATTCTTGTGGGCTAGCATTATGGTGTTTCCTGTCTAAGAGCCTTGACATTCATTATACACCTTCCTGCTACAACAGAGTGCTAATGTGTGTGTTGGAGGGTGCAGAGAAGGCAGACAGAAGGTCATAGAATTAATTTTCATGACTTTTGTTTAGTGGATATTAGTTATTATAGGGAGTGGGAAAGCCTTATGTTTGGAACCCTATTTAACCATGATTGCTTGGGAGACGTACCTTCAGTGATTAATGTAATTCACACAAGAAGATTTTAGAGCTACTCAACTAAAATTTTAGTAGTGGAATTGGTGTTTCTGGCAATTATAACCTAAGTTCTCTGTTTATCTCTTACTTAGATACTCCACCAGTACCCCAAATTCAACATGTGTGAAACAATTAGTCAATCGATCAAGCAATCAGTAAACATTTGTTAAGTGTGTACTATGCGCCAGGTATTGTGCTAAATGCTGGGGATACAAAAAGGCAAAAAAGAGGCCCTGCCCTCAAGGAGTTTACAATCTAATCACCACTCCAAAACTCTGCTTCTACTTCTTGTTTCATGAATTCTGTATGTGGTACCCTCTCTCACATTCATAATCTTTATCACATCTTTGACAGTGACAGTCACCAAATCCTGGTGATTCTGCCTTTGTAATATTTTTTCATGCTTCCTTTCCTCTTTTTCCATTGCAGTCATGGTTATATGTCACTTTTCCCTTTCCTTCTCCCCCTATTATAATTTACCTGGATTATTATTATTGTTTTGCTTTTGGGAGGGGGAAAGGCAGGGCACTTGGGGTTAAGTGACACCCAAGGTCACACAGCTAGTATGGGTTAAGTGGCTGAGGCTGAATTTGAACTTAGGTCCTCCTGACTCCAGGGCAGGTGCTCTGTTCACTGCTCCACCTTGCTGCCCCAACCTGGATTATTTTAATAGGATGCTAAAGTTATTTCTTAGTTCCACTGTCAGAATAATCTTTTTTTAAAATTTATTTTAAGTTTATAACATTCAGTTCCACAAGCTTTTGAGTTCCAAATTTTCTCCCCTTCCCTCTCCTCCCCACTCCCCCTCTATGGCAGCATGCAGTGCGATACAGGTTCTAGAAATACCTTCACATTAAACATTATTCAAGTTGTAAAGAAGAATTATAATTAATGGAATGAACAAAGAGAAAGAAGAAACAAAACAAAACAAAAAAGAGAGAGAGCAGGTAGTTTGCTTCCATCTACCTTGAGACTCCTTAATTCTTTCTCTGGATGTGGATAGTCCTTTCCATCATGAGTCTTTTGGAGTTCTTCTTATAGCCTTGCATTGCTGAGAGGAGCCCAGTCTATCAAAGTTAGTCATCACAGATACAATGTGTCTATAATTGTGTACAATGTTCTCCTGGTTCTGCTCCTCTCACTCAGCATCAGTTTAGTCTCTTCAGGTTAGTCTTGTTTGACACCTCTGTTATAGAGTACAAAGCTAGGTACTGGGGAAGAGATTCATTTGCGCCCAAGAAGTAGTATCAAGGTTATCTTTAAGGAAATGTAGAATCAGAAAAGGAGCTGGAACAGTCATGTTGTAAGAGTGACAGATAGCCAGAGGTCTCCATTGCTTCCCATGTAAAGACTAACCTTTTCTATAGAACAGACCCCTTCAACAATATGGTGAAGCCTTTGTATCAATTCTTAGAACAATGTTTTTAAAAATTTCCTAATTGAAGGAAATGCTCAATTTCCGTAAAAGGTTGGTGAAAATTTTCCAATGCAAGTTCACTGACCCCCTGAAAAAGTTTTCCATGGACCTCAAGAGATTCACGGATGCTCAGTTGGAAGCATAGCTTGATTTTTGCAATAGGCTGCTGGTGGGTCTGCCTTTCTCAAGTCTCTCCCCACTCCAATCCATCCTCCATTCAGCCACCAAAGTAATTTTCCTGAAATGCAGGTCCAATTATGTCACACACATATTTCCTATCCTCCACTCAATAAACTCCAAAGGCTTCCTAATTTACCTTCAGGAGCAATACAAAATGTTCTTGACTTTTGAACTCTTTGCCACAGTAGAACTCTGCTTTCAGAATGGAGAGAGCTTTGTCCCAAATCGTTGGAGTTTTCACAGCTGCTGGAGCAATTAGTAGGGTGCCCTCCCTGCAGCCCCCACAGGCTCTGGCACCTGGCCACACAACCCAGGACCTCCACCCTAGACAGCCATCCAGATCCAAGCAGGTCAAAGCAAGAGTGATTACCCTCTGAATGGTCACTTGGTCCCTCTACAATCTTCAGGCCAGGAGCTCCTGAGGCAGCTGCGCCTCCACTGCTTCTCACCACTGCTTCTCACCTGGGGGCCAGGGGCCAGACCATGCTCTTCTGTCCACCCCTGTTCCAACAGAGTTCCACACTGACCTTTTACTTTGTCTTTGGCGTTTGGGGGTTGAGAAGTCTGGAAACTGCCACAGCTGCTGGTGCTTCACTCTCTTGAAGTCTGCTCTGGCTGCTGCTGGTTGAGGCTGCCCTGGAGCCAAAACCACATGGCTCGCATGGGGCTGAGCTTGGCTCCCAGCATGCTTTGATAGCCCCTTCTTGCCAGCCTGCCAGGCTCCTTTCAGCAGGAGGTTTGTTTCTCTCTGTCACTTTGTGGGTTCTGTAGTTCTAAAATTTGTTTAGAATCATTTTTTGCATGTATTAGAGGAGGTGGAAGCCAGAGCTGCAGGAAAGTCCTGTTTCTACTCCACCATCTTGGCTCTGCCCCCCCCCCCCCAACCCTCTTAATCACAGTGCCTTCTCTCTTAATTATTTCCTGTATATATTGCACACAGATTGCTTTGTGTACATTTATTTGCATAATGTCTCCCCCATCAGATGATAAACTCCTTGAGGTCAAAGAATGTCTTTTGCCTTTTTTGTATCCTCAGTGCTTAGCACAAGGCCTGACACATGGTAAGTATTTAATAAATGCTTGTTACCATCCCTTTGCCCCCAAATGCATTCGTGTTTTATTTATCATTTTTGTGTTGCCATTAGTATGTTTACATGTGGCAGAGCTACCTGAATCTCCCAACTTTGTCTTGAAGCACATTTTATATGTATGCTAATTTAGTCCCTTATGGGTTCCAGGTATCCAGTAAACAAAAATTAATAAGTATTTCCACAAGTTTGACTGTTCCCTAAGCATCCTTTCAGTACTCATTTATTAAACATCTGCTGTGTGAACACTTCACTAGGCACTGTAGAAAGAGTGAAGCTGATGAAATTCAATGTGGATAAATGTTGAGTCTGATACTCAGGTTTTCAAAACAATCCATTTCATAAGTACAAGATGGGGGACAAGTGATTTATCTGGGAAAAAAAGATTTGGGAGTTTTAATTTCAATTAGTTATCAATGTAACGTAGTGGCCAGTATGAGGTAACTGGAAAATTTGCCGTTTAGTAACTATGTGCTATTGTGTTTTTAGTTTAGAAATAGTAATAACTAGCATTCAGATAGTGCTTTAAGGTTTATATCATTTGGTCTTCGTGACTGTCACAAATGTTAGAATGTCTTTTATGAATATTTCATATCACTCTGGATTTAATTTGACTTCAACAAATTCATAATTTTATTTATATGAACCCTCTGGCTATCGCTTGGTACCCTTTACTCTCTCCATATGACTGGCCCATGTCCTTCTTAGATCATACATTTTCTCAATGGTATCTCTTACCATATTGGTTGAGCATAAATGGTCCCTGGGAATATGATGCAGTCTGAAATATGTATGCAAACTATAGATCTCTCTATTGTTTTTCAGGTCATCTGCAACTTAAATTCCATGGAGATTGTAGCATTCCCAGACCAGAATCATAGAATTTTAAAGTGGGAAGGGAACTCAGAAACCATCTCACCCAAGCCACACCTGAAAGAAATCTATACCATAATATAGCTGAAAAGTTATCATCCAGTCTCTGTTTGACAATATTCATTGAAGGAGAATGGACCACCCTCTAAACTAGATCTTTCCACTTTTGAACTTTTAATTCTTAAGAAGATTTCCCTGACATTAAGCCTAAATTTGTCTCTTAAGAATTTCCTGGTTCTGCTCTCTTTGACCAAACAAAATAAATTTAATCCCTTTTGCATGACAACCCATGTAACAGATGAACCCAGCTATCACATCACCCATGGAATTCCCCAACCTATCCTCATATAATATGAATTTAAGTTCTTTCACCATTCTGGTTGCCCTCCCTCATAGTCTTCAGCTTATTAAATTGCGGTGCCCAGAACTGAACACAGTAGTTGAGATGTGATTTAACCAGGGCAGAATATAGAAAGATCAGAGTATAGAGCCCTGGGCCAGGCAGACCTGACCAGAACTGGCCGTAAACACTTACTAGCTTTGTGACCCTGAATAAGTCACTTATCCTTATTATGTTTTAGTTTTCTCAGCTGTAAAATGGGATAATAATATCACCTACCTCCCAGATTTGTTGGGAGGATCAAGTGAGATAATGTTTGTAAAATATTTAGCGCAGTGCTTAGGACATAGTAAGTGCTTAATGAAGGCTTGCTTCCTTCCTTACTCCTGGAAGTTCTGTTTCTCAACACAACCAGTGATCAAAGCTCTTTAAGCTGCCATTTCCTAATGCTAACTCATTGAGCTTACAGCCCATTAAAACCCCCAAGTCCTTTTTTTTTCCTTCAGATAAATCATTCCTTCCCTATCCTGTACTTGTTAAGTAGATTATTTTAAAAATCTAAGTGTAAGACTTTACATTTATCTGTGTTGAATTTCATCATACTAGCTGTACTGTCAGGATCATTTTGGATCTTGCCTTTGCCAACAGTGTGTTGTTTTCCAGCTCTTTGTTATTTGAAAATTGGATGAGAAGGCTATCTATACCTTTATCCAAGTCATTGATAAGGTTTTTTGGAGGGTGAGGCAATTGGGGTTAAGTGACTTGCCCAGGGTCATACAATTAGTGATTGTCAGGTGTCTGAGAACAGATTTGAACTCAGGTCCTCCTGACTCCAGAACCATGCTCTATCCACTGTGCCACCTAACTGTTCCAGTGCTAAGCATATATCTCCTTGGGTGATGCTGCTGGAGTTTTCCTTTCAAACTGATGTATTCAAGTTCAAGTAATTAAAGTTTTCTTCTGTCCATTCAACCAGTTCCAAACTACCTAGCTATATTACCAGTTCTCCCCATTTCAGTTTTCTCCACAAAAATCACAGTTAGGCTAGTCCTTGAATAATAAAGATATAGTCAATCCTTCACTTGTCCCAAACTCAAAGCTTTGCTCATTTGGGCTCTTCTGGGCATAACTTTCAAGAATCTAGAGTCACCTTCACACCAAGATGGGGCATCATAGTAGGATTTTGGTGGGAAGTTCATACTTATTATTTAATGGAAGTTTATTTTACCATGCCACAGCTAGGTGGCACAATGGATATGAGTCCTGGACTTGGATTCAGGAAGACCTGAGTTCCAATCCTGCCTCAGACCCTTACTAGATGTTTTATCCTGGGTAAGTCACTTAACCACACCCAACTTCATTCTACTCATCTGTAAAATGGGACTAATAATGATGCTTCCCTCCCAGGGTTGTTGTGAGGATAACTACACATTTAGTTAGTAAGTGATTTGCAAACTTTGAAGTGCTGTTTAAATGTTAGCTATTATTATAATGAATAATAAACTAGCCAAGAAGTGATATAATCCAACATGGTTGGAAGAGGTGGAGAGGCGGAGAACCTTGTTGTTTGTAGGTGACAAGGTTAAGTATAGTCTTCCTGGACAGCAGTGCTACCTGAAATACAAATCCAGTGTGACCTGAAATATAAATCATTCAAAACCTTTGGTCTAATAATTCAGCTTTTGGGCACGCGGCCAAAGGAAGTAACTATAAAGAAAAAAAATCCATATCATTTGTGCAAAAACGTTCATAGCAGCACTATTTATAATGGGGAAACATTGGGAACTACCCAAATGCCCAGTGTTTGTAAAATGAGATCATGAAATGACTAAACAAGCTAACACAATGGAATATTAAATAGCTGTTTAAAATACAATATGCAGACTGTGTCAAGATAGAGAAACGTTTGCTAATTAATGTCCAGTGGAAAAATCAGAAACATTCTATGGTACCATACAAACAATATTCCAGCTCTGTTTATAGATACATTTGTGTTAGGAAAGATCAGAAGAGAACTTGTAGAGACAGAATGTTGTTTTGTGGTTGTTGTCCTTTGTTTCCAAAGAGGATCGATGGCATGATGATGTTGGGGTCAGGGTCCAGCATGTTAAGCTGTGGCTGATCTGTAGAGATAGAAATGGTATAGAATTGAATGACCGTGGCAGTAGAGTATAATGTAGTAGAGAGAATGTGTTCTTTGGAGCCAGATGACCTGTGTTCAAAACTTGGCTCCACCATTTACTGCATGACCTTGGGCAGGTCTCTTTAACCTCTCTGTGCCTCAGTTTCTTCAATAGAAAAATGCATGGGTTGAACTAGCTGAAATTTAAAGTCTCCTCCAGCTCTAAATCTGTGATCTTAAATTTTTCTTTTCCTATAAAGACCATTTTGGGGTTTGCACCCATGATTTCATCAGGTAGGTAATTTCCTACAGGTAGCTTTGATAGAATGCTAAGACTATAGACAGGAAGATCTGAGTTCAAATCTAGCCTCAGACACTTAACTAACTGCATGACCCTGGGCAAGTCACTTAACCCTGTTTGCCTCGGTTTCTTCGTTTATAAATTTAACTGGAGAAGGAAGGAGCAAACCACTCCAATGCCTTTGCCAAGAAAACCCCAAATGGAATCAGGTAGAGTTGAATGTGACTGAAAGGAACTCGTGACAATATATATTTGTAATGAGTGCTCCAGGACACTAACACGTTAAGAGGCTTACTGATGGTCACACAGCCAGTCTATGTCAGAGGCAGAGCTTGAAGCGAGGTCTTCCTGAATCTAGTTCTTGGGCCCTCTGTCCTTTACGTGGCCCTGACTTTTGCCAAGTCATTTATGTTGATGATTTCTAAAAATTGAAAGAAAAAGGGAAGCATTAGCAGACAGAAGCCATCACTTAGCACTAGGCCCTCGGTCTGTGGATCTTGTCCCTGAGAATACTCTCATTGTAGCATAGGGAAGTTAACAATGGCAGTAAGTCATCATGAAATAGATAGGATTATATTTAGTTTTGGGAAGGCCCTTAAAAGAGAGAGAAAGTAATAAATTAATTTTAAAAAAAAAGAGAGAAAGTTTAGAATTTCCCATACTTGGTGAATCCTCAAATCTACACAATAATGCTGAGAGAGAGGAGATGAGAGAAAACAAGGAGAAGGACCTATGAGTGTAGGAATCTGAAGAGTAGAAATCTGATCTGCTTTTTTTTTTCCCAGCAAGTAACTGAACCCCATCCTATCATCAGCAACTGATGTTACTTTAGGTAACTCGATAGAGGTCCCAAGCTGGATTTACATAGTTTGTGTTTGTGAAATAATACCTGTTTTCTTTGGCATCAAAACTTGATCTAAGTAAAGGAGGCGACTTCAGAGGTCCTTACCAGCTCTCAAATTCTATTTGTCTAAGATTCAAATGTTAGGTAGATGTCTTTGTAAAACAAACAAAAAAACCAAACTTGAACTTTTATTGAAGATATCATTCTAAAGGAACAGATAGTCACTTTCACTATTCAACTTTTCATGATGTGACAAAATAATGAGGGAGTGTGGTACAGTGGGAATAGTTGAGTTGTTTGAGTGTTTCTGACTCTATGTGACCCCATTTGGGGTTTTCTTGGCAAAGATACTGGAGTGGTTTGTCATTGCCTTCTCCAGCTCATTTTACAGATGAGGAAACTGAGGCAAACAGGGTTAAGTTGCCCTGGTTCACAGAGCTAGTAAGTGTCTAAAGTCAGATTTGAACTGGAGTCTTTCTGACTCCAGGCCTGGCCTTCCATCCACTGCTCTACCTGGATTCACATGGTCATTACTTTACTGGTGTGACTTTGGGCAACTTGACTTCCATGGGCCTCAGTTTCTTCATATGTAAAAAAGGGAATGATGATGCATGACTCCTCCTTAAGCTCTATGTGACTTGTGAACATTGATTCAAAAGAGATCAGCCTGGAGTATTCAGTAGGCTCACTATTTTGGGGTGAGGGGTAAGGGAAAGATGGGGAGAAAATTTGTAACTCAAAATGTTGTGGAAATGAATGTTGAAAACTAAAATTAAACAAATTAAAAAAAAATAAAACAACAACAACAACAAAAGAGAGAGATCAGCCTGTCAATCTACACAGAAAAAACAAAATGAATGAATAAAGAATAAAATGGCAAGATTATGACATGTAATTAGTCAAGTGAGGACTCCTTTAGCCCTAGATCCATGATTCTCTGAGTATCTGATCCAAACCAAAATTGGCAATCAGTTAATCAAGTATTTATTAAGTGCATTGCTATGCTAAACACTGCACTAGACATTGCACATACAAGTACCCAGACTTAACTAATCCCTACTCACAAGGAGCTTACTTTCTAAATAATTAACAAGAAATGTTAGAAATAGTAAGAAAAGAAATAGAAATAGAAATGGTGGAGAAGCAGCATGGTTTAGTGAGCAAAGAACTGGCTTTGGAGCCAGAAAAACCTGAGTTCAAGTCCTGCCTCTGATATGTTCTGGCTGTGTGATTCTGAGCAAATTGCTTAATCTCTTGGTGTTCTTTGTTTAGTCATTTCAGTCCTCTTGGTGACCCCATGTGGGGTTTTCTTGGCAAAGACACTGGAGAAGTTTGCCATTTCCTTCTCTGGTTCATTTTATAGATGGGGAAACTGAGGCAAACATGATTAAATGACTTGCCCAGGATCACACAGCTAGTAAGTATCTGAGGCCGCATTTGAACTCATGAACTCTGTCTCTCACTTCAGGCTCACCCCACTGCTCTATCCACTGCACCACCTCATTGCACCACCTCACTGCCCCATCTCAGTGCCCTAGACTATTCTCTGAGACTGTATATCGCAGAGCAGGTGCTATCCTTTATCAGTAGAGAGAGTTTCTTCATCTGGGTTCCTTAAATTAGTGACATCACAGTTCCAGTCCCTATACTTAAGTAGGAGTAGGAGCAAAGCCCAGGAATTATTTTTGGCAAAACTAGAGTAAATAGATCGGCACACATCCTTTCAGGAGATCGGTGGATTTTATTGACCAGAGATCTACAGAGGAATTTTGTTCTGATGACATCAAATTAGATAGGGATAGGGAAGGTACATAAAAACACAGATCACTTCTATTTATGTCACTGACCAGTTAACCTGTTAGTTAGCATGAAGTCAGTGAGCACTATGGTATCCATTGATAAGGGTTATGAGACGTAACTTCCTCTTTTTTACTCTTCTCTCATTCATTGTAAAAAGAAAGAACATCTAACAATAGAAAGTGTCTCCTGTCGATTTGGAATCTGCACAAAACTGAGATTTATATTTAAGAATTTCCTTTGCCACTCTTCAAGTAACTGAAGCTTTGGGTCAAGGGGTCTTGAAACAGAGCAGTGCTTCCACATGCCCCACTCTGGTTACAGTCCTAGCCAGCACCCCACTGACTGCCTTATACTAGCTCCCCTTTACAGCCCTGCCTGACAAGAAAAACAAAACCAAAAAATTTAACTCATGTGGCAGCAGCAGGAGAGAAACTTCCTTCTTTTAGATGGCAAGGCTTCCCAGCACCCTAAAAATTCTACTGTCTGAATAATATGGTTACTTTTGTCTAGTCTTCCATTAACCAGAAAAAAATGTTGGCGCTTATATCGACTTTCTCAGCCTCTCTATATCCTTGCATTTTTAAGGTAGTTATCTTCAGAAAGTCACTCAGAACAAGGTAAGTCCTTGACAGCACAGAAGGAATACTTTTTTTTTTCAAAAGCAAAATCTGCCATCTTTTTATCCATAGTATTTTTTTTTTTTGCATTGGGTAACGCAATTTTGGTCAGTGCGCTAGTGACTGTTTGAACAAACATTATTGGATTGTTCTTATAGGAATCTCCTAAGGTGTCAATCTGGCACATCCCTTTAATGTAATAATACTGAAGCATACTCTAGCAGATCTAGAGCTGTAATGACCCAGAAAATAGAACTGAAAAAAATAAGGCTTGAGGAAGAAAAATGGCAGTTTTTTCCAGTTTGGGTAGGGAAATAAGCAAACAAAAATCTTTTTTAATACAATCACTTACGTTAAGTCCTTCCAATTTCAAGGTTTTCCTGGGGTTCCCAGGCTAACTGGGTTTGAGTAACACCATTTGTGTGTTCTTTGGAGATGCTCTGCTTTTTGCTGACAATACGATCCAAATATTCACCCACTAGATAAGTCAATTTCTCTGATTTGACAAGAATAATTATTCTAGAATTTAACTTTGTTTTCCCTTTTACTGATTTTTCTTTTTTAAAAAATCTCATTTTTACTGATATCTTTTGTTTTTACATCATCTTTATTTCTGGATATAGATATACTATCCAGTGATACTATCCAGGAAGGTGTCGATTAATCAGTCAATTAAGAAGTACTTGTTAATAGCCTTCTATGTGCCAGGGACTGGAGATACAAAGAATGGAATACTCCCTACTCCCAAAGAGTTTACATTCTAATGAGGAAGATTAGTTATATATAAAATATATGCATAGATATAAAGTTAATAAATGCAAATATGAAAAAGGGGGGGAAGCAGCTCAGCAGTTTAATAAAAACCAACCAATACACCAGCTGTGTTGCCTTATCTCTGCCCAGTTTCTGCCATACTATGTTCCAGTTTTCCCAGCAGTTTTTGTCAAATAATGAGTTCTTTTACCAGAAGCTGAGCCTTTGGGTTTATCAAACAGTAGATTACTATAGGCATTGACTATTGTGTGTTGTGTACATAGACTATTCCACTGATCCAGCCCTCTATTTCTCAGCCAACACCAAGTAGTTTTGATGATTGCTGCTTTATAATACAATTTAAGATCTGGTATAGCTAGGCCACCTTCCCTAGCATTTCTTTTCATTAATTCCCTTGATATTCTAGACTTTTGTTCTTCCAGATAAATTTTGTTATTATTCTTTCTAGCTCTATAAAATAATTTTTGGTAGTTTGATTGTTATGGTACTAAATAAGTAAATTAATTTAGATAATTGTCATTTTTATTATATTAGCTCTGCCTAACCATGAGTAATTGATGTTTTTCCAGTTATTTAGATCTGATTTTATTTGTGTGAGAAATGTTTTGTTATTATGTTTATATAGTTCCTGGGTTTGTTTTGTCTGGTAGACTTCCAAATATTGTATAATGTCTACAGTAACTTTAAATGGAATTTCTCTTTCTATCTCTTGCTATTGGGCTTTGCTAGTAATATGTAGGAATGTAGAGGATTTATGTGAGTTTATTTTATATCCTGCAGCTTTCTTTAAATTATTTATTATTTCAAGTAGTTTTTTTTTACTTGATTCTCTAGGATTCTGTAAGCATATTATCATATCATCTGCAAAGAGCGATAACTTTGTTTCTTCTTTGTCTATTCTAATTCCTTCAATTTCTTTTCCTTCTCTTA
>CM053583.1:259005595-259017826 GCA_028627135.1 Pseudochirops cupreus | reverse complement strand
TTTAGGTAGATGCTACTTATCATTTTAAGGAAGACTCCATTTATTCCTATGCTTTCTAGTGTTTTTAATAGGCATGGGTGTTGTATTTTGTCAAAAGCTTTTTCTGCATCTATTGAGATAATCATATGGTTTCTGCTACTTTTGTTGTTGATTTGATCACCAAGATGTAGCTTCTAAAAGGGAATGGGCAGGGATAGAATTTGCCATTGCAATCTAAAACATTCTGGAATATATCCTTTTTGCTCTTTTAAATTATTTTTCTCTTTCCTTCTAATTCCTACACTGGGCACATATGCAAACTATAAACAAAAGCAATGAGGGGAACATGGCTGGCCTTTTTTGTTCCTCTTTTAAAAAAAATTTGTTTGTGATCTATGTGGAAAGAAAGCCCTTAACCCACTGTGCTACCTACATAGCCCCTTATTAATGTATAACCATTAAGAAAAGAAAAGAAGTCACAAGTGTATTCTAGCAAGTTTGACTCCTATTTTAACAAGTAAAGAGGATTATCAGCATTTCTGTGTTGTATCTAAATTTCATTCAAAATGAAATATTTAGAGAGTGTCTTTTATGTGCAAGGCACTATGGGGGTTACACAAAGATGAAAACAACAGCATCCTTGCCTTCCTGGAGTGTAAAGCAGAAAGGAAGGCAAGACATATATACAAATAATCACAATACAGTATGAAATGTGACAAATGCCGTAACAGATAACAAATCAAATCAAGTGTTAGGGAACTCAGAGGAAAGATTACTTTCTGCTGAAGAGGATCAAAAAAGCTTCATAGGGCAGCTAGGTGGCACAGTGAATAGAGCATCGGCCCTGGAGTCCAGAGGACCTGAGTTCAAATTTGGCCTCAGACACTTGATGCTTATTAGCTGTGTGACCTTGGGCAAGTCATTTAACCCCAATTTCCCTGCCTTCCTTCCTCCAAGAAAAAAAAAGCTTCATGGAAGAGGTGGCATGACCTGGAGCTCTCATTGAAATGAAAGCCAATTTCTTTAAGCGCAGAAGCCACTCATCTTTATTGATTTTCAGAAAGTTTGTTCACGTAACACAAATTCAGAGCACCCAATATTTAGACATTTAAAAAATTGAAGGATGGTGAGGTTTGCAAAATGAGATGTCTTGCACTGTTGAAGCAAAGGATAAATCTTGCTATAACTTTTATTTGCCTTAACTGCATTTGAATGTTAATTCAATGTGATGTGACTTTTTGAAAACTTTTGAAATGAAAACATTTTGGTAATTTGTAATTTAACTATTTTATAACAAATCAAGTGAGATAGCGCACTTAAAGTTTTTGTCAACCAAGAAAGTCCCTTGTACTATGAATGCTTCCTGACATTATCATTAATATTCTTTTTGGGCAGTTTGATTCAAGAGTACTTAGAAAATGATAGTTGGTTATTTGTTTCCAGATGGAGCTCACTGCTATTATGGATGGACTGGTATTGCTCACTCTTGCCCTTCTGGACTTTGTCTCTGTGCTGCTAAACATTTTCCTCTACATTTTTGGCATTTTCTTCAAATACTTCGCTTTCTGGCACATATCCTTTAGGCTGTTCCATTCTTGCTCCCAAAGAAGGTTAGGAGAGGACAATATTCATTTTTACTGAATTAGAATGCATAGGGATCTACTAAAGTCATAGAATTTTAGAACTTCAAAGGGCTTTAGAAATCTTCTAGGCTAATCCATTATTTTATATATGAAGCAGCAGAAGCTGGAATAGGCTAAGTGACTTTCCAAGGTCAAAACAATTGTTAGTAACAGAGATAAGACAAGAATCCAGGTCTCCTGAATTAAAATTGTTGTGTTCTTCCCACCACACTAAGCTTATTTATAAGCATGTCTATCATAAGGGATTTCTCCTTCAGTAACAATCTTTATCATCACTATCAGCAAAGCAGTCTGTCAGTATAAGGAATTAGACAAGTCATATAGAACCAAGTCAAATAAGGGGACTTGTAAAATGAAATTTTATTTAGAACACCAAATAAAAATAGTACAGGGAACATGGATATTTTTCAGTATATAGAACAGAGGCCTTCTGAAATATTACCAGTAAAACATGTCTCTATATACTGAATTCTGGTTTCCTATTAACTTCCACTGTAAATTTAGAGATGGGTTTCTGTAGAAAAGCATATGACCCAAGACACACATATATAACCCCACATATATACATAAAATAAGAGCTCATGCTTAAATAAATCCTAGTTTTTGAACTAGAAAGGATCTCAGAGGTTATCCTCATTCTGCAAACAAGGAAGTTGGGGCCCAGGGATGTTAAGTGAAGGTTGTTCTTAACATGGCCTTCACAACAATCCTATGAAGTGGGTATTGAAAGTGTTGTAATTCCTGTCTTATAAATGAGGACATCAAGTTTCTTAGAATGTAAATGACTTTGACCTGAATCACAAAAGCCACAGAGCCAGAACTAAAGTGTAACTCCAGCTGTAACACAATCTCTTTAAAAATTTTTTAACATACTCAAATATAGTGTCCTTTTGGCTTATCTCCCTTCTTGTATATAGAGGTCAGATTTTCTGGAAGATTGGCTATTCTAGGTTCAACGTTTGTACTCTTAAAGCCAATTGTGCATGAACTCCCAATAATGTGCTTATCTTTTAATACAGAGACAGGATACACCTTTTCAGCAAAGCCGTTTATTGGAGTAGCATAATTTTACAAATAATCATAGCTAACCTTTGCATAGTGCCAACAGAACACTAGAATTTATACCGGAGCTTTCTCCTTAAAACATAGACACCCTTGCCACAAATATATACACTCTCAATAGGGAAGGTGAACCAGCAGAATGATCACAGATGCAAATCCACCTCCAAATGTGGAATATATGTGAAGAAGCAACATGTGCTTCCTGTGCTGCAGGCCCCTTGATGTCTTCTTGTAGCTGTCTTGTGTATACTCCTAACTAGGCATGGTGGCTCTTCTTGCTGGGTATGTAATGTAGATCTACTTCCTGGTCATAGTCTTTCAGCTTTTGTCTGATGCTTCACTATAGTCTCTACCTCTCTGAGCTTCTGGCTCAGTTGAAGTCTTTGGCCTGTTGCTAAGTTCCTTTAGGAAGAACCAGAATCCTTGCCCCTATGACTAGTAGGAAGCTCTCCCAGTTTGGCTCTGAGTCTTAATGACATCCCTGCTGGAGATGCTTAACTCTGTGTCTTCCAACCACCTCTCCAGGGTCAGTTTTACCTGTTTTTAAAGTCTCACCATGGTGGCTTATGCCCAGATGAATTTTTATTGTCTCTCCCAAACTTAAGGTAGTTTCCTGACCCTTTTATATGCCAATGTCACACCATCCTAGTCTAAATCCCTTATGAGCTGCAAGTGAGCTGAAGTTTCACTCCCTTACAGCAATTAACTAGTCAAAATAACCATTTAAAGGAAAACATTGTAGAAAAACATTCAAAAAAGTCAAAATAATTCAAATTCACTTAAATTCAAATAAATTGGAAGAATACTTAATTTATTTTAAAAATTGAGAGCAAAACTTGCCACATATTGGTGGAAGAAAGAGAAGGGAAAATATAAAACCTTTTTGGTACAAATTTACCTTAGTACATCAAATGCTGCAAGTTGTGAACAGCAAAATTCTACATTGGGTTAGCATAGTCAGAAGAATACTTGTACAGGAAAGCAGCCAAGTGATACGCATCAGATGATGTGTTATCCTTGTTTTTCTGAGGAGTCCGTTCCTCGGGGAAATTGAAACAAGCACCTTTCACCTTTGAAAGCACTGGGGCTTAATATTGTGTTCAAAGAAAATAAGATTCTTTTCCCCTAATGTGATATTTTGATATGATATTTAGGAAGGGAGCTTAGTGTAGTGGAAAGAGCATCATACTTGAATTCAAAATGTAAGGGTTCCAATTCTAGCTCTATCGATAATTAGAACATGAGCAAACCTCTTCTGCTATCTGACCTTCAGTTTCTTTCTCTGTAACGTGGGGATATAGGCACCACCTATATCTAATGGTTTATGTGAAGAAAGTGTTTTTTAAAACCATAAAGCATTATATAAATGTGACCTGTTATTTATGGAGCCTATGTGATAGCTAGTAGTTAATGGTTTCAGCTAATGATACTTCAGGATTCACATCCCTACCCTCCTGTTAAAGGAATTCACCCAGAATTACAAAGGTTATTAATCTTGCTAATGTGCTCATTTCTGTAGTTGCCTCCAAGGTCAGTGGACCCCTTTCTGCTGCTTTGCATTACTATGGACCAAGAATGAGGAAACCTAAATCTACTTACTTTATAAAAATGGAAGGTGTCAGACCTGATCATGGAAATAATTTCTGATTAATTTGGGGAAAATTGAATGTGAGGTGTGACTGTGGTAACTGCTGCTTTCTGTCCTTCCTTTTTAGATGTATGATAATTTCCTTGTTGTATGATCTGTACATGCATATCTATTTTGCTCTAGATTCATAAAAATGGGATTGGTTTGGAATTGAAAGGGACCTCAAAAATCTCAGAATCTTAGAGTGCAAAGGGTATGTAAGCTCATAGGTGTAGAATAGGAAGGGACCCCAGAGGCTATTTGTCCAACCTCATCATTTTACAGATGAAAAAACTGAAGCCCTGGAGGTCAAGTGATTTGCCCAACATTATAACGGGTAGTAAATATCAGAGGCAGAATTCGATCCAAGCTCTTGCAATTCTGGAGCTAATTTTCTTTCTGTTGTATCTTGGATTCTGGAATCTCCTATAAAACCTATTTGACAAGTAGTCACTTAACCTTTTCTTGAAGATCTCTAGTTAGGAGGAATACATTCTCTCTTGAGGTAGCCCATTCCATTCCTGGGCAGTTCTAACTGCCAAGAAGTTTTTCCTTACATCAAGTTCAGATTATTTTCCACTCGTTGCTCCCTCTGGATCCAAGCAGAATGACAACTAATCTGTTGGGGGTGGGGAATGGAGGTATAACCTTTATTGCATCATCCTTTAGCAGCCTGGGGAAGAATTTGGACCCTTTCTCAGAATAATAGCTGTTTTTTAAAAATACATAATTGAAGGAAATGCTAAATTTGGTTAGAGGTTAGTTAAAATAAAGATATACAGTTATCCCTTCCACTTGTGATTTTCCTTATTGTGGTTTTGATATATTGTGGGTTGGCAAAAGAAATTAATTGGGCATTTGGGGGGAGTTTTGTGGAAACTGTAGATGACAGCCAGCAGATGATACAGAAAATGTTTAGAAACTCAGAAATGCATATAATATATGTATAGTATTGTATAATATCACCTATGACCCAATGCTTAACCCAAATTTTATAATAAGGTACTATAAACATCAGATAAAAGAAAAAGAAAAAAAATTCAGATTTCTCTGGTATGAAAGGAGGGCCAGAAAATTTTACATGTATTTTCCATATTGTAGGGGCACTGACCCATGTGACATGGTAGGGACAACTATCATTTTTTTCTTCTCTAAGTTCACACCTAGACCCCTGATAAGAACCCCTGGCTTAATTCCCTCTTTTACATGACAACTTTTCAGATGCTTAAAGACAGCTATTACATCTCCTTTTAGTCTTCTCCATACCAAATATCCTCTGGAAATTATTCTTGTATGGCGTGATCTCGAATCACCTTGCCATCACAGTGACATCTTCTGCACAAGGCTCACCTTGATGATAGCCCCCCTAAAATGTGGTTTCCAGAACTGAAAACAAGCCAAGTCATTTACAAGTAGGAACTACCTGCCAGGCATTATGGTAAATTCTGGGTATACGTAGAAGGAGAAAAATAATCCCTGCCCTCAAGAGCTATATACAAATCAGATATAACATTACTGCAGATATCACCCAGCTAGGACCATCCCATGCCTAATTCTGCACCATATGCTTCTATTTATGTAACCAAGCCTCAAAACTGAGATACTGTGACATAATGAGTGAAATGTTGGATTTAGTGGCAGGAAGACCCAGATTCATATCCCATCTGAGACACTAATAGAAGTACCAAGGGCAAATCACATAACTGCTTTCAGCCTGTTTCTTCTTTTATAAAATATAGATAATTATACTGATAACACTCACCTATGTGGTTATTGTGAGAATCAAATGAAAGAATGTATTTCAATGAACCATATAAACATCTACTCACCTCTTTATTCACAAGGATAGTGTGGGTCACTTTGAGAAATGTTTTGCTGAAATCTAAACATGCTGTATCTACAGTGTTCCTTTTAGCTAGTTGTCCAATGGCTCTGTTAAGATAGAAAATGAGATTTGTTCAGGATGGTCTATTCTTCTTTTAAACAAACAAAAATGTAATTGGTGCTGTTTTCTTTACATAATTTTCAGAATGCCACCATCACTTCTCATACCCATAAATTCTTCTCTTCTCTACTTTCCCTCTGTTGAACCCTTGCAGGTAACATAGAGAAATGTGAGCAAAACCAACAGACAAAAAGACTACTTCTGACAGAATTTACAGCAATCTGCCCTCAGAGTCCCGCACATTTCTTCCAAGAAGAGGAAGAATATGTTTCATTTTCTAATCTGTTCAGGCCACCAAGATCAATCACCATAATTAATCAGCACTCACATGCCTCTTGTTTTCATTTACATTAATCTAGTCATAAATGTACACATTGCTTTTCTGCTTGTTCTTCCTTCTCTCTGCATCAGTTCATAAAGTCTTCCCTATTCTATTTATCTTCATATTGACATACTTTGGCATTTCAATACCCTTCCTAAAATGTGATGCACAGAACTGAATGAATCACTTTTTATTGTGTCCAACTAGGACAAAGCACAGCAGAAGTTTATTGGACCTAGAGTCAGGAAGTTCAAGTTCAACCTCAGACACTTCCTGACTGTGTGACTCTGGGTGAGTCACTTAACTTCTGTCTGCTTTGGTTTCTTCAACTGTCAAATGGGGATGGTAACAGCATTCACCTCACCAGATTGTTATGAGAATCAGATAAGATGATACTTGTAACACAGTACCTGGAATGTAGAGATGCTTACTAAATGCTTCTTCCTTTTCCTTCCCTTTCCCCTTTGTAATTACGTCTAAATAATATTAAGTATTTTTTTAAATAGAAAGAAGGGAAGGAAATAAGCATGTATGTAGTACCTCCTCTGTACTACAAGTATCACATTTGATCCTCACAACAACCCTGTGAGGTGGGTGCTGTTATGATCCTCATTTTACAGTTGAAGAAATTGAGAAAAACAGATTGTGTCACACGGGGCCATATGGCCAGGAAGTGTCTGAAGTTGGATTTGAACTCAAGTCTTCCTGACTCTAGATCCAGTGCTCTATCCACTGCACTCACTAGCTGCTAACATTAGAAAAGAGAAATACCTTATGATTAGTTGCAAATATTTCTGATATTGGTTCTTAAATTTCCATTATGATTTACTTAATTATAAAAAGAAATTCACATGTAATGCTATGTAATAACGTTCATTTTCAATTTGATGTTTGAAAAATATGTGCAAAGTAGAAAATGCACCTGTATGGAAATGCATAAAACACAATATACTAGCATTCTAGAGCAGCTAGGGGGCTCAGTGGATAGAGTGCCAGGGCCTGGAGTCAAGAAGATTCATCTTCTTGAGTTCAAAGCTGACTTCAGACACTTTCTAGCTGTGTGACCCTGGGCAAGTCACTTCATCCTGTTAGCCTCAGTTCCTCATCCTCATGAACTGGAGAACAAAATAGCAAACCACTCCGGTGTCTCTGCCAAGAAAATTCCTAATGTGTCACCAAGAGTTGGATAGTACTGAAAAATGATTGAACAACAGTAGCATTTTGGCATTCTTTGCTTACGGGCTATGAGGAAGTTTTATAATTAAATGTAGTAGAATTCAGAGTAGAAGTTTGGTCAAAACTTTGTCTCCATGTAAGACTGGCCCTTTTTTTCTCTCAGTCATACAAAAGGAACCTTTCTTTATCATCCGCATTCTCCAGACAGAAAAACATTTCAGTTCCAATATGGAGTCTATTGGCTAACCAAAGTAGAAGGAATATACTCACAATTCCTTGTGACTCAATATTTATTGATTTTTTTATATGATGGAAGTCCTGCATAGATAGGGAATTGTTACAAGTTGTTACTCTCTTCTAGCGCTAAATAGGAGCTCTTGGTTCTTGTTGTTTGTTCTTCATTCTTGAAGAGGGGACCATGACATAAGGAAGGAGATCCTGTGACTTGTAGATGAATTGGATTTAAGTGAGGGAGGACTGTGCAAAGTCACCAACCTCACTTTCTCCTCTGGAGCCATCTGGGTTTAGTGGCAAGATATAGATCAGGATGAATGGAAATAGTCCCAGATGCAGTGGGAGACCATGGCCTTTTAAAGCTAAGATCTTTCCCAAGTTTGACTGAGGCAGTGTCCATTCAGTGATTAAGGCTAGGTAAGAGATGAGGCAAAGAATGGCCTCTTTTACCTAGTTAAAAAAAATCAATCTGGGAGAAGAAGACTGTCTACTGTTTGATAAACCCAAAGACTCCAGCTTCTGGGATAAGAGCTCACTATTTGACAAAAATTGCTAGGAAAACTGGGAAATAGTATGGCAGAAACTAGGCATAGACCAACATCTCACGATGTATACCAAGATAAGGTTAAAATAGGTAAATGCTTTAGACATAATGTGTGACACCATAAGCAAATTAGGAGCTCTTTAGTACATAAGTGGAGGAGGTTCCTGAGACAAGAGACAACCTTTTAGTTATTTTGAGGTAGAGGCTGGAGAATTATTACATTACATTGACTTTGAAATGAATTTCAACTGTGATTGATAGCTTCTGCTTTATTGAGCATTTTATTATTTTGGCACTTATTTTGCATAATAGAACCCCAAATATCATGACATAATCATTTATACAATGTTTAATTTCTTGTCATTTAAAAAAGGAAATATCACCGTCTTGATAACTGGTTATTCTCATGTTAGAGGTATGTTTAGAATATCAAATCACAGAATGGTAGAGCTGGGCAGGATTTAGAGGCCATCTGGTATAATCTCCTTATTTTGCATGTTATATTTAACTTCTGAACTAGAGGGTAGCAATGAGGGAGAAGGGATTTTCTTTCTTCCTGGCCCCTTTATCAACCAAGTCATTGGAGCTACTAGACCATTAGTAGATAACGTCCAACGAGGACAGGCATATATCAGACTCAGTAACTTGCAGGAGAAAGCAGTTTTAAGGATTGTGAACCCTTGCTTTAGAGAAGAGTGCCATATATGGACTCAAGAAAGGAACAGAACTTGAGAGATCACCTGAGCTGTCTATCCAGCAGTAACATTGCACCTCAGGAGGCAGCTTGAGGACTCTACAGAGAGAGAATCAGACCACACAAAGGGGAATTGTGTGTTGTTCCCCGTTGCCACAAATATACCCTGTATGCGTACTTCAGAGTTTGAGCCCATTCTTCCCATGTATGCTGAGTATATTTGTGAGAGAGTGTACCCCACATTTTTAGGGGGAATGTTTTGGATCAACTGTTCAAAGAGAGAGAATCAGACCACACAAAGGGGAATTGTGTGTTGTTCCCCGTTGCCACAAATATACCCTGTATATGTACTTCAGAGTTTGAGTCCATTCTTCCCATGTATGCTGAGTATATTTGTGAGAGAGCGCACCCCACATTTTTAGGGGGAATGTTTTGGATCAACTGTTCAAATTTTACCATTTTTGTAAATATCTTTATTAAAAGCTGATTGCCTATTGGCTGATTGTATATACTAGTGTGGCAGCTAGGAAATGACAATAGAAGGAATATACCTACAAGGTTATGCCTAGAATTTGAGGTAGTTGTTGCTTTTCTGATGTCAGTCCAGATTGGGGGAGTAGCCCAAGTGGGAAATTATTGTTGTTATTGTTTAGTTGTTTTGATTGTATCTGACTCTTTGTGACCCCATTCAGTGTTTTCTTGGCAAAGATACCAGAGTAGTTTGCCATTTCCTTCTCCAGCTCATTTTATAGATGAGGAAACTGAGGCAAACAGGGTGAAGTGACTTGTTCAAGGTCACACAGAGAGTAAGTGTCAAAGGCCAAATTTGAACTTGGGTCCTCCTGACTCCAGGGCCAGCACTCTATCCGGTGTACCACCTACCTGCCCAAATCGGATGTTACGCTGATTCTAATGGAAAAGCTAGAACTAAAACCCAGGTCTCCTAATTTTTTGTTCAGTATGATAGTCTTTCTATTAGGAAGACAAAGGTTACTCTCTCAAACTTGTCAAATGTAAATTCTATCATAGTCCTGAAATTAGAGGTATATTCCTTACATAGTCAACTTAGATAATCATACTATTTGGAAATCCATCTGTATCCTATTTAATTTGTAAACAGCGTTGATCAAAAGCTTTCAAACATGCTGTAGGTGATTAGAGTATTGTATATACTGAGGATTAGAATACTAAAAGATTTTAACTGGATTTTTGTTGCATTAGGGATAAAAGCTTCCACTAAACCTTTTGCAGCTTCATTATGGCAAGGAGATGACCTTGAATATTCAAAAGCTATGTTTTGACTGGCGAGCTTTGGCAGAAAGATCCTACATTGGTGGAAGTGTTTCAAGTACAGACCCTTGATGGTCATCTGAGGATCTACCTAGCTAGTTAAGAAAGGATCCTCATGGAGGTGGAGCCAAGATGGTGGAGAAAAGGCAAGGTCTCAGCTGAGCTCTCCCCCAAACACTTCCAAATACCTGTAAAAAATGACTCTAAAAAATCCTATAGCAGTAGAATCCACAAAAAGATGGAGAGAAACAAATTTCTTGCCCAAGACAACTTGGAAGGTCAGCAGGAAGGTCTGTTGCATCAGGGTGAGAAAGGACTGTAGCCTAGCACAGGCCATGTCAGCACAAAGCAGGCCCCAGCAAACCCAGAGCAGGTCCAGGGTTTTCAGACCTCTCAGCCCATAGATTCCAAAGACAACTCAGACCTATATGTACAAAAATATTGACAGCAGCTCTTTTCTGGGGACAAAGAATTAGACATTGAAGAGATGCCTGTCAATAGGGCAATGATTGAACAAGTCGTGGTGTGTTATTGAGATGGATTACTATTGTAATATAAGAAACAAACAGGATGCTCCCAGAAAACCTGGGAAGACTTGAATGTGTTGATGCAAAGTGAAACGTACTTGGTACAAAGTACCAGCAATGTTGCAAAATGATCAACTGTGAATGACTTATTCTCAGCAATACAATGATCCAAGACAACTCTAAAGGACTTTGTTATCCATCCCTAGAGAAAGAACTGATGGTGTCTGAATACAGCTTGAAGCATACTTTCTTTACTTTCTTTCTTTTTCTTGAGTTTTTTGTGTCTGTGTTTTCTTTCACATATGACTATTATAGATGTGTTTTGCATGACTACATATGTATAACATTTCTAATTGCTTGCCTTCTCAATGGCAGGGGGAGAGGAGGAAGGAAGGGAGAGAATTTTGAACTCAAAGCTTTAAAAATGAAAATTAAAAATTTTTTTTCAAGTAACTGGAGAAAAATAAAATACTAAATGAGAACTAAAAAAGAAAAAAAGGGTCATTACCAGAAGGTTAGCCCTACTAATGATGAATTTGCTTAGCCACAACAAGTCATGAAAGCCTATGTCAGAGGCATTGAGGGCTTGTGATTGAGACTGTGATCTGTGATGGCGATTCAGATCTATTGATGTGTTGACGGTGAGGTAAAGGATGGAGAACTAGGGGCATTTCAAGTCTAATATTCTATCCTCTACATCACAAAGCCTCTCAAGAAATATGGTAGTGATACATGAACTAATGCAAAGTCATGTGAGCAGAACCAGGAGAACATTGTAACAGTAAAAGCAATATTGTATGTACAATAAAAGCAATATTGTATGTACAATAAAACCAATATTGTATGTACAATAAAAGCAATATTGTATGTACAATAAAACCAATATTGTATGTACAATAAAACCAATATTGTATGTACAATAAAACCAATATTGTATGTACAATAAAACCAATATTGTATGTACAATAAAAGCAATGTTGTATGTACAATAAAACCAATATTGTATGTACAATAAAACCAATGTTGTGTGTACAATAAAAGCAATATTGTATGTACAATAAAACCAATATTGTGTGTACAATAAAACCAATATTGTGTGTACAATAAAACCAATATTGTATGTACAATAAAAGCAATATTGTATGTACAATAAAAGCAATATTGTATGTACAATAAAACCAATATTGT
>CM053583.1:258980105-259005495 GCA_028627135.1 Pseudochirops cupreus | reverse complement strand
ATACTTTCTTAACTTTATTTTTATTTTATTTTATTTTATTTTTATTTTTTTATTTTTATTTCTTTGCTTTTCTCTTTTTTTGTTTATGTTTTCTTTTACAACATGACATATGGAAATATGTTTTGCATGGACTGCACATATGACCTTTATCAAATTCTTGCCTTCCTAATGAGGGAGGGATGGGAAGTAGTATGGGAAATAATTTGGAACTCAAACTTGTAAAAAAAAAAACAAAACAAAGTTTAAAAATTGTTTTTACATGTAATTGGAAAAAATAAAATATTTTTAAAATTTTTGAAAAAGAAATGTGGTAGCTCTAAGGCAGCACTAAGCCTCATAATTTCAGAGCTCAAAACATGGGATGCAATAGCATTAGAAGAGTGATTTAGTTTCTGTAACTAGGATAGTATAGAAGTCAGAGATCTTCTTTGTTTTAACATTCTTCTCACCATTATTTAGATGAAACAACTGTCAAGACTTGAGGATGGAATGTGGTATATGCCACAATGACCTTTACCCTGAGAACCCAATCTTTTTTTTTCAAACATTTAGTGCTTACAATTTGGAACTATGCCCCAAAATGCATTAAACTGTGCATAACTGTTGACTCCAGAGACACCCCCATTATTAGGTCTAAACCCTAAAAAGATCAAAGACAAAGGAAAAAAGACTCATATGAACAGCAATATTTATAGAGTTCTTTTTGTGCAGGCAAAGACTTGGTAACTGAGGGGATGGCACATGAATTGGGGGGTGGCTGAACAAGTTAGAGTATATGCATGTGGTGGAATCTATTGTACTGTAAACAATGATGAAGAAGATGGTTTCAAAGAGAACTCGGAAGACTTGTATGAATCGATGCAGGATTGCATGAATTGAACCAGGGGAACATTTTATACAGTGACAAACAACTTTGAAAGATTAAGTCAGTGACTAGTCATCTTTCCAGAAGATTCATGATGAAACATGCTAACCATCTTTTGATAGGGAGGTGATGGACTCAGAGGTCAGATTGAGACTTTTTTTTGTGGGAATTTTATTATACATGTTTGTAATAGGAATTTTTTTTCTTTCTGGAGAGGAGATTTTCATTGATTGAAAAATTGGAATTTTCTTTTAAAAAAGAACCCACAAAAATGTTTAGTTATTACCTATTGCTGGCTTTGAAATAACTCTCAGAATTGAGAACTGAGCTTTAAAGTTATGAAGGCCTTTCAGTTAAGTGCTCAGTTTGAATTCTTCTGTGATCCACTGCTACGATAGTAAATAAACCATTCTTTAGACTTTTTCTATTTATCATTTCTGTTTGAGTAGATTAAAAACACATGAACTAATGTGTTTGTAGTATATGTAATGTTATGGACCTATTCCTATGTAAGTTTGATAATACATGCTATTATTGTGAGTATATGTAAATCATTTACCATAGGGTCTACAAGATGATTCCTTTTTCTGCTTGGATGGCATCCCTCCAAATCTATGTTGATTTCCTCAGCTATAGGGCATTAGAGGCCATCAGACTTCCCTATGTTGAACTTAAGACATGGAAATACTAGAGATCAGTGGAAATTAGATGAGATACAGTTCTAGACATCTCCATATATACTTAAGTAAAATGCTACTGCATGTACTTAAGAAGAATATTTTCATAAACATTAGTTAGCAATATTACTGAAAGCATCCTGTCTCCTCCTAAGCAATCTAGAATGCTATAGTTATGAAAATGATCATGTGTGGGCTTTTGAAATGGAGAAGTATAGAAACAAAAGCCAAACTATTTCAGTAGGGAACCAAGCTACCAAAAAAATGATGTTAATTTCATTAAAGATATAAATATATTAACTATAGTCTGTAGCTCTTAGGAGGGAGCCTACTAATTCAATTCTAATGAGTAATTTCTAGGAAATGCAGCTTTCCTCTGTAGGGCTATATTAACCTGGAAGGAAAGATTGTGGCCTTATTTGCATTTTTTCATAGCTATCTCAAGTGGTCAGATTCAGCAATCATTTAACCTCCTTTGTTGAATAAATACTGCTTAATGAATCCACTTAGTCCCTCAAATGAAGTAAAGAGAAGATAATATTATTGTTTCTACTTTATAACTAGGATAACTGAGGGGCAGAATGGTGATGGATTGTACGAAATTACAGTGAGATGGAAAGAAGTCTAGAGAAGGTATTCTAACCTGGATCTGTGAACCTGATTGTTGTTTTGAGGTGTTTTTTTTTTAATCTTTTGATCACTATATGTCAGCATAATGGTTTTCTTTGTAATCCTATGTTAATGCCTATTTTAGGCATTTTAAAACATTATTAGGACAAGAGGTTTCACTAAACTATCAAAGAAGTTCATGTAAAAGTGTGCTGGTAAAGGTTTAACAGTTCTCCCCACACTCCGCCCCCCAAGATGCACAAATGATACTCCTTTAAGTCTAGTCTGCATTTATTAACATTTTCTTTATCACTTTCTCAAGTCTAGAAATCAAGAAAATGATAAATCAAGTCCTGATTTGTAGTATCTGCCAATTTGCTAAGTGTAAGTGCTCATGTAGAAAATTTAACAATCAGCTGGAGCAGGTTCGAGCTGGGTCTCTCTCTGCTCTAGGGAATCAGAATCCTTGGCATTGATAGTTATCAGATATGAAATCATAAGCAACTCATTTAGCTTTCCTTGATCTCAGTGAATGCATTTGTGAGAAAAATTCTCTGCAGACCTTCACGGTGACATAAATGTGAGCTGTCCTTGCTCCGTCACAGAATAATATTTAAGGAGTTAAGTAAGGATGAGCAATCAAATCTTCTAATTCCAAGATTTAGAGTTAGATCTATTATTTTGATCCATTAATTCTAATGAATCTAAATTTTTTTATCTGCTCTCAGTGAGATTAGATGAGTCTATATGAAAATAGATATTGATGGTCAGTTGGGTGGTGTGTTCAGATACCAAAATTCTACTGTGTTATTGTTGAAATAGTGAGGCAAAGCTACCTTTGTTTCGATTCAGCTTTATTAGTCATATCCAAAGCACTTTGCTTTAATTTACTGGCAGTTGTGTGAGTCACTACTTTCTAAACGATTCTTCCCTTGATATGTATCAAAAAGCATGTAGTAATTGCTTAATAAATGCTTTTTTTCCCCTTCATACTGTTCTTGTTATAGAGTTATTTGGGCAGAATGATAGGAATAGTAAATATCTCATAAGTGCTTACTTTGTAGAAAGTGCTTGGCTGAGTGCTAGAGAAGGACATACTCCAGACAATACAATATCTCTGTTCATAAGGAGCTTGCTGGAAAAGTAAAGGAAAAGAAGGCAATGGGCATTTATTAGTGCCCATTGTATGCCAGGGATTGTGCTAAGCTTTTTATCAATATTATCACATTTGATGCTTACAACAATCTTGAGAGGTAAATATTATTTTATCTCCATTAGTTGAGGAAACTGAGGGAAATGGAAGTTAACTGACTGGACCAGAGTCATACTGCTTGTTAAGTGTCTGAGGCTACATTCGAATCCAAGTCTTTGAACTCTGTCCATTGCACCGCCTAGCTGCTTCCACAAGAGGTCAGTATTAGTGTCAGTGGCTATAATACACAGGTGGATGAAGAATGTCCAATCTGATGTTGTCCAAAAGCATATGCAGTTGGATAGACCACCGATGGAGTTCATCCATCTAAATCTTGGACACGGACCCCCAGTGAGTTGGGCCCAGAATTGAATAGGAAAGAAGAGGACAGTCTAGATTGTCTTTGGAAAATTGAAAAGTTCTTTTAATGAGCCCAAGATTTTTAAATACTGGCTGTCTTCTTGTGATGTTCATTCCAAAAAGTTGAAATTCAGGATCACCAAGTGAGTGATGGAGAGATGAGAAAGTTGCAACACCCTTGAGATGAGAAACTGTGCCAGAGATGCTGCGTAAAATAGCATGCTATTTAATAAATGTATTATTGAAAAACTACATGGGCTGGTCATGTGGTGAGAAGAAAGGGATGAACCCACAAGTGGCCTGCCTTGGTATCTTCTTGAGATTACAAGAGCTTAAGTAAGGCTTCTAGAACGTTGGATGGGTTCCCTATGATGGACTTAGAGAATCACATGGGCAAGACTCACACAGTATAGGCAGTCATGGATTTGTGGAGGGAACAACCTCTATGAGATTATGATTTGTCTGTATATGAGAGTCACAAAGCAGAGTGTTTTGTGAGGTCTGGAGGAGAAAGGACAACCTGGAAGATTCAGGGGCGGTTTCTTGAAGGAGACAGCCTTTGAGTTGCACTTTTAAATATGAATAGGGGTTCAGCAAATGAAGATGAAAAAGAAAGGCATTCCAGCCCTGGGGAACAGCTTTAAGCCAAGGCAAGGAGGCCTGAGAGAACAGTGTATTTTCATCTAGTAGAGAGTGGTCCAATTTAGTTAGAGTATAACTAGGAAGAATATTTAGAAAAGAAGGCCTTGAATTGCTGGCCAAAGGAGTTTTAACTTTACTCAGCTAATAGGGCATAGGAATATCATAATCAGACTTCTGTGAATGAGCTTACTTATTTTGATGGGTTTAAGATTGACGTAGTCAGCAAGGTTTTCTTTGATAAGAGATTTTTCATTTTTAGATGGAAAATTTATACCACAGCTAAGGTAGGCTTAACTTTTCAACTATAAGTCACAATAACTCTCTCTGTCAAATGAAAAAGCTCTGCTTGAACCCTGATGGTGGGCCACTGCTCTACTCCAGAAGTTCCTCTCGTTGCTGTCTCTCACCACACTTGCCTAGGGATCTTGGTGCTTTGATCTGCCCCTTTAACCCTGGCCTCGATTCCTTGGGTCCCTGCTCCTGTGCCCATCCTTTCTCCCACTTAGCTCTGCCTCTAGGGTCTTTTAGCAGAGGAGTTTGAGCCAGGAAAGGAGGCTTGAGAGTCCTAGTAGGTAAGTTTTTTGTTTTTTAACATGGCTGTGTATATATCACTTTGAATGGTGCTGTTGTCATTGCCAGTGTTGTATATGTTGGTGGGAACTGTTTATCCAAGCTCTTCTGATTTTTGCTATTAGAGTTGCTAATGGTTGTTGGAACCGGATGATCTCCTTGCATTTCTACAAGTATATATATCTTTAAAAATTCTCGATGCTTAAAGCAAGGTCACAAGCCCAGTCAGTGTTTTCAGGTACTGATATTTGTCATTAAAATACAGGGGCATATTTAACGTAGCCCATCCACCATACTGTAATAAATCAAACACTGTCATAAGTGTGGAAATAGATTTTTGTCGTGTAGATACTAACCCAGTAGTTTTCAGACTTTTTCCAGTCCCATAGTGTAGGATTCTTTGCCATGAGGAATCATAACACTGTGAATACTGTAGTTGACCATGCTTCCTTCCAGACAGACTTGTGGAATATCCCTAGTTTCTCATCAAGAACAAATGTTTTTTGTTGATTTCTTTGGAAGTTCAAGGTCCAATGGATTTTTAGATTAGTGCTTATAGATAAGAGGCAAGTTCTGTTTATTTTATAAATACTATTCTTACATGCCATGTGCTGGATAAGTAAAATTTAGATTAAATGAAATTATTTGTACATTTTCTTTTATCTTCAATAACCTAGGGATAGGAACTAGGCCTCTGATTTCATTGAAATAGGAACTGGGTCTCTGATTTCACTGACATAGGGAGTTTTTTAATTGAGGAAGCTGCCTCTATGTAGGATACTTGTCAGAACCATCTCTTCAACTTAGCATCTTAGAGAATTTCTTCCAGCACTTAAAGGATTAATGACTTTCTCAGGGTCACCAAGATACTTACTGTATATGAGAAGAAAAAACACAAACCCAGGTCTTTCTGGCTTCAAGGTCAGTTCATCATCAACTATCTATGCTCCCTGTGTTTCATCCAGTAAAATGTACATTAAAATTGTTTAAAAATATTTGCAATAATATAGAATCCAATTTGTAGGACACTTGGTAAAACTCCTAAGTATAATGTGGCTCTGTCTTTGAGAAACATCATACTAGCTCCTTTTTAGGAGAGTGACAAATACATGGAATGATCAGTAGTACTAGGAATACTTAGGAGGTGGAAGAGTAGTCAGGAGACCTTCTCTTTATAGGAGATTTTCCTTGCCAACACTCTGTTACTTATACTCTTGATAGATATATGAAAACAATACTGATTCTCAGTGGTGGCAATAGCAGCCAGGGTCTTAGGGTAGTAGGTTGGAGTCTGATAATGAATGACTTTAAAGATCAAGGGACTTATATTTTATCCTGTTGCCAGCAGTTGTCAAAGTTTTGGTCTCAGGCCCCTTTTATACTCTTAAAAAATATTGTTGTGGTTCATTCATTTTTTCAGTCAGGTTCACTCCTTTGTGACTCTTTTTGGAGTTTTCTTGGCAAAGATACCAGAATAGTTTGCTATTTCCTTCTTGGCTTCATTTTACAGGTGAGGAAACTAAGGCAAACAGAGTGAAGGGACTTGCCCAGGGTCACACAGCTAGTAATTGTCTGAGGCCAAATTTGAATTGAGGAAGATGAGTCTTCCTAATTCCAGGCCTGGTGCTCCATCCATGGGGTCACCTAGCTGCCCCCTAAATTATTGCAGATTCCCCAAAAGCTTTTGTTTAAGTTGTTTATGTTTATATCTATTGGTATATGCCTTATTATAAATTAAAAGTTTTTACTTCACAACTTCCCCTGTACATTCATAATCAGTATTATTTTCATATTCCCATCAATAGTTTAAGTAGCAAGCAGAGTATTGTCTCTTGGGCCTCATTTTGACAATTACTGCTAGAGACAATAGGGAGCTACTGAAGATTTTTTTGAGCAAGGACAGTGACTTGATAGAATTATATGTTTAGTGGTAGAAGGGACTTAGACTTCGACCTCTGTTATAAGATGCGGACATTTGAGGCCTACAAAGGTTAAATAACTTAACTAGTCATGCGATTTTAAGTGGCAGAACTGGGATTCAGACTAGGTCTCAAATTCACCACTCCACTATATCTCACTGCCTCTCTAACATGCTGCTGGCAGATCTGACATGAATGTCCCGGGGAGAGAGACTATGTGGCGGGCTGGGCTGAGGAAGCAAGTATTGCTTAGCTGCTGGAAAATGAAGGGACTGGTGCCGGGACTGGAGAAAAAGGAAAGTTTCAAGTTAGTCAAGGTAGATGCCACCTGATATAGTGGAAGAACATTGACTCGGGAGCCAAGATCTGGATTCTACCTACCTCACAGAGTTATTGTAAACTAGAAGAGCAATTGACATTTCTACAGAGATTTAATTACTAGCTTCTACCATGCCCTTGATCAGCCTTTTCTTTTGTGATCAAGCCATTCTTTCTGAAAGGATCTCTGTTCCCTCATCTCTAAAATGGTAGTGTTGGGGGGAAATGACGGGAGATTCATTCAAGCTGTATTTCAATTCAATAAGCATTTATTAAATGACTGCCATGTTCCAGGCACTGGGTTAAGCACTGGGGGTACAAATAAGAAAAAGACAGTTCCTGCCCTCAAGGAGCTTACAATCTGCTGGTAGAAGACAATACACAGAAGAGGGGGAAAGGTCGCCAGGGGGTACCTGTGCACCCACCATAGGAGCATCTTATTCCCTGGAGTTGAAACCAGGCAGAGCTGCAGATGCAAAATGAAGTGAGCCAGCAATTTTTAACCTTGAATCCACATATCCCTAGATTCCCCTGGGTCCATGAACTTAGGTGGGCAAAAATTTACATCTTTAATTCAATATAAATGGTTCCCTTTCCAACCCTATGTATTTTTTATTTATTAATTTTTAAATAAAATTAAATTTTATGTTTATTTTTAGTTTACATCATTCATTTCCACAAGATTTTGAGTTACAAATTTTCTCCCCATCTTTCTCATACCCACCATCCCAAAACAGCGATCCCGCTGCATACTCCCTCCCCCATTTCCCCTCTGACTTTCTGGTAGGGCAAGAAGGATCTCCATACCCCAGTGCCTGTATAGCTTATTTCCCAGTTGCATGTAATAATAATAATAATAATAATAATTTTTTAAACATTTGATTTTACAGCTTTGAATTCCAGATTCTTTCCCTTCCTCCCTCGTCACCCACCCTTACTGGGAAGATAAGCAATTTAATATAGGTTGTGCATGGGTAGTTATGCAAAAACATTTCCATAGTGAATATATTGTGAAAGACTGACTGTATTTCCCTCCATCCTATCCCACCCCCTACTTGTTCTGTTCTCTACTTTGACCCTGTCCCTTTTCAAAAGTGTGTGCTTCTAACTACCCTCCCCCCTAAACTGCCCCCCCTCCATCATCCCCCCTCTCATCCCCTTCCCCCCTGCTCTCCTGTAGGGCAAGACACCCAATTTAGAGTGTATGTCATTCCCTCCTTCAGTCAAATTCAATGAGAGTAAGGTTGACCCATTCCCTTTTGCCTTCCTGTTCTTCCCCTCCCCATTGTAACAATTTTCCCTTGCCTCTTCTATATGAGATAATTTACCCCATTCTGTCTCTCCCCATTTCCTCTCATTATATTCCTCTCACACCTCTCAATTTCACCTTTTAAATATCATCCATTCCTATTCAATTGATCCTGTGCCCTCTGTCTATGTATACTTGTACACATGTATACACACACTCACATATGTATTCATATGCACATATATACTCCTATGTAGACATACATATATATCTATATATACATTTATATTCCTTTCAACTATCCTCATACTGAGAAAAGTTTCATAAGTTACAATTATCGTTTTTCCATGTAGGCATGTAAATAGTTCAACTGTGATAAGTTCCTTATGATTTCTTTTCCCTGTTTACCTTCTTATGCTTTTCTTGCTTCTTGTATTTGAATGTCAAATTTTCTATTCAACTCTGGTTTTTTCATCAAGAATGCTTGAAAGTCCTCTATTTCACTGAATGACCATATTTTCCCTGAAACATTATACTCAGTTTTGCTGGGTAGGTGATTCTTGGTTTTAATCCTAGTTCCTTTGATTTCTGGAATATCATATTCCAAGCCCTTCTATCCCTTAATGTAGAAGGTGCTAGATCTTGTGTTATCCTGATTGTGTTTCTACAATATTCAAATTGTTTCTTCTTGGCTGCTTGTTATATTTCCTCCTTGATCTGGGAACTCCAGAACCTGGCTATAATATTCCTAAGAATGGTCTTTTTGGGATCTTTTTCAAGAGGTGATCGATGAATTCTTTCAATCTCTATTTTGCCCTCTGGTTCTAAAATATCAGGGCAATTTTCCTTGAGAATTTCTTGAAGCATGTTTTCTAGGTTCTTTTTTTGATCATGGCTTTCAGGTAGTCCAATAATTTTTAAATTGTCTCTCCTGGATCTATTTTCCAGGTCAGTGGTTTTCCCAATGAGATATTTCACATTGCCTTCTATTTTTTCATTTGTTTGGATCTGTTTGATAATATCTTGATTTCTCATAAAGTCATTAGCTTCCATTTTTTTGCTCCAGTCTAATTCTGAAGGAATGATTCTCTTCAGTGAGCTTTTGAAATTGTTTTTCCATCTGGCAAATTTGGCTTTTTTAAGGCATTCTTCTCTTCATTGGCTTTTTGGGCCTCTTTTGCCATTTAAGTTAGTCTATTTTTTAAAGTGTTATTTTCTTCAATCAGATTGTTGACTCTCTTTTCATGATTTTCTTGCATCATACTCATTTCTCTTCCCAATTTTTCTTCCACTTCTCTTACTTGATTTTCAAAATCCTTTTTGAGCTCCTCCATGACCTGTAACCAGTTCGTATTTTTCTTGGAAGCTTTTGGTGCAGGAGTTTTGACTTCATTGTCTTCCTTCCGTTCCATGCTTTGATCCTTTTCTGTCCCCAAAAAAGGAATCTAAAGTTGGATTTCTGTGCTTGCTTTGCTTCCTTTGCTTGCTCATGTTGCCACTCAATTACTTGGCTTTTGAGCTCTTTGCCACAATAGAACTCTGCTTCCAGAGGGGAAAGCTTTGTCCCAAATTGCTGAGGTTTTCACAGCTGCCAGAGCTATTAGGAGGGCACCATCTTGTCTCTGCAGCCTCCATAAACTCTGTCTCACTGGTTACACACCTCAGGACCACCAGCCAAGACCACGATCCAAATCCAGGCAGATTAAAGCAAGAGCCATTACCCTCTGAATGTTCACTTGGCACCCCCTACAATCTGCAAGCCAGGAGCTCTGAAGCAGCCATGTGGAGGCAACTTCAGGGCCGCCGCACCTCTGCCACTTCTAGCTCTGGGGGCAGAGGCTGGACCCTTTCCTCTGTCTCCCCCCAGATCCAACAGAGTTCTACACTGGCCTCTCACTTTTTCTTTGGCATTTATGGGTTGATAATTCTGGAAACTACCACTGCTGCTGGTGATCCAATCTCCTGAAGTCAGCTGCAGCTGCTGGTCAGGGTCACCCTGGGGCTAAAACCATGGGCTCATGCAGGGCTGGGCTTGGTTCCCAGTGAGCTACTATGAATCCTTCCTGTCTGCCTGCTGGGCTGTCTTCAGCGGGAGATTTGTTTCTCTCTGTCACTTTGTAGGTTCTGTAGCTCTAAAATTTGTTTAGAGTCATATTTTATAGGTATTTGAGGTGGTTGTGGGGAGAGCCATGGAGTTTTCCTGCTTCTATGCCAACATCTTGACTCTGCCCCCAATAAAAATTTCTCAGTGCATGCAAACTTTATCCATGTAAATGTGCAAACAGTGCCCTTGATAAGAGCAAGACACACCAATGTTTCTAGCAGTTCCTAGAGCTTTCAACTATTTTTATTTATTTTAAAACATTCTGGGAAAGGGTCCGTTGACTTCACCTGTCTGACAAACCAAAGGGGATCTAGGACATGTGCAAAAAAGAATCCCTGCCTTAAAAGTTGTTTATTATGCCTTATTTATTAGGCTTAAGTTCAATTTTTAGGTAATAATTTCAAATAAAAGGAGAATGATTTGAAAATATGTAGTCTAAAGGCTAATGGGTTACTCAGTTCATTTGGGGCTCCCAACATTGCTCCTCCTCAATGACTCCAAATGTGCTTTTTGAGTCTTGACACCGTAGCATGAAATGCATTTTTCCCCATACCAAAGAGCCAGCACCAGCTGCAGAGTTTAATATGCTGATGATTGTGTAATCCCTGATAAAATAAAAGACTTGTGAAATCGCAACCTGTTTTACTATAAAATAAAACATTTTCATTTAACCAGTCCAACAAACATTTATCAAGTCCCTGCTGTTTGTTGGGGACAGTGTTAGGCCCTGTGGATATGAAGACAGAATGAAAAATAGCCCCTGCCCTTGAGACACTTATATTCTGAAACATTTATATAGGAAAATGGTGAATCATTTGTTGCATAATGATGAGAATTAGACAAGGTTGCCTGCAGGTACCAATGCCTGAGCTTTGTTTTTCAAAATTTTCAGTTGTCAAACTTTTATTTTTATTCCTCCCCATCCCCAGCTGAAAAAAGAAAAAAGAAAAACAAAATCCTTTTACAAATATTTCTAGTCGATTAAAAAAATATCTTTTCCATAACCAAAAGTCAATGTACTATTCTACACTCTGCATGCCTCATCGTGTCAGGTGGGTAGTGATACCTGAGTTTTAGCCTTGTAAGCAGCCAAGGATGGATGCTAAGAGGCAGAAGTCAAAGCACCTCTCCCTCTCTGTGTTTCCTACCAAATAAGTAGTGATTGATCACATTCTACAACTGAATAAGACCTGGTAAAAAGCAACAACAAAGGCACAGTGAGTTCAAATCTGACCTCAGACACTTACTAGCTGTATGACCTTGGGCAAGTCACTTAACCCTGTTTGCCTCAGTTTCCTCATCTGTAAAATGAGTTGCAGGAGGAAATGGCAAAACTATTTCAATACCTCTTCCAAGAAAACCCCAAATGGAGTCACAAAGAGTTGGACACAACTGAAAATGACTGAACAACAACAACAAAAGGTATTCATGAAATATTTGATAACAATGCTGCCATTATTATCTGTGAAGCAGAAAGAAAGCAGCTGTTGATAATTACCCTGAAATAGTCCTAAAGTAACAGAACAACCAAATAAAAAAGCTCCTGGTCCTGATGGATTCACAAAAGAATTCTATCATACTTAAAAAAAAAGTTGAGGGGGCGAATTAAGAAGATGAGTTCAACTCTATTAGCTATATGACCTTGGGCAAGGCACTTAACCTCTGCCTCTGTTCCTTCAACTGTAAAAAGGGCGTAATAATAGCCCCTACCTTCCATGGTCGCTGTGTGGATCAAATGAGATAATATTTGTAAAAAAAGAATTTGCACAGTGCTTGGCACATAGTAGGAGCCATATAAATGTTTCTTTCCTCCCAGGCTCTTGTATAGTAAGGTTGGGTAGCAGTTGACAATTGGCAGCAACACAGGAAAGAATTTCACTGCTAAGTCTTTGCCAGTCCCCTTGAGGGCAATACATGAGCAAGTCAATCTCTTCACCACAACCATAGCTAATCAGTGAGGATATATGATCGTGCCAAAGGACAGATGGCATTCTAGGGAGGAAGGTCTGTCCAATTTCCCATCTAAGAGTAGCCATGTCAAAAAGGTTTTAATCAAATGAGTTTTCTTAAATAAATAATTACCTTTAGGTTGAGAACAGTACACTTGAGAATATATTTTAGATTTGCCCATTGTTCTTCTCTGGCGTTGTCTGGCATTGTTAATCTGCAGTGGAATGTCTTGAGATGGAACTCAGCAAAAGAATAAACTGAATTTTTGGTTTCTGAAAACGAGTCATTACCTGTGTGGTACTCATTCTCTTAATCAATAGAGCATTCCCCAGGAAGGTGAAGGGATGCTATTTTTAATGTAGCTAAAATGTCAACATCATTCACATTGACACAGATTGTTCTTTTTTTTTTTTTTTTTTTACCGAAATACTTATGTGTGTGGGTTGTGAAGTATAAATCATCCAGGCAGATTTTATTCATTCAAAAAGAAAAAAAAATGTCAGGCCACTTTTGAATGTGACTTAACAAGAAAAGAGGTTACTGCTAGCCAGCAGTTGAATGAATGATAAAATCTTTTTTTGGAGGTAATTTTAGCTCTTGCAATACAGCTTATCTAGATCTGAGTCATCAATTTGGATAATCCCTCAACTTCATACAGATCCATCAGAATGGGAGCTTCTTGAGCACAGGGACAAGTTTTTTACTTTCTTTGCATTTCCAGCACTTAACACAGTGTATGCATGGCTCATAATGAGTGCTTTATACTTACTGATTGCAAATATTCTACATTTCCTTCTCCTGAAAGATTCTTACTTATGTCTTTCCAGAAGTCTTACATAGAAGATCGCCCCAACTGACTGATGGGCTTTCTCTTGTTCTTTTGATATCTCATAGCTACAAGTGTAGCACCCTGCTTGCTCATTTGCTGTCCTTCACTGTTTACTAAAAGACCAGACAATTTCTCTTCCTGGTTTTCTGTGTCCCTGATGACAGCTTGGGCTAGCTAGGTGGCACAGTAGATAGTGTACCCTAGAACGGAATAAGAGGAGATGGGTCCAGATTGCATTTAAGAAATTGTCCAGGGGTGGCTAGGTGGTGCAGTAAATAGAGCACCAGCCCTGGAGTCAGGAGGACCTGAGTTCAAATGTGGCCTCAGACATTTAACACTTACTAACTGTGTGACCTTGGGCAAGTTATTTAATCCCAGTTGCCCTGCCCTTCCCCCTCCAAAAAGCAAAAAAAAAAAAAAAAAAGAAAGAAATTGTCTGGCTCTTCAAGCAATCTCCAAATGCTGACTGCTGCAAAAGCTCATTTTTAAAATACTAATATTCTTCCAGAGATGAAGTGACTGCACCTAGTTGAACCATACACTCTCAGAAGAATAAAGATTGCATACAATCCAAAAAACATGTGGTAGGTATAAGTTGTCAGAAGCATAACAGCAATTATGTTTTGTATAGAAGAAATAATTTATAAGACATATATGGACCAAAAAAAGGAGACAGGCCTGTTATGTTGCAAGATTAGGAAGTAACATGAGATGAATAGCCTAAGTTCTGTATTAGTACCCTTAAAACATTTAGTGAACCAGAAAAAGGTCTTCAATATGCTGGATAGATCTATGGTCAAGAATTGCACAGAATGAGAAGGCCTGAAGGAGTTGAGCCCTTCCCTAGTAGAGGAAATACCTATTCAGTGAGGTCACAGATTCATCTGAACCAGTGCAATACTATTAGAGTAGCCTCTGTTGACTCTCATCCACACTATGTAACTGTCCCTACCCAGCTAAGGCAATATCTTATGTTCTACTTGGCCTATGCAAATAATTCTCGATAATATGCTCTGCCCACTTAAACATTTTTTATTATGAATTTAACGACTATCAACAATCGTGATCATTTCCAGATATAAAGGAAGAAAAGAGGATTGTGTATGAAAACTATAACTCTATTATTTTTAAGCATATTTGAAATTTAATTGGACGGTACCAATATTGCCAGCTCATCTGCATCCCTCTCCAAACTTCCTTCTACTCTTTCCTGAATAATTTTTAAATGTTTCATTGACCTCCTCTCCTCTCTGAATCCTTTAGTCTACTTATATCCACCCTGCAGCTTTCTATTTCCCTGTTGGGTTTCATAAAGTGTATAATAAAATCTCTACTTAGGGCTTTCTTAAAATTATAGACTGGAAAAACAAAACTTTACAAGAATCCCAGGGCTTTGCAAATTTTTTGGATGTACTTCAAAATGTATTCAAAGACAATTTTACTTTGAGGTTACCATCAGATTATTTATAAGGTGTTCATTTTGCATGTCAATAGAAATTTTTAGTAATCCTTTTAATAGGATTTCATGTCAGTAAAAGACTTTAATCAGCATTTTTAGCAAATGTGAAAAATAAGTGATATAAATTTTGGTTTCATAATGTAAGATAACTTGAGGTAGGCCTATATTTAGCCCTATACCCAGAGATAAGGTGAGTGGTGTTTGATGGAGCAGATCAGTAAAATTTAGTAGGGTAGACAAGGCAAGATGTAACACTGATGCCCATGAAGATTATAGGATCACAGCCTCACAGAGTTAGAGGGGAGCTCTTTAATTCATTCCCCTCACTTTGCAGATGAGATAATTGAGTCCTAGAGAGGAGAAATACCTTCTCCAAGATCATAAAGATAGTAAATAGCAGTCAGGCTTTGAGCTCAGGTCTTCAGAAGACCTGTCACTATGGGAACAAACTACATTCCCTTGCTTTCTCCTTGTCCCCTTTCTTACCTGGGCTGTCCAGTGGTGTGAAGACTGACCACTACTGGGTGGTCATTTTGCCCATTCCTCCAGTGTATATACCCACAATCCATCTGGGCTGCTTGACTGCTGCCATTGCTTGGATAAGGTGGGAGATACTCACTCTGCCCCTTTCCTTTTGGTGAAATGGAAGACCACCATGTCTTACCATTTGCCCTGAGTTCCAAGGTTTTGTAGGTCTTGCTTATATGCCTCGTCGGTCTGCTTTGCAGGCCTCAAACATTGCAATCTGATCTACTGACTGCCTCTGGAACTTACTACCAGATGATCTCTCCTTAGGAGTTCTGGGCCATTCTATCCATCCTGCAGCTGAACTTTTTATGAGTTGTCTCTTCCAATTAGATAGAGCATGAATTCCTTAAAAACAAGAACTCCCTTGCTTGTTCTATCTGAAACCTTGGTTCTTAGCCCAGTGCTTTGCACAAGAAGGACCAGAATTTTAACAACACCTCAAAGGATTCATATTGCATCAATTGACAGAGTACTTTTTTTCTGTAGTATTTTATTTTTCCCCAGTTATGTGTAAAAATAATTTTTAACATTTGTTTTTTAAAAAATTTATTTATTTACTTTTAGTTTACAACATTCAGTTCCACAATCCCTTGAGTTGTAAATTTTCTCCCCCTCCTTCTTCTCTCCCCCCACCATGGTGGCCCACAATCAAACAGGATCTACAAATACCTTCACATTAAACATTAGTCAGGTTGTAAAGGATTATAACCAATGGAATGAACAATGGGTAAGAGGAAACAAAACAAAACAAGAAAAAGAGAGAATAAGTAGTTTGCTTCAATCTGCATTCAGACTCTGTAGCTCTTTCTCTGGATGTGGATATCTCTTTCCATCATGAGTCTTTTGGAGTTGTCTTATAACCTTACATTGCTGAGAGGAGCCCAGTCTATCAAAGTTAGTCGTCACACATATGTCTTTAATTGTGTACAGATTTCTCCTGGTTCTGCTTTTCTCACTCAACATCAGTTTATATGTCTCTCCAGATTATTATGAGTCTGTCTGCTCCTCATTTCTTATAGCAAAATAGTATTCCATTACATTCATATACTACAACTTGTTCAGCCATTCCCCAATTGATGGGCATCCCCTTGATTTTCAGTTCTTTGCCACCACAAAAAGAGCTGCTATAAATATTTTTGTACATATGGGTAACATGCATTTTTAAAACTTTTGACTTCCAAATTCTCTCCTTTCCTTTCTTCCCCCACACTCCACCATTGAGAAAGCAAGTAATTCAATATAGGTTATACAAGTGTAGTTATGCAAAACATTTCCATATTAGTCATGTTGTGAAAGAACACATAGACCAAAAAGAAACCTCTCAAGAAAAATAAAGTAAAAAAAAAAAGGATGCTTCACTCTGTATTCAGACACCATCAGTTCTTTCTCTGGGGATAGATAGCACTTGGATTGTTGTATTGTTGAGAATAGCTAAGTCATTCACAACTGATCATCTTACAATGGTGCTGTTACTTTGTACACAGTACATTTCACTTTGCATCAGCCCATGCAAGTCTTCCCAAGTTTTTCTGAAAGCATCATGCTCATCTTTTCTTATAGCACAAAAGTATTCCATCACAGTCACATAGAACAGTTTGTTCAGCCATTCCCCAACTGATGGGCATCCCCTCAATTTTAATTCTTTGCCGCCAGAAAAAAGCTGCTATAAATATTTTTGTACATATAGTTCCTTTTAAAAAAAAATCTCTTTTGGGATGCAGATGTAGCAGTGTTATTGATAAGGCAAAGAGTATATATGGTTTTATAGCCCTTTGACCATAGTTCCAAATGGCTTTACAGAATGGTTGCATCAGTTCACAACTCCACCAACAATATATTAATGTCTCATTTTTCCCACATCCCCTCCAACATTTGTCTTTTTCCTTTTCTGTCCTATTAGGTAGTACCTCAAAATTATTTTAATTTGCATTTCTCCAATCAATAGTGAGTTTTAGAGCATTTTTTTTCCATGTGGCTATAAATAGCTTTGATTACTTCATTTGAAAACTTCATGTCTTTTGATCATTTACCAAATGGGGAATGGCTCTTATTTTTATAAATTTACTCGGTTCTCTATATGTTTGAGAAATGAGGCCTTTATCAGAGAAACTTGCTTCAAGCTTTTTTCACAGTTACAATTGCTGGCTATATTTCCTTCTATCTTATTTCCTTCACAGTTTATTCATTTCTCTCTCCCTTTTCACCCTCTCCCTCCTCAAAAGTATTTTACTTCTGACTACTCCCTCCTTCAATCTGCCCTCTCTTCTATTACCTTTCCTTCTTTTATACCTTTCCCTTCCTACTTTCGACAGAGTACATTTTTTTTTCTTTTTGGAGGAGGGAAGACAAGGGCAATTGGGGTTAAGTAACTTGCCCAAGGTCACACAGCTAGTAAGTATTGTGTCTGAGGTCAGATTTGAACTCGGGTCCTCCTGACTCCGGGACTGGTGCTCTATTCACTATTCTAACTAGCCACCCCATGATAGAGTACATTTTAAACATACGTAATGCAATAAAAATAAAAGAAGTAGCATGAAAATTTTATTTCAAAGTAATATTATGCTGTCTACTTGTAATTACTTGTATTTAAGGTACATTTACACAAATAGAAGAAATTATAGTGATATTTAAAAGAATTGTGTCAGTTGATGTACCTGGGCCTTCTAATGTTAACACTACAAGCTTTTTCATTTATTTTCTTTATTCATTTTGAGTCTGCACCTTGCTGTGTCTCTTCTTAGCAATTATTGTAAGGAGTCATGATTTGGAGGTGTGGTGATACACGAAGTGTGTTTGGGAGAACTGTTTGTAATATCAGGATGATTGGATACCTATATGAGGATGCCAAATAAGTCTCAAAAGAGACTCTGGGTAACTCTGACCCCTATTTTAGATATCAGCAGACAATTTTGCATCAAAATTTGGAGTGCAGGTATACCACAAAGGGATCCCCAAATTGCTTGTAATGAGGACGTAGCCCTTCCCTTATCTCTTTATGGCTTTCATGTGAAATGACGGACAAACTTCCTGTAAGGTCAAACCCACTGAAGCGTTTTTAGTCACCAAGCATTTTTAATATTTAGAGGCCACAGCAGTAAGGAAGTGGGGAACTGAACTCAGAATAGGAGATTCAAAAATTTCTTTATGCAAATGCCAATGCAGAACCCGTCCTTCTTCCTTTGTTTATAGCTTTCAGCCCTTGTCTAATTATGTAGCCTCTGGAATTTTGCCACCAGTCTCTTGACCTGGTTTCGGAATCAAATTAACAAAATTATATGGAACACTGATTGTTCACGAGACACTGTGTTAGATTGAGAAGGTTCTATGGGATCATGAAATTCTTGAATACTATCTCTGTGAAAGAACATGATTTTGCTGAACTTTTGAATCTGATCTCTGTCAAAGCGATTTTCTTTAAATACAGGTCTGACTATATTACCCCTTCTTCTCAATAAACTTCACTGTCTCCCTATCCCCTCCAGCATCAGATATAAAAACCTCTTTTTGGTGTTGGAAGTCCTTTATTACCTGGCCTCTCCCTATATTTTCAGTCTTCTTACATCCTACACTCTCCCCACTGTAGGCAGCATTACACCTATGAATAGGACAGTTGGCTAATCTGACATAAAGTCTTTGCTATATTTCTGTGTTCTTGAGGAGACACCCAAATTGCTCCTCTATTACCAGAATTAAGGAGTCAGAGTAGTTGTGTAGGGTCATGAAGGTAGCGGCCGATACCAAAGCCCTGAGGAAGGCATCCTTCTCCCTCTCGTATTTGGACTGCCTGGAGTTCACACACAAAATGAGAAGCAGGGTTTCTTTACTAACATTCACAGACTTTAAATGTCCATCCAGTGTAAAAAGTCCCTCATATTGCTGTTGAAGAATTGAAAGTCCTTGAATGAGGAGGGTTGAATGAAAGAGAAGGATCTAAATAAGCTCTTAGAGACTCAGTAAAGCAGTTACAGAAACCGTCAGATCCCCTTTCCTGAATGGCTTTCTCTGTTTTTCAAAGGGAGGTCTGTTCGTTAAATCTACCTGAGGTCTTGGGCCCAGAGGTTTCTATAGGGTTTGGTTGTGATGAACCTGTGTCACAAGGTCAACTGCATCTGTGACAGTATCTTTTCAGCTAGTGCCTCTTCAGCATGCCTGTCAGATGTGGGCCACTGAAGTTCAAGGATTCCTATATAGGAATTATATATATCATATTCTATTATATATTATATTATATAATATATATTCCTACTTCATCATTCCCTCCCTCCCCAATATATGGTGCAGTGAGTATCCTGCTAGAATGCCCGTATTTAGAAGCATTTTCCTGTTACAGCTATGATGATTTGACATAATGAAATCAGTATGCTGGAATCGCCACATAAATGCTTAGGCACCCATAGCTGGTAATATTCTAAAGAAATGGTTCTCAAAGTGCGATCCATGGACTCCCAGGGGCTCCTGGGGTCGTTTTTGGAGTCCTCAAGGTCAAATTTAATTTTATTGTTATACTAAAAAGTTACTTGCCTATTAAAACATGTCTTCCTTTGCTAATTACATATCTCTGGAGCTACAGATTTTCTCCATATTCTTCAACCAAAACAACATAGTGCAACAGTCTGAATCCAGAAGCAGATAGGAGAATTCAGCCATCTTCTATTAAAGCAGACATTACATAGATAAGCAAAAATGTATAAAGCAATGCCCCTCTTCTGGATAAATTTGTTTTGGAACTTTAAGGTTTTCATAAAAATATGCTATTTATGTTACCTTGCAATGTGTTTATTATTGATATATTTGAATTAATAATTTTTTAAATTATCAGATTTAATTTCAAATACTATATTACAAATAGATAAAACCCACATAAAAACAAAAGCTTTTGGGGGATTATTAGTAAATTTTAAGAGTATAAAGGGATTCTGGGATCAAAAGCCATTCTAAAGACATCTACAAACTACAAGCTATTCATTTATGCCAGTAACAATTGATTGTCCCCACTATGTTAAATTATATATAGAATTACTTCGATGTCCATATGGATAGTCATATTATATGTAGTATAGTTCACATTTGGAAACCTCATTTAGCCTACTTACAAATGACCAGATGAAATCCAACCATTTGAATAACCATTTAGGCTCTTTAGAACAACTGAACCTCAACGTATTGGGGAGGAAGGCTTTTATAGTAAAGCTGATGTTAGGTTACTTATAACTTAAGCTAAGGAGGATGCCATAAACAGTTAAGTGAATACAGCATCAGAAGGTGCCTGTAACATTCTATTTAATGCAAATAGCTTAGAAAAGGAGAGAAAAGTAATTCAAGTAATTTCCACTTGGGCAGGAGTTAGTTAATTCTGGCTTTGAATAGTATTAAATAGTTGTTTGAATTTGGGCATAATATATCTGACCATTCATCGAAGCAGACACTTATTTGCACACAGGCAGGGTTTTACATATAGATTACATGGTGTTCATACTGGGGCATTATCAGGCATTTACAGAATTCATTACTTTTTTTTAAGGTAGCTTTTTAAGTTTCAATGTCATTTCAATGAACTTCAGAGCAGATAAAACAGTCCAGAGAATTTCTTTTAAAATAATTTTATTTTCACAAGTATTAAAGTAATGACTTGCAGTTAAAAGAATTCTAGTTTTAAAATGCTTTAAAGACTCATCTGTTTACTCCAAAAAGAGATATTAGATGCACTTCCCTTCCTTCTTTGCAGAGGTCAGTGTGTGGGTGTGAAAAACTGTATAAAATATCAGACATGGTTGATAGGTTGGTTACATATTTTGTTCAATTGTTCTCCCTTCCCCTATAAAAAGGGAGACCTTTTTATATTTGTTATAAAGGCTGGCTTTCTGGGAAACGGAAGGGAGAGAGAGATTAGAAATTGTAGGTGATATAAAAACGATAATCAATAAAATTTTAAATATCTTATCTGCTTTGTTACATATGACAATATTCTTGAAAGGATATAATTACAAAATTTAAAAGATCATTTGAAAACTAATAAGGATCCATACTGAAATGAAATCAAATCCTGATTTCTGAGTTGCTGCTTTGTAAGCCCCATTTGGACAATTTCACTCATTTATTCTGTTCACACAGAAATACTTTGTGAAGTGAAATCTACTTTATAAAATTTAGGATTTTTTTCACACTGCCTGAAAGTTTGTTTTAGCTTCCCTTTGTACTGATGTTCCATAATGATATTCTTATCAAATTCTTCCTCCTATATTTTCACACTTGATGATTTTTAAAATAATTTTTTTCATTGCTAAAACCTTTTAACACCTCCAGTTACTTAGATACGGTTCATATTCAGAATACTGTATAAATTGCCCCAAGTTAGTAGAATATGGAAAAATTTGGATTATATGTTAATTTCCTTTGGTTCTCTCTAGTACTGTAATTAGTAAAATAAAGTGAGGACCAGAAAAAAAAAACTATTCACCTATTTCCAGTCAATTAAGTGTTTTTTTTTTGTTTCCAGCTCTAATAGTCAATGGGTCTATCAACTAAGGTGGCAGTAATTATCAGACTATTTCCTATAAGCCCCACCTTGAGTTTGTGAAACCTCTCTAAGGAGTCCTTGAAAAAAAATAGGATGGTCAATATATTTAAATTGTGTCTGATGGATTAGGACACGTAGGTAGCACAGTGGATAGAGCACTGGGCCTGGAGTCAGGAAGACCTGTGTTCAAATATGACTTCAGACACTTACTAGCTATTGAGCTAAGGGATTAGCTGGGCAAGTCACTTAACTCAGTTTGCCTCAGTTTCCTCATCTGTAAAATGAGCTGGCGAAGGAAATGGCAAATCAATCCAGTATCTTTGTCAAGAAAACCCCAGAAGGATCATGAAGAGTCAGACACAGCTGAAACAACTGACCAATAACTGTTGGGTTTCTTACTAGAAGCCCCCTCCTCATGCTATATCAATAATTGGGTTTTCATAGTGCAAAACATGACACTAAAAGGTTCTGTTTCTTCGCCCCTGCCTCTGCTCCTGCCCTCATCCTCTCATCCCCAAGCAGGATCATTGCTGCTGAAGTCTAGAGTCGACTCAGTCTGAAAACAAATTGGGTGATGGTTAAGGCAGTGCCTCCACATAGTATGCTCCTAATGATTGTTTACCGACTGAGAAAAATGTGAGAAAAATTTATTTTTCCTAAGAGAAAATAAATAGTACAATGTGTTCCTCCTATTTATTATTGCTTTTAAAATTTCTATTAGCTCAGTTTTAGATGTTATTTTTAAAATTCTGAACTTAACAACCACCAAATAAAATGAACACTTCTATGTACGTAATAGAACAGAAGAAGAGGATTGTCCTGTAAAACCAAAAATCTCTCTTATGCCTGGTTTGCTTTTCTTTTCTGGTATATAGGTTCAACCTGTAGCTTTCAGAGTTGGAGCAAATAGCCCCATAACCTCTTTGCACCTGTTTCGTTTTCATGGATTTGGTCCGAACCTATGATTTCTTCCATGTAGGTATCTTTCAGCAAGGAAACTACTTCCAGTGCAAGGTAGCAAGTCGTCTCAGAGAGTTACTTGGTGCCCTGACAGGTTACGTTATTGTCCTACAGTCACACAGTCCGTATGTGTCAGAGGTAGGACTTAAATTCAGGTCTTTCTAACTCAGAGGCTAGCTTTCTATCCACTAAAGGAGGCTGCCTCTCCATCTGTTTCATGTAATTGTAGATGCAGACTGAACGGGACCTTAAGAGACCATCTAGTTCAGAGGTATCAAAATCCCAGTGCATGGGCATGCAGACCAGCAAAATTCCCAAGTATGATTAAGATGTAATTGGGAAATATATAACAAAACAAATAAATAGATAATTAAATAGATCCAACCTGCTCAGCTTGGTAGTAGGTAGGCGCCAAAATTAAAATAGGCTAAACTTCTCCGGGCCGCAGATAGATCTTTCTTGGCTCACTTTTCAAGTAAAGGTATAATTAATGAATTATTATTTTATTATAATTTATTTTGCAAGTAAACCATATGTCTAAAAGGGAAATTTCAATTCATATCAGTTAATTACATCTATTAAAATTTTTATTTATCATGAAATCACATTAATGTTAAGAAAAACACTTTGCTAAACAGTACAAGTTTTAATACATTTTTCAGGTTTTCCTACTGTTTAAATTTAGTAACCACCAAAAACACAGTAAAAAGATATAACTCTTACTTCTCTCACTCTAGAGACAAACTGATGACGGTTGGTTGCCACAGGTCGCGTGACAAACAGGAGCCTGCGCATTGGTGAGCCACCCACCAAGTTACATGGCAGGCCCAATAATGACTAGTGGCAGGCTGGTTAAGTGGGTCACAGACAAAACACTCATTACATCTTTACCTTCTTTTATATCCTCTACATTTTTCATGGGCCACCCCAAATTCTTTGGCGGGGCCAGAGGTGGCCTGCGGGCCATATGTTGTGCTGGCCAGAAGTAGATAAATAAATAAAGAAAGAAAAATAAAACACAGATCATGTTAATTTGAGGTTTTCCAAGTCATTATGCAGCCCACAGGAATCCATTTCTCTCTGAGTCTGACTCCACCAGTCCAACCCCACCTTGTCTCATTTGTACAAATGAGAAAACTCAAGCAGCCCCCTGGTGATTTTCCCCCAAATCAGGCAGTGACAGAGCTAAGATTTAGACTCAGATCCTCTGATTCCTATTGTAGGGCCCTCTGCATGATACCACCTTGCTTCCCTCAAATAAGTGGCCTTATTTACAAAATGAAAAGCACTTGTATTATTTATCCCAATTGTATTTCTGAAGGTTCTGGACAATAGGCAGCTTGTAAAGGCTCCTCATTTACCATTACTTTTTCACCTACTGATTCAAATTTCCCTAGGTGCCAGTGGCCACCGCAGCTACCTCTGAGGTTTCTTTTTTTTTTTTTGGAGGGGGGAAGGTAGGGCAATTGGAGTTAAGTGACTTGCCCAAGGTCACACAGCTAGTTTTTTGTGTCAAGTGTCTGAGGCTGGATTTGAACTCAGATCCTCCTGACTCCAGGGCCAGTACTCTATTCACTGCACCACCTAGCCACCCCTCTGAGGAGGTTTCTTGATGTGTTTCAAAGGTAGTACAAAAAATGACCACTGCATCAGAAGACAACGGTGTCCAAAACTGGGGATATTGTTCATTGGCACCTTCCTGGAATCATGACCACTTTGGGATGTAGTTTAGTACTCTACACTTTTAAACCATCAAACAAATAAAAATTAAAAATAGAGCATATTTGTACCAGGTTTCAACCCTAAGTATGCACACATCCACACAGAGTTAGCCTATAATTTTGGACAAGGTGTCCCAAAAGTCTTGGTATACTTTTTTCCCCACTTAATAGTATTTTACTTTTCTAATTACATGTAAAGATAGTTGTCAACATTTGCTTTTATAAGATTTTGAGTTCTAAAATTTTTCTCCCTCCCTCTCCTCTCTCTTCCCCACCTCCCCAAGGAAGCCAGCAATATGATATAGGCCACATATGTACAATTGAATTAAACATATTTCCACATTAGTCATGTGAAAGAAGAATCAGAACAAAAAGGAAAAACCATGAGAAAGAAAAAAAAAAGAGAAAATACTATGCTTCAATCTGCATTCAGACTCCACAGTTCTTTCTCTGGATGTAGATAGGATTTTCCATCATGAGTCTTTTGGAATTGTCTTAGATCATTGTAGTGCTGAGAAGAGCTAAGTCTATCAAAGTTGACATTGCACAATGTTATTGTTACTGTGTACAATGTTTACCTGGTTCTGCTTACTTCACTCCACATCAGTTCATGTAAGTGTTTCGAGGTTTTTCTGAAATCTTGCCTGCTCATCTTTTCTTATAGCAGAAAAGCATTCCATTACATTCATATACCACAACTTGTTCAGCCATTCTCTGATTGATGGACATCATCTCAATTTCCAATTCTTTCCCACCACAAAAAGAGCTACTATAAATATTGTTGTACATATGAGTCCTTTTCCCTTTTTTATGATCTCTCTGGGATACAGAACTTGTAGTGGTGTTACTGGATAAAAGAGTATGCACAGTTTTATAGTCCTTCGGGCATAGTTCCAAATTGTTCCCCAGGGTCAGTTCACA
>CM053583.1:258963442-258979605 GCA_028627135.1 Pseudochirops cupreus | reverse complement strand
GGTATCACATCTCACCAGTCAGATTGGCTAAGATGACAAAACAGGAAAATGACAAATGCTGGAGAGGATGTGGAAAAACTGGAACACTAATGCATTGTTGGTGGAGTTGTGAACTGATTCAACCATTCTGGAGATCAATCTGGAACTATGCCCAAAGGGCTATAGATAATTGCATACCCTTTGACCCAAGTAATACCACTTCTGGGGTTGTATCCCAAAGAGATCATAGAAGTGGGAGGAAGACCCATATGTACAAAAATATTTATCGCAGCTCTCTTTGTGGTGGCAAAAACTGGAAACTAAGGGGATGCCCATCAATTGGGGAATGACTAAACAAATTGTGGTATATGAATGTAATGGAAGACTATCGTGCTATAAGAAATGGAGAGGAGATGGACTTCATATTTACCTGGAGAGGCTTATACAAACTGATGCAAATTGAGAAGAGCAAAAACAGGAAAAATTTGTACACAATCACAGACACATCACATGTGTGATGACCAACCTTGATAAACTGGACTCTTCTCAGCAACGCACAGGTATAAGACAACTTTACAAGTCTCAGGATGGAAGGAGATGTCTACAGTCAGAGAAAGATCTAGAAAGAACAGAGTTTAAATGGAGACCGAAGCAATCTACATGCTATCGTTCTTTTCCATGTTGGGTTTTGTTTCTTTTTTCCCATTGTTCACTCCATTGGTTACAACCCTTCTATACAACCAGACTAATGTCCAATGTTAAAGTATTTGTAGATCCTATACTTGATTGCATGCCACCATGGAGGGGGAGAGGGAAGGGAGAAAATTTGAAACTCAAGGGATTCTGGAACTTCATCTTGTAAACTAAAAGTAAATAAACAAATCAATTAAAAAAATCTTCTACTGGGTAAATAAGGCCCTTCATAACCTGCCCCTCTTACCTTTCCTTACACCTTATTTGACTCCATATAATAGTCCAGTGACACTGGCTTTCTTGTTATTCTTTGTAGGAGACAATATACTTCCTCACTCTGTGAATTTTTACTGGTTGTCCCCCATGCCTGGAATGTTCTGCCTCCTCATCTCCATCTCTTGGCTTCCCTAGTTTCCTTCAAGTCCCAGATAAATTTTACCTTCTACAAGAAGCCATCCCTTATTTCCCTTAATGCTAGTGCCTCCCCTCTGTTGATTATCTCAAACTAATCTGTATATATCTTGCTTGCACATAGCTGTTTGTTATCTCTCCCCTTAAATTTCCTAGAGTTCCTTGAGAACAGGGACTGATTTTTACCTTTCTTGGTATGCCTAGTGCTTTGCACAGTACCCGGTACTTAGGAGGTGCTTAAAAAATACTAGTGTACTGATTGAGGAGAAAATTAAAGAAACTAGATGGAAAGAGGCAAATGTAAGATAAGTTCAGTTTTAGTTCCCTGGCATTTGAGGTATGTCAATATGTAAAAGGAGAATTGGAGGCATGAGACAGGAGCTTAGTACATGGATTTGAGTCACATCTACATAAAGAGAACATTTGAACATGTGTGAGATGAAAAAATATAGAAACAGAAAAGCAAAAAGCCCCATGGAGAAGGTAGAAAGAATGAGTAGAATGAGAAGGGGTCAGCAAAGTTAGAAACAGAATAGTGTTGCCAAAGAATAAAAAATCACTGAATCTCTGAAAGGGTCAACTTCCCACACAAAGTAGGACTTCCTGTGTGGTACAGTGGAAAGAACACTGACTCTAAAGGTCAGAACACCTGGGTTCATAATCTTATCTCTGACACTTGTGTGACCTTTGTCAAAGAGCTTAACCTCCATATGCCTTAGTGTCCCTATCTGCAAAATGAGGTCCTTTTCAGTCCTACATTTATGATCCAAAGGCGGAGTATGACATAGGATGTTTAACTTTTGCTGGAATACCTCTACTACCCAACAAAACGGTTCACTGATGTTTGCTTCTAAATGTTTTTTTAACGTTCCCCAAATTTGCTTCTTCACAACTTCCATCTATTTGGGGGGTGGTTCTGGACCTCTTATTTCTTTGAAGTAGAGAACTCCCTGTGTAGAAAACACCTGTAATGGAGTAACTCAGAATTCATCTATTTCTATCACAACCTTTTAAAACCAAATCTCTTATCTTTTCCAAGCTGAAATATCATTTCCTTCAACTTTTCTTCATATGATATGGTTTCTAAATCCAGTATCTTGGATGCCCTACTCCAGACACCCTCTAGTTTGTCAACAAGCTTCCTAAAAGTAATTGAATCTCAGAGCTGAAAAGGAACTTAAAAATCCCCTCTTCTGGCACCTGGGGAAACTAATGGACCCCTTCTCAGACTGTGCCTAAAAGGAAACACATAGGTTTACAAAGGAACCAATTGTATTGAAATACAAATATTTTTAAGATTCACAAACTCTGGGTTAAGATTCTCTTCTTTTTATAGATGAGGCAACGGTGCGTAGCTCCGGGAACTGAATGGAAACCTCTAAGTGTGGTACCCCTTACTCGACACAACCTTTCCCAGGTCTCTCTCCCTGTCTCCTCACTCTTCCTTTCCTCTTTTTCCACTCTACCCCAACCTAGTGTGGAGTTCTACCATGACCTTGATCCGTATTAGCCCTTTCTTTTCTATCCACCCCCCTCGAGAGAAAACTGGGAGGAAGAGAAAGAGCCTGAAGAGAGGAGCAGGGAAGAGGAGGGGCTGGGGATGGGGCACGCTAGGCAGCGGGGATTCCGGCGCCTGTGAGCGCCAGGCGGCCTACGCGTCTGGAACGTGGACGTCAGCAGGGAGACCGATTGTCTAGGTAAGTTAAGTGCCCGCGCGAGCAGGGGCGGGGCCAGAGAGGACTGGGGCTGGCCTCGCGAGGCGCGCGCGCTAGCGGGCTGGCTGGCTGGGCCGGCCGGGCGCAGGCCCACGGAACCAGCCGTAGACCGCTGGGGGACGGATTGACGCATGCTCCTCCCCCTGGCCAGGGAGCCTGGGCCGGGTGGGGTGGCGCGCGGCGGGAGCGCGCTGCTCCCGCTGCTGCGGCGGATTTAACATCATCGTTCAGGCTCTGCGAGTCTTATGACCTTTGTACTGGGAAAGGCGGCCGCGGGACTTACCCTTAAAGGTCACACCCCTCACCTCCACCCTCCCCAAGTTTATCTCCTGTCACTCTTAACCCCGGGAGCCCCAAGCCGAGCTCCACTCATACCGAGCCCCGGAGCCCGACTCCTTGCCCTTCTCTGGTCTCAGCTGCCGCCGCCGACGCTGCTGCGGCTTCTCTGTTGCCCTCACTTCCGCCTGAGCTTGAGAACCTGCGCCTGCTGCCGCTGTTCTCCAGGAGCCCTCCATCTGCCCCCCACTGCCCTGCGCCGCACGCCAGTCCCACAGGAAGCATGTTGCCTAACACCGGGTAAGGGGCCGCGCGGGGGGAGGGGCGTGCGGGGGGAGCCGACCGCCCCTTTACATTCCCGTCCTCGACACGGACGGAACACGGAGACGCGCAACACACACCGACACGAACCTGACATCCACGTGGAGACCCAGAAACAGTGCACACGAACACAACCCAGAGAGACGCAACACAGATACACGATGCACACACATGCAACCCAGAGAGACACAGCACACGGAGACGCAGATACACGATGCACACACATGCAACCCAGAGAGACACAGCACACGGAGACGCAATACAGATACACGATACACACACAACCCAGAGAGACACTGCACACGGAGACACAATACAGATACAGATACACGATACATACACAACCCAGAGGGACACACAGCACACGGAACCACAGTACACAACACAGATACACGATACTCACGGAGACACAACACAGACAACACGATACACATGGAGACACGGCGACAATGCACACGGACACAACCCAGAGAGAGACACAGCACATCGAGACACACGGAGACACACAGACAGCTCGAACACTACTGGCCTGAACACCCCCTCCAGGATACCCCGTCCCCCCAATACATAAACACAACACCAGCCTGTACGCTCTAGACCATCCCCTCTCACACACACACCCTTGTCCCCTTCCCCCAAAGGAGGCCTTTTTCACCAACACACATCCTCCCTGTCCCCTTCCCCCCTAATGCGGGGGTGACTTTTTGCAAAGCCCTCGCCCCATCTGGAGTGACGGAACCCCCGCCCCCAAGCGGGCTTATCTCTTTACGAGCACTTTCCTGAACTCGGGAGAGACTCTTGTAAAACCCAGTTTCCGTGTCGGTCTTTTTACAAGCCCACTCCATCCAAACCGGGTCCTTTTGCAAGCCCCTATCCCCCCAAACAGGAATTACATTTTTTTTACAAGTTCCCTCAAATGAAAGTGACTTTTACAGTCCATTGTCCCACCCCCACACGGAAGGAACTTTTCTGTAGTGGGGGAGGGGAGTGACCTTGACCACTCTTCTCTTCTGGAATTTACTCCCACGGGAGTAACTTTTACATATTATGACTCCCAAAAGGAAGTGACTTTTATAGCAAAAATCTCCACTTTAATAACGTTTTTGCATATCCTCTTCTCCAAAGGGGATCGATCCTGTGGACAACTTTTTCATCGTCCCAAACTCTAAACTGAAGTCACTTTAAAAATTAACTTGAGGGGTACTCTCAGGAAATCAAGGAGCCTAACGTCTTTACCAAAGGGCTTGACAGCAATGAAGGGGAAAGCCGGGCTTTAAGTGTTGCTTGAAACTTCCACTCAGAGTGATAAAAGTTTAAATTCCAACTCAAAGAACAAACTTTTTTAAAGAGACATTTCCAGGGACATCCCTTTCTATGTTTTGGGGGTCTTCTACCATTTGGGGGGCTTTCAAGACCTTCATGTCAGTATTCTTGGTGATCTTGGCTACATAGCTACTTTGCCTCCCCTCCGCCTTAGGAAAGCTTTGTGAGATCTTTATTTAGGTGAAAGGTTACTATAACCACTGGTATGCACAGCGGCACATTGTTCATTATGATCTGTTTTTGGTCAGACCTTGTTTCTCCCAGAATTCCAGAATGTCAGATTTGGAAAAGACTTCAGTGGCCATCTAGTTCAACCTGCTAGTTTAAATTATTCAATTCTTGAATAATTTTTAAAAATTCTTTTTTCTTAAGTAGTTTTTAAAATTCTGTATTATAAAACACTTAAACTTTAGATATTGTGCCCTGAGCTAAATATTTGAAGTGCTTATGTTATTGTTAAAATAATGGGATTGAGGTGCATTGTAAACATCTAGCTCTGATTTACTTTTTAATATCTTAACCAAGTTCCACAAACATCCTTGTTTTAGCTTGAAGTTTTAATAACTTTCTGCCTGTATTGATAGTTACTAACTCCTCTTGGAACATGGGAAAAGTTTATTAGTTATGTAGACTAATTAGTTAATTAGATTTGTAGACAGACTATAACAACCTGAAATACTTCTGTATGTTCTTTCCACTTTTTATTTGGTTAAGAGCTGTGATTTCATGCATTTCATGCAAGGCAACTCTTCATATGGAAATTTCGTTGGTGAATATTGGTAATACCACAGTTCATCTGCAATTTATGGTGTGAATCCTGGAGCACTGAAAGTTTGAGACTTGCTTATGCTCACTAACTAGTATGTTGCAGGAGTAGTACTTGAACTCGGGTCTTCTTGATCTTAAAGGCTAATTCCTCACTGCCCAACTATGTGAGGCTGTCTCTCTTGGTTAACATTGCTAACTTTTAATTCATATATTTAATTTTTATGACTACTAATGACCGTTTCGAAATATTTAAAGTTTTAATAGCTAGATGAGTGTTTATGCTTTCCCTTCTAAAAAGGCAATCTGATACTTTTATTGCACTTATGCACATCATTGAACTCTAGATTAGATGTTTCACTCCTCTGAGGACAGGAAAATTTAGAATTGGAGTTGAGAAATTATGGAGGAGACTAATTAGACACAAGAACCAGTTCTAGAAATTTTGGACTTCAGACTCCTTTGATGAACCACTGAGCCGCTTTTACATTCTACATAGAATAATTCAGAATTCTTGTGTTTTTACAGGGTAGAAACAATTTAATAGACAGTTTTACAATGTAGAGACAGTTCAATAAATGACTGTTTTTCATGAGTGAGCTAAGAATATATCACAATAAGAAGCGATTGTTATCTAAGCAACTGTCATTTAGCAGACAGGATGTACCCAAGTGAAGACAGAATGTTAATTCACAGGTGAAAGTAATAACACTTTGAGCTTAGAATTTAAGAAAATATAAATAGGGGCAGGTAGGTGGTGCAGTGAATAGAGCACCGATCCTGGAGTCAGGAGGCCCTGAGTCTTCAGACACTTAACACTTTCTAGTTGTGTAACCTTCGGCAAGTCACTTAACCCCAATTGCCCTGCCTTGCCCCCTCCAAAAAGACAGAAAAGAAGAAAACGTAAATTAAACTCTGCTTTCATTTCATTAAAATTTATTGACCTAATTTTAAAACACATTTGGAAGTGTTAGGCCCATTATCACTTAGTCCACGAGCATTCAGTAAGCGTCTGTTGTGTAACAGGTACTTTTTTCTTTTATTAGCTTCATTGATTTTTATTTTGGAGGGGGGAGGGCAAGGCAGTTGGGGTTGAGTGATTTGCCTAAGGTCACACAGCTAGTAAATGTGAAGTATCTGTGGCTGAATTTGAACTCAGGTCCTTTTGATTCTAGGGCTGGTGCTCCATTCACTGTGCTTCTTAGCTGCCCCATCTTCATTAATTTTTAATTTCAATGAAAAATTGAAAAATTTCTTCTTAAGGGTTATTCATCTAAAATCTCAGAATTAGCTTGCAGTTTAGTGTACTCATTTAAGTCGTAACATGCATTTTACATAAGGGTAACTAAATTCCTTATATTAACTAATGTTTTTCTCCTGTTTCAGAAAATTAGCAGGATGTACTCTTTTTATCACGGGTGCAAGCCGTGGCATTGGCAAAGCAATTGCATTGAAAGCTGCAAAAGATGGGGCAAATATTGTTATTGCTGCAAAGACTAGCCAGGCCCATCCTAAACTTCCAGGCACTATCTATACTGCTGCTGAAGAAAGTGAGTTTTATTATGGCAGTGGCCTTTTGCTGTAATGTATTTAAAAAATGAACTGGGAAGCATCATCTTGAGAATTTAATCAAAGCCTTCCGTAGAAATAAGTAATCGTATGTATATGCTGATTTATGTTTAGAAAATCAAGTCATTTTCCTCATAGCAACATTGTCAGATAAGTTATGCTTAGAGAGTTTAAGTGATTTACATATATGATAAGAGCTGCTTGAAACCAGCTCCATTATGCTTTCCATTATACTATCCTGTCTTTCCATAACATTTGAAAAGTGCTTTAAAAATATATCTCCTAATATGTAATTGTAAATGATCAAGGTTGATCCTGAGATGAGATACAAACTCCCTTCCCCTTCCTTTGCAGATGGCATTGATGTGAAACACAATTCCTTTCATGTTCAGCAGTTTTGCTGAACTGCTTTTTTTTTTTAAGTTGTTTGTTAGAAGGGATAGCTCTCTGGGTCGGGAAGAGGTAGGATTTTATTTAGAATTAAAGATGATATGGAACAAAAGATATCACTAAAAAGTATAATTGAAAAAAGATCATGATCCCATCTACTTAAAGATGGATGCCTGAGTTTTTTCAATTTTAAACTCCAAGTTGAAGAATGTATTAATTTCTTCTGAAATTTAACTGATTTCTCTATTCTCTTTAAAGTAGGATTGACTTTTACTGCTAATCCTCCTAGGATAATCCTTTTGTAAGATGAGGTCACTAGTAAAATGATAAAATCTACTTGACTATATGTCTCTTTTTTTTTCTAAGGAAAAAATATGAATGCTTTTCTTGTTTTTCCTTTCCAGTTGAAGCTGTTGGAGGAAAGGCTTTACCATGTATTGTTGATGTGAGAGATGAACAGCAAATCAGTGATGCGGTGGAGAAAGCTGTGCAGAAGTTTGGCGGTAATTTCTTAATTACTTGTTAAATGTTGGCTAAACACAGGGATGTAGCTAGAGCATCAGGAATCATTGATTCATAGGACTTTTTAAATTAGAAATTTTGTAGCATCCCTAGAGTTAGGTATAGCTTTTCCCACCTTCAGTACTGCTTCAGAAACCTTCAATTGTCCCCTATTGCACACAGGGTAAATTTCAAACTCCTTAACTTGGCATTCTTACAGTCCAGCTTTTACCTCCTTTCCTACACAGACCCTCTGCTTTTTGAAACTGGTTTCCTCCTTAGTCCCTAAACATGCTTTCCTTTTTTACCTCTGTGCCTTTCTGCCTGCCTGAAATACCTACCTTTCTTTCTTCTCTGTGTATTGAAATCTTATCTGTTTTTCAAGGCTTAAATCCCACCACTTCTCTGATCATCACTGACAGAATTAGTTTTTCACCTCCACTTTTCTAAATATTAATAGTAATAACTAATATTCATACAGAGCTTTATTTCCAATAATAATAACTAATATTTATAGTGAGCTTTCTTAAAATAATAACTCATTTATAGAAAGCTTTCTTCACAGGGATCCCTGAAAAAGGCAGTTCAAAGTATTATTCATACATCATGCATACATCTATTCATATATGAGAAATTTAGCTACAAAGTGATTAACTTGTCCAGTAAAAGATTCTGACTCTTAAATCTAACACCATTTCTGCTGTTATTGTTTTGTTCAGGCATTTCAGACATGTCCAACTCTTCATGACCCTGTTTTCTTAGCAGAGATACTGAGGGGTTTGCCATTTCCTTCTCCAGTTCATTTTACAGATGAAGAAACTGAGGCAAACAGAATTAAGTGACTTTCCTATAGTCACACAGCTACTAAGTGTCTGAGGTCAGATTTAAACTCAGGAAGATGAATCCTCCTTATTCCAGACATGACACTCTACACTACGCCACCAAGCTGCCCCAACCCCAAAACATAACACACACCGTTTTTGCTACACCATTTCAAATTCTGATAGCACTTAACTTGGATCTTACTTTGTGCTGCATTGTATTTGGGTTTTTTTGGATGTACTTATATCTTTGTCTCTTGACTGTATCATAAGCTCCATGTCTTGTACTATTTTTTTACTCTCCCACAAAACTTAATGGGGGCCTTGCACAAACCGAGGTACTCAGTAGTTATTGAGGAGTAGCAGTGATAAGGAGAGATACAACTTTGAAGGTTAGAGAAGAGCAAATATGGAATGTGCCTCAAATGTGAGGCTGTCCCCACAGGTTCTGTGCTGCCTGTTCAGGCAGTTGCTTTAGAGCCATTTCCATGAATTAGTGGTGGGAATGTCCAGGGAACTGAACTAAAGTTTCAAAAACTAATCTGAGATAAAAGATTCCTAATTATACCACTGACCAAAAATAAAAATTCTCCATTTGAAAATTAAATTGGTTCTCTAGAAAGAATAAAGATTAACACATGCAAATTCTGTTTATATAGGAAGTATATTTCCTTAGAACATGGTAACTTTGAAATATGTGCCTAGGGCCGTTAAAACCTTTAGGAAATAGAATTAATAGAATAACTTAATTTAAAAATCTCTTCTCCAAATTAAGGGGGACATGATGAGAGAGGGGTACAAAATGAGAGATAGAAGGTTGTAATATTTCCGTGTACTTCACATTTTTGTCTTTGGTTGTGCCTGTGTACCTGTCTTTGTGGTATAGTTTGTCCCCTGCAGGGAAGCAGCTGTCTCCTTTCAGAATATGAGACCCAAAAGTGAAAAAAAAAGGCTTCAGCATTCCAGCCTATAACAAGAGGGAGGGTAGCATTATACCCTTGGGCAGAGGGTAGGTACCTGCATTATTAGGTACCACTCTGGGGATCTTTGGATACCAAGAAGGGAGCAACTTTGAAGTGTGTTTGGGGATCAGTGGGGAAGAGGAGGAGGCCCAGCAAGTAAGAGAAGGTCAAAGAAAAACTAGGCCCACATAGGACTTTTGTGGTTCTGTTCCGCTGAAAGTCATTTCAGTGTAGCTTTAGTTTAGGTAATAGACATTAGCTTATTTACCTTACTATTTTAATATGGAGTGTCCTGTGTAAGTCAGAGCAGCGGTCACATATGTGTTCGTATTAACTTGAACCCATGTAACTAGTGGTCCAACTAGGTGTAGATTTAGTAGTAAGATTTCATCTTACTCAAAGATGGAGTTTAAAGCATTAAAATGAGATGTTTTATTTTAAAAATAGGAATTGACGTTTTGGTAAACAACGCTAGTGCCATCAGCTTAACCAACACACTGGAAACTCCTACAAAGAGAGTAGATTTGATGATGAGTGTCAACACCAGAGGAACCTATCTTACGTAAGTGGGGAGAGGAGAGGTGGTCAAAATCTCCAGGTACTTTCTTGGAGGGAATGTTTTAATTGTGCTGTTTTTAAACCTGATTAATAGCACTGTGTCAAATCATTTCTGTCACCTGTCCAAGCTAATGAAAGCTTAAACATTATGCCAAGAATGAATGGTAGAAGTTTCTTCCATAGATCTATTGAGGTTGATTGAAGTTTTGCTTTCTTATTCCAGCGGAACTTTCCATCGGTATATCAAAGGTCTCTGGGCTTCTGAGTCAAATTTCTCTAGGTATAGTTAGCTTTAGATCAGTCTTTATATACATGGATGACTTTGGGGATGATTAGCATCAAACTGTCGATCTCAGTCTCTTTGCTTTTGGCCACCCGTTGCAATTTTGGCTATTTTGGTCTGCCACTAATTGAACGACACGTGCTTAAGGAATGCAGATAAGCAAAGCAAAACCTAACTAGGAATGTCAGTCTGATGATGAGTGAGGAGGGAAATGCATTCCAAAATTAAATGTAAATAATTTAAGAATTACTAATTAATTAAATTTGCCAAGCAACTGCTTTGTTAGCACATAGATTTGACTTAATTGTGCATATCACTTGCGATCTTTTCTATTTTGAAAGTGACTCTACTGATGGTGTTTGTATATTTATGGAGCATGTATTTGCATGATAGGACTGACCACAGTAATAGATTTACAAAATCTCCAACATGAAAATTATACTTGAAATTGTTCATAAGATTTACATGTTGTTCATTTGTCTTGCATATTGGCTTTATGATCAACATATGTATTTTGTTGAAATTAAACTCTATATCTTCTGTGAGAAGGTGGCTTCATGCCAGTCTGTGCCGCTATTGACACTGATAGTACTTGTCATCAGCAAGTCACTGATGTATAAATGTATAATACTGTATTATAAATGTATAAATAGTATAATAATATTCCCTTCCTTTAGTTTGACACATGACTTCTACTTTGACTCCTCAATGTTATAGGACTCCTAATTTAATTACGCCTGTTATTTGCATGGTGGTAAATTTGGCTTCAGTGCCTGGGGTGAGGCTGTCACAATCCAAATCCTTCGCACTGGAAACTTTGTTTTACGATTAGATGCTTAGTTTAGCATGCAGCATTGCCAGGATTCTTGTCCAGAAAGCAACTGAAACAGTGGTAAAGAAGTCAGCTTGACACATTGATTCATTGAACTCCCTTTAGTCCATCTGTTACTGCAGAGTTTCAGCCTTATATAGCTCCAACTGTTGTTATTTTGCAACAGTTTCAACTTTGTGGTTCCAGCAAAAATTTTGAGTCCAATTAGTAAGAGGCCTAAGTTTAGTTACTACTGTATGTCAGCAAAAAGAGCAGTTATTGACCTACAATAGGGCCTTCCTGTTGTTTCAAAGACTCTGAAAATACATGTTGATTTCTTTGGTGTGTAACCCAAATGGTGTTATTGCTGGGTCACAGGGCTTGTACGGTTAATAACTTTTGGGGCGTATTTCCAAATTGCCTTTTCAGAATGTCTGGACCAGTTCACAAACACAGCATTGAATTAATGTATATATACATTTAAACTGTGTTTCTGTTAGTGGTGATGTCACTTAACAGTGATGAGTTCAAATTTTGACTATACCTGATATTTGGAATTAAAGGTGCATGCAGTCAGTGTTCATTGGGGAGAAGCTATTTTTTTTTTTGGTCTCTATGAAAAACTGTCATGGTGGGTCAAGTCCATTAGTACCATGCCTTTAGCTATATTCTCATCTCTAGCTGTATCCAAAATATGGAATCATAGGCTGTTTGGTCCATCTTAGTGATAACTCTAGTATATCTAGGGAGAAAAATTTTAAAAATTTAAAAATACGAAATTCCGTATCTTGACAGGACAACAGTACAGAGATGTCAGTGTGGATTCTTCCTTAATCTTTGGCTGAGAAAATGATTCAGTATTTGGGAGAATACCATATCACTGATTCTTATTTAAAAAAATTCTTTCACTTCTACTGTTACTCTTTGTTTCTTCCATCACCTTCATTTTTTAATCTATTTCTATACCCTTTTTCTTCTCTGCAAATCATTGCTTCTTATAAAGAATGAAAAAGACAGAAGGGAAAGCTAACCAGCACATGTACTGAGTCTAATCATATATGCTGTGTTACACACTTACAGTCACCCACCTCTGTAAAGGAAGGGGGCAATTCTTTCTTTAAAAGGAAATTAAGTTACTGGGAGCAATCACTTCCTATTCCAGCTATTGTGTCTAATATTGAGGGAATCTGAGTGGGTGCCAGTTTAGGGAGTGCTGTTGGACTACTTAATTGTGTGTCGACAGCAGATATCCATATGATGAATGACAGTACCTTTTGCTGTACTCAAAACAAGTTAGTTTTTATTTTCCTCAAGTTCTTGCTTTCCATGATAACTGGGACAGAAAGAAGTGAAATGACCTGCTCAGATAATATAGTTAATAAGTGGCAGAAGATGAGCAAACAGTGTATCTATATTGATGCTATACTTAATGCTTTTTTCTGCTATACCATACTGCCTGTCTAAAATGGCTAGGAAAGACCAGTAGATTACTCACTAGATTTAGACTTGGGGTTTCACTAGATTTAGATTTAATTTGAAATTTACCATAAAAAGTTTAACTTAAAATTTGAAGTTTACCATAAAAAATTTAACTTAAAATTATCTGTACTTACATGGGAGTCACCCTAGCATATTGCTGAATTCAGTAATCTTCTCCATAGAGTTCCATGTTAGGAAAAGGTGCATACCCTCCCTTCCTTTACCTGTCTGAGAGAATGACCCTTTGGTTTGTGGCTGGAGGGACATGGGCTTGTATACCTGCTTTGTGTACATTACAGCCTATCTAGCCCTTCTAAAGGGTATATCAGTACTTTTGCCATCTGTACGTCTGGTTTCTCTGCTGCAAAGGAAGCATATGTTTACACCATCTTTGAAATAAGCATTGTGCACTTTTGGCAGTTGCACCGTCAGTTAGCTTGGGAGTTCAGTCTTTGAGAAGAAGAAAATGAAGGGAGAAGGAATCTCTTCTCAACTTTTAACTCCATAAAATAGATTAATTAGATCCTCAGATATGTAAAAAGTCTATATGTGGTTATATATCTTGAACGTAGAAAATATATAAAGTCTTGCATTTTTTTGATCTGATCTTGTATTTTTATTATTCCAAAAGTTGATTTCTTTTTTGTTTTTTTTTGGGGGGGGTAGGACAATTGGGATTAAGTCACCTGCCCAAGGTCACAGGGCTAGGTTTTTTGTTAAGTGTATTAGGCCAGATTTGAACTCAGGTCCTCATGACTCCGGGGCCGGTGCTCTGTTCACTGCGCCACCTAGCCACCCCCCAAAATTGATTTCTTATCCTTCACTTGAGTCCCTGGTGTTTAGATTTTTAAATGTATGCTTTCCCCTCCCCACAGTAGACACTTCCTTTCGTTTTTTTTAATGCAAATTTTAATACAGAAGAGCATAGATTCTTTTTTTCTACATATTTAAGTTAAAAGTAGCATTAGTATAGAGAATAATGCTTATTCTACAAAAGAGAATGTAGTTGTGAAAAATGCACCTGGCCTAGTGGAGATGGGGGTAAGGGATGTATTGTTTGACAAATCAAAGGGAAGCCTATTTTTGTGTTGTAAATCAAATGGGTTCCTTTCTTTATGAACATGAAAATATGATTTTGCAACCTGGGTTAGTTTTTTTCCCCACCAGATGTTTTGAAGTTCACTTTCTCTCTTTAAATTAAAAAGTGGTCGTGATTGCTTTCTCCCCAGTGCAACTGAAGCATACTTGAAAATCATACATAGTATACACATAAAAGCTTGTGCTTGCAATACAGACTTTGAATCTTGATAGTTAAAAAAATAATAGCCAACTGACAAAGGATTTTTATGCTTTTAGGAAGAAAGAACAGATGCTTATTTGAAAAAAGAAGTCTAGATCAAAGGCATGGAAATAATTGATTGTAAAATATATGGACCAATGTGAGAGAGGCTTAACATGGCTTAATTTTTAAAAATTGAACCAAATTTCTATCATAGCATGAATAAATTGTCTTTTCCTAGGTGCTGAATTAACTCTTTCACTGCATTGGTGTCTTATTTTGTAAATTACAGCTTTAGTATTGCATGATTACTATACACTGTTGAGATGAAAGAATTCACCATAATTTAAAATGTACAAGGAGACATATATTTTTGGACATGATCATTGTAGGAATTTGTTTTGATCAACAATATATATTTCTTACGAATGTTTTCTTTTTCACTTTTTTATTGTTCGGTTGGGAGGCACAGTGAGGAAAAAAGGCAATAGATGCTTGTAAAAACAAATAATTTTAAAACGTACCATACAATAGACAGATTGCTCCCTACTAGTAGTTCAGGTAAGGTTTGTCATATTACAATGCAAACTCCTGAAAAAAAAATAGAAGACTGGACATAGCATTATGGAACATGTTATAAAATAGTTTTCTTTTTTTTTTTAGGAATGTAAACAGTTCAATAATAATAATAATATAGATAATATTTATCTATTATTAATTATTAATTATTAATATTTATTATATTATAAATAAATACTATTTAAAATAATAAAAATAATTCAATAATAAGTTCCTTATGATTTCTCTTTCCTGTTTACCTTTTCATGCTTTTCATGAGTCTTGTATTTGAAAGTCAATTTTTCTTTTTAGCTCTGGTTTTTTCTCAAGAATGCGTTAAATTACTCTGTGTCATTGACTGTGTTAATTTTTCACCCTCGTTGATTACACTCAGTTTTTCAGGGTAGGTGATTCTTGGTTTTAATCCTAGCTCCCTTGACCTCTGAAATATCATATTCCAAGCCCTCCCATGCCTTAATGTAGAACTATTAAATCTTGTGTTAACCTGATTGTGTTTCCACAGAACTCAAATTGTTTCTTTTCTCCTTGACCTGGGAACTCTGGAATTTGGCTATAATATTCCTAAAAATTTTCCTTTTGGGATCTCTTTCAGGAGGTGATAGTGGAGTCTTTGAATTTCTCTTTTACTCTCTGGCCCTAGAATATCAGGGCAGTTTTCCTTGATCATTTCTTGAAAAATGATGTCTAGGATCTCTTTTTGATCATGGTTTTCAGGTAATCCAATAATTTAAAAACTGTCTCTCCTGGATCTCTTTTCTGAGTCAGTTGTTTTTCCAGTGATACTTCACATTATCTTCTATTTTTTTCGTTCTTTTGGTTTTATTCTATAATTTATTTATTTCTCATAGAGTCATTAGCTTCCATTTGCTACATTCTAATTTTTATTTTATTTTTAAATTAACTTTTGTTTATTTTTAGTTTATATCATTCATTTCAATGAGATTTTGAATTACAAATTTTTTCCCCATCTTTCCCTTACTCACCACCCCAAAACAGCGATCCCACTGTATACCCCCTCCCCGAATCTGCTCTCTCCTATATCCTCCCCCATCATGCCTCTTCCTTTCTGGTAGGGCAAGATGGATCTCCTTACCCCAATGCCTGTATATCTTAATTCCAAGTTGCATGTAAATAATAATAATAATTATACACACACACACACACACATACACACACACATACATATATATATATATACATATATAGATTTTTTTTTTACATTTGATTATAGAACTTTAAATTCTAGATTCTTCCCCTTCCTCCCTTGTCCCCCACCCCCACTGGAAGGACAGGTAATTAAATACAGGCTGTATGTGTGTAGTTACACAGAACATCTCCACAATGGACATATTGTGAAAGACTGACTATATTTCCCTCCTTCCTATCCCGCCCCCCGCCTTGTTCTATTCTCTACTTTGTCCCTGTCCCTTTACAGAAGTGTGTGCTTC
>CM053583.1:258946421-258962942 GCA_028627135.1 Pseudochirops cupreus | reverse complement strand
CGGCCTCAGACACTTGACACAAAAACTAGCCGTGTGACCTTGGGCAAGTCACTTAACCCCAATTGCCCTACCCTTCCCCCTCCAAAAAGCAAAAAATGATAATAATATTTATATAGTGCTTACTATGTGCTAAGTACTTTACAAATACTATCTCATTCAATCCTCACAACAACCCTGGAGGTAGGTCCTATTATTGCCCTCATTTTACAGATGAGTAAACTGGGGCAAATAGGGCTTAAGTGACTTGCCCAGGGTCACACTGCTAGTGTTTCAGGATGGATTTGAACTCAGATCTTCCTGATTCTCGCCTGGTACTCTATCCATTGTACCACCTACTCTCTCTTCCTTAGCTCCCCATCTGTCCCTTTGCCATTTATATTCTTAGGTCTTCCTAACTCTAGGAAGAAATTCCAGGAAAAAAAACAAACAACTTTCCCTTCCATCTCATATTCTGTCTGGTTACTGTCTCATCTCTTTTTTTCCTTTTTACTTGTCTATTTCTTGAAAAAGTTGTCTATAGCCAAAGCCTCCACTACCCACTAAATCCTCAGACATTTGAATTCTGATTTCCATTCCCACCATTCTTCTGAAACTGCTCTAATGACCCCAAAGACCTACTTGCCGCAATCCTTATCCTTTCTGATCACTTTGCAACTTTTGACATAGGTGACCACTACGCTCTACTTTCTCTTCCCTTGGGTTGACCTCACATTTGCCTGGTTCTCATTATGCTGTTCTAACTGGCCCCTTCTCTCCTTCACTAGCTCTGCATACACTTCCTGACCCCTTAATCCAAGTGCTTCTCCTAAGGGTCTGACCATAGCCCTCTTTTTGTCTTTCACTTGGCCATCTTACCCACCTCCAATCTCAATCACTACCTCTATGCAGATAACCCCCAAATCTATATCTACAGTTCTAACCTCTCTTCTAAACTCCAGATCTTCACCTCCATTTCCAACTCTACCTCCATGTTTCACAAATACATTGAACAGAACATGTCCAAAGTCAATGCTTGTTCTCCCCAAATCTGTTCCTCTTTCTGCCTTCATTATTTTGGCCAGTGGTACCACCATTCACCATTTCCTGCTATGTTCACTGCTTGGAGTCATCTTTGTCTCATCTCATCTTTTGCTTTCTATATCCCATCAGTTACCAAATCCTAATGATTCCATCTCCAGGACAATCTCTCACAGCTTGTCTCATTCTCACTGTTTCAAATGCCACTGTTCTTATACAAAGTAAATCATGCAGAAGCAGGAAAACTATACACAGTAGCAACAAGGTAAATAGAAAAAAACTAGTTACAACAAAACAATCAAAACAAAAATGCTGTGAAATTATAAGAATCAAAGAGATAGGAGAAGGTCCCCTTCTCACTGCTTTCACCTGGACTATTATGATAACTTCTTAATGATTCCCCTACCTGCAGTTTATCCTTCTTTCAATTCACCCTGCCTGCTGCTGCCAAAATGTTCTTTTCCTTTATAAATTCACTTAAATGTGATCATGCTGCTCTTCTGCTTAGAAATTCATTACCTACAGAGAGAAGTTCAAACTGCTATGCCTTGTATAATATAGCACAACACCATCTTTCGGGTTTTATCAAGGGAGCTAAGTGATGTAGTGGGTAGAGTGCTGGGCCTGGAGAAAGGAAGACTTGAGTTCAAACAGTGCTTAGTACAACTAAGTACAAACACTTAGTAGCTGTGTGACCCTGGGCAAGTCAGTTCTGCCTGCCTCATTCCCCCCATCTGTTAAATGGAGATAATAATAGCACCAATCTCCCACTGTTGTGGTGAGGATAAAGTGAGAAAGTATTTTTAGATTGCTTTGCACTGTGCCTGTTCGACCTTGTGTGCAGTGTTCCACACCTGTAAGTGCCCGCCTCTGCAAAGAAGGGGCCCTTCTCGTATCTCTTGTTTGATTCTTATAATTTCACAGTATTTCATTTCAATTGTTTTACTGTAACTAGTTGGGCTTTTTCCTGTTTACCTTGTTGCTACTGTTTATAGTTTTCCTGTTTCTGCAAGATTCACTTTGTATAAGTTTGTATATGTCTTCCTAGGTTTCTTTTCTCACCTGTCTTTTAGAACCCAAATCAAATGTTGCCTTCCCTCATCCACCATCCCCTCTATCCCTGATCAGCATCAACCCTAACCCTTAGATACTACTTTGTTTCATTTTCCAATTCTCTAATTCACTTGTCTTGTAGTGTTGTATATTATAGCTATCTGTTCTGGCATCTTATCCCTTCACTAGACTGCAACCTTTCTGAGAGTGATGACATGTTTTATATTGGCTTTAGTTCCTTTAGAGCGCCATGCTCTGCATTAAGCACAGTGGGTGCTTAATAAATATCGAACAATTTATTAGCAACAATTCTAATTTAATCCGAGCCCTTAGACATTTCCATTTTAAGAACTCTGATAAAATTTGAAGCAGCCCTTGTATACGTAGTGTACAGATTTTTAATTATCTACTATTAGACCACAAAACATCAGAAAAAGGCAGGTAGGTAATGGCAATAATGGCATCTTGCTAAATAAGCTTGATAACACGAGATTCTGATTGTTCTTGCTCTTGGATTTCAATTGAATTAATATTTATTATTGAGAGCCTACTATGTGTTTTTTTTTAAAGCCTTAAACTTTTCAGAAATCTTTAGCATGTGGCACAGTAGATATAGTGCTGAACCTGGAATTAGGAAGACATGAATTCAAATTTGACCTCAGACACTTATTCACTGTGAGATGCTACACAAACCACCTCTATATGCATTGGTCTCCTCATCTGTAAAATGGGAATTATAATAGCACTTACCTCCCCCTGTGGAGGTGAGGATAAAAGGAAATAATATTTGCAAAGTCTATATAAATATTTGGGGCAACTAGGTGGTACAGTAGATAGATTGTTGGACCTAGAGTCAGGAAGACTCATCTTCCTGAGTTCAAACCTGGTCTCAGATATTTACTAGCTGTGTGACCCTGGGCAAGTCACTTAACCCCGTTTGCCTCAGTTTCCTCTTCTATAAAATGAGCTGGAGGAGGAAATGGCAATTCATTCCAGCATCTCTACAAAGAAAACCCCAAATAAGATCACAGAGAGTCAGACACAACTGAAAATGACTGGAAAAAAACACAATATAGATGCTAGATACTATTACATATATAAACTCAAGATACTGTATATCTAGAAGGGTCAGTAGAGATCATACAATCCAATTGCATCATTTTTAAAAATAGGAAATTAAACCCCACAAAAGGTTAAGTGACTTGCCAAGGGTTACTCAGCTACATAATGACAGAATGAGAAGTCAAATCCAACTGATGACTCGGGCCAGTGCTCATTCTACTGCCCTGTACTGTTTCTCTATTATAGGATCTTTCATTTCATCAGTATACAGACCTCTCCTGTTAGCAAATTCCCTGTACCAATGTAGATCAGGGCAGTTAAGTGGCACAGTGGATTGAATACTGGGCCTAGACTCAGGAAGACTCATCTTCCTGAGTTCAAATCTAGCCTCACATGCTAGTTGTGTGACCCTGGGCAAGTTACTTAACCCTGTTTGCCTCAGTATCCTCATCAGTCAAAACAAGCTGGAGAAGAAAGTAGCAAACTGCTCTCTATCTTTTCCAATGAAACCTTAAATGGGATCACAAAGAGTCAGACATAAATGAAACAACTGAACAACAACAACGTAGATCAGCAACTCTCTTGAAGTTTTCAATCTTAGGAGATTTACGTGGATCACTAAGATATTTAGCACTTTGTCCAGCATCCTACATTTATGTCAAAGGCAGGGCCTGAATCTAAGGTGTCCTGATTCTGAGGCCATCTCTCTTTCCATTGCTCCATGCCACCTTTCACAACTGGTTTAATGTTGTACTTTAGATTCTTTGGTTTATTTTCATAGTGAGCATTAAGAAGTCTCTGAGACATTTTAATTCATTTATCCAGGCCTGTGATTTCAGTGGTGTAGGGGCCATTGAGTAAGGATGAAGTGTGTAAACTCCTTTCATCACTGCAGATTGGCAACTATTACTGACTTAAGCTTTTAAATTGTCACCAAGAGACTAATTAACTTGCCTGTGGTCAAATAATAAGCACATGCAGAGGCAGAATTTGAACCCAGGTCTCCCTGATTCCAAGTATGCCCTCTATCCACTGTGCAAGGTTACTTCTGTGGTTATGTGACATTAATAAAACACAAAATAAGAGCCTTCGTGATATATGAGATGCACAATCAGCCCTGCTCACTTTGCTGTCCCTAACATTGACTCTAAAGGCTGTTTTGTGGGACAGCATTGTTGTGTTTCAAGATGTCTGTACCCCAAAATATATAGATGTGCCCCCTCAAGGACCCCTATATTATCTTACCCTATTACAATTCTAATATCTACTTCCTCTGGAACCCTTTCGCATTTCCAACCCATATCTCATCTTGACCTACCAATTTCTATAGTTTTGTTAGTTTTGGGGTATAATAGCACCATTGAAAAGAAGGAACCAAGCATTTTTAAGTATCTATTTTGTGCCAGATACTATGCTAAGTAGCCTACAAATATTATCTCACTTGATCCTCACGACAACCCTGGGAGGTAGGTATTATTATCTTCATTTTTCATTTGAGGAAACTGAGGTAGGTTAAATGACTTACTCAGGATCACAGAACTAGTTAAGTATGTGAAGTCTGATTTGAACTCAGGTCTTCCTGCATCCAGGCCCAGTGCTTTAACTACCACAAAACCACCGTTTTAGAGCTTCAAGGATCAAGAGTTGAGTCAGGGTGGAAGAGGGGGAAGGAGAAACTAGTGCTAATGCTCTGAGATTTTTCCACCTTAGTACATTTTTATGTCATCTACACCCTTCATGACTTTGTAAATATCTCTCAAATTGCCCCTCAGCCTTGAATTCTCTAAACCAAAGAGTCCCCATGTGTTTTTGTCTACCTTCATAGACCAATTCTCCCATCCACTTTATCATTTTAATTGTAAGGTAGCCAAATACCTCAACCATGATGTGAAATCAATGCTTTGAATTGCTCCCAGAAGGAAACTGGTTTCATGGATCATTTCTATAACACACTGAAGACCTTGGTAACCTCAGGGAATGATAACTGACCAAAACTCACTTGGAGAAAATTAAGGAGGCAGCCAGTCTGGGTCAGACAATTGATTTTTATTTGCAAAGTGATCTGAAAATTATTTATAGCCAGATACTGTTGACTTTGCAGAAGAATTACATTCACCACTGGATTTATCTTGGTGGATTATAATATTTTTTAATGCAATGGTGATTACATGAAAGAAAAATTTTCTGGAGCCTAAATCAACTTAGTTCCTTCCCCCACCCATATTTCATCTCAGTTCATTCAATTAATAAAATGTACAAAAATATATACTAGGTCATTACTATATACAAAAGGCCCTATTAGACATGATGAGAGAATATGACTGTAAATAAGGCATGATTCCTGCCTTCAAGGAGTGCAAAATATATTGGGGAAGATAATCGAAATACCAATGGTAACATGGCATAGTAAATAAAAAGAGAGGTTTAAAAAAGTCAGGAGAACTTTCAGTTCCTGCCTCTGATGTACATTGGCTATGTGACCCTAAGAACCTCTTTGGCACTTAACCATTCAGTCTTCGGGCAATGGAAGTTGCAGAGTGCTTGTTGATCTGATTGGTAGAGGAAGTTTCCTCATCAAGTTCCCCATATTAATGAAACATTCCTTTCCTCCTTCCACCTCAAAAAAAAGAAAGAAAAAGTATTGGCAGGAAAAGCAGAGATAAATCTTTGCATTGGAGTGATCAGGGGCGGCATCATGGATGAAGTGGCTTTTGTTAAAACAATCCCCCGATTTCTCTCGTCAACTGTAACTAATGGGACTAGCATATATTAGTCACATTTTCTACAATTATTAAAGTTAATGGCTCTATTAAGGCTTAGCCATTTTTGATAGATTGAGATTTTCAACAAGAGAAAAAGAATGTTATGAATCCATAATTAGCAGTAAGTTAATTAAGTATATGTGCTGAATCTCTTTCAGACTCTCTGTTCTTCAAGAAGTTTGTGTACATATGTGCACACATGCACATACAAATACACACACACACACATACACATACTCCCTATACCTTCCTGTCTTCCCTTATAGAGCAATCTCTGATGCATTTCCCAAACAAGTAGGTATGACTTGGAAGCTCCAGCTGTGTCTACAAGACCTGATTGTGGGCTCTAGAAAATAAAAGCTATGAGAAGAAAGGAAAGAAGGAAGGAAAGAAGGAAGGAAGGAAGGAAGGAAGGAAGGAAGTGAAAGGAGGAAGGGAGGGAAAGAGAGAGGGAAAGAAAGGAGGAAGGGAGAGAGGAAAGAAGGAAGGAAGGAACAAAGGAAGGAAGGAAGGAAGAAATTCTTAATACCAGGAGTCCATGTAACTATGGACCAGTACCAGTAACTATGTTTTGTTATATTTAGTTTTCTTTGTAATTCTCTGTATTTTATTTTGTGCATATTAAAACATTCTCCCGAGAAGGAGTCCATGGGATTTGCCAGATTGTTGAAGGAGTCCATAAGACAAAAATGTTCAGAATTCTTTTTCTAAATGTGTGCTTTCCTCTCTTAGACAATTTCTCAAAGTTTAGAGAATCCAGAGATAGAGGTAGAATGACCTGTCTATTTCCATTGCATCCTATTTACAGATAACCTCTTTGCCTGGGAAAGAAAAGTCTGCCTAATTCCTATGACTTTCACTAAACTTGTCCTATAGATGGGACACTGTCCCTCAATTTCCCTCTCATTTTCTAGGGATTCAACTGAGAGTGGGTGAGGTGATGGCCTATAGGAAAAGTCTCTATATTTTTACCAAGCACAGCTCCTGCTGATGCACAGGCACTTGTGTGTGTGTGTGTGTGTGTGTGTGTTTGGACAAGAGAAGTCCCTTCAGAGATGCCCTTAAAGGACCAAGTTTTTGTACAATATAAAATGCCCAGGCCATCCTTGTTGCTGCTGGGTTGTGACTATGACCTCACCTCATTCCCATTCCAGAAAGCCGGTCAACAGCAAATTCAGTATCCCCCATCCTTAAGGTCAGAGACCTACTCTACCCATTAGAGACAGGGTTTCAGGTAGGGAATGAGTGGGTTTAGTCTAAATGAGAGCAGCATCTTGATAGACAGGAGGGACATCATTTGACCTGGGGAAGAGAGTGCTTTCTAGGCAAGGCTGGGTGAGGGACTAGAGGATCACCCCTATCTCAGGGTTTTAAAAAATGTCCATAGTAGATTAGTCATTTGGGGGGCTGGCTTTTTATGTGTACCCCCAGTATATAACCTTGGCATTTGTCTTATTTGAGATTCCTGCTGTGAAACTGAATGAACTCCTTGAGGATTTTTATATGACTGTGAAGAAAACAGATGGCTCGGACTTTCTGGCCACATCCCTCCATGCTATCCGCCGTGGCCTGGATCGCATCTTGAAGAATGCTGGCGTTGGCTTCTCCATCACCAGTAACACCTTCAGCTCTTCCACCAAGAAGCTCAAGGAGAAGCTACGAGTGCTGAGCAAGGCAGGGATGTCTGGTGCCCGCTCCCGAAACATTGTTTACTTTTCCCTTTCAGATGAGGAAGAGATGTGGCGGACTGGGTGCCTTGGGGATGACAGCCCCATTGCTCTCCTGTCTACTGTGGTCAAATACAACAGCCAATATCTGAACATGCGGACCTTGCAGGAACATGCAGACTTGATGTATGGTGACATTGAGCTGCTCAAAGACTCTCAGAACCGGCCCTTCTTTGCACGGACAGATAGCGTGAAGCGAGAGAACCGGGTCAATGCCACCAAAGTGTGCTATGGGCAGATCTACCATGAACATTCCAAGGGCCACAAGCTGTGCCCCTATTGCCTCCTCTATAAGTATATGTACATTCATCGACCACCAACCCAAATGGAGGCCAAGTCCCCTTTCTACCTGACGGCTCGGAAAGAGATCAGTGGCATGGGAAATGTGTGGTATGAGGAACAAAGGATGGGACTCCGGTCTCTCAGGGGGGTTGTCCCAAAGCTGGCCAAAAAAGTCAAGCTTGAAAACTGTGAGAACTTTACTTTTGTTTCATTCACACAGGCATGTAGGAAGTTTGGTTCACTGAATTGCTATTAATGAGTCTTTCCCCTTTCCACAAACTACTGCCTTGCCATCACTTCTATGGCAGTGTGGCATAGTGAATTGAGTGCTAGACATGAACTTGAGACCTGGATTCAAATTCCACCTCTGAAACTTATTAGTTGTGTGACCCTGGGCAAATCACTTGACATCTATGAACCTCAGTTTCCTCAGGTGTAAAAAACAGCCCTCACAGGGCTGTTGTGAAAACCAAATGAGATAATGTACATGAAACTCTTTAAACCTTAAAGTGCTATACCAATGTCAGCCATTAGCATTATTAAGTGAGAAGGGTTGGAATTGGGAAGACAGGAGAAGGTGACAGGGGCATCCACACAAGTCAAGGTCAGGACCAATTCAAAGTATTGAAGAAGATGAGTGCATCTCAATCTGAGGCTTAATGATAATCAGCAGAGCCTGCTATTATTCTGATTTTTTTTTTTGCCTTTTTAAACCTATCCAAATGTGTGTAAGAATATATCATATTATTAAGACAATATATATTATTTCACATGCAAGAATTTTACAAGAGCGAGGGAATTAATTTATATAGTGCCTTTTTGTGCAGCTTTTTTTCACCTAATGAAACTTAAGTAGTAATTAAAAAAAAAAATCCCAATAGCCCAGTAGCTTTCTGATGTTATAAAGAGAGTACATTGCTTTCAAATTACACACACAAGAAGGAAATGGAAACTGAGAGCGGCAGATGCATTAAATGGTTCCTAGAGAAAAATTGTACTTGACACTCCTTTATATTTTGTTGATGGATAACCTCATTCTGCAGAGCAAGCAGCATTGCCTGATAGAAGGTCCTGAGGCTCTGCTGAGCCTTGGTGATGTCACTATAGGACTCTGCCCCCACTGTTCTGGTGGTAGCAGGGGCTGTCCCTTCACTGTCAGCAGAGACACTTTTATGACAAAAGATTAATGTACAAAGAGGGTTCTTCTGAGAACATTTCCTATGGAATATATGATCTGTGCTCTCACGAGTTCTCCCCATGATAGTGGCTTGGAGTAAGGGATCTGTGATCAAAGCCTGAGAGCTTGAGAAGGAGAAGTGCCTGTTTCATTCTTAGTAGCACATGGAGGTTATTTCCATGAGAACTCATCTCTGAGTGGTTATTGATGCCAGGTGGCATAAAGATGACTCTCTAATGTGTGGTAATTTACACTGGATTCATGCAATTCTGAAAAGTCTTTCTCAGACTCAACCAAAATAAATCCCTAAAATTTAGGGGTTTTATTATCCTTTTATTGAGGGAATTTGTTCTGTGAAGTTTGGATTCAGGCAAAGGGTCACACATGAGGACCTAGAAGGCCACATGTGGCCTCAAAGCCACAGGTTCCCCATCCCCACCCTAAACCCTAGAGCAGCGGTTCTCAACCTGTGGGTTATGTTCAATTTGTAACAATGAAAATACATCCTGCATATTAGATAGATTCATAACGGTAGCAAGATTACAGTTATGAAGTAGCAACGAAAATAATTTTATGGTTGGGGGTCACCACAACATGAGGAACTGTATTAAAGGGTTGCAGCATTAGGAAGGTTGAGAACCACTGTTCTAGAGGAAAAAAAACCTCCCAAGCATTGCTGAATAAACAGCCTTGGAAGCTCTTCATTTGTAAAAGTCAGCTTGTCAAAAAAAGGTTATTTCATCCTTCCAGGCTTGCACCCATGCTTGTGATACAGTGGTTTTTATATTTGTTTCCCATTTCAAGCATGCCAGGCAAAAACAGAGGCAGAAATTAGGAGATAAGCATTGTGACAGCTTATTCCTAGCATCTGAATTTACATCACATGAATAGGAATCAAGCTGATCACAATTTAGTATAAACACATAGAGAGTTTTCTAACTTTTAACTGGCTTGAGGCCAGAAATTAATTGAATGGAAGTATATTCAGCTTTGGGTAATAATTTCTCAAATGATTTTTTTTATGTTAGAGGCAGACCACTACATCCTTGTGTAATTAAATGATTGTATAATTCCTTGTAGCTTCAAACACCATTTCTAAAAGCTATTTACTACACAAAGATTCAAAACTTATTCTCGATTATGTATAGGTTTTTAAAATGATCTTATTTTTATATCTATCATGTCTTTACTTGAGAGAGTCAGTCACTGAACCTCTTGCCTGGATGAGAGAAAGATCCCAGTCAACACTGCAAATGATCCCTTAAAGGCTGAATATCGTTTGCCCTTTCAATTCCTTTTAGAATAACAAATTGAGTTTACTAGCTTCTCTGCCTAGAATGTCGATGAACTTTTGCATTTTCCCATGCCTTTATCAATATGTATATTTTGGATTGTGGGGCATGCCCTTGATTGTCACACTCCATCCGCACTTACAGGCTGATTCTTCATGAGTTTCTCTGGATGGATGGAGGGAGGGAATAAGGGAGAGAAGACAGAGAGAGAGAGAGAGAGAGAGAGAGAGAGAGAGAGAGAGAGAGAGAGAGAGAGAGAGAGAGAGATCCCCTAATAGCCAACCTTCTGGTGATGAGTGTCCTCAAACTTAGCTACACTGATGTTCTTTCACTGGACTCTTACTTGAAGTCTATTTTGCCCCATAGAGCTAGGATTTGCCCTCTACCAACATTGTCTATAAAAACTCTGAATCATAGAATATGACCTTAGTGGAGTATTTGATTTGTAACGCAATCAAATTTGCATCTAGATGGCAAATGTTCTTCATACTCAACATGTAACTGAGTACTATACACTGTCAAAAGGTATACTTTAGTACTTTTTAAGATTTAGATTCATAAGAGAATCTCTTTCCTTTTTCTTCTTATTTCTACTTTCCTTTTGTTTATGAAATAACAGAAGATACTTTGTTTTAGAGCAAATTTACATTTCTGCCATGGATTTATTCTGTTTGAATTATAGACCACACCCAAAGTCTAGTCTATTAACTTTCTACCTTACAATAACAGGGCCAGCCTTAACTTGGAAAGCATAAAAGTTAAGGGGGGCCCTGTGCTTCTCAAGGCATGATTTTCACTAAAAAGCACCAGGATCTTTTCTAATGTTATCTCATTTACACATCTCAAGGAACAGCTCTGATATTCCTAGTTGATTCGTAGCTTTTCTTAATCATCTTTATATTCATTACTGATCTCACTGCACCATGGTGTTTCTGTAGAAGGGAGTCATCAATCCAGCCCTGTTACTGGAACCAAGTTATTCTGTTGGAGTTTTAAAAATTATTAATGTAAAGTCTTATCTTTGTTAATTATCTATTTGGAGCCTAAGAATCCATTCAAAAGATTTCTGAAGTGAGTAGGAAGTATCAGGGTAATCGAAAGGAGGATTTTGCCATCTCTCCTAGAATGAGAAAAATGCATCTAGTATCCTAAATTTGTTGCTTGTCTCCTTTGGGGAAATGACCAGATTCTGCTGCCATGAAGAGATGGGGATAAACAAAACTATACCTTCAGTATCCAGAAATGTTTTAATACCAACTGGATGAGAGAGAATAATTTTTTCTTCCATATTGGCTTAATTGGGCCATACAGTCCTCAAAAAGAGTTTGGTAGAAGAGTATCAAGGATAAAGACACAAGAATTGATTTTGGGGGGGGAGTGGATATCACCATCCTCCTGTCCTTAGAAAGGAAAAATCTAAGTGATAGGGCAAGAAATGGCTCCCTGAACCCAGGATGACCTATTTTTTTTTTTTGGTATTCTTGGGCTTGACGAGAAATGAATATCAGTGACTCTCAGTTAGTAAATTTTTGGCGTCTATTGGTTTTGATATAATAAAAACCCATTTGAGAGAAATGGCTGACATTGGCCTGACTGGTCACATCATAAAGGTCTTGTCCTACGTGGTCTTGTCTTCTCAATAGATTACCATATTGGTTCTAAGATGGGTTGAAGTATCTCTCCCTGGGCAATACAATTATCAAGGATCTTTTCAGAATACCTAAAGTGTTAATATAAGTTTTAATCCATTACTTTTCCAAATTAAATTCCATTGAATTCAACAATTGTCCTTAACTAACACTGTAGAAGTTAGATAAGACATTGTTCCTGCCCATTTAAAGTTTGCGATCTGATAGGGAAATACAACACATTCAGAGACGTGCAAATATGTAATGAAATTAGTCCTCTTATATATTGGGCTGTCACTTTACTCACATAACTTCTTTCTTAGAATCTAATTTACCTCAAAAATGTCTGTGTTGCAAAGATGATAGAATTTTGCCTGATATAGTTCAGAGGACTTGTTTCTTTTGGTTCTGCTCTTAAAGCAAAACAGACTTCTGCCGCTTTTAAGTCCTTGTACTTTATTCATAGCAAATAAAACCTATGGATCAGGAGCTGAGCTGTCAAGTCTAATTGTGAAGCATTTTAAGTAGTCAATTCCTGATACCTCAGATTCAGGTAAAGGTAGGGAGAAGGCCACAGAAGGTGTTTTGAAAAGCATTTATTTCCACTGGTAGGTAAAGTTGGAAGGAGAGACATTAGTCAAGGAAAAGGAAGCGTACTGGCGTTGTTTAGTCGTCTTGACTGTGTTGGGTTATTAACTCTGGTTTCCTTAGATTTGAATTATCAATAAGTCAGTTCTGACTAATAAGTGGTATCTGTTCTGAAAGACCTTGAAGGTCGTGCACCTGTGAACTCACTAATTTGGTTTTATTTATAACAACCACGAATAATTTCCTTTGAAAAACAGTCAGCTTGACTTAGTGGAGAGAAGACTTTGGAGTCAGGAAAATGAGGTTTACTCTAACTTCTGCCAAATTCTAGTTGTATGACCATGGGCAAGTCTCTTTAATGACTTCTCAGTGCCTGACACACTACTCTAAAATGATAATTTGCTGAAAAAATTGCTATTCTGCATTAACTGAGGGAGTTTGGATCATATGGAAGATACCCTAAAGGTCATCAAGACTAATTCCCTCATATTACAGTTGAGGAAACTGAGGCCCAAAGAGGATGAGTGACTTGCCCAAGGCTTCACAGCTCTTTAGTAGCAGACTGGAAACTTGAATACAGATTTCTTGAGTCCTAGTTCAGTGCTCCATCCACTGTACTACATGGCCTCTTTTTAGAGAAAGATGATGGCTGTTACATCCTACATCTTTAAAAAAAAAATTCTGGTCTGGTCTTTAAGCTTCATTATATCTCTAGAAACCTTAATTTTAGTTTTCTCTAATAGTTATAGTGACACTGGGCCTATTGTTGCTTCTTAATGGTAATGAGCATTCAGAATTGACTCCAGATTGTTGAAATGGCGCCTGGGGCATGATGTCAGGTTGGCATAGGCGTTGCATGTTTCAGAGCTGAAAAATTCTTTGACTGTGGCCAGATGCCTTGGTGCCTCCTTAACTAATTCTCTACACATGATTCTCAAGGAATAAAGTCAGGGAAGACATCAAAGTAAGGTCTATTTATTTCTTCTGGCTCTCTAATTTATGGTCCGAGTTAAGCCCCAGGACTGCGAACGTCAGTTAATCCAAATTATAGTCAGATAAAGAGTGATTGAAATCGTTCACATTCATAATATATAGAGACATATACATAATGTGTATGTGTGTGTGTGTGTGTGTGTGTGTGTGTGTCTTAAATAGCACAGTATTGTAATTTTGGGGTGGTTGTTGTTAAAGGCATATATTAAATCACAAAAAACAAGAAAAGCCATTTGTTTGTTCAGTCAACATTCTTAATTGAAGTTATTTGTTGCACTTCTCAGTCTAAATCAATCATCTTTATTATAACCTAAGGGTTATAGTCTCATTTTGATACACACGGTTTCCATTACCGTTAATGGTAGTTATGTGAATAAATCCCCTTTTACTGAGATGAGAATATGCTCCTAAGTGCTTTATGGTAAATATAACTGGTTTTATTAGTTTATTTTGTGTTTTAAATATTTAACTTGGCTACCAGGATTCATACTTTCTAGAAGTAGTACACCACTCTAAATGGCATCATTATGCATCTTGCACTAAGATGAAGGGGCCCCATTTCTCTTAAAAGTTCAATACTCTGATCAATCTATGCGTTCATCAATGTGAGTATATTCCAGGAAGGAAGGAAGGAAGAGGAAGGAAGGAAAGAAAAATGAAAGAAGGAAAGAAGAGGAAGGAAGGAAGGAAGGAAGGAAGGAAGGAAGGAAGGAATGATGGATTAAGAGGCCATGTGCCAAGCACTGTGTTAAGCTTCTACAAATATTATCTCATTTGATCCTCAAAACAACTCTGGGATGTAGGGGCTGTTATCTTACAGTTGAGGAAATTGACAGATTAAGTGACTTGCCCAAGGTCACACAACCAGACTATGTCTGAGGCCATATTTAAACTCAGGTCTTTCTGATTTAAGGCCTAACACTCTACACCAACACTACACTCTGCACTGTACATAACTCCACTACACCAACTGGTTACCTCTTCTAGCAGTGCAGATCATAAATCTTTTCATGCCTTCTCATCCTGTGTGACTCTTGTTCTTGTCTTCCCTTAAATAGTCTATAAGAGATCCACACCCAAAATGGTAGCATCTTTCCTCTACTCTCTTGACATTATATGGCTATTAATAGAGCACAAAATCTATTCCCTATCCCTACTTTCAGGACATAACCTCCTTGACTCCTTTTCTGGTCCCATATCTCTTTATTAAAGTCTCTTATGCTGCTATTTGGTAATATATGGCAGTCTACTCACCCCAAATACTTCTCCATTTCCCTTTGGGTGACTGGTCACCTCCATTCTTTAGAAACTGTGCTTTTCCATGTTTTGCAACCATCCATCCATACAGTATCACCAGAAGGATATTGGTGTTGGACAAAAGTCTGTTTTTTTTTTCTCAAGGGAAAACTTGGTTGGAGCCATTAAAAGCACTGTGAAATTTCCCAAAGATGAACCAGCCCAATTTTCTCCACTTCAGTTTTGGACCCAGCACTATCTGCTTGTCCAGGATATTTGTTCTGATGGACCCCCTCTATGATCTAGTCACACAAGTACATAGGATAAGCCATTTAATTCTTCCCAGGATGCATAGTTTGGGCAAATTTATTCGAGTGGTTGTTGATCTTGTGTAGGACACTTTGCAATGCCCAGGTCCTTGAATCAATCAATATGATGTCATCTATAAACAGGAGCACCTGGAGGCCCACCATCTATAGGATATCCTTCAATTTGGACTCTGAACTGGATGTAAACTCTTTCCTGAGCATATGTCTCCCAGTTTTATGCCTTGTTTATATTAATGTAACCAATTCTTTCCTCTCCCCTTGAAAGATCACACTAGAGAAGTTTGTTGCATCTTTCAAGGAATTGTGTATGGTCTTTATGTATGCATGGGACTACTTATTGGAAGAAAGCTTTTAGAGAGGAATTTTGCTATATTAAATATTATGCTTTTGTATAATCGACAAACAATAATCACAATGGGATTTTTTTCCCTCTTCACTTAGTGAACTGTGAGCCTGTAAAAATATGATTTGCTGTGGAATATTGTTTGAGAAGTGCCTCTTTCTTTTTCATACCTTCATCAAGACTAACTTGCATACATATGTACTCAAAAAGATTTATTCGCAGTGGGAAAGTACGTGTACGGATTGGGAGTTGGTATTTTCTTGATTCCCTTTTTTAAATAAAGGAATCAGATCTTTTGGGGTTTTTTTTTCCCAAGGCTTTTGTAGTTGTCCCTTTCAGATATCTTGATAATCAATTCCTCAATATCCTCAAAGTTGTGATGCTGCGTGCACAAACCTCCTCTATGTAAGTTTGGTCTAATTCAGCTACTCTTCCTATTTTTGTTTTCTTTAATACCGTTTCCACTTCTACATGCAGCACATTTGGAACTCTGATGATAGCATACAAATCTGGCGTTGATGGAGAGAACAGTTGGTTACAGATCTTTTCCTTTTCCTTGTCCTTCTTCCAGTTTCATCCTTAAATGCCTTTGGGAGAACCTGGCTACATCAGGTCTCCCACCAAGATTTCAATTAAACTTATTTTCCCCTTCAGTCAGTTCTCTCTCTCTCTCTCTCTCTCTCTCTCTCTCTCTCTCTCTCTCTCTCTCTTTCTCTCTGTCTCTCTCTCTCTCCCTCTCCCTCTCCCTCTCTGTCTCTCTCTCTCTCTGTCTCTGTCTCTCTCTCTCTGTCTCTGTCTCTCTGTCTCTCTCCCTCTCCCTCTCTCTGTCTCTGTCTCTCTCTCTGTCTCTCTGTCTCTCTCCCTCTTCCTCTCCCTCTCTGTCTCTCTCTCTCTGTCTGTCTCTGTCTCTGTCTCTGTCTCTCTGTCTCTCTCCCTCCCCCTCTCCCTCTCTGTCTCTCTCTCTCTGTCTCTGTCTCTCTCTCTGTCTCTGTCTCTCTGTCTCTCTCCCTCTCCCTCTCCCTCTCTGTCTCT
>CM053583.1:258929347-258945921 GCA_028627135.1 Pseudochirops cupreus | reverse complement strand
GCATTTTCTGTATTTATTTAGTGTAATCCCAGAGACAAGTCTCCTTCTCATTGGCTTTGCTTTCCTTTATGTTACTAAACCAGAATTGATCACAATAATTAAGAGCTCCTGTGACAGAAGCTTCCCTTTTTTTCTCTAAAGCTCTAACTCATGGACTTGCCTTATATGGGGTCATGTCCTTCCTGGCAGGCAGCTAGAATAGCAATTCTGTCATTTACCTTGTTGGACTTTCCATTTTTTTTTTCATAATGGTATTTTTGGCCATTTCTTTAAGGGGGATTGAGAAGAAGGAATAGAAAGCTTTGCAGAGATTGGTTTTTACTTTAATTACTGAGCACTGACATATTGTTCTGTATTATTCTGTGTAGAACACCAGAGATGGCAGTGTAGTTACATTAAGCCTACAGGGAAAGACTGAGGATTAGCAGTAATGGTGGGTATGTTTTTAATGCTATCCCCAGCCTCCTCATAGCCATCAATATTTCTGTTCATTCTGAACCACAGTTTCCCTCTTCTGATTATTTTCACCAAACTCTTCTGTTCTACTTTTTCTTCTGTGTTATGCTTCAGACTTGCCCTTTTCTCTAGGAAGTTTTATGAGTGGCTTTTGTTTTTATATTATAATCATTTACGGATATCTCCCACCAAGGCTCACTCCTCATCCCTGGAAAATGAACTGTCTCTTATAATGAAAAAAAGTTAGACTGATTAAGTGACCATATCTGAAAATGGATGCAACATTCTACACTCATAGTCCCCCATATCTTTGCCCAGAGCAAGAAGGTATGTTTCTTTGAGTATTCTCCAGGAACATCCTTTAGCTTTTTTCCTTATTTAGAGTTCAACTTCCTTTTAGCAATCTTTTTATTTACATTGTTGCAATCATTGTGTATGTTGTATTTCTCATCCTGCTTATTTCATTCTGCATCAGTTCACACAGACCTTCCCACAGTTCTCTTATTTCCTAATATTTGTCATTTCTTACTGCACAATATTTCTCTGCATTCATAAACCACAGTTTGTCCAAGGCTGACCCATTTTTAATGGATTACCTCTAAAATAAAAGGAAATACTTCTATGAAAGCACTTAAAAAGTCATGTAATTGTGGATTTATATTTGCATGTTCACAATGTTGATTTAGCATTAACATCCTATGTGGGTTCATGTTGTGGTTTTTGTGGCATGTTATGTTTATCCTGATGAATAAATAAATCTTGCAAAAGACAAGCAAACCCAGACGCATTGCAAGAAAAGTCCTATTTATGATGTTCCTTGAGGTGCTAAATGAACCAAACAAAAAAAATTCATCCTAGTTAATCTTGTCATAATTTAAATTTGTTCAATTGCATCAAAACTTCAATTAAAAGCATCACATTTTTTAAAACTTAAGATGAATATAAAGAACCCTTCAAATGGTATTAGTGAAGTCACACCAAGTGGGAACACTTATGCCTTGAGTAAAAAGTCTCCTTTCTATCAAAGGAGTTGGGAGGAATACAGTTTAATTATAAATTATTCAGTTTTGGAAAAGACTTCTTATTTCCTATTATCTTGACTTTCTATCCTAACTAATACTGTAGAAGAGAACCCTTACATTGTAAAAATATTACTGAAAGATAGTTCAGAAGATTTGTAATTTAAGTCATTTTTAAAGAACTGTATTTGCACCATGGCAGAGGTATGTTCAGTAACAATAGCAACCATTTATGCCTTAGCTAAATCAAATTCATCACACAAGGGTTTTTTTTTTTACTGTAGTATATTTGCTATTCAGTTCTGCCACCCAACTTTATTAAAGCCAATTTAAAGAAGATTCACATCAAACCAAATCCCAATTTATCCTCTATGTTCTGAAAAATTAGCACAGAAAAGACCGGTATATGTTCCCACAAAAAGGTGACCATTTCAAATACTAAATATTTTTCTACACTAATGTCTTCCATAGTCTTTTATTAGAAAGGTTATTCCACCCATAATGAAATGGGCTTTTGATAATCTGTACTAAAATATAGCAAATACAAATTACAAACCCCAAAGCTACATGCTTGTAAAGTTTACATTCTCAGTTAAAAAGCAAAGGGTTGTACTCTGTGTCCACTCACATGAATGTCATTTTCACATTGGCACCAATAGAGGGAGCTGCTTTAATTTGACTATATAACATTCTATATACACATCTGCAAGTACTTGAATGGAACAGTCATATGTTTAATTCCTGTACTTTCATCTTGTGTTTATTTGAAGGACTTCATACTGAAAAACCTGAGCACAGGGATTCCAATGTGTAGATTTTAAGAAAACAATAGAAAATGAGCGAAGGAAATTTTTATGTTCTGTGTATGTCCTGAGAAATCTCCAGATGTCTAATTTTGGTCCTTTGACTCCATATTTATGTTTCAGGTTGCATTTCTCATGCTTTCTAATTCAGGATATGACTTTGAAAAGAGATTGATTCAACAAACCAGACTCAATTATGTTGAATCACATTTTGGGGGATTTTTTCTTCAGGTGAATAACCAAACTTAAGAATTATTGAAATTCAATTGTTATTTTGGCATTGAAGGAACTTCGTAACATTTAAAACTGTTTAAAAATGGAGTAGATCATGTCCTGAATTTAAGTAGTGGCTAGATGATCAGGGAAATTGGAGAATGGATTCCTTATTAATCTACTACAAGGAGGGTCTTGTTAGTACAAGAGACCTTTAAGGTCCCTTCCAACTCTTAAGATTTTCTATGATTCTGTGAGTAAGTACATTTGGCATCACAACAAGGCCCTACTTCAGGCATCCACGTTTCATTTAAGATGAAGAAAGATGATGTGGTTTTTTTCTTCCATATTCAGGTATCCAAATAATTCATGAAGTAAAGTACTATTCCATTACTGTGTGTGTGCTGATGATCGTGACAAATTATGTCAGTGTCAAGTTCAATTCATGTTCAGCTGTTACTTCTCCCAGGTCAAAGTTGTTGAAATGACCAATAGTAGAGGATGGTTGAGATCTTATGGAAAAGCACTTAAACCCATTATCCCAAATAACTAGCGTTTCAGATGCCAAATACCTAAAGAAAAGTAATCATATCTTTATAGTATCATTCTTGAGGGGTTAGGTTGGCAGAGAAACAGTGTTATATCTGATTTTAGGTAAGAAATTCCATTATTCAGCCTCCTCTAGCACTGTGAAATAAATCTCATTTAATGCTGCATTATCCATTTTCCCATGGAATAGGGGAATGTTAAATTTCCTATACTTTTACCCATCCATCCCTGCCACTTTCTTAACAAAGGGGAATAATGAGGAAAGGCAATAGCATGCGGTTTTGCAGCTATTCAGTTGCATGAGCCACAAGTATTCTAATTCAAATTCTTATGAATTATATTAGACCTATTTAGAGGCAATTACCATTTTTGTCTAGTTTTCTTAATATTACTGTGTAGTCTACTTAAGAAAAGTCTGATGAAATCCTAGTAAAGATCAGGTCAGTTATATTTTCAGGAAATTATGTGCTAGCCAAAATTCCCATAGACTATTCTGACCTAGACAGTAATGTTACTTAGCCTATAGATGTAATGCACTTAAATCACTTACTGTGAAGCTTTTTCCCTTCCATTTTTTGGGGGGAGGGGGGCGAGGAGAAGGGCCCAAACTGATGTTTTCATTGGCTCATCCATGCCTGCATTATCTTCTTAGACGATTCCTAGGGTCACTGAGAAGTTAAGTGATTTGCCTTTGGTCACATGGCTAGCAGAGTCAGGTCTCAAATCTAAGTATCCCTTACTCCAGTGGTTCTCAACCTTCCTAATACCGCGACCCTTTAATACTCATATGTGGGCATATCTGCATATGAGGGGACCCACCTGGAGATGGATGGAGGAGCAGTGTCTCGGTTCCTGAGACCGTCAGGAAATATGTGTTTCTCGATGGTCTTAGGTGACCCCTGTTACTCCTGTGAAAGGGTCATTTGACCCCCAAAGGGGTTGCGACCCACAGGTTGAGAACCACTGCCTTACTCCAAAGACATGAAAAATAACCAGCATTTATAGAGTGCTATAAAGTTTTTGCAAAGCACTTTACATATATTATCTCATTTCATCCTCACAATAACTCCAGAAGGTAGGTGCTATTATTATCATCCCCATTTTATGGATGAAGGAACTAAGTCAGATGGATCAAGTGATTTGCCCAGGGTCAAATAGCTGATAAGTGTCTGAAACCCCCTTTGAACTCAGGTCATCCTGACTCCAGACCCAAGGCTCTATCCATTACACCACTTAGCTGCCTCTGTCCTCTCTACCATGCTGCTTCTCCAAGATAAAATCATGCAGTCAAATTAAATTAAATCAACAAAATATTTATTGAACATTGGTAGACTCAGTGAGGTATTCAAAGAAGAAAGACTAAGACAATGTCCCTGCCCTCACACAGTTATAATAGTTAATTTGTATTTGGGAGAATAATGTAGAACAGCATATGCCAAAACAAAGTGTTTTATCTAATTTGACATTGTTTATGCACATTAACTCATTAAAAATTCATTGTATAATTTGTTCATTTGTGGAAGACACTATGATACTACTGCCTCAGCCAGAAATTTGGCTTCCTTTTACTCTTATTCCAATGAATAAATCACACACATGATAAGCAAACTAAGAAATATATAACTAGACCACTTGGGAGGGGCCGAGGGAGGGTGTCTTATTATTTCTTAAATATCTAGAAATTGTATCACCACCTTCTCTTTTATGTATGTATTTTATGTATTCATTACACTCTAAAGACATACAAATATTGCCATCCTTGTCTGAGAGTGGACTGCTAGGTAGTCAATGGACCAGACAACAAACTATCCTCATTCCTCATGCTATGGAGAGGGGTCCCCAAAGTAGTAAAATTGGCAGCATTCTTCAACTTGATATAGAATCCAGATCATTGATCCCCTGATTCTAGACCCAACCCCTTCAGATGACTTGTCCAGTTTGTTAGCAAACCAAAGTTGCTATGATTTCATGCTCCAGTAATATGGAGGCTTTTTAAAGAAATGAAAATGAGAATTTAGCAAAGGATTGATAGAAGCTGGGAGTGGGGAGAGGGAAGTACCTCTATCAAAAAGACAAGTTGGAGGGGCAGCTAGGTGACAGAGAAGATAAAGCAGGACCTTAATTCAAATCCACTCTCAGATATGTAGTAGCTATGTGACCCTAGGCAAGTCACTTAATCCTAATTGCCTCAATTGCTGGTAAATATCCTGCTTTCTAAAATTTGGGGACAGATATGCTACTTTGCCAATTAGCAGACCAAACTGCCCTCTCACTTTAAAAAAAAATTATTTTATTCCAAACTTAACTCACTTTTTGAGCCAGTGCCTCCATTACTTCTGTTTGAAGCAATGTGTCCAGAAAGGTCATGTAGGTGTATAAATTTAGAGTTGCAAGGGATGTTAGAGGCCAAGTAGTTGGTGTCCTTCACTTCACAGATGAAGAAACAGAGATTGAGAAATTAGGTGACCAACCCAAGGACACATAGTTGACCAAGTGAGCCATATCTTGACTCAAGCCCAGGCCCTCTGACTCCAAATCCAAGCACTGTTTCTGCTGCATCACACTGTTGTTTCTCTGGAGCACTTCTCTGCTTCCCGGGCACTTTTTAAAGATGACTTAGAAGCACACACACACCCCTCTGTATGTAAGTGTGTTGGCACAGTAAGTAGCTACATAAAGTATCCCAAAAGTCTTGGAGCAGTTTTAAGACATTCAAACTGCCCTAAGACACTTGGGAGAGCCTGTATATTTAATTTTCATTTGTTCATTTTTTTCCTTTACCTCCAAATGAGCCTAAAATTCAATTTCGGTGAATTAACTCTCAGATAAATCTTGGATATTTGTTTTGGAAGAGGATCTTTTGTACTTATGCCTTTTCCCCCCGGTCTTCAAAGGTTCCCAAAGGAGACCAAGATTCCTTTTAAAAACAATTAATAACCAAACAAAACCATATGCTTATTTATTTCTTCCAAACTCACCTCAAATGTTAAGCATATTTCATTTAGTCTTTTGTTGAAAGGATTGCCTTCCCGAGAAAACTGGAAGTTTCTGAGTATTGCAGTCATGACTGATTCCATGTGGGGGGAGGATGGTTGGGAGGGGGGATCCAGTCAGCTACATCTTGACCCTCAAGCCCTCTTGGTAAAGGTTCTCTCTCTTGTGAAGGATGAGATCTTATCTCTCTGGTAAGAAAAAAGAAAGTTCTTCTTATCCTTTGTTAGATGAAAAGCAAATAGATTTCCACTGTAGAGAGAGGGGCTACTTATACCCCTCTCCTGTTAGTATTATTCTGTTGATATTGTACCCCACCCAGGTGAATATGAATATGGATATAAATATAAGACTTTTTAGGCTGCTTAACTTAGATTTTATAATATAATATAATCCAAAAATGATTTGCCAGAAGTTCTTACAATCTCACCTTTGCAAAGATAGAATCGTAGTTATTAAGGCTTGAAAAAAGCCTTTCTATCACCTCCATGGTATGCTACCATTGACATAAAATGTTACTTTAAAAAATATTTTTGTTTATTTTTAGTTCCAAATTCTCTCTCAGATTTGAAGTTATGCAAAACATATCTCCAACATTAGCTGTGTTGCCAAAAAAAAAGCATGAAAAAAGTGAAAAATATAAGACAGAATTTTAAAGTGAAGATACCTTTCATAATTGCTTGATGCCTTTAGTAATTGCTTTCCATGTACATTTCACCTATGAGAAAAGGAAAATGTTTTCGTTAGACTTAGCCCATCTGCAGATAGCCTTGTGGGACCTGCCCAAGTGCAGAGAAAAATTCCATTCAACGTATTTTTCTAATTTAATTTTAAAATGTTTTTAATGAATTAAAAAACATTGAGAAAATTTAGAAATGTAACCTAAGAGTCTTTTGACATGCTCTGAACTTTAAAATTCTACAAACATGTTTGATTTCTCATTATTGTTCAATAAAATCTATTTTTACAAGTCTAGTTCGGTGCTTTTTAAACCCTAAATCTACTTAGGCAGATTGCATTAGTTGGTTTACAAATAGACCACTTTCAGCGGGTGGACTTTAACATTGTGTAATGCTCATCTGATACTGATCTTGAATTCTTTTGAAATTGGATGGGCACATAACTGCACATTAGCTAAATGCCCTCCTTCTGTGTCACATTAATAACAATTATCTTACCTTTGATGACTATAGAAAATATACTTTTTTGGAGGGGGCAGTTAGGTGGTACAGTGAATAGAGCACTAGCCCTGGAGTCAGGAGGACCTGAGTTCAAATGTGACCTCGGACACTCGACACACTTACGAGCTATGTGACCTTAGGCAAGTCACTTAACCCCAATTGCCTTGCCTTGCCTTTCCCCCTCCAGAAAAAAAAAAAAGAAAATATACTTTTTCTCAAGCTCTCAGATTTGGATAGAGATGGGATGGGTCCTGTGATTTTATTGGTATAAGGAGCTCTTGGTGAGACACTCCTCCAACATGCAGGTCAGCACCTTCTCTGCAATTTATAGTCTCAGAGGATTGTCTAGAGCCCTGAGGGGGCAAGTGGCATAATACAAACATGAAATCACAGGTAACCATATAAATCCTGGTAATGGATGATGAAATTAAAAGGAGCTTTTTCATTAGCCTGAGAACCTACATCGACTTCAGAAATTAATTTGGTATTCCCAGTATCCAGTTATGAGCTATCTTTCAGGTCATAACAGTCCTTTATTATACTGGTGTTGACTTGGTATGCATTTTCTTTTCATCATACTTGGAGTCTGAGATCATTTTCTCAAGTCTTTCCAAGCCCTATTTCCATAATTGGAAAACCGTTAAGCTGAATCAACAGGAGAGGGGAAAAAAATAAAGAATATGAACTGATATTAAGAGAGATCTGTAGTAAAAGAATTTAAGAGATGGAAAATAATGTTTGTTTCCCTCTCATAAACCTCATGTTCATGACCTATCATCAAACTTAAATACAGGAATTTACTTGGAATTTCCATCTTACAGACAACAGTTTACCAGTTCATGGGTCAAGAATGATGAAAAAAAAATTTTTTTTTTCAAAAAACCTTTAACTGGCCCAGTTGTTCTGAACCAGGCTTTTCATTTTCTTTGTTCTACCTTGGAATCAGAAATTATATTTTACATTACTCTTTCATTTAACTTGGAGCTTTAAAAAGCAATTAGCCTAGTTTATGTTAGGTCATTTATAAGTAGAGCAAGGGAATCACCAGCCAAGTTAAATCTTAATCATTTGCATGTTTTATTTTTGTGGTTTTAAATTCTTTTCTACTTTCTCTGAGTCTTAAATTTTGCAAATTAGGTTCCACTAGAAAACTTAAAATTTGGGGGGGACAGTTGCTTGTTCACATCAGACTTTTTAGTTAATGATTTATACTACATGAAATGACAGAAACATTTCTGATATTTTATGTTTCAGTGTCACACCAAGATTAACTTTATCTAACAGAATTTTTTATGACTGTGCCACCATAAAATTATAGTCCAACTTTTAAAATAGTACTTACTAAATATTCACTTTAATAAGTCATCTGTTTTTTGAATTATTGCCATAAACCATTGTAATTTCTATGCATTGTGTAAAGTTGAGCGATGTCACTGTTGAGATTTCTGTATATGTCTGTAGGTACCATGTTTATGTTGGTGGCATTTATGTAGAGGTGTTCATTATTGCTGCTATGATCACTTATTGTAGTGGAACTGAAAAACTGTGCTAAGAGGCTGTGCCAATTAACAGTAGTACTTATGACTTCCTAAACAGTGTGATTTCGAGCCAGTACTTAGTGCCTTCTGCAAAAGGAAACACTGTGGTAAACAGGCGGTGCCAAACTTCAAATATCCTGTTCCACGGGAATGAGCCCACATTAGGTCAAAGGGTTTTGAGCAATTTTCCCTCTCATCTTTTCCGTGTTTTTCTCAATATTTTCAAAGGGAAAAGACTGCAAAAAAAAATTCTTCCAAACTTTTTTAAAAGGTTTTTCTTCTCAGTTTTGTTATAATTGAACAATTTTGTACATGGAAACTGATTCCGTTTATGAAAGCAATGTATTGTTTCTTGGACCTGGATTGAGTGATCTAGCTCAATATTTTAAGGTACATATATCATTGATAGATAGTATTTCTTTATTGTTGTAACTTAAGAAGATCTAGTGAATTGTGTTTTAGTTGCTAAATGTTTATAATTTTAGTTAGAAAGTATTCTTAAAGTATGGGAGCTCTCAAAAGCGAGAGGTTCTCATTCAGTCTTGTTCTCAATTTCATCCTGGGTTCCATTATGACTCCTGGAACAGTTCTTTGCTGAGCAGTTTCAGACAGATGCTGAACTGGAAATGCATAGTTGAGATTCATCATTTTCCATTCTACTACATTTGATACAAGCTAAAAATGGGTCAGAATTCCAGTTAAGTATAGGCTTTCAATTTTTTAAAAATTTTAATGAAAAAACACTTTACAGTCAAATCTGATCATTAAGAAAAGGTATTTAGATTGGAAGGAACTGATTCCTGTAAAACTTTTTTTTAATAGATACCAAAACACAAGAAAAATCTCCCTTTATGCTTGTTCACTAATAAAAATTTATATAGTGCTTTAATGTTTGAAAAATCTTTACAAATATTATCTTATTTTATCCCCATGGCAATTCTGTGGGGTAGGTGCTATCATTGTCCCCATTTTACAGATGAAGAAACTGAGGTGAACAGGTTAAATGGCTTTTTCAAAGGTCACACAGCTACTGTGTGAAGCAGTATTTAAATTCAAGTCTTCCTGACTCCCAATACAGCACAATATATGCCACACCCCATAGGGCCTCACAGGGGTTGTAGCACCAAGTCTCTTTTTAAGAAAGTCCTGATATTGGGGTGGCTAGGTGGCACAGTGAATAGAGCACCGGCCCTGGAGTCAAGAGTTCAAATCTGACCTCAGACACTTAACACTTACTAGCCGTGAGACCTTGGGCAAGTCACTTAATCCCAATTGCCCAGCCTTACCCCTGCCAAAAAAAAGCAAAAAAAAAAAAAAAATAGAAAGAAAGAAAGTCCCGACATCAATAAATTGATAATGGTTTTGATCTATTATAGCCCTTGGTTGTGCCCCCTGCTGGCTACTTGTCAGCAGCTATACTATGTATAGAGATTCTGCTACTGACGTTGTTGCTTTGGTTCCTAATATACTAAAACTAGTTTTATCAAGATGGAGAATGGAGAGGGAGCCAAAATCTAATTATGATTTTTTTCTCCCAAAGATGCTGCCAGTGTTTAATACTCAATGAGACAGATAAAGCATCAAATAAAACAATAAAATTATTTCAGTAATATTTCTTATGGCCATTTGGCTGGCCTTAGTGTCAAGATAAAAACAGTTCATTTATTTTTGCAATTAGGTGCTTCAAGCAAAATGTTTCTTCAGAGATTCTTGGTCCCTTCAATCCCTTTGTTTTATGGTCTGCTAAAGACCAGGTTTTGGTCCAGGCCAGCCCAAGAAAACATTATTCTTAACAGTAGATTAGATTTACCAAGAAGCCTGTTATTAGAGTATTTCATGCCTTCCTCCACCTTTAGCTTTCTATAGATTTAATATATGTGAACCCATAGCCCTTTTAGACTGGAAGAAAATTTTAAACAAATTTCATATGTATGTATGTGTGTATATATATATATATATATATATATATATATATATATATATATATATAAATACACATAAATATGTGTGTGTGTGTATATATATATATATATATAATACACCCATATAAGTACCACTGTACACCATTTGATTCCCAGGTCTTGAATTCAGATTCAGAAATCTAGACCTCATTTGTTTTGCCAAATTAGCTCCATAGTGAGCTCATGTAATTTATATCACATGAATTATAACCTGAAAACGTGTTTGTTAACTCATCAGTTCCTGAATCCTAGTGGCGGGAAACATATTACAATATTTCAAATGTTGCCGGATCCACATATTTACCATTTTCATTCATTTTGGTATCCACTGCAGTAGAATGAACATTACATTTAACACAAGGGCTTTCTTTTTGGGGGTGGTGGGTGGGGAATCAGTTGTCAGTAGGACTTCAAGGCCCCATTGTATTCCTTTATGGTCTTTCAACCTTCAGAATTTAGCCAGGAAAAGTCTAAGATGATATTAATTAATTAAATCAATATAATTTTAAAAGAGGCATCCATTAAATGTTTAGCAAGTTAGGGATAAGGACTAGAACTGTCATTTCATGAGTATAGGTGAGGAAATTCCTACTATCAACGCAGGTCTGACTTTGAGGCTATCTGAGTCTCAAAAATGTGCATAGAACAGAAGTGTCCAACTCCTGGCCCCCAAAACTCCAGAGTCCAGTCTGAACCTGTTAAAAATGTAATTTGGAAATGTTTAACAAAATAAATTAAAAATACCATGTAACATAGGTAATGTTAATTTGTGGTTTCCTAATTCAATTAGTGGCCTTCAGGGATCTATTTCTATTTGAGTTTGTCACCATGGCTCTGGAATACTGAGAGGGAAGTGGCAGGGCCAATTCACTTGAACCTAGGTCAACCTGGCTTAGAGGCTGGCTCTCTATCCACTAGACCACACTGCCTCTCTTGTAGCAATTTACTAATCATAATTTTTGGTTGAATCTTAATGAAAAAGTACTGATTTAAAGAATATTTTGTTATTTTTCCATGAGTTGGCATTTACTTGTCTCCCTCTGGGAAATTTATTCCACTATCCAGGTAAAGGTCAGGCTGCTTTTTAGTGATTTAATGGAGTCAAGGTGGGACACACACACACACACACACACACACACACACACACACACACACACACACACAGACATTGTGTTAGATAGCCTGTGTCTGTTTCACTTCCATTTTTTAAAAATTACTTTTGGGGGGGGAAATGCTGTTATGATTACTGTATGTGAAGGAAACAAGAGAACAAAAGAACTAAAATGGAGAAGAAATTGAAAGCACGAGGTCAAATATAATAAAAGATGTTTCTGTGTCACTTTTGTTTCATTAATCTGTCGATTGACATTTTTTTTTGGATCATCTGACTAAAGCTTTTGGTGTTACTTAAAGTATCATTGGATTCATTTTCATTTTGCAATTCGTATCCCTTTTACATTGCAAATGTGTTTTTCACCTTTCAGTGATGTTAGCACATTGTTTCCTCATGTCTGTGGGTGTGTATACATGTATTTTTAATAAAAGTTTTGCTGCACAAAAATTGACTTCAATGTATGTATATTTGCTACTAATGTAATGTGAGTTTCTATTGTTTTTAGATATTTGTATTAGTACAGCCTTAAACTTCTTGAATTAAGAAAATCATTGAGAGACTAATCAGTTGATAAAGTCATTATTGTCTTTGTGATAAATGCATGCATTATTCACGGTATTTTGTCTGTATTTAGGTATAATGACAAATCCTCATTTATTTAATAAATAGCTTCCTGAAAAATTGGTTGAGTTTCGTAATCATGTTTGAAAATTTTGAAAAACAGGTCAAATAACATTTTGAAAGAGCACACTCTTTACATGGAAACTGTCAGAACAAAGAAAATCTGCATTTATAGAAAAGGTCACTTAACTAAGCAAAGTTCCCCTCAAAAAACACACCTCTATATAGTAATCCTAATAAGCATTGAGTTTAACCTCCTCCACCCCAGCCCCCCAATCCCTCACCACCAGATTTTAGGTCTAATCACTGAACCTCCTAGGCTGGGGTGGGTCAGTGGGGACTATTGTAAAAGAAAATTGACAGTGGACTATGTTGTTCTTAGGAGTAAGGAAGGGCTGGAATAGCAAGTCCTACTAGAATTAACTGATGATCTGTTTACTTCAAACACTAGAACCAGGTATAGTGCCAATGCAATGTTCTCAGTGCCCAAGGTCACAATATATATACCTGCATAGTGCTTGATCACCAAATATAACAGACTCTCCACATAGAAAACAGAAGCAAAACATTTATTCAGACATTTATTCAGACTCCAGAAAACCAAATCCCCAAACCAGTATGCCAATTCCATCCCAGTAGCAGAGAAGTTAATAAGCCATAACAGCACAGAGAGCCACAGCATCCTTTAGCCTTCCCATAAACCAACACAAGACCAATATTTACCCACAAGCCTATCTGTCTCCCTCAGGAAGCTTCCTCTCCTCCCAACCATCTAGCTTGCTCTGACTCCCAGCTTCCTGTGGGCTCTGCTCTACCCTTCAGCAAACTCCTCCCACCACAGGCTCCATGTGACTATCTTCAGCCTACTGGGGACAGAGTATATTTTCAAAGCAGGGAAGGTCTTCAAATTTCCTTAGGCATATTAAGGGACAGAGAAGATCTTTAAATTCCCATTACCATTACACCAGGAAAATTCCCATATAATAGAAAAGACTGAAGGGGCAAGAGTCTAAGTATGTTTGGTAGCTTCTCAGTTACCTTGGTGAATGACCAAGGATGCGACCTTTCTTTCTAAGCCCTAGGCATCCATGATTTTCAATTCTAGGGTAAGACTATATGGGGGAGAGGGGGAGAGGTTTTAGAGCCAACCTTCAGAAATGGCTACAGTTTTTCTTATCAAATGTATTTGGAAAATTTGTCTCTTTGGGAGACTGAGAATGGGGTTCCAAAGTAATTTTCATTATGTCACAGAAACTAGAAACCAATTGTTTAATATGAAAATTCATTCCAGATTTTTGTGTTCACAAAGATGTGTGTTTATGTTGGAAACAACTACAACAACAACAACAACAGAGAACATGATACTTTGTGCACAAGGAATTATTTGCAAGTGTATTTTCTGGTTTCTTCTAGTTAAGCAAATTAACATATTTAAGAGCTTACTATATTTGTAAGACTCTGTGTTGGGCAATCAGAACTGAAGGATGAAAAGTGACAGTCCCTACCATCAAGGAAGTTCCTACTGTTAAGTTATTACTTTCTGGCAGTTAACAAACATGTATTAATTACTTACTTTGTATCAGGAACTGTGCTAAGCTTGGAGGGAGGGGGCAAAAACAATATAATATACCTTATTAGATTAAAAAGCTCCATTTTCTAGTTTTTAATTAAGTCTATTTTTCTAAGTATAAAAACCACAATGTACTTGTATTTCATCTTCATGATAATTTTATCCCTAATCATTCTATCAATCTAATAAAAATAATGATATTACCTAAGTTAATTTCCAGATTTAGAGCTATATCAATCAAACCAGCAAGGAGATACTTTAGATAGCATAATAACACCCATTCTTTTAGAATCACTTCTGACAATGTAGGTGAGGTTCTAAGACCTGGAGCCCCAAGGATGTTGGCTGGCTTGCCTGACCACATAGCTGGTTAGTGTCAGAGGCAGTATTTGAATCCAAATTAGATCTTCCTGACTCCGTACGCCAACATTCCTTCCACAATTCCATACTGCCTATTAAAGCAGGTAATATTATTAATAAAATTAAATGCTCCATATTCTTCAAGAGCTATCAGGAACAAATTGCCCTAGACATTCAAACTGTTTTATATTAAACATATGCCAAATATTTGATCTGCCAGATAAAAAAGGGGCAATTCACTTACTTTTTGATGTTCAAATATTCGTGGCTCATAGATCTCATCCTTTAGGGACTTCTCTCCAACCACACAAATTACAACACACACATACCCACTCATCCTTTATGATTCTCATTCATGTCCTCCCAAAAAGTTTAAACATAGGAGAGTCTATTCAACATGTTGGAGGCCCTCCTTGCTTTCTCCCATAATTGGAAAGGCAGCTATGTGACATGACAGATAAAGTACTATGCCTGGAATCAGGAAGACTTGAGTTCAAATCTAGCCTCAGGCACTTACTAGCTATGGGACCCTGAGCAAGTCACTCCTCCTCTGCCTCAGTTTCCTCAATTATAAAGCGGAAATAATAAGAGTACCTACTTCCTTGTGTTGTTGTGAGAATCAAATGAGACATTTGTGAAGCATTTAGCACAATGCCTTGAACACAGTAGGCATTTAATACTTGCTTATTTTCTTCCATCATTTTATTCCAGTGCCACTCTATATATTTCAGGAAGGGAAAAGGAAGACAATAAATATTTATAAAGCATTTTATATTATATATATGTGCTAGGCATTTTACAGATATTATCTCATTTGATTTTCACAGTGACCCTGGGAGATAAATGCTATTATTAACACCATTCTACAGTTGGGAAAACTGAGGCAGACAGAGGTCACATAGCTAGTAAGTATCTGGGGCTAGATAAAGGTTCAGAGCAGTTAAATGACTTGCCCAAAGTCATACCTATGAATCTATATTCTTTTTTTTTTTGCCTTTTTTTGGGAGGGCAATTGGGGTTAAGTGACTTGCCCAAGGTCACACGGCTACTAAGTGTTAAGTGTCTGAGGCTGGATTTGAACTCAGGTCCTCCTGACCCTAGGGCCGGTGCTCTATTCACTGCACCACCTAGCCCCCTGAACCTATATTCTTATCTATAAACTAGAGCTAATAAAACTTCCAGTACCTAATCGGGTTGTTGTGGGGAAGATGATTGTTATAAATCAGGGTGGGAAACCTGCAGTCTCAAGGTCTCATGAGGCCCTCTAGACCCCCAAGTACGGCCCTTTGACTGATTCCAAACCTCAACCAAAGGGTCACACTTAAAGAGCTAGAGGGCCACATGTGGCCTCTGGTTGCAGGTTCCCCACCCCGGTTAAAAATACTAAAGCAGCATCCAAACAGGAAAGTGTTCCCTTAGTTAATCGACAGTCAGCAAACATTTGTTGAATGCCTACATGTGCTAGATCTTAAGAGGCACAAATAAAAACACAAACAGGCCCTGCCTATGAACCCCCTACCTTCTGTCGGAAAAGAGGATCCATTCACATGTATAGAGACACAAAATACAGACAAGGTAATTTTGGTAGGGCAAAGTTGGGGGCACCCTAGCAATTGGGGTGAACAGAAAAGACCATTTATAGGCAGAAGCATTGGAACTGAACTTTGAACGAAATGAAGAATTCCGAAAGGTACAGGTAAAGAAAGATGGCATTCCAGGCATGGGGGACGCCTGGGCAAAAGGCATGGAGATATGACTAAGAAAGTCAGTTTGACTGCATGCTGATGTATAATTAGCCTGAAAATGTGCGTCAGAACCAAATTGTATTTTTTTGATCATGGCTTTCTGGTAGTCCAATAATTTTTAAGTTGTCTCTCCTGGATCTGTTTTCCAGGTCAGTGGTTTTTTCAAGGAGATATTTCACATTGCCCTCTATTTTTTCATTGGTTTGGATCTGTTTGATAGTATCTTGATTTCTCATGAAGTCATTTGCTTCTATTTGCTCCACTCTAATTTTGACAGAATTCTTCTCTTCAGAGTGCTTTTGAGATTCTTTCTCCATCTGGCAAAGGCGACTTTTGAAGGCATTCTTCTCCTCATTGGCTTTTTGGGCCTCTTTTGTCATTTGAGTTAATCTATTTTTTAGGGTGTTGATTTCTTCAGTCATACTGCTGACTCTCTTTTCATGATTTTCCTGC
>CM053583.1:258912966-258928847 GCA_028627135.1 Pseudochirops cupreus | reverse complement strand
TCTGTCTCTCTCCCTCTCCCTCTCCCTCTCTGTCTCTCTCTCTCTCTGTCTCTGTCTCTCTCCCTCTCCCTCTCCCTCTCCCTCTCTGTCTCTCTCTCTCTGTCTCTGTCTCTCTCTCTGTCTCTCTCTCTCTCTCTGTCTCTGTCTCTGTCTCTCTCTCTGTCTCTGTCTCTGTCTCTGTCTCTGTCTCTGTCTCTCTCTCCCTCTCCCTCTCTCTCTCTCTCTCTGTCTCTCTCTCTCTCTCTCTCATTCCCGCTCTCTTTCTTTTATGAAGGAAGAATTAACCGTATGAATTTTCATCTTTCTCCTCCAGGGGGTTTTTAATTTTTGTGGTTGAAATATTTTTTTAATTCTATACTTAACGCAAGATAAAATGAGGATTTCCATATACAAAGCAGAACAAAATAATTCAATATTTCTGTCCCAAAGTTGAAAAATAAAATCCTTATATCAGATAAATACAGTCAAACAAAGCAAATCCCCATGTGGGTTCTGTCCACAGATATATGTCTCATTCTACACCCTGAGTTCATCACTTCTCTGCCCGAAAGCGAGCAGTTTTCTCCTCACTGGTCTTCTGGAATGAAGGTTGTTCATTGGATTTATCAGAGTTCTTAAGTCCTTCAAAGTCATTTTTCTTTACAATGTTGTTATTGTGTAAACTTTCTCCTAGTTCTGTTTACTTGACTCTGCATCAATTCATACAAGTCTTCCCAGGTTCATAATTTCTTATGACACAATAATGGTCTGTTATGTACATATGCCATAATTTGTTTAGCCGTGCCTTAAGTGATGGGCATCTCCTTTGTTTCCAATTCTTTGTCACTACTTATTTCATTGAATGCTTTGAACTAAGGGCCTAGTAGAGCCATCACTGCATGAAGGGACATTTGGGGTACAGTTCCAAATTGTTTTCTAGAATGGATGATTCTTGTTCAAAGATCGGCCAACAGTACCTTGGCTTACTTTTTTCCTTGAATCCCCTGAGCTGTGACATTTTCCTTTCACATCTTATGGGCATAAGACGGAACTTTGGGGTTGTATTAATGTGCATTTCTTTCAATATTAGTGGCATGGAGTGTGTTTCTCAAATGTCTATTGATAGTTTAGATTGCTTGCTTTACAGATTTGAATCAGTTCTTAATATGTCTTGGAGATAAGACCTTTATGAGAGAAACTTATTGCAAAGATTCCGCCCCCCAATTATTTCTCTCATTTCTAATTCTAAGTGCATTAATTTTGCACCTGCAAAAACTTTTCAACTTTGTATAACCAAAATTGTCCATTTTGTCTTCTGTGATCCTCTTTATCCTTTGTGGTCAGGAATTCTCCTATTCATAGTTGCAATAGGTTTGTTTATGTTGTGACCTTTTCTATCTAGATCATATATCCTTTTGGAATTTATCTTAGGATACGGTACTAGATAATAGTCAAAACTTAATTTCTGGCATTTCACTTTTCAGTTTTCCCAGAAGTTCGGGCCTTTAGGTTAATCAAACACTGTGTTCTTTCATTTCTATATATTGTATACCAAATTTGTTCCACTGATTGACTTTTGTTTCTTTTTAACCAGTACCAAATCATTTTGATGATTACTGCTTTGTAGTAGTGTTTAAGATATGGTTCTGGAAAGCCCTTTCTTTTTCACTTTTTTTGATTATTGCCCTTCAGAATCTTGACCTTTTTTGTTTTTCAGATAAATTTTGTTAATTAGTTTTTCATTTGGTGATTTGATTAGTATGACACTGGATTAATAAATTAACTTCAGTAGTATTATTTTTGTTATATTAGACTGGCCGGCCCCTTTTCCATCAATTTTACACATTTATTTCTACTCTAAACCAATGTTGCCTTTGGTTGTATAGTTGTCCATTTGACAAGGAGATCAAGTGTTTGCTGGCTGAAGAGTTTCCTACAGTCTTTTGGAATCCATGTTGTGGCAATTGATATATGTCTCTAAACTTCCTTTGGAAATGGCACTAATCTGTGTTAGTATTTGTTATTTTATACATTTCCCATTTTTCAGTGTCCATGGCTAGGACAGATCATTTTAACTGTAAGTCATATTGTCTCATTTTTATTCTGTTTTTTAGTTTAGTATTAATCTTCATTTTTTTGTCCTAACAAGTGAACAATTTGACTCTACAAAGGCAGCTGATTCAGACATGATTCCCACTCTAGTAATCAGTTGTTTCTTATCATAACATAATCCATTTGAGGTTCACTAAGTCAGGCACCTCTGGACTGTCTCCATGAAGAAAGTAGTATATATATGTATACATACATTATATATTGTATATTATACACATATACACATTGTGTATTAACTATATCGTACATGTATTCATGTATATATGTGTACATATACATGTATGTATGTATATACATATATCTATAGACATATTGTATAGCAGATATGTGTGTGTGGCTTCTGTATATTCTAAAAGCCTTTGACCACTTTCATTTCTTAGTCATTTCTCTCCATATTTTTCATTATCCTCCCTAATGCACCCCCTCTGTATTTGAATTGCTGAGTATCACAGCATATGTTGATTAAACTTGGAAGGTCTTACTGAAGAATTTGTAGAATTTCTCCATTTTTAAAATTTTCTGTAACATGTTGGCGTATGAATGATAATTATATTCTTGGTTGTCTTTTTACCAAAGTTCATCTTGAACACTGCAATATAAGATGATCAAGAGTCTCATGAAAGGCTGTTTCTTGTTATCTTTAGATGCGTGATTAAAAACCCATTCCCACAACACCTTTATTCACCTCTCCAAGGAGAACCTGCTGTCCTACCCTTTAATTGTCACTTCCTTTTGTATACTGATTTCATTAATAACAAGAATTCAATTTCTTCAGTAATATGTCTACAACTTGGTCAATGGATATGGATATCATATTTAGAAAACCTACAGCTAAATTGGTGCTTGTAGATGATCTAAAAACTGTGTGATCCTTTACACATTTTGATGTTTCTTTTCTAGATATGCCAAATGTAATGTCATCATAGGTAACACTTTTAAGAAAATATCAGTAACATATTATAACCAAACCCCACTATAATTTAATTCAACCAATCACCTGAGAAACAAGTTGAATAGTGGACTATTATCTGAACTCTAGCGGCATTAGTTCCCCTAAAAGTCATTCTGCTTGCCATTTGATGTTTTGCTAAATGTGTACATATAAATAATGATAATGATAGCTAACATTCATATGATGCTTTAAGGTTTACAAAGTGCTTTACAAATGTTATCTCATTTGACCCTCACCATAACCCTGGAAGATGTTATTATAATCCCCATTTTAGAGATGAGAAAACAGGCTGAGAGGTTACATGAATTGCCCAGGGTCACACAACTAATAAAGGTCTGAGGTCGGACATAAAATCTCTACACCACCTAGTTGCCTCTAAATATTGCTCCTGCAGAACAATTTGACTCACTTTATACCTTGTAATATTGTTTTGTCTCACAATGTTTCCAAGAAACCAAATATTGATATGAGACCAGGCATACCTGTGTACCCCTAGATGAATAGGAACATTACTTAACACTGAAGACCCTGTTGTCTCTCTTTGGTAGGTAATGCTACAATGCTTTTTCATCCCCCTTCCATTTTGAGGGGTCAGACCTTGATTTAATTGGTATAAGGAACTCCCAGTGTGGAAAGTCCCTTAATCAATGCAGATCAGCCATCTTCGTTATAACATAAGAGAATTGCCTGGGGCTAGTGTCTGGCTAAGTGTCTGACCAAGGATCACCAGGAGAATAGGTCAGAGGTGGAATCTAAGGTCAGAATTTCCTGACTAAAACTGGCTCTACAACACACTGCCTCTTGCTTCCCTCAAAGGAGAGAAATTCTTGCCAATTTCTTTCTGCTTTAAGGATTTTCCATTATTAAAATCAGTTGACTTCTAACTACAGCAATTTGAATGTATCCCTTTAACTGGCTGTGGGAAATCATTGTTTAAATACTCTGTGCCAAAATTCCATGTTTAAATTTTCAGTTTCAGCTCTCAGGTGCCATCTCTAAGAAGCTGTGTATGTGTGTGTGAGAAACAGAGAAGCAGAGACAGACAGACAGACAGAAAGAGACACATACAAGAGAGACAGAGACAGAAACAGAGACGAGAGAAAGGGAAAGAGAGGAAAGAGGAGGAGGAGAACAAAAGAGAGAAAGAGAGCAAAAGAGAGTAGGAGAGAGAGAGGAGAGAAAGGAGAGGGGAAGGTGAGAGGAGAGAGAAAGAGAGGGAAAGAAAGAGAGAAGAGAGCACGAAGGAAAGAGAAGAGGAGAGGAAGAGGAAAGAGAGAAGAGAGAAGGAAAGAGAGTGAGGGAGAAGAAGGGAGAAAGAGGAGAGAGGAGAGAGAGAGAGACAGAGAGAGAGACAGAGAGAGAGACAGAGAGAGAGAGAGAGAGAGAGAGAGAGAGAGAGAGTAGAGAGAGAGGTGAAAGGAAAACGAGAGGGAGGGAGAGAAAGAGAGAGAGAATGCAAAACTTGTTAATAGCTAATTTTTTCCATAAGTTTTTGGATTGTTTTTTTAATTTCAGTTCACTTTTTCATTTCATTTTCCCAGATTCATCAAAGCATAGAGCTGGAAAGGACCTCACAAATCACCTCATCCAATGACCTTCTTTCATAGAGTCATACATTTAGAACTGGAAGGGATTGTAAAGATCATTTAGTCCAATCCTCTCATTTTACAGATGAAGAGACTGAGGCCCAAAGATCCTAAATTATTTTCTCCAGGTCACCCAGAAGGGCCCACATGCGCACGCGCACACACACACACACACACACACACACACACACACACACACACACGCAGGCATGCGCGTGCCGTGCGCATATATCAGATACATTGAAACTCTCTTTGTAGGAAAACAAAAACAAAACACTGACTGGGTACTTAATCTTATTAAAAAGAAATTTGGGATTGAAGGAATGTATTCCTAGTGGTGATGTTGCTTTAAGCTATATAAAATTATCAATTCTATTGACCTAATAGTTAATTAAATTACAATATTGAAGAGGGGAAAAGATCTTCAGAGAATGTTATGGCACAATAGAAGTTTAGAATGGCCAGGATTCCTGAAATGGAACATATTTTATCAGAGTAAGTCTTACTATTTTCCTTCTCTGTCAAAGAGATCCTTGGTTTCAGAAGCTCCTTACTCACCAATTGGTCATTGTTCAATTCTCTTTAAAGTGGTAAGTGCTAATGACCCTGGGGTGAGGGTGGGAGGAGGCGGAGAAGATGGGATTTTTTTGACAGTGGAATTAACAATTGTCCCAAGTTTATCTGTCAGTTTCACCTGTCTGAACAGGAATTCCTTCAAGTGGAAATATTAAGTGATCCCATTAACAATGCATGGTCTGTGGGCAGGGCTATGCAGAAAGTGTCTACTGGCTGAATGTGAATAGAGAACTACATATTGGGTTAAAAGATCTGGACATCCCCAGAAAATGGTGATGAGAATATACCCTATTGCCCTGAACTTTGGCAAGAAGCACTGTCAGTCTGAGGAGTAAAGAGATCATGTTGCTAACTGACTTTCAGAAACTTCTGCCTGTATTAGAGATTAGAGCTGTTTATTTTTGGTATTGAATATACTTGAAATGAACAAGAATGGTCTTTTCTCAAGAACGCTGGGAATTATTTACTTAACTACTTTGTTCCTTCACACTGTGAAAACTTTCTCCACGCTGTAGATGTCAACCCCAGTTTAAGTTTCCAGCGACACCAGTATGATTGCTTTAAATTCAGCAATGAATAAGATAAAAATTGATCCTGTCAGTGCTTGGTTTACTTGTCCGTGTTTTTATTTCAGAAGAATGGTACTTCCCCCCAAAAATCTTATTTTCTAGTTATTAAAAATATTTTATAGCTTAAAATATCAGCAGTTTTAAAAATTTTGAAATAATCTATTTTAAGTTACCTTGGAATTAAGATTAAATAAAAAAAGAGAAGAATAAAGGATCTGTTTTATGACTTAACTGCACCATGCTAAGTTAATCATGACCCTTGCAATGCACCATTCAGTTACATTACTGAACTGCAAAGTTCAGTAATAGTGACTACTGATTTGTGCCTGAGTCACAGCTGGAAAGGAGAATGGGGAAAGGGTACAAATGGTAGAGACATTTTATAACATAGTCAGGGGAAAGAGAATGTGTATTTGACCTCGTTGAGATAAAAATTCCTCCTAATTTATACATAGCTTTAACCTCAAGGTCAAACATGCCATATACCAACCCATGAGCAAATTGTTGATTACTTTGCTGATACCATGACTGATTTGCTGATATATGTACTTGATGGGGATTGGAGGGGACAACTAAGCGTTGTGCAATACAAAATTATTTTTCCGAGAGAGTTCCTCTAGTTGGTAATTTACAAATATGACCCTTTCCAAACTTTTTCTCACTTATTTTGTTTTGACTTTTTAAGAAAATTCTGTTAGGTAAATATGGGGGAAATTTTTGTTTAAAACTGAATACATACTTTATTTTCCAGAATATTGGCAACATACTGCATAAGAATGTCAAATATCCTAATGCATATATTATTTCTGTATGTAACACTTTTTTAAAATGTAGGAAATAGCATATCTATATGTATATCTGTTTTTTATTTAGTATACTGAAAATCTGTCATTTTGAATGTTGTAGGAAATATTCTGACAACTTAATGATTTTACTGTACAATTTACAACTTTTCTTTCCCAGCCTTTTAGTAACAGTTTTGCGTGAGTATGTGTGCTTATGTGTGTGTGTGTGTATGTGTGTGTGTGTGTGTACACCTATACACATGTGATTGAACTTGCAAGTATTTGGAAATCTATTTTCTGTATAGTCTATAAACAATTTGCAAAATGTGCTTTGGGATTTTTGTACACAAAACTTGACTACTTTATCCAGATTTTTTAAAACAAAAATTAAAAGCTTTTCATGAATTTCCAGTGTTGACTTCATTTAAAAAATCCAATGAAATGTTGAGTTAGCTATTATGTGTGCTTTCTTGAATGTACTGTAATCTTCGGATACTTCCTGGAACTGATATTTATGCAAAGCTGCAAAATTTTTTATTGTATTTTGAAATGTCAGGGAAACCTGAGGATATTTAAAGTCAGTCCTTTTCCTACATACTTTGAGCATAACAATTGTTTTCAGAGCATAATACACTTGAATTCACTAAGGCAGGTTTGTGTAATTTTAGCTAATACATCATTACTCTCCTATTCTTGGCTTTTAGAAAGAATGGACAACCTCCCAAAATGACTAAACCTATCAGCTAAAAATAATAGACAGAAGTTCCTCAAAAAGCCTCCAGAGAGAGTATAATCAGAATTTCGAAATGGTAAGACATTTCGGTGATTTTCCTGTCAAACAAACCTATCCATCAACCTCACTCATAATTCTGCCCTTTCTTATTTTCATGCCTGATGCATTGTTTGTGGAGCTCTGAAGTGTATCTTTAGAATTATGCTTAAAAAATGACTGAGTCATGCATACTGTTTGACCCAACAGTCCTGTTACTACACATATTCCCCAAGGAGGCAAAAGACAACAAAGGTCCATTGCATTTGTGCCTTATACTTCCTTCTCACCATGATAGAACTATGGAATATAGAAGCTGAAGAGAATTTCGAAGTTATCGACCCCAGTCTCCAATCAATGTAACATTCTCAACAGAGAGTTATCCAACCTTTGCCCAAACATTTCTAATGACTAGGAGCTCAACGCTTTGTTGAGATGATAAAGATGATGTTGATTTCAACAGTTCTTCCAGATTGAGGCAAAAACATGTTTCCCTGCATCTTCTACCCATTTTTCCAAGTTCCTTCCCCTGAGATTGTAAGTCTAATGTCTTTTCCACATGGAAGTCCTTAAAATACTTACAGATAGCTATCAAGTCTCCTCTATGAGTCATCTTTTTTTTCAGGCTGCACTAGAATCCAAATAAATCAATCAAGGATTTAAGAAACTCTTAGTTGTGCTAGACACTTGGCTAGCAACTGGAATATTTAGGGATATTGCACCACTGGCACACTGTAGCTCCAGTTTGAAGAGATTTCCTCCCTATTGCCCTGTTACTTATAGGAGAAAGATACTAAGACTAGTCAAAGGATTCAGAGTATTTTCTCTTCCTTCAAGGAAAGAAAGTCGTTTGCTCAATGAGCTCATACATACTACCAGTCACTGTGTAGTGGAAGTAGGACCCATGTGTCTTGATTGCCTGTCCAATGTTCTTTCCATTACACCATCCTGACTCCCTCCAATTCTTGGAGCCAAGAAGACACAAGTGTTTTGGGCAGCTAAATGACTCAGTGGATAGAATGCTAGGCCTACAGTCATCTTCCTGTTCAAATCTGATCTAAGGCACTAGCTGTGTAAACCTGGGCAAGTCACTTCACTCTGTTTGCCTCAGTTTCCTCATCTGCAAAATGAGTACAGAAGGAAATGGCATCCAATGTCTTTGCCAAGAAAACTCCAAATGGGGTCACAAAAAATCAGATACAACTGAACAACAACAATGGTCACCTAACACCCCCAGGGCTCTTTCTCAGGACCTACTGCTAAGACAGATCTCTTCCTTCCTGTACTTGTATATGGGATATTTTTGAAGGGGTTTCCTGTCCCAGAGTTTTCTTTCTTTTTTTTTTTGAGGGGGGAAGGCAAGGTAATTGGGGTTAAGTAACTTGCCCAAGTGAACTCAGGTCCTCCTGACTCCAGGGCCAGTGCTCCACAGTTTTCTTTTTGAATTATCTTTCAATCCTACTTCTTTCATAAAGCATTTCTAGAGTAGAGAGTTGGATGACCTGTATGGCTGTGCCAAGCCATTGCCCCTTCAGAATGTCTACATTTCATATACAAATCATAAAAAAGAAAACCTAATTATCCAAGTGGGCAAAACCATAAGGGAAAGAAAAAGACCCTAAAATGATTTGAAAAGAGATTATTTTAATAGCTGACATTTTCCTCAAATTTAGCATACTTTCACTTTGAACTTCAAGTTTAAATGAGCTATTTGCAAAGCACCTAGCACAATGCCTAGCACGCAGTAAGTACTACATATAAATGCTTACTTCCTTTTCTTCCCTTCCAGTCTCATGGAAGAAACAACATAGAAACAATGATGGACAAATGAGATGTATACAAGATAAACTGGAGAAAATTAACAGAGGGAAGTCACTAGCATTAAATAGAATTGAGAAAGACTTCTTGTCAAAGGTGGAATTTAATCTGGGATTTGAAGGAAGACAGAGAAACAAAAAGATAAAGATGAGGGGGGGGGGGAGAAAATTCCAGGCAGGGGGAACAGCTAATGAAAAAGCCTGGAGTTGATAGAAGTATCTCATGTAAAGAAAAGAAAGGAGGCCAATCATTGGATTGAAGAAAACATGGTGGAGAGTAAGGCTAAGAAGACTAGAAAGGTAGGAAAGAAATAAAGGAACATAAAGATTAAAAAAAAAACAGTAGGAAAGAATTTGAGTACTAACATGGCAGTATCCTGGCATCCAAGTCCAGCCTAGTTAAGTTTGAAGCTGCTTATTGCCAGAAGGCCAGCCAACAGGTGATGGATTTTTTCAGTTACAGCACCTTGGGAAGGTCATCTACCAAGGAATGGAGAAGCAATGTATATCCATGGATGGGATGAAATCACAAATCCTTCAGATATCAAAGGAAGCATCATATCTGTGAAAGTAGGAGCTGAAGAGGAAGGAATTCTAGGTCTAGCTACAGTGGCCACCAAATATTAGGGCACAAAAAATGGAGGACTCCAGAGTCACAGTTTCCAGGAGGTGCAAAGTTGCAGAGGTGCCAGGTCAAATGCTACTGATCAAATGTATCCAGGGAGGAAATATGTGATTGGGAGGAGAGAAAAGATGCAATTGGGAAATTACCCAAGAACTAGAGATATGGCACATTTATACACTCGTCTATATAATTACTCATTTGATGTGTTGTAAAGAGAATTTTTGTCCAGGTGCCAATGACACTAAGTGACCTCTGGATCTCTTCCAGTCCTGGCAGGCATGAGGCAGTAAGGCCCAATATTAGGCCTATAGGCAGGGGAGAGGACTTGAATTGGGAGAGTGAGAGAGTAGCAGGGACAAGAAGAGTTTGGACTAGAATATCTTTAAGACTCTAAATTCGATTTTCTATGATCTTAGAATGCTTAGAGAAGGGAGTTCAGCCAAAGTGTTAAGAAGCAAGGAGGAAATCTCTTGCCAGGTAAGTGACCAGTAGTGAGCAGAAAGAGATGAAGGAAAACTGAGTTTTGTGGATGTAACATCTGAGTTCACTAGGCCAATGGATCAAATAATAATGAGGTGTAATCTAGGGCAAGACAGGCAATTAGGTGGCACAGTGGATACAGTGCCAACCCTTGGAACAGAGAAGACCTGTTTAAATCTGGTCTCAGACATTTACTAGCCGTGTGACCCTGGGCAAGTCATTCAACCCTGTTTGCCTCAGTTTCTCCTCTGTAAAATGAGATAGAGAAGGAAATAGCAAACTGTTCCAGTATCTCTGCCAAGAAAATTCCAAATTGGGTCATGGAGAGCTGGGTTTGACTGAAATGATTCCACAACAAAATTCTAGGACAACAAAGTCAAACGAACACATATATAGCAGGTTCACTGGGATGATGCCTCCATATGTAATAGAGTTTAGGGGTCTATGGTTACCCTGTTCCTTTCTAGGCCACTTCTCAGTTTATTCCTATATTAAATCCCATGACCCTAGAATTCACCCAGATTCTATGTTGATATATTTTCTCATTGCTTAGTAAAATTGAAGCCTCTTTCTCATTAGTCAATGAAGCTAAGAGTCTCCACCCCAGTTTATCAAATATTATTTAATTAATAAACTGGAGATATCTCCTTTTCCCCATGAGTAGTTGTACATATCTCTATTTTTAAATCCCTAATCTTATAGGAGTAAATACACATTAAAGTTACTGAATATATAATTTGTTAGCAATAGGATCAATAATTACAAAGATAGTTATATTTGCAACAAAATATTTATAATATTTTAGCAGTAAGAGAGATCATAGCCAGAATCACTTCATGGAACTGCATATGACTTTTCTTTACTTCTGAAAATACTTGTGGATTGATAAATTGGATGCTTGGACTGCCAGAAGCCCAAGGTTCCCAAGGCTGGGGAGATGGCATGCCCTTGAGTTTACATCTAGAAACAAGCCAGTTGGCTCAGTTCCCATTGTGCATACCTTGGGACCTACTCTCCCTCCTGTTCCCTCAGGAAGAGGACTGATGTGACCTCCCATGTAAGGGAATGTTGAAAAACTCAGCACCCCATTTCAGAAAGCTTGCTTATCCTTGAATTTTAATATATTGCATCCATTTTAGTGCCAGTTTTTATTATAGCTTGGTTTCATTTAACAAATAGAGAGTGGCCCCGTGCAGTCTGGTTTTAGAAATGCTAACTGCCCCTACAATGCTATGTAGTTAATCTGTTGACCCCACTTTATATCTCAGCTATATTCCTAAGTAGTTCTGTATGTAAAATATGTATTTGGGTTGAAATAACATTTTCCATTACAATTTCACAGTTCTCAAGAAAAAGATTTGGCCCTAACTTATATTCTTTTGTAAATCTTTGTCTTTGTATTCACAAAGCCCAGCACAGTGCCTGGTACAAAGTAAAAGCTTAATAAATGTTGATTGATTGACTACATATATCCTTGCAAAAAAAAAATCATCACGCAGGCATTCAATCCATGTGATCCTTACACACTTGTTATAAGCACACACACTATATAACAACATAAATGGGCAGCTAAGCAGTGCAGTGGGTAGAGCATTGGGCTTATAATCAGAAAGAGGCATTTTCCTGAGTTCAAATCTGACCTCAGATAAGTACTAGCTGTGAGTAGAGAATAGAGTTGAGATGGTTAACTAGAGGATCAAAATGATGAAGGGATGAAAGTAAAACCAGAGTAGGGGCAAGAATCTGGAATTCCACATGTCTTCTTCCTGAGCCGTAATAGATAGCATGAAACCCAGCATCCTTTAAGAATAGGTCTGGATTTGCAGCAGTTCTTAAGAGTGGCCTAGGGCTCCCAAGACCCTTTCTGGGAATCTTCAAGGTCAAAAATATTTTCAAAATAATATTAAGACATCTTAATTTATAATATGGTAAATATTGTTAAATATAACCAGGGGTTTGCTGGTGCCAACTCAGACCAACTTGTGAGAGCCAATTTTTCAATTTTCAGTATAAACATTTGTACCCTGGAAATTAGCAAGGTTTGATTTATTGTTTTGTTGATTGTCTAGACTTAAGAAAGTGTTGGAGAAAATGTTAATAATGCAAATTAAACTTAAAAGTGGGTCCTGTTTACAATTTTCTTTTTTCCCCGAGCATCTCAGTGGTTAAATATTTAATGGCATACCTCTGTATATAACTCACATTAAACAAAAGCTCTTTGGTGAATCCTCAAAAATGATTGAGTGTCCTGAGATCAAAATGTCTGAGAACTATTGGATTAGAGGATATTTTTTAGAGTTGAAAGTAATCTTAGAGATCATCCCATCCAAAGATTCCTGAATGTATTTGACCTACTGCCCCCTTTTAAAAAAAATTTCTCAGCACCCCCTAGAAATTTTTCTTTCTTTTAACGTTTTTTTTAATTTGCATCGTTTCAAAAATATTAAATAAATTTTTAAATGAAACATTCTTAAATTTAATAATTTATTGTAAATTTGTGACTTTTCCTGCATTGAAATTTTGATGATGCAATATTGTGTCATGTAACCATATAGTATCATATTGTAAGCAAGTCATTACACGTACATATTCCTGCCAATACATGCTGGGCTTCCAGCAATGTGCAACACACTAGCCTACCAACACTTGCTTGTTAAGACCTGTCAGCATTCTTGAACACTGATCAGTTATAACTTGCATTTTGTGTGTTTGTTTGGAAAATAATGTAATCACTATGACTTTAATTCTGTTACACAACAGATGGAATGTATATGAATGTTTTTTCAAAATTTTCTTATCTTCTTTCCTGATGCTTCCACCCCCTTATTTTTATCCAATGATCTCCATTTGCACCTGAGGCCGCTACTGCCCCTCCTCACCCCTCTGGATTGTTCCAGGACCCCCCAAGTGTCCTGCCCACTTTGGGAACCTCTGATTCTAGTCCAATACCCTCATGTACAAATGAGGAAACTGAGTCATCAAGAGCCGAATGCTTCATCCAAAATTACCCAGAGAGTAAGGAGCAAAAGAGGTCAGAGCCCAGGTTCTCTAACTCCAAGTACAATGTTCTTTCCACTCCATCACGCTGAAGGGGCACAGTGTCATGGCATGACTCAACCTCATAAATTCTGTATCCATGAACAGCTCCTACCAGAGGTGCAGACAATCATCTGAATTCCATTTTAGTTCTAGCCAGTTTGCTTGGAGCTTATTTCTTTTTCTTGACACCAAGCTGATAAAATGTTTCCCTTATATCCAGTCCAAGTTACTGCCATCATGTATTAAATTCACAAATGCAAAACTGTATAAAATAGACCTTTGCTTCACTTAATGCCTAATGCTACCAGAGAATACCAGTGGTGGAAGGAATTCACTAGTATTGAATTGGGCACACCCAGTCCTTATTTCCCTGTTAAAGTTACCAAGCTTTAGGGTTAGGATGTGCACAGATGTGAAGAAGCAGTAACTGCTTGAGAATTAGTATCTACAGTGGAAAGGGTAATGAACTGAAAGTCATGAGATCCCAAGCCTATTCCAGTCTCTGCCCCTAACTAGCTGTCAAGACACTAACCATCTTAGTGGGTAAATGATCACAAAGGCCTATTGTCAGATGATTCTCAAGGTTAACCTTTAACAGGAGACCAATATTATATACTGTTTCTAAGCAAATTTGCACAATGCTAAGGAGAGGTTTCCTTACACTTAGTGTCAAAGGTATCTTACAGAAGTCCTCCAGATAGGTTTCGAAGGATGGGAATAATATAGCCTGTACATTATTATGTAGAAAAATTGGTTAGATATTCCTCACCTGAGAAATGAAGGATATAACATCCCCCAGTGTCCTAGATTCATTCAGTGCTTTCCTAGGTGCTTTTATTTCACAGAAGAAACCTGGAGAAGCTTAGATTCCCACAGTTCTGATGCAGTGCCCTAGAGAATCTGGTCTTAAATATTTTCATGTTGCTTTCACTGCACTGTTATGTAAGGGGTAGCTAGGTGGTGCACCAGGCTTGGAATCAGGAAGACTCATCTCTACAAGTTCAAATCCAGCCTCAGACACTTACTAGCTGTGTGATCCTGAGCAAGTCATTTAACCCTGTTGGCCTCAGTTTCTTCATTTGTAACATAAGCAAGAAAAGGAAAAGGCAAACCACTCTAGAATATTTGCCAAGAAAACCCAAAATGGGGTCATGAAGAGTCAGACCCTACTGAAATGACTGAACATCAACAAAACCAATAAATGCCAACAGCTCTCTATCACCTCCAGGATCAGACATAAAATTCCTCGTTTGAAAGTTAAGGCCCCCACAACCTGGCCACTTCTTACTTTTCCTCTCACATTTTACTCCCCTCCCCACTAGTGTTCCTCATGGACAACCCTCCATCTTCTGACTGGGTACATTTACACCGACTATTCCCATTGCCTGGTCTCATCCCATCTTCTGTAGGAGGCCTTTCTTCCAACATTATCTTTTGGTCACACAGTATTCCGTGTATATAATTAGCTATGTGCATGCTGTCTTGATCATCCAAATGTGTTTCTTGAGAGCAAAGATCATGTTTTTGCCTTCCAGTGGAAATGAAACATGAGATTGCCAAATTTAGAGGCATCTGTACTCCAAATGTTCATATGGACCATTTGTGCCTGACCTAAGCTCATATTGGTCTGATCAGCTACACTGTACCTTGACCCCAACATAGAGATGTAATTTTGGTCCTCTTTGAGAATGAAGGACAAGAGCTCCCAATGCCTAGCAGGGTACTTGGCACAAAGTAAGCACTTAGTAAGTGTTAGCAGATTGTTGACTCTGGCAAATCACTTAAACTTTCTAAAACTGTTTCCTCATCTGTAAAAGGGGATTATACTGTCCATAGCACCTACCTTACAGAGTTTTAAAGATCAAATGAGGTTAATCAACATCATCATGAAGTAAAAATAATTACTGACATTTATATATAAATGTTATATGTACATATAGATATGTGTATGTACATACACACTCATGTATGAAAAATGTGTTGTGTTTGTTGCTATGCACAGCAGATCTAATAGGATACTATTATCCTATATAATATAACTATATATATATTTATATATATAACTAGCAATTATAAATATATGTGTGTGCATATATATAATATGTATACATATATATGTATTAGAAAAAGAATGTTGGAGAACCATTGAATTAGAGGGTATTTTAAAAATTTATTTGTTTTTAGTTTTCAACATTCATTTCCACAAGATTTTGAGTTCCAAATTTTCTCCCCATCTCTCCCCTACCCCTACCCCAAGATGTCATGCATATGGATTACCCCTTTCCCCAGTCTGCCCTCCCTTCTATCACACCCCCCTTCTTTTATCTCCTTCCACCTTACTTTATGTAGGACAAGATAGATTTCCATACTCCATTACCTGTATATCTTATTTCCCAGCTGTATGTAAAAAACAATTTTTAACATTTGTTTTTAAAATTTTGAGTTCCAATTTCCGATCAGCCATCTTCCCTCCTCACCCTTCTCATTGAGAAGGCAAAGTAGCACAATAATTTTAAAATTATCTCTCCTAGATCTATTTTCCAGGTCAGTGGTTTTTCCAATGAGATATGTCACATTGTCTTCTATTTTTTC
>CM053583.1:258881384-258912466 GCA_028627135.1 Pseudochirops cupreus | reverse complement strand
AAAAAAAAAAAAGAAAGAAAATTCTGTCAAAATTTGGTTGACCAAAGAAGTTCATCAGCATTGTATGTCAATTTTGTGATGGCCTGCTTGCTCAGGTTCTGGATAATGGACAATGCTCTCAGGCCTTCCCAATCACCAATGGACTGAAACAAGGCTATGTGCTTGCTCCCATGCTTTTTTAGCATGATGTTTTCAGACATGTTGTCAAACACTTCAATGAGAACAAAGATGCATCAAAGTCAGCTACTAGAATGATGTTAAATTCTTCAACTTGAAAAGGCTACAAGTCAAGACCAAAGTTTTGGGCATGATTTTCTGTTTGCAGATGATTGTGCACTCAGTGCAGCCTCTGAAGCTGAGATGCAAAATCAATTCTCTACTGCTTGTGCTAATTTTGGCCTAACAACACCAAGAAAACACATGTGCTCCATGCACCAGCACCACATCACCCATGCGTGGAACCATCAGTTTCAGCAAATGAAGTTTTGAATGCTGTGGATAAGTTCACTTACCTTGGTAGTGTACTTTCCAGGGATGTACACATTGATAATGAGGTTGACACACACATTGACAGAGCTAACTCAGTGTTTGGGAGACTACGAAGGAAAGTATGGAAGAAAAGATTATTAGCCTGACTACCAAACTGAAGGTCTACAGAGCCATGGTGCTGACCTCATTGTTGTATGACTGTGAAATCTGGACAGTCTACCGGCACCATGGCAGGAAATGGAATTGCTTCCATCTTAAATTGTCTTGGGAAGATCCTGAAGATTACCTGGCAGGATAAAGTACCAGACACTGAGGTCCTTTCTCAAACTAAACTACCAAGCATTCAAACTCTACTGCAGAGAGTACAGCTATGATGGGCTGGCTATGTTGTTTGAATGCAAAATGTACAGTTGCCAAAAAGATTATCTTATGGTAAACTCAGAGAGGGCAAATGCTCACATGGTGGTCCCAAGAAGTGATACAAGGACACTCTCAAGGTCTGTCTCAAGAACTTTGGAATTGATTGTGTGACATGGGAGACTCCGGCACAGGACCACTCAGCATAACATACCCTCATCAGAAAAGGTACTGTGCTCCATGAGCAAAGTAGAATTGAGACAATTCAAAAGAAATGCAAAAGATGCACAAATTTAGAGAATCTACCCCAAATGTTCACATGGACTATTTGTACCCAATCTGTGGTAGAACATTCCAAACTCATATTGGTCTGATCAGCCATAGTCAGACACACTGAAACTTGACTTTAGCATAGTGATATCATTTTGGTCCTCTCTGATAATGAAGAACAACAACCAACCAATCTCATATGAATATTTAAGCTCTTTACCCACAGTCAAGGCACATATTATACTTCCAAAAGGAACTAAGAAAACATCATCAAAGATTATGAAGTTTTGGGCAAAAAAAAATGATACATAGGATGCCTTTTCTTCAGAGCTGCTCAATGAAAGCTGAAGATATAGAAAATGAAAATGGATTTGGGGCATAATCAACCAGCTAAAAAAGTGGTCTCTGAGAACATATTTCTAGAACATAGCTTAAAATATGGAGATAACAGACTCCTAGTCAAGGATGGAGTGCAGAGTCAAGGATGAAATGCAGGGACAGAATGGCAAAAATGCATTTTTCTGTGGTGTCTTTAAAAAAAAATCTAATCAAAGAGCTTTAAACCAAAAAGGATGAAGGATGGAGGAAACTGCCTATGTAATATCCACTAACCTAGATACCAAGTAGCTACAATGAAGAAGAAATATCATTTGGGATGCCCAGAATTTCACAGGAGACAAAATGTAAGAAAAGAGTCATTAGTAAAACTCATGAATTCAAGAGGAACAATTTTAGTAAAAAGGAGGCAAATTCAATCTCACTGATATCATTTCAGTTTGGTAGAATGAACCTTATGACTGGACTATGGCTTGGTTTACTTTATTCAAAGTAATAGGATAAGAAAGGGGATAGAGCATCATATATAAGATATGCTTTTGTGAGGAAATCTAGGAAGCAGGGAAATGATATGAGAGTACTTGAGTAAAGATCAGTGGAAGGAGAAACAGATTTATTTTTGCCATCACATTCTATAACAGACCACCCAGACAAAATGAGGAAATAGATGTAGTGTCCAGGAAATGCAAAAGATTTCCAGCTAGAAGGCCCCTTAGAGGCCATCAGGTCTAACCCTCTCATTTTGCAATTGAGGAAACTAAGGTACAAGTCATAAGCCTGGCACAGAAGTAAGATATAGTTAAAAGACTCCAATTATCCACATGTGTGCTGGAAATCTGTGCCAAAAATAAGTAGCCAATAACTTTTTAATTTAACCTAATGATAATTCCATACTTCAAAATATAAGGGAATTGGCAGGGGAAATTTCAATACTGGATCAGATTTTCACTGATTTGGGACAAAATGACAACTCGCCTAGATTTCGTGATTGAGAAGGGATGAAAAGCCCAGCAGAGTCTAACATACACCCTAGATTTTGTGAAAACTGATTTTAAGGTGTTCAGAGGAAATATAGGTAGAACTCCATGGATTACAATTCTATGGGGAAAATCAGCTTAGGAGGGATAGGATACTCCAAGAATGAAATTCTGAAGGCATGAAGGACAGAAATGAGCACAGAAAAATGGGACTGGATGCAAAGAGAACTCACCAATGAACTTAGAACTGATTTAGCATTTCTTCCAACTACTAATATAGGCAGGAAACTTTCTGAAAAGGGGTCCATTGGTTTCACCAAACTCCCAAAGGCATCTATGACACACACAAAAAGGTTAAGAATCCTTGTGAGCTGATATCACACATATATTCCCAGCCTTTAAAAATACAGTCCTATGTAGGCTATATATTGGAGAAGAAAAGACAATTTCTTGGTGCAGTCACATATGAAGTGACAAGTAACTTATCTGAGTAATAGACTGCCCTTTCTACCTTCTTCTTTATATTAACAATGCCTAATTACATGCCCCCTCAGACATATTCCAGTCTGCCAAGGTAAAAGAAAGTGAAACGTGGCAATGGATTTACATACTACAGAAATATGCAAATTGGAAAATCCTCGAAGCTTTGATTTCCTTCTGATTTCTAAGCCTTTAGGTAGTTTTAAACATCGAAGGATCAAGGAATTAAATGCATAATTGAGGACTCATACATAACTTATAAATGTGCAAGATTAATGAACTACTGTTAATTGACAATGACAATATTGTTTTCAACCGGGGAGAAGCCGCAAAGGTTCTCACTATCCCCGACATTTTCTATGGGACAACAGGATGCACTTTGTAAGGCTTCCCATAATTATTTACCTTTTTTTTTCTGAAGGTTTCATGCCTATCAGACAGAAGAGGAAGCAATATCTATCTGTTCCTTTGCATTCATTAGGAAAGCCTCCAAGGGCAGGTTGAAGCAGACATTTTCACTTTTTAAAATTTTTTCTTGCTTTTTATTGTTTCTTTTTTTCCTCCAACTTGGCTATTATGGAAATCCATTCTGCATCACTTAACACGTATAATTGATATCATGTTGCCTGCCTTCTTGATGGTTGGGGGAGGGCAGGAAGGAGGGAATTTGGAACTAAAACTTAAAAAAAGGAAAGTCTATAAGAGGTAGTTACTGTTTAACTCTTCATATCAATACACCAAGAAGTGGATAACAAGAGAGAGCCCAACAAGGGAGCAAAACTAGTGGGGTGGAAAGAACCCCAAGAAACAATCCAAAGCCAACAGTTCTATCACTGTCAAACTAGGTGACGTTGGGCAAATCACTTAACCTCTCTGAAATTTGGCTTCCTCGTTTTTAAAATTAGTATATTCCTTGTAATGATTCCTCAGAAGATTGCTGTAAGAAACAAATGGCATAACATGTGCGAGCATTATCCATATGTAAGGCATCGTTATTTTCCCTGTTCATGGTTGGACTGTTTTTTTTCTTTTTTCATATTTCCTTTTTTTCTGTCGGGCTTGTGGGGAGACAGACATAAACAGGCATTTGTATAAGTAGAGCTATCGATATCACACTGTTGGCAGAGACTGACTTATCTGGCTATGCAGCATATGTTTTATGAAGCTATATATATGCATATATCAATATATACATATGTTTGTGCATATTATATACATCTATAGTATATTATTTACTTTTTAGAACTGACAAAAGAAAGAGCTGATGGAACTTTTCTCCCAACCCCTATCTCTGTCTGTTGACATCTTTATCCAACCTTATCTATGTTTCAGACAGTTCAGACTTCACCTCCACCATGAAGCCTTACCTGATCTTTCCCACCAACATCCCAGAAAAGACTTCTTTCACCAGTTAAAGATTTAATATGAAGTCTCCCAACAGTCAACTTAATGTTTGTGAATGGCCTAAAATCCAGGATGTTCTTAACAGCATCATTACAAAAGCAAGTTGCTTCTTTGTCTTGGGCTCACAAAGCACACAGGTACAGAAAAATAGGGAACAAATATATCTACTATCCACAACATGCCGTTGGGAAAGATGAGCATGCTTTTAGATTGTCAGATTCAAATTGCAAATTTTAAATGAGCACAGCTGCCAAAGTCGCTTGCTGTAAGCACAGATCTGACCATGTAAGTCCCCTATTCAACTAATTCCAGTAACTTCCTATTTATTAGCTCTAGGATAAAATACAAATTTCTACGGAGTCATATACAACTTCACCCAATCTATTTTTCCAAACTTGTTGGACATCATTCCTCTCCTCACACTCAGTGGTTCAGCCAAATTGACTTTTCCTCTGTTCCTCACCCATGACGCTATCTCCTCATCTTTGTGCTGAGCAGCCTGGGGTCCTCACGCCTAAAAGAGCTCCTTTTTTCTTTAAAATGCATCTCGAGCTCCATCTTAAGTCTTAAACCTTTCTCTATTCCCCAGCTGTTAGCATCCTCCCCTCCAACCTGCCTCGTATATGGAGACACACATAAATGTTTCTATATATATGTATGTATACATATATGTATATGTATATATATGTATAGGTATATACATGTATACACACATATATGTATTTATTCACTTTATATTTATGCTGTATATATTTTTATATGTACTTGTTTTGGTTTTTTCCCTGTTGGAATTTAAGCTCCTTATGAGTCAGTATTATTTTCAGTCCACGTACTTTTATTCCCATCCCATGGCACTTAATAAGACTTTTTTTATTAGTGATATCCAACTCTTTGTGACCCATTTGGGGGTTCTCTTGGCCGAGATACTGGAATGTTTTGCCATTTACTTCTCCAGCTCATATTTTTTTCTTTTTCTTTTTTTTTGGAGGGGCAATTGGGGTTACGTGACTTGCCCAAGGTCACATGGCTAGTGTTAAGTATCTGAGGTCAGATTAGAACTCAGGTCCTGCTGACTCCAGGGCCAGTACTCTATTCACTGTGCCATCTAGCAGCCCCTCCAGCTCATTTTTACAGATGAAGAAACTGAGGCTGATAGGGTTTAGTGACTTGCCCAGAGTCACACAACTAGAAGGTCTCTGAAGCAGGATTTGAACTCAGGTCCTTCTGACTCCAGGCCTGGTGCCCAATCCACTATGCCACCTAGCTGCTCCATCACTTAATAAATACTTGATTGATTGTTTGATTCTTAGCTACTTTGTCACCTTTCCTCCCTTCCTGTTCTATAACCAGGGGAGCAGAGGGGAGCCACATGATTGAGGACTTATTCATTTTTCAAATCTCTTTAAATTCTTTCCATCATCTGTCTCTTCCATTCCTAGTATTCCAATCCATCAGAAAACATATATTAAGCACCTATGTGCTAAACACTGCTAAATGATGGGCATATAAAAAAGGCAAAACCAGTCCCTTGCTCCCAAGGAATTTGTATTCTCATGAGATCAGGGAAAACCACATGTACCTAAATAGATATATACAAGATACCCACTGAATAGGTACAAGGTGATCTTAGAGGGGGAAACACTTGGATTCCCCAGTTGTCATTTACAAAAGGATGCTGCAGGATACTGGTTCTAATATCCTGCAGAGTCCTTAATTCACTGGCCAATGTGAATCAACATTGGTGAGAATCACTTCTGCTGCTATGAGTAGCTTCAGACGCTGGGCCACATAGTACCATCTCCTGATACTGCTTCATCTCTAGGACAGTGAGAGCCAGCAAATGCACAAGCTAGTATTTCAGTTGGAGAAACATTTCCAAATGAACCCACCTACTCACCTTCAAACATTTGTCTTAAAACTGGAGTTGCCTGCTCATCCAGAGGGGTTTTCTGGATGGGGAGTACAATATAATTAAACGATGCTTCGAGTTTGTAGGCACTGTCTCTCCTCTTAACATGTTTCCAGGTGCTGGGAAATCAGTTTCACTAACATTGTCTTATACCAAGGGAACTGGAGTGCAGGTCTTAGAAAACCCAGTTCCCATATTATTTCTTCTAGACTTCTTCTAGAGTAAATGGCTAAGGAAGGAGTTGGAAGTATCTACTATGTGCCATGGATAGCAAGGTGGTACAGTAAGTAGAGCACTGGGCTTGGAATCAGGAAGACTCATCTTCACCAGTTCAAATCCAGCCTGAGACACAAACTAGCTGTGTGACCCTGGGCAAGTCGCTTAACCCTGTTTGCCTCAGTCTCATCTTTAAAATAATCTGGAGAAGGAAATAGCAAACCAGTCCAGTATCTTTGCCAAGAAAATCCTGAATGGGGTCACCAAGAATCAGACATAATTAAAATGACTGTACAACAGTAACAGTTACATGCCAGGCATTGTACTAAGTACCTTGCAATTATCTCATTTGGTCCTCACAACAACCCTAGGGGATAGATGCTGTTATTGCCTCAATTTTACAGTAGAGGAAACTGAGGCAGATAGTTAAGTGATTTGTCTATAGTCAAACGAGTCTGACTTTGAAGTGATGTCTCCCTGACTCAGGTAGTCCTGCACTCTACCCACCATACAGTCTAGCTACCTCTATCTAGAATGGAGGGTATGTTATTAATTACCATCTAGTGACCTTAGGTTTAAGTTTATTAATCTCTCCAGGACTGTTCCCTCATCTGTGAAATGAAATGATTAATTTAGATTATGATTCACCCTTTTTGTATTATGAGACCCCTCTGACACTCTGATGAAACCTATAGACCCCTGCTCAGAATATTTTTAAATACATGAAGTACATAGGATCACAAAGAAAATCAATAATATTGAAATATAGTTATAAAAATTTTTTCTAAAAAATAAAACTAAGTTCATGGACACCCCTGGCCTGGATGTAGTTGAGGTGCTTTCCAACCCTAAATCGGTGATACTAAATGCTATGTAAAAATAAGTCATTCTTAGTATGACAATCAAGAATCAACAGACATTTATTAAACATCTACAAATATACCAGGTCCTATGCCAGGTCATGGGGGCATACAAAGACATGAATGAAATAGGCGTTGCTTTCAAGGGGCTTACATCTTCTAGGGCAGTGGTTCTCAACCTGTGGGTTACAACCCCTTTGGGGGTTGAACAACCCTTTCACAGGGTCACAGGGGTCACCTAAGACCATCAGAAAACACATATTTCCAATGGTCTTAGGAACTGAGACACCACTTCTCAATCAGTCTCTAGGCGGGTCCACCCACATGCAGACACTCCCATATATGAGTATTAAAGGGTCGCGGCATTAGGAAGGTTGAGAACCACTGCTCTAGGGAGAGATGTATGTCACATGTAAAAGCATAGAATGATGATAGCAACTATAGCTGGCAGTTATCTGGTCCTTTAAGATTCAGAAAGTACTTCACAAATATTTTCTGATTTGATCCACAGAACAAACCTAGGAGGCAGGTTTATGCCCATTTCACAGATGAGAAAACTGAGGCAGTTAGTGGTTTAAGTGACTTAGCTAGGATCACACAGCCAAGAAAGTTTCAGAGGTCTGATTGGACATGCAAAATAAATGCAAGGTACTTTAGTGGTTTAGCAAGCACCCTAGCACACCTGAAAGGGCCTGCTAGCACAGGTTCTCTGGTCTACTTTGCTAAGAGAAAGACAACTTGTAAAGGGGTCAGCAATCTTGCTTTAATTACATTCACTAGTTCAGGGGAAAGGTCAGCATCCTGAACATGGAGAAAATACAGAGAAATTAACACAGAGATTCAACAGACAGAGTTCCCACTGTCTGAATAAAGTAATGCACCTACGTAAAACCACCAGTTCAGGAGAGCACCAACATCTGAGTAGTGGGGGGTGGGGGGGGGAGGGGTTAGCTCAGAGTCCCATCCAGGAATCAAAAGGCCTTCTCATAAGTAAACCCCCACTGCAAAATCCTACCTCAGAGTATATATACACTTTTGGCTAATAGGCTCAGAGCCAGAAGGCACCACAACCCTCCTGACTCAGTACCAAAAGGTGTGAAAGCCTTGCTGCAAGCTAGCCTCCCCTAAATAAGCTCCTCCCTAGGCAAGTTCCTCCCCCATTGGAAGCTATGTGACTCAGGATGTATCACAATTGGGCCAGAGTTCAAAGCAGCAAGACATCCATGATTGAACATGTGGTCGCATAGGCCTATTAGTGGGCAGGGAAGAGCTTCCTATTCCATTAACATTACATTTAAAGAAGATCTGTCCCTAGAAGATGTAAGCCCCTTGAGAGCAATGCCTATTTCATTCATGTCTTTGTATGCCCCCATGACCTGGCATAGGACCTGGTACATTTGTAGGTGTTTAATAAATGTCTGTTGATTCTTGATTGTCATACTAAGAATGACTTATTTTTACAGAGCATTTAGTATCACTGATTTAGGGTTGGAAAGGACCTCAACTACATCTAGGCCAGGGGTGTCCATGTCCATTCCCTGCAAGCTAGGGAATCAGGGAAGGCTTCATGTAGAGGGAAGCACTTGAGCTGAACTTTGGTGGAAACCTGGGATTCTAAGAGGTAAGGGAATTAGAGGACGTTCTGGCATGTTCTAGATGACCTATCTCATCAAATGCTGATGTCCTACCACAATGGGATTTAGAGGCTGTCTGATCACAGGCCTCAGTGGTTGGGGTGGGGGAGGGAAGGGTGGTCAGGTACTATGATGCATTGCCATAATGGATGAAATAAAAATGTTGGTAGCTCTGAATGGTGCCTTCCCCTAATTCAGAATACTTTTCTTATAACTGTGTTCCCAGGGCTAGGCAAACCTGTTTAGTTGGCCAGCCAGTGAACAAATGCCTTGCCCTAGAACCTAGAATGTTAGGCACCAAATGGATCACTCTTAGAGGTTATCTAGTCTAACTCATTTTACAGATGAGAAAACTGAGATCTAGAGCAGAAAAGTGGGGGTATCTGGGAAGCAGAGTGGATAGAGTTCTGGGGGTGGAGTCAGAGAAACCAAATCCAGCATCAGATACTTACTAACTGTGTGGCCCTGGACAAGTTGCTGGACCACTGTCTCCCTCAGTTTCTTCATCTGTACAATGGAAATAATAATATCCCCAAATGTCCAGTGTTGGATTTAGGATTAAAGGAGGTAATACCTGTAAAGCACTTAGCATAGTGCCCTTCACATGGTAGGTACTATATAACTGTAAGCTGTTATTATTAACATTCAAAGTGCCTTGCCCTAGGGGCAGGTAGGTGGTGCAATGAATAGAGCACCAGTCCTGAAGTCAGGAGGACCTGAGTTCAAATCTGGCCTCAGCCACTTGACACTTAATTAGCTGTGTGACCTTGGGCAAGTCACTTAACCCCAATTGCCTTGCCTTCCCCCCCTCCAAAAAAAAAAGTGCCTTGCCCAAGACCACAGTGATGGCAAGTAGCAAGTATAGTCAGGATTTGAACCTAGTTCCACTGACTCCAAATTCAATGTTCTTTCTGTGTTACTCACACAACTACTTATGGACTATGGACTATTTGTGCCCAGTCTGTGGAAGAGCCTAGCAAGTTCCTACTGGTTTGATCAGCCATAGTCAGACACAGTGCACCTTGACCGCAACATACTGCTGTCACTTTGAACTTCTTCAAGAACAAAGGACAAGAACCAACCAACCATGGATACAACTACATGACATCCAAAGCTATATCAGGCCGTGTATTCTGGAAACTAAACATGGGTTTTCCTCAAAACTGGGAGCTGTTTCCTCTTTTCAAAAAAAGAAAAAAGAAAAATAGGGCTTTCTTCCATTCTGGTCTATAGCAACTGAAAATTATCAAAACTTGAATAGGAGTTATCTTGAGCCATTTGAGACTGAGGAAGGTTTGACAACATGGGTGTAAATCTGCTCTTTTGGAAGTGTCAGTCTGAAGGAAGTCGACAAGCAGCCTATTACTTGGATCCTTTCCCCAAACCACACTTTTGGAAATTTCCCTAGTGGTACAGATGGTACTATGACTGGGATTCTCCCAGGAGACTTGAGACCTTAGAATATTGCTCCAAATGCCACGGAACTGACAGAAGTAGTTCTGTTAAGATAACATCAGAATGTTCCAGCCGTTCATTTCTCATTAACAAGCCTATCATTTCAAACCCTCTTGGGCATCCGCCAGCAGTGAAAACACTAAGCTTGATTATTTTTTGTTCTTACCAGCCAAGAGCAGAAGACAGTCAATGTAATCTAGCATAACTGAGCTCAACAGTACAAGGGAAGAAATCTAGTTTCTAAACTGAGCCTTGCCATTAATGAGCTGGGTTTTCCCAGAGGCAAAGCTGCTCCCTTAGACAACAAATCTGGCTTCTCTGGAAACTGCTGGGACACTTTCAGACCATAAAGTATTGCTTCCTAATACTGTTGAAAAAGAACCACCCAACTACAAGGTTGGGAAAGACTTCAAGAAGCATCTAGACTCACTCACATCTGATCAAGATTCTCTTCTATATGTATATAACCCAAGCCCAAGAGATGAAGCATCAGCATTCTCTCCACCAATTAAGAGCTCCCTTCTGGATACACAGGTATGTGCAAATCATCTAGGCTTGGAAACTCAAATTACGTACAGTACCTTAAGAACCCTAACAATAGTCATGGAGCCTCTTTTTGTGACTTTTAAATAGGCTTGCTGCAATAATAACAAATTAGGAATTGCCACATTGCTAGACCTATGGAGAAACTCATGCCAAATTTTAAACTGATCTTTCCCATGAAGAAAAATTAATTGGGGGCCACACTGAAAAACTTCAGAACTCAGATCAAGGAAATGCCTAATCATGACTTCAGAAAACTAATGGAAAAGCATTCTGCTTGTCCCTTAGCAGAGTAATGGTGGACTATAAGTACGGAATGAAGTGTGCATCTTCAAGCATGGACAGTGTGCTGATTTATTTTGTTTATGTGTACTTATATATTAAAAAGGAAAGGAAGAGAAGGAGGGATGAAAGTAAGCAAAGGAAGAAGGAAGGAAGGAAGGAAGGAAGGAAGGAAGGAAAAGAAATGAAAAAAGAAAGGAAAGGAAAGGAAAGGAAAGGAAAGGAAAGGAAAGGAAAGGAAAGGAAAGGAAAGGAAAGGAAAGGAAAGGAAAGGAAAGGAGAGGAAAGGAGAGGAAAGGAAAGGAAAGGAGGAAGGGAGGGAGGGAGGAAGAAAGGAAGGGGAGGAAGAAAACAAGGAAGGAAGGACAGAAGAAAGGATTCAAAGATATAATTCCTGTCTTCAATGACCTTATTTATTATATTGTAAGGCAAGACATTATATCAGAAGAAATTACAAGGCAATATATAAGAAGTGTAGTAGAACAGTGGTTTCCAATGTGTTAGCCACAGGTCCCTGGAAGACCACACAGCTATTGCAAAAGTTCTGCAAATTCATGTGTACGTGAAGCATTGTCATTTTGTTCTCTATTGAGCTCCAACAAAATGTGAAATGTGGCTCAATATGATAAAAAAAAAAAAAGCACACATACCTTTTGCAGACAAAATAAATAATAGATTTTTCTGGGTGGAGCCAAGATGGCAGAGTAAAAGCAGGAACTTACTTGAGCTCATCCCCAACTACCTCCATACCTGTAAAAAATGATTCTAAACAAATATTACAGCTACAGAACCCACAAAATGACAGAGTAAAATATATCCCCAGCTAAGGAAGCACCTGGCAGGCCAACAGGAAGGGTCTATCACACTGGGCTGGGAGCGGAACACAGTCCAGCATGGGCCATGCTGGCACAGAACAGTGGTACAGACCATCCAGAGCAGCCCTCAGGGGACTGAATCACTGGTAGCTATGTCAGTTTCCAGAATTGTCAATCCATAAATGCCAAAGAGAAAGTAAAAGGTCAGTGGGGAAATTCTGTTGGACCTGGGTGAGAGAAGAGCATGGTCCAGCCCCTGCCCCTGGGGCAGCAGAGGTGGTGGCAGAAGATATGGCAGCAGCAAGGGCAGCAGTGGCAGCAGCTGCTTTCCAGGTCCACAGATGGTAGGGGAACCTGGCTGATTGACCAGAGGGCAATTGCAGGAATCTCTTTGCTGGTGCTGAGGCAAGATCCTCTTGTTGTGCCTTGCTTGAATATGGGTCTCAGTCCTAGGGGAAAGTCCTAGGGTGAGGAGGAGTGCTGCCATGGCAGAGCTTGTAGTGACTGTGGAGAGGGAATCCTGCTCACAGTTTTGAGGCAGGTGTCTAGAAGTAGCTCTGACAACAGTTGCCCAAAGCCCCAGAAATTTGGGACACAGCACTCTTTACTCTAGAAGCAGAATTCTACTGTGGCAAAGTGCACAAAAGCCAAGTAACTGACTAGCAAGATGAGCAAACAGAGGAAGAGAAATCAGACTATAGAATCACTCTCTAGTGACAAAGAAGATCAAAACATAAAACCAGAAGAAGACAACAAAGTCAAAACATCAAAGATGAGACATCAAAAGCCTCCAAGAAAAATATTAATTGGTCATAGGTCATGGAGGAGCTCAAGAAGATTTTGAAAATCAAATAAGAGAAGTAGAGGAAAATTTGGGAAGAGACATGAGAGTGATGCAAGAAAATCATGAAAAAAAAATCAACAGCTTACTAAAAGAAACCAAAAAAAAATACTGAAGAAAATAACACCTTAAAAAAATAGACTAACTCAAAACGGCAAGAGGTCCAAAAAGCCAATCAGGAGAAGAATGCCTTAAAAATCAGAACAGGCCAGATGGAAAAAGAAGTTCAAAAGCTCACTGAAGAAAATAATTCCTTCAGAATTAGATTGGAGCAAATGGAAGCTAATGACTTTATGAGAAATCAAGATATTATAAAATAAATCCAAAAGAATGAAAAAATAGAAGGCAATGTAAAATATCGCATTGGAAAAACCACTGACCTGGAAAAGAGATCCAGGAGAGATAATTTAAAGATGATTGAACTACCTGAAATCTATGATCAAAAAAGAGTCTAGACAGTATCTTTTTTTTTTTTGCTTTTTGGAGGGGGGAGAGCTGGGAAATTGGGGTTAAGCAACTTGCCCAAGGTCACATGGCTAGTAAGTGTTAAGTGTTTGAGGCAGGATTTGAACTCAGGACCTCCTGACTCCAGGGCTACTGCTCTATTCATTGCACCACCTAGTTGCCCTTAGACATCATCTTTCAAGAAATTATGAAGAAAAACTGCCCTGATATTCTAGAACCAGAGGGCAAAATAGAAATTGAAAGAATTCACCAATTGGCTCTTGAAAAAGATACCAGAAAAAACTCCTAGGAATATTATAGCCAAACTCCAGAGTTCCCAGGCCAAAGAGAAAATATTATAAGCAGTCAGGAAGAAAAAAATTGAATATTATGGAAACACAATCAGGATGACACAAGATCTAGCAGCTTCTACATTAAGAGATCAAAGGACTTGGAACTTACCCTGTAAAACTGAGTATAACTCTGCAGGGGAAAATATGGATATTCAATGAAATAGAGGACTTCAAGCATTCTTGATGAAAAGACCAGAGCTGAACAGAAAATTTGACTTTCAAATACAAGAAGCAAGAGAAGCATGAAAAGGTAAACGGGAAAAGAGAAATGGTAAGGAACTTACTAAAGTTGAACTGTTTACATTCCTACATAGAAAGACAAGATTTATGTGTGTGTGTGTGTGTGTGTGTGTGTGTGTGTGTGTGTGTGTGTATACATAGACAGAGAGCATAGGGTGAGTTCAATATGAAAGGATGATATCTAAAATATAAAATTAAGAGGTGAAAGAGGAATATATTGGGAGAAGGAGAAAGGGAGAAATAGAATAGGGTAAATTCTATCACATAAAAGAGGCAAGAGAAAGCTATTACAATGGAAGGGAAGAGCAGGGAGGTGAAAGAGAATGAATCAACCTTACTCTCATTGGATTTGCCTTACAAAGGGAATAACATATACCCTCAACTGTATATCTTACCCTACAGGAAAGTGGTGGGAAAGGGATAAGAGGGGGGATGATAGAAGGGAAGACAGATTGGGTGAAAGGTTAGACAGAAGCAAACACTTTTGAAAAGGGACAGGGTCAAAGGAAAAAATAGAATAAATGGGGGGCAGGATAGAGGAACATAAAGTTAGTCTTTCACAATATGACTACTATGGAAATGTTTTGCATAACTACACATGTATAACCTATATTGAATTGCTTGCCTTCCCAGTGGGGGTGGGTGAGGAGGGAAGAAGGGAGAGAATCTGGAAATCAAAATTTTAAAAACAAACATTAAAAAATTATTGTTGCATGCAACTGGAAAATAAGATGGGATATAGGCAATGGGATATAGAAATTCATCTTGCCCTTCAAGAAAGTAAGGGGGAAGGGAAGAAGGGGAGAAATGGATGGGATATAAGAGAGGAGGGCAGATTTGGAGAAGGGATAATCAATATGCTTGCCATCTTGAGGTGGGGGTAGGGGAGAGATGGGAAGAAAATTTGGAACTCAAAATCTTGTGGAAATGAATGTTGGAAACTAAATAAATAAATAAATTCAGAAAAAAATAAACTATTCTGGAAAAATGGTACATTATTCTAGTAGATAATTAAGTAATACAGGAAATCTAAAACTTTTTAAAAAAATAACAGATTTTGCCCATATGTATATTAGGATACAGACAGAGACGGAGTTCTGATTTCTTTGGCATAGGGAGCTCCTAACGAGTAACTTCCTCCATCAATACAAGTTAGCACCTTCTCTGAAAAAGAGAGTTGCCTAAACCCTGAGAAGTTAAGTGATTATTGGTCCAGGGTCCGACAATTCATTTTGTCAGAAGCAGGACTTTTATTCAGGTCTTTCTGCCTCCAAATCATCTCTTTATTTACTACACCCTTAATTGTTTTTCAAACATATGAGTATAACAGTGTGTTTGGTAAATTAAGATTACAGATTTAGAGTTGGAAAGGATCATCAAATGTAACTGCCTCATTTTATAGATAAAGGAACCAAGACCAAGAGAGAGTAAATAACTTGGCTTATAACACACATCTTATAATCATCAGAGGTGGAATTTGATCCCAAGTTCTTATGACTACAGAGGAGTCACAGCTCTTTCCTTCCTTGCTTCCTTCCTTCCCTCCTTCCTTTTGTTTCCTTTCTTCTCTTTTCTTCCTTCTCTTCTCTTCTCTTTCCTTTCACAATGCCTTCTCATTTTACAGATGAGGAAGCAGAGGGTTCAAGATGTTAAATGATCCACACCTCAATGTCATAGCAGCAAGAAATGGAAAAGTTGCAATTCAAAACCAGATCATTTGATTCCATATGCAAGGCTGTTTCCTCTCCATGATTAAACACAAATATCATGAAATACTATAGTATCTAAAATACTAAATTCATAGTAGGGTTTTGGTTTCTGAGGGGTTTTTTTGATAATATGTTTTCTCAACCAACAGATATAACTACTATTACATAGAAATTCATTTTTAAAAATTATTTCAAAAAGAGATCCTCATAATTAAAAAGGTTAGGGACTGTCTACATGAGTGCCAAGAGAAGACCAAATACAAGGAAAGAGGCATTTTCATAATCTCTCTGCTTTTAGGAGAGGCTAAGCCTGCATCCTCTGATCCTCTGACAGTCTCCTAAAGGACACAAAGTACAGTATTGAATTTCAAAAGCCATATTTGTCATCAATGAGATTTAGCTTATCTAATGTCCTAAGAGAGTTACTATACTTTTGGATTTTGCCAAAGACTAAAACATCATTACTGTAGTTAAGTGTATTAGGAATGTGTTGAATTGCTTCCATGAAGATGTCTTGAAACATTTCCACAGCTGAGCTTATTGTAAATGTTCCCAGAAGGAAACTTTTTTTCTCATCCTTATTTCTTTGGAATCCCATGAGAAATACAAGAGATCTTGTTTATTGCTGAAATACATTTTGTTTAATGCCCTTGGCATCTGTCACTGGTGGTTTAAGCAGCAAAGAAGAGAATCATAATGTTTCTATGCTGAGGAAAGAAGGAAAGATAGAGATTGAGAGGATGAAATGAAAATATATACGGAGAAAAGGGAAGGCTCCTTTCTATTATATTATGTTCGTATTTCCTCTTCCTCAGAAATATAGAATGCTAAGAAGAGCTTCTCTTTGAAGAATTGAGAAAATTTTAGAGCAAAAAATAAAAAATCTGTGTGGGGGGGGCCTAGATGGTGGAGCAGAAATGCTTGGCATGAGCTCCCACTCCAATCACTTCCAATACATGTAAAAAAAATGACTTTAAACAAACTTTAGAGCTACAGAGCCCACAAAGTGACAAAGAGAAAAAATCTCCCCCTGATGGCAGCCTGGAAGGCCAATAGGAAAGGTCTATCATACTGAGCTGAGAGCCAAGCACAGCCCCACTTGAGCCACGTGGTTCTGGTCCCAGGGTGGCCCCGACTAGTGGCAACTAGAGCAGACTTCAGGAGAGTGAATCACCAGCAACTGTGGTGGTTTCCAGACTTTTCAACCCATAAACCAAAGACAAAGTTAAAGGTCAGTGTGGAACTCTGTTGGAATGAGGGGATGGAAGAGTGCAGTCCAGCCCCTGCCCCCAGGGCAAGAAGCAGCAGAGGCATGGTGGCTGTGCATCTACTTTGCATGGCTGCCTCAGGAGCTCCTGGCCTGCAGATATAGGAGGACCAAGCAACCATTCAGAGGGTAATTGCTCTTGCTTTAACCTGCTTGAATCTGGATAGCGGTCTTAGGTAGTGGTCCTGGGGTGTGTAGCCAGTGAGCCAGAGGTGTGGGGGCTCTAGAGAGGGCACCCTCCTAATAGCTCCAGAAGATGAGAAAATTCCAGCAATTTGGGACATAGCTCTCTCCATTCTGGAAGCAGAGTTCTACCATGGCAGAGAGCAAAAACTTCAAGTAATTGACTGTCAATATGAGCAAGCTGAGGAAGCACAAACACACCATAGAATCCTTTTTTGGGGACAAAAAGGATCAAGGAATAGAGCAGGAGGAAGACAGAAAAGTCAGAAATCCTACATCAAAAGCTTCCAAGAAAAATATGAATTAGTTACAGGCCATGGAGGAGCTCAAGAAGGATTTTGAAAATCAAGTAAGAGAAGTGGAGGAAAAACTGGGAAGAGAAATGAGAATGATACAAGAAAATCAGGAAAAGTGAGTCAGCAGCCTGCTAAAGAAGACCCAAAAATATACTGAAGAAAATAACACATTAAAAAATAGACTAACTCAAATGACAAAAGAGGCCCAAAAAGCCAATGAGGAGAAGAATACCTTAAAAAGCTAAATTTGCCATATAGAAAAGGAATCTCAAAAACTCACTGAAGAGAATAACTCCTTCAAAATTAGATTGGAGCAATTGGAAGCTAATGACTTTATGAAAAATCAAAATACTATAAAACAGATCCAAACAAATGAAAAAATAGAAGGCAATATGAAATATCTCATTGGAAAAATCACTGGCCTGGAAAATAGATCCAGGAGAGACAATTTAAAAATTATTGGACTACCTGAAAGCCATGATCAAAAAAAAAAAAACACCCGGACACCATCTTTCAAGAAATTATCAAGTAAAACTGCCCTGATATTCTAAAACCAGAGGCCAAAATAGAAATTGAAAGAATTCACCAATCACTTCATTAAAAAGATCCCAAAGAGAAAACACATAGGAATATTATAGCCAAATTCCAGAGTTCCCGGGTCAAGGAGAAAATACTGCAAGCAGTCAGGAAGAAACAATTTGAGTATCGTGGAAATACAATCAGGATAACACTAGACCTAGCAGCTTCTACATTAAGGGAATGAAGGGCTTGGAATATGATATTCCAGAGGTCAAAGGAGCTAGTACTAAAACCAAGAATCACCTACCCAGCAAAACTAAGTATAATGCTTCAGGGAAAAATATGGTCATTCAATGAAAAAAGGATTTTCAAGCATTCTTGGTGAAAAAAAACAGAGCTGAACAGAAAATTTGACTTTCAAATCCAAGAAGCAAGAGTAGTATGAGAAGGTAAACAGGAAAAAGAAATCATAAGGAACTTATTAAAGTTGAACTATTTACATTCCTACATGGAAAAACAATAATTGTAACTCATAAGACTCAATATGGGGATAGTTGAAGGGAATATACATGTGTATGTGTGTGTGTGTGTGTGTGTGTGTGTGTGTGTGTGTGTAGGAGGGTGTATGGGTACATAAATATATATGTAAGTGTGGGCATATGTATGTTCATGTATACATAGACAGAGGGCACAGGAAGAGTTGAATATGAAGGCATGACATCTGAAAAATAAAATTAAGAGGTGAGAGAGGATATATTGGGAGAAGGAGAAAGGGAGAAATAGATTAGGGTAAATTATCTCATATAAAAGAGGCAAGAGAAAACAGTTACAATGGAGGGGAAGAGCAGAAAGGTGAAAGGGAATGGGTCAACCTTATTCTCATTGAATATGGCTTGAAGAGGGAATAACATGCATACTCAATTGGGTATCTTACCCTACAGGAGAATAGGGGGGAAGGGAATAAGAGGGGAGATGATAGAAGGGAGGGCAGATTCGGGGAAAGGGTAGTTAGAAGCAAATATTTTTGAAAAGGGATAGGGTCAAAGGAGAAAATAGAATAAGTGGGGGACAGGATGGGATGGAAGGAAATATAGTTAGTCTTTCACAATATAACTAATATGGAAATGATTTAGGTAACTACACATGTACAACATATATTGAGTTGCTTATCTTCCCAGTGGGGGTGGGTGAGGAGGGAAGAAAGAAAAAATCTGGAACTCAAAGTTTTAAAAACAAATGTTTAAAAAAATTTTTGGGTTTTTTTTACATGCAACTGGGAAATAAGATATACAGGCACTGGGGTATAGAAATCCATCTTGCCCTACTAGAAAGTTAGAGGGTGACAGGGGAGGATATAAGAGAGAACAGATTGGGAGAAGTATTCAGAAGGCTTGCTATTTTGGGGTGGGAGTAGGGGAAAGATGGGGAGAAAAATTGTAACTCAAAATATTGTGGAAATGAATGTTGAAGACTAAAAATAAATAAAATTTTAAAAAATTTTTAAAAAATAAAAAGCTAAGGAATGAAATAAAAGGTGGACCAAAGAAAAGAAATTAAGACAAGTACAGGCAATCCACTTGGAGAAAATGGATGAGGAGGAGGAGTGGATGAAACCATTTAGAAAATGTAGGGTATTATTGTGATGGCAAAGAATTAGAACACATACAAATTAGTCCATTGATTGAGAAATGGCTGACAAGTTATGATATAGGAATGTGATGGAATACTATTGTGCTATTGTTGTTGTGTTTGTCCTTTGTTTTCAACGAGGACCATGACATCAGGGAATGATTATAGGACTTGCAGTTGATTTTGATTTCAGTGAGGGAGGGCTGTGGAAAGTCACCAGCCTCACTTTCTCCTCCAGAACCATCTGGGTCCAGTGGTCAGATATTCATCAGGATGACTGGAGATGGCCCAGGATGCAGTGGGAGACCCCACTTTGAGTGAGGTAACACCCATTCAGTGAATAGGTCTCTTTTGCGCTATAAGAAATTATGAAGGGGATAGTTTCAGAGAAACCTGGAAAGATCTGAATGAACTGATGAAGAGGGAGAGAAGCAAAACTGGGAGAACAGTATACAACAACAGCAATATTGTAAAGACAAACAACTGTGAAAAACTTAGGATATCCTATCAACACCATTCCAGAGGACTCATTTTGAAATATGCTGCCACCTCCTGATAGAGAAGTGATGAACTCAGAGTGTAGACTGAGATATTTTTTTTGACAAGTGCAATGTGGGAATTCGTTTTGCTTAGTTATACATGTTTGTAACAGGATTTACTTTTCTTGCTTTCTCAATGGGTGGGAGTGGTGGGAAGGAGGGAAAGAAGGAGGATCTTCATTTGAAAACATAATAAAAAATATTTTAAAAGAAAATATGGAATAATCTAAGACCATACATCATACTCTGGTGACAGAACTGGTAAATGATTAATGAATTCATCTCTGGAATCATTCCAAGCCTACAAAAATCTGAACCATCCTCCGGATAACTGAACACAGTGACATGTTCCCCCTAAATCTTTTATATAATGCTAAGCATCAACAATTCTTTTGCTCATTCCTCATAAGACATGCTTTTTAGTTGACAATTTTTCATATTTATAGGATCAATGATTTGCACAAATTAGAATATTAGTTTATTGGCCATGATGCTAAGTAGGATTCATCCCGGAAGATAGGGAAGTGATCTCTACAGATGGGATATTCTTCTCCCCACAACCTTTTCTTTTTTTTTGGATGCTGGTGCCTGTCTGTTCCTTGTACTACTGATGTACTTTCATCAAATAGTCTACATTGTTGTTGTTGTTGCTTTTAAGTGGACCTATAATTTCATTGGCTTAGGGAACTCTCAGTGAGGAAGCTCCCTCTACCAATGAGAATATACTTACTTTGAAGTACAAATTAGCTGAATCAATGGACCCAAAGATTATTCGTTGATGTAAACACTTAAAGCAGCTTGCTAGTGGAGTGTATTTTTTCCAGCATACTCTTTAACTCTTTGCTACATTTTTATTTTGTGACATTTTAATTAATGTTATTTAATTATTTATGTAATTTAGGGATATGTAGAAAGTGGCTTTGGAGTTTTGAACTTGGATCCAAAAAAAAAATCAGCTACATAAGTACAGAATGTGGGAGGTATGGTGTTGTATAGAAAAGATTTGGGGGTATAAACAGACTATAAATAGGAGTCAAGAGTATGACATGGCAGCCCCCCCAAAAAATCTAACATGATCTTAACCTGAATGAATGGTGTCCAGAATGAGGAAGGTGATCATCCTCTTGTACCTTTCACTGATCAGACCACAGCTGGATTGTAAGTACTCAATTCTAGATACTATTATGAAAGTATACTACGGTCCCCCTGCACCCTCTTGAGAAATCTTAATAAAACATTTTTCTCAGCATCTTAATCTGAAGTCTTTAGACTCATCTGAATGATTATCAGTCTTTCTAAAAATTATCACTTCGAAAACAATGTTGTGCACCAAAATCTTTTTAAATCATTTTAATAAAAAAAGTCTAATGAATTTCTAATCTCCATAATCCCCCAACTCCCTTTTTCTTGATCAGCCTAGGAAGGACTCCTCCCTCAAGTAATTAGGTTAAAGATCAGACTAAAAGAAGGAAGAAGTTTTTAATTTCAGTTAATGGAAGTATTTCTTGAGTTCACATTTGACCACATGAAAATGAGAAACGTCAGAGCAGAGGTTCTTGACCTGGGGTCTATGAACTTTTTTTAAAAAAACATTTTGATAGGGGCAGCTAGGTGGCACAGTGAATAGAGCAGCAGCCCTGGAGTCAGGAGGACCTGAGTTCAAATCCAGTCTCAGAAATTTAACACTTAATTTGCTTTGTGACCTTGGGCAAGTCCCTTAACCCCAATTGCCTTGCCTTCCCCCTCCAATATATATATATTGATAACTGTATTTCAAATTAAGTCCCTTTCTTTTTTTTTTTTTGGAGGGCAATTGGGGTTGAGTGACTTGCCCAAAGTCACATGGCTAGTAAGTGTGTCAAGTGTCTGAGGCTGAATTTGAACTCAGGTCCTCCTGACTCCAGGGCCGGTGGTCTATTTACTGCGCCACCTAGCCGTCCCCTCAACCCTGCAATTTCTATGTATTTTATTTTATGCATTTAAAAAACATTCTTCTGATTTGGGGTCCATTCACCAGATGGCCAACAGGATCCGCGACATAAAAAAGATTAAAAATCCCTGATTTAGAGTAATCAAGAAGGATCTGAATAGTTTTAGGAAGAGGAATCTCTACATTATGCTGACAATTTAAGTTATTATTTTTTGAGACTGTTTCCTAAACTCTGAGCCCTGGTTCAATCTTGACTATTGAATTTTATCTATTATTTGAAAATATTATAAATTGTAACTCAAAAATGATTTATGTTAGATTTTTCAAAGGCATGGAGTAATTCAGTCTTTGGATCTCTTTCAATCAAAATGAATATTTATAACTAGTTTAATCTACATTAACAAAAATTGTCTGTGGCAGGCTGGTGCCTAAAACACAAAGTACAAAGCATAGGAACATACATTTTAGGAAGGATACTGACAAACTACAGCCTGATCAAAGGAAGACAGACAGGATTGTGAAAAGACTTGAAACCATGTCATGTGGTCATCTGTTGAAGGAAGTGGAACTTTTTAGTTTGGAGAAGAGAAAACTTGGAGGTGTCATGACAACTACCTTCAAGTATTTGAAAAATGTTGGCAGAGCTGTGGAGAAAGAGGCCCACTATTATACTGCTGATAGAGTTATAAATAGGTGCAATTTTTTGTAAAGCAATATGGCAATGTACAATGAAAGCTTTGTCCTTTGTCCTAGTGGTCCCACCAACAGGACTATATCTGAAGGGTGATATTAAAGAGGGAAGAAGCTCTATAGATTCACACATATTCAACAGTAGTTTTGCTCATAATAGAAAAAGCTGGAACCAATCCACTTGTCCAATGATTAAGTGAATAACTAAATACTTTGTGGTATAATGAAACGTAGGAAATGAAGAAGAATATAAAGAAATATAGCTAGAAATAGGTCACAACAGTGAAGAAAGCAAAACCCCAGCAACCGAGGCATCAAATACACCTATGCAAAAACATAAGAGCCACAAAATTTAGAAATACACATACAAAAAAATCAGCAGGTGGAACAGATTAAAAACAAGGTTTTCTTTTTATTATTTTATTAAAGTTGACATGTATTTTTCTCACCAAATTGTAAACTGGATATTTTATGTGTGATCTTGTTTTTAGAACTGCTCCTATTTCAATATTTCTTGATTGATATTAAGTTTGTTCTGGTAGAATAAAAACTCACCGAGGGTGGGAATCTCTTTGTTTTTGTGCTGTATTGGGAGCACCTAGGACAATACCTTGTACACAGGTGCTCAATAATTGTCTGCTGAATTTAGTTCAATTGGATTTATATTTTGAAATGACAAGAAAGGAAAGGAGAGGGGAAATGAAGGGGGAGACAAAAGGGGGTAAGGAACAGAAGGGAAGGGAGAAGGGGGGAAGGGAAGGGAAGATCTGTAAAAACTAGCTTGGCTGTCCCACCGAATCTTATCTCAAATGAGAAAATATTTCTAAAGTGCTTAGCACAGAGTCTGGTATATAGTAGGTGCTTAATTAATGTTTGTTTCCCTCCTCTTCGCCATGTACCTTTGACAAAGGAAGCTGGGCTGTGCAGATAAAGTGAGAGAGGTAAGATGTGTGGTGGGAAGAGCATTACTCTTCAATTCAGAAGATCTTAGAAGTCAACATGGCACAGGGAGTTGAGGTCAGAAAACTAAGTTCAAATCCAGTCTCAGACACTAGCTTTCTGACTCTGGGCAAGTTAATTAACCTTTGCTTGCCTCAGTTTTCTCAACTGCTAAATGGAGATAATAATGGCACCCAACTCCTAGGGTTGTTGTGAGAACCAAATAATATTTCTAAAGCACTTAGCACAGTGGTTGGTGCATTGTAGGTGCTATATATAAACTATTTTGATGATGATGATGCCTTTGACACTTACCTGTATGACCTTGGGCAAGTCTTCTAACCTCCCTGTACCTGTAGTTTCTCTGTCTATAAAATGAAAGAGTTACTGCCTCCCTCTCCTCCCATACCCTCTAAGGTCCTGTCAGCAGCTCTACATCTATGAACCTATGTGGTCCTTAGATCTGACTCTTAATAGTAAATGACCCTGAGTAACTCACGTAACTAATTACTTTAAATCTCTCAGGTAAAATGTTGAGGATTTGCATAACATTGCGAGGAAAGCACTTTGTAGAATGTGAGTTATTGGTCTTACTGTCAAGGCACGGGTGCTATCTAGTGGCAAAACAAGTTAACAGCACTTACACAAGGAGTCCATTATGTTTTGGGTCTAAAACAATATTTTTTTAAAATGCACAATAAAGAGATAATAATATATCAGAAAGAAGTAGCTCTTGGTTTATCAGACTATTTCAATGAAATTAAACAGAACTAGCAGAAGAAATTGCTACCAGCATTCTCCAAATTGAGGAGGTTGGTTAGCCCTAGCTGTCATACTTATTATGTATAGCCTTCATAGATGCAAGGCTAGAAGGGACCTCAGAGGCCAACTAGTTTAACCCTCTTATGTTACAGATGAAGAAACTGCAGCCTAAGGAGGTTGAGTGATTTGGGTAGGATCACAGAGATAGTAATCGTGAAAGGCGGATTTAGAATGCAGTCCTCTGAATCTAGAATTAGAATTTCTTGCTAGAAGTTCTAGAAACACACTGCCCTCCATCATGTGGACTTAAAAACATCTCAAGGTGAGTTAAGCTGGTTTGGGATTATTCACTGTGGCGATTATAATTTTCTTTTTGTTTGTTTTTTTCTGGTACCCTTCCCTCTCTTCACGGGTGTTTACATCCTATTGTTTATTTATATTAGTATCGTGAGTTTTGTTTCAATTCTTAATTTTGGCAAATAACTTTTCTACATTGCCTTCATTTTCCTAACATATTCTCCCTGCCTCCTCTACCCAATGAGCCATCCCTTGTGATAAAAAAAAAAGTTTATCTCAACACACCAAACAAGTCTATGTTCCACACTTGCCTCTGCGATGGAGCGAGAGAGTGAATTTTCTCATCTTTACTTCAGGTCATTATGATTATACAACCTTCTGTTTCAGAGGGATTTTGTTATCGTTCTTTCCCTTTACATAGATGTAGCCATTGTTTGTATAGATTACTTTGTGGGTTCAGTGCTTATAATTCTTCCCATGCTTTTCTGAATTCTTCATAATAATCGTTTCACAGTAATATTCCATAACGTACACGTACCACTATTTGTTTAGACATTTCCCAATTAATAAGTGTCTTTCAAGTTCTTTGCTGCCAAAAAAAGTCCTGCAATTAATATTTTGGTTTGTATAGGACATTTCTTTTCTTTTCTTTTACTTCATCATTGTATATGCCTAGTAATAGGATCTCTGGGTCAAAGACTATGGACATTTTAATGACTTTCTTTTTTTCCAACTTATTTATTTATTTTTAGTTTTCAACATTCATTTCCACAAGATTTTGAGTTACAAATTTTTCTCCCCATCTTTCCCCCACCTCCACCCCAAAATAGCAAGCCTACTGAATTCCCCTTCCCCCAAACGGTTCTCTCTTATATCCTCCCTCATCCCCCCCCTAACTTTCTAGTAGGGCAAAATGGATTTCTATACCCCAGTGCCTGTGTATCTTATTTCCCAGTTGCATGTAAAAGACAAACAAACAAATTTTTTTTAAACATTTGTCTTTAAAATTTTGAGTTCCAGATTTTTTTTCCTTCTTCCCTCCTCATCCACCCCCACTGGGAAGATAAGCAATTCAATATAAGTTGTACATGTGTAGTTATGCAAAACATTTCCATAGTAGTTATATTGTGAAAGACTATAATTCCCTCTATCCTATCCTGTCCCCACTTATCCTATTTTCTCCTTTGACAGTGTCCCTTTTCAAAAGTGTTTGCTTCTAACTACCCTCTCCCCCAATCTGCCCTCCCTTCTATCATCCCCCCTATTATTCCCTTCCCCCCTATTCTCCTGCAGGGTAAGATACTCAATTGAGTGTGTATGTTATTCCCTCCTTAAGCCAAATCCAATGATAGTAAGGTTGACCCATTCCCTTTCACCTTCCTGCTCTTTCCCTCCATTGGAACAGTTTTCTCTTGCCTCTTTCATATGAGATAATTTACCCTAATCTATCTCTCCCTTTCTCCTTCTCCCAATATATTCCTCTCTCACCTCTTAATTTTATTTTTTTAAATATCATCCCTTCATATTCAACTCATCCTGTGCCCTCTATGTATACATGTACATACATATCATCTTGTGCCCTCTATGTATACATGTACATACATATGCACAGGCACATATATATTTATACACACATACACCCTCCAATACATACATGTATATTTATGTATACATACACACACACACACATATTCCCTTCAACTATCCTCATACTGAAAAAAGTCTTATGAGGTACAATTATTGTTTTTCCATGTAAGAATGTAAATAGTTCAACGTTAGTAAGTTCCTTATGATTTCTTTTTCCTGTTTACCTTCTCATGCTTCTCTTGCTTCTTGGATTTGAAAGTCAAATTTTCTGTTCAGCTCTGGTTTTTTTCATCAAAAATGCTTGCAAATCCTCTATTTCATTGAATGACCATATTTTCCCTTGAATGACCATATACTCAGTTTCGCTGGGTAGGTGATTTTTGGTTTTAATTCTAGCTCCTTTGACCTCTGGAATATCATATTCCAAGCCCTTCAATCCCTTAATGTAGAAGCTGCTAGGTCTTGTGTTATCCTGATTGTATTTCCACAATACTCAAATTGTTTCTTTCTGACTGCTTGCAGTATTTTCTCCTTGACCTGGGAACTCTGGAATTTGGCTATAATATTCCTAGGCATTTTCTTTTTTGGGATCTTTTTCAAGAGGTGATTGGTGAAGTTTGTAAATCATTTTATATGTATTTGATCCTCATTAACCACCCTGTGAAACAGATGCTAGTGTTAGCTCCATTTTGTAGATGAGGAACTGAGACTGAAGGAGGTGAAATCACTTAGCCAGGTACACACTTAGTATCTGAGGTAGGATTAGAACTCTAGACTTCTTGACTCTAAGCCCAGTACTCAATTAACTATGCTGTCTGGTGTAGCTTATGTAGAATCTTAAATGCCCCCCAAAGGAGTTTATATTTTCTCCTTCGGGCAACAAGTGGTCATCATCTTTTTGCAGGACTCATTCTGATAATGAAATGTTGAAATTTCTTGCTCCTGATATTTTTTCAGTTATTCATACAAGACTGTGAGTTTTTCATTTATAAATTATATTGTAGCTGTTAGGATTATAGATTTTAAAACTGAACGAAGGTCAGCCAGCCATCATTTACCTCCTAGCTTAGTGCTCGGAGACTCTTCTTCTTGAAACATTCCATAACCCCTGTGCCTTCTTACCCTGGAATCTCCCTCCACTAAGCTGACCCTCTTCTCTTATCTGTAAGTTCCTCCTAGGGCCTCCATTTTGTGGAAGGGCCAAAGCCTGCCAAGCCTTTGTTCTCTTCCTGGCTTTACACCTTACTTTGAAGCCATGTTCCTATGCTTGGTACTTTCCTCCCCAAATACCCTTCTCAGATCACTTTTGTGAGTTGTCATCCCTATCTTTTTTTTTAATTATATTTTAAATTGTATTTTATATGTATTTTAATTGTATTTAATTTTTACCACAGTGCTTGGCCCCCAGAATGCACTCAAGAAGTCCATGCATCCATCCATCCATCCACCTATCCATCCATCCATCCATCCTTTCTTCTTTCCTTCCTTCCTTCTTTCCTTCCTTCCTTCCTTCCTTCCTTCCTTCCTTCCTTCCTTCCTTCCTTCCTTCCTCTTACACTCTAATTTTGAATAGGACCTTTTAGCATATATACTTGTTTGTCTCTTTTAAAGCTTCCTGGTCTGAAGTCAATTTAGCTTGAAAGCATCATTGTGAAACCACATTAGCTATACGTAATCACACAAAATTTTATCAATAGGCAGAACATTTAACTCATTTACAACCTTGCTGCTTCTGTCTTCATACGTAGAAAACAGATGAAACAGCTACCAGGACCAAAAGAATAAAAGCGATGGGTCAAGGAAATAACTTCAAAAATAACTTTTGTCTTTCCTTTTCCTCTCACAGAATGCAGTGGACATTCATCATTCTCAAATCCAGAGTCCCACAGTCACGTAATTCTTTATTTGTTCTTTGCTGTAAAACAATAAACATCATGAAGCTACAGATTAAAATTTAATTGTTTCCTTGTTTTACAACTCTAGGCCTAGTGACTTAAGCTTGGTAACCATGCATCGAGGTTTTTTCTTATCAAAGGTGCTAATATCTCACCATAAAAATGAAAAAAGGAGACAAGTAAAGACTCTTAAATTTTGGACTCTAATATAAACCCTTTTATAAACTTCTGAAAGAATGCCATGGACTTATTTAGCCAAATCATTAGTGATCATAATTGTCACATCCAAGAATAAGGAAGTCAAACTTAAGATCTAATTCATCCTGTCAAGTCCATGTACATACAGTATGTATTTTTAAAATATATGTCTATATTTAAAAGGATTTTATGATTCTTATGGCAAAGTTCAATTCTTTATGACACTGTGGCTAAATTTTGTAGGTTTGATTATTGTTATTCATTAAGAAACATGGTAGCTTCTTAAATTTGTTTTATAACCTTGTAAGCAGTCTTCCTGGTAGCTAGATGGCGCAGTGAATAGAGTGCCAGGTCTGAAGTCAGGAAGATTCATCTTCCTAAGTTCAAATCTGGCCTCAGACACTTACTAGCTGTGTGACTCTTGGCAAGTCATTATTTGCCTACAAGCTGGAGAAGGAAATAACAAACTACTGTAGTATCTTTGCCAAGAAAACCCCTAAAGGGGTCATGAATAGTTGGACATGAATGAGAAACAACTAAAACCACAAAGTAGTCTTCCAGTCTAATGTCTTGTAAGTACTCACTGTTTGAGTACTGTATAGAAAAACTGGCGATATAATAAAGAACTAGAAGAAATACTCCCCGCAACCTAATGGGGAGGAATGATTAAACACATATAAAGCAAGCATAAAATTACACACAAAAGGTTTAAGCTAAAAACAAAGAAGCTAGAGCTTGGTTCTGGGGGATGACAAATGTATCTGTTACCAAGCTTCATACTAGTTAGAGCAGGAAAAGACATTAAGGTTAAATATGGGAGTTCTTAACTTTTAATATGTGTGTGTCATGGACTCCTTTGGCAATCTGGTGAAGCCTACCCTTCTCAGAATCATGTTTTTCAAAAGCATAAAATTAAATATGAAGGATTACAAAGGAATTATAAAATTACAAAGGGTTATTGTAAAGGCCAAATGAGAAAGTATTTGTAAAGCACTGGACACAGTGCCTACCATACAGTAGGCGCTTAATAAATACTTGTCTTCCCCTACCATCCCACTCTCTGAAAAATAATTATATTTTAATATAGTAAACAAAATATTTTTAAAAACAAGTTTACTGGCTTCAAGTTCAAAAAACTAATCTTATCCAGTCCTCTTATTTACATATGAGAAAACTGAGGTCCAGACATAAGGATTTGCCCTAGGGTCTCATAACTTAGAAGGCAGTGTTTTTTCTAAGATACCACATCACCTTATCCCTTACATGGAAAGTTTCCTCGTCATATCCCACCATTGAGGGTACAGGCACAGTTGCAAGTGGGAGCATCTGACTGTTCTTCTGTGAGAGCTATTTAGGGGCACCAGGTAGTAGTTAGGATACTGACATGTGTGGTTTTGAAGGGTTGAAGTACTGTGTTTTTAAAAGGAAAAGGGCAGGGGCCATAATGAGTATGTTCACATGAGAAGAGAATATAGTTGCAGTTAAGTAGGTATTTCAGGTGTGGTCCAACAGGTAAAAAGGAAAAAGAGGGCAAAGGCTTTGGTACTATGAACCCTTCCCATGAGCTTCTCCTCCAAAATGGTCTCTTGGTGTACATACATTGGGGTAGGGCCTGTGGTCTGGTTGTGAGTACTCTCACCAATATATTGTATAGGGTAATGATGAAAGCCAGAATTTGTTTTTAATAAAACTAATGTGCACCATCAGTAACTGAGATTGCCTTTGGACTTGTTTCAGTAGGAGGTTACTTGAGGTGGGTAAGAAGGGAAGGGTGAGGTAATTGGGTCAGAGGACCCAGAACTGCAGTTCTGCCCTTTACAATTTGTGTGACAATGGACAAATCATTTAAACCCTATGGCCCTTAGTTTCTTCTTCTATAAAATGAGAGGGTTAGACTAGATGACTTCTAAGGTTCTTTCTAACTCTAAAAACATGAGCCTTTGCTGATAAGGATGTTAGTGAGAATGAAGGGAACAAAACCCAACAATGAGGGCCAGCTAAGTGGCGCAGTGAATAGAGCACCAGCCCTGGAGTCAGGAGGACCTGAGTTCAAATCCGGCCTCAGACACTTTACACTTACTAGCTGTGTGACCTTGGGCAAATCACTTAACCCTAATTGCCTCTCAAAAAAAAAAAACAACCCAACAATGAGAGTGGTCCACAGGAAGGATCCAAATTTGGTCCTCCATACCTAATGATCTTCTGGAATAAAATAACATGCTGTCCTTTAATCTTAAATTCATTGGAATATTAAGTATACAAATTGATGGAATATTAAATGAAAAGCTAAGTTGGAGAGCTCACCACTATTTCCTTACCTATACCTAAACGATATGTTTGTAGCTGGTTAGAGCCCTTGACTAAGATTAGCAGCATAAATTTGAACCCCAGGTTCATCATTTAATTTCTCTGTCTTCCATTGTCACAGATTATTTCTCTTACCTGACCCAGGGATAGATGTTGCTTGGACTTTCAAGACTGGATTATTACCTTAAGAACATGCTCAAGAATGGCTTCAGGTATTACTACAGCAAATTCAGAGATAGTCTTACATAAGAGCTCAACTTCTTTTTTTTTAATATTTTTATTTTATTTTGGTTTACATCATTCATTTCCATGAGATTTTGAGTTACAAATTTTCTCTCTATCTTTCCCCTACCCCCCCCTCAAAATAGCCATCCCCTTGTATAACCCCTCCCCCAATCTAATCTCTCCTATGTCCTCCCCATCACTCCTC
>CM053583.1:258856905-258881284 GCA_028627135.1 Pseudochirops cupreus | reverse complement strand
TATATATTTTTAACATTTGATTATAGAGCTTTAAATTCTAGATTCTTTCTCTTCCTCCCTTGTCAGCCAGCCCCACTGGAAGAACAAGCCATCAAATACAGGCTGTACATGTGTAATTACGCAGAACCTTTCCACAGCGGGCACATTGTGAGAGACTGATTACATGTCCCTCCTTCCTATCCGCCTCCCCCACTCCCATTCCACTCTCTACCCTGTCCCTGACCCTGAGAGCTCAACTTCTTAATGGCACATTTTCTATTCTACAAATGGCCACTACCGTAGCAGAGAAATTGGCTAGCAAGTTGTATTAAATTTGTTACGTTATATGTCACTGAACCTCTCCGAATGCCCCAATTCATCATAAAATATAGGATTTATGATAGATGTCTGAATTCTTAAAGTACCTCGAATCCTCGAATCCACCAGGAAAATCTTGCTCAAAATATTCTACAAAATTATGTGGAAAGATCTAACTCGGTAGAGTTAAGATGGCAGTGTAGAAGCAGGAAAACTCCATGGATAACCCCATAACCACCTCAAATACCTATAAAATATGACTCTAAACAAATTTTAAAGCTCCAGAAGCCACAAAGTGACAGAGAAACAAATATCCTGCTGAAGGCAGAGCGGCAGGCAAACAGGAAGGGTCCATCACAGCGTGCTGGGAGCAGAGCCCAGCATGAGCCATGGTTTTAGCCCCAGGGTGGCCAGGACAAGCCACGCCTGGAACATTTGGGAGAGTGGATCACAGGCAGCTGTGGCGGTTTCCAGACTTATCAACACATAAATGCCAAAGACAAAGTGAAAGGTCAGTGGAACTCAGCTGAATTTGGGGGGGACGGAGGAATGGATCTGGCCCTCTACCTCCACAGCCAGAAGCAGCAGAATCAGTGGCCTGGCAGCCACCTCCACGTGACTGCTTCAGAGCTCCCGGCCTGGAGATTGTAGGGGGCCCAAGTGACCAATCAGAGGGTAAATGCTCTTGCCTTAATCTTCCTGGACTGATATCGTGGTCTTGGGTGATGGTCCTGAGATGCATGACCAGTGAGCCAAAGCTGGCGGGGGCTGTAGAGACAGCAGCCTCGTAATAGCTCCAGCAACTGCAAAAATCCAAGCAATTTGGGCCAAAGCTCTCCCCTCTGGAAGCAGAGCTCTACTGTGGCTCAAAAGTCAAATTAATTGACTGGCAACATGAGCAGGCAAAGGAAGCAAAACAAGCACAGCCATCCAACTTTAGATTCCTTTTTTGGGGACAAGAAGGATCAAAGCATGCAAGGGGAGGAAGATAACACAGTCAGAACTCCTGCACCAAAAGCTTCCAAGAAAAATATAAACTTGTTAACAGGCCATGGAGGAGCTTAAGAAGAATTTTGAAAACCGAATAAGAGAAGTGGAGGAAAAACTGGGAAGAGAAATAAGAATGATGCAAGAAAGTCACAAAAAGAGAGTCAACAACCTGACTGAAGAAAATAAAACCTTAAAAAATATATTAACTCAAATGGCAAAAGAGGCCCAAAAAGCCAATGAGGAGAAGAATGCCTTAAAAAGCCAAATTTGCCAGATAGAAAAAGAATCTCAAAAGCTCACTGAAGAGATGATTCCTTTAGAATTAGAGTGGAGCAAATGGAAGCTAATGACTTTATGAAAAAATCAAGATACTATTAAACAGATCCAAACAAATGAAAAAATAGAAGGCAATGTGAAATAGCTCATTCAAAAAAGCCACTGACCTGGAAAATAGATCCAGGAGAGAAAATTTAAAATTTATTGGACTACCTGAAAGCCATGATCAAAAAAAGAACTTAGAAAGCATCCTTCAAGAAATTCTTAAGGAAAATTGCCCAGATATCTTAGAACCAGAGGGCAAAAAAGAAATGGTAAGAATTCACCAATCACCTCTTGAAAAAGATCCCCCCCAAAAAACTCCTAGGAATGTTATAGCTAGGTTCCGGAATTCCCAGATCAAGGAGAAAATAGTACAAGCTGCCAAGAAAAAATAATTTGAATACTGTGGAAACATAATCAGGATAACACAGGATCTAGCAGCTCCTACATTAAGGGATCGAAGGGCCTGGAATATGATATTCTGGAGATCAAAGGAGCTAGGGATTAAAACTAAGAATCATCTACCCAGCAAAATTGAGTATAATGTTTCAGGGGAAAATATGGTCATTCAGTGAGGTGGAGGACTTTCAAGCATTCTTGATGAAAAAAGCCAGAGCTGAATATTAAGTTTGATATTCAAATATCAGAAGCATGAGACAGTAAACAGGGAAAAGAAATCACAAGAACTTATCAAAGTTGAACTATTTACATGCCTAAATGGAAAAACGATAATTATAACTTATGAAACTTTTCTCAGTATGAGGATATTTGAAGGTAATATAAATGTATAGATATATAGATATAGATATAGATATATATGTATATATATATAGATACATGTACGTATGTATGTATACATGCACATATGTGTATATAGGAGGGTATATATGCATATGAATACATATGTCAGTGTGTGTATATATGTATACAGGTATACAAAGAGGGCACAGAATCAATTGAATAGGAAGAAATGATATTTAAAAGGTAAAATTGAGAGGTTGGAGAGGAATATAATGAGAAGAGACAGGAAGAGAAAGAATGGGATTAATTATCTCATATAGAAGAGGCAAGGTATAACTGTTACAATGGAGGGGAAGAACAGGAAGGCAAAAGAGAATGGATCAACCTTACTCTCACTGAATTTCGTTTAGGGAGGGAATGACATACACTCTAAATTGGGTATCTTATCCTATAGGAGAGTAGGGGAGAAGGGGATGAGAGGGGGGATGATGGAGGGGAGAGCAGGTTGGGGGGTGGGGTGTTAGGAGCACACACTTTTGTAAAGGGACAGGGACAAAGTAGAGAACAGAACAAGTTGGGGGTGGGATAGGATGGAGGGAAATATAGTCAGTCTTTCACAATATGTCTACTGTGGAGATGTTTTGCATAACTACACATATATGGCCTGTATTGAATTACTTGTCTTCCCAGTGGGGGCAGGAGACAAGGGAGGAAGAGAAAGAATCTAGAATTTAAATTTTTAAAATCAAATGCTTAAAAAATATATCATGTTATTGTTATTATTATTATTATTATTATTATTATCATCATTATTATTTACATGCAACCAGGAAATAAGATGTACAGGCACTGGGGTAAGGACATCCATCTTGCCCTAACAAAAAATCAGAGGCGTGATGAGGGAGGATATAGGAGAAAACAGATTCGGGGAGGGGATATACAGTGGGATGGCTGTTTTGGGGTGGTGGGTAGGAGAAAGACAGGGAGAAAATTTGCAACTCAAAATCTTGTTGAAATGAATAAAGTAAACTAAAAATAAACAAAAATTAACTATTAAAAAAAAGAAAGATCTAACTCTAATTTTTATCTCTACCTTTAAGTAAGATAAATAAAGGGGTGGTGAGGTGGTGCAGTGAGTACAGCACCAGCCCTGGAGTCAGGAGGGGCTGAGTTCAAATCCGGCATCAGACATGTGACACACTTACTAGCCGTGAGACTTTGGGAAAGTCACTTAACCCCAATTGCCCTCCAAAAAAAAAAAAGCAACAAAAAATAAATAAATAAAAGAAAAATAAAGAGGTAAAATTGGCATATTAAGTTTTAAGATAGAACTGGAACTTCACATTTAGGTCCTATGACAACAGCATTAGTAAACAGCATAATATACAACTCTCAAGAGTATCACCAAAGGCAAAAGCAGGAACTTACTTGAACTCGTCCCCAATTACCTCAAATACCTATAAAAAATGACTCTAAATAAAATTTAGAGTTACAGAATCCGCAAAATGACAGAATGAAATATGTCTCCAGCTGAGGACAGCCTGGCAAACCAACAGCAAGGGTCTATCGCACCAGGCTGGGAGAGGAGAGCAGCACACAGACTAGCAGCACAGACCAGGCAGACCAGATCTCAGGGGATGGAATCACTGGCAGCTGTGGGGGTTTCTAGACTTCTCAACCCATAAACACCAAAAAGAAAGTAAAAGGTCAGTGGGGAAGCTATTGGAACTGGGTAAGACAAGAGCGTGGTCTGGCCCCTGCCCCCAGGCAGTGGAGGAGGCAGCTGCAGCTGCTGCCATGGCAGTTACTTCCTGAGCTCCAGGCCCACGGATAGTGGGGAAACCAAGCTGACTGACCAGAGGGCAATTGCAGGAATCTCTTTGCTAGTGCTGAGGCAGGATTCTCTTGCTTTTCCCTGCTTGGATCTGGGTCACAGTCTTAGTGGTCCTGGGGAAAGGAGGAGTGCTGGTGTGGCAGAGCTTGTTGAGGCTGTGGAGAGGTAGTCCTCCTCACAGTTCTGGGGCAGGTACCTAGAAGAAGCTCTGACAACAACTGCGCAAAACCCCAGAAATTTGGGACACAGAACTCTCCACTCTGGAAACAGAGCTCTACCATGGCAAAAAGCTCAAAAGTCAAATATTTGGCTGGCAAGAAGAGTAAACAGAGGAAGAGAAATCAGACTATAGAATTGTTCTTTGGTGAAAAAGAAGATCAAAACATAGAACCAGAAGAAGACAACAAAGTCAAAACTCCACCATCAGAAGCCTCCAAGAAAAATATGAATTGGTCGCAGGCCATGGAGGAGCTCAAAAAGGATTTTGAAAATCAAGCAAGAAAAGTAGAGGAAAAATTGGGGACAGAAATGAGAGTGTTACAAGGAAATCATGAAAAACAAGTCAACAACTTGCTAAAGAAAATTTTTAAAAATAGTGAAGAAAATAACACGTTAAAAAATAGACTAACTCAAAATGGCAAAAGAGGTCCAAAAAAACCAATGAGGAGAAGAAGAAAAGCAGAATTAAAAAGCAGAATTGGCCAGATGGAAAAGGAAGTTCAAAAGCTCACTTAAGAAAATACTTCCTTCAGAATTAGATTGGAGAAAATAGAAGCTAATGACTTTATAAGAAAAGAAGATATTATAAAAACAGATCCAAAAGAATGAAAAAATAGAAGGTAATGTAAAATATCTCACTGGAAAAACCACTGACCTGGAAAATAGATCCAGGAGAGATTATTATCAAGGAAAACTGCCCTGATATTCTAGAACCAGAGGGCAAAATAGAAATGGAAAGAATTCACCAATCACCTCTTGAAAAAGATCCCCAAAAGAAAACTCCTAGGAATATTATAGCCAAATTCCAAAGTTCCCAGATCAAGGAGAAAATACTACAAGCAGTCAGGAAGAAACAATTTGAGTTATTGTGGAAACACAATCAGTATGACACAATCTAGCAGCTTCTACATTAAGGGATCTAAAATATGATATTCCGGTGGGCAAAGGAGATAGGATTAAAACCAAGAATCACCTACCCAGCAAAACTGAGTATAATACTTCAGGGGAAAATAGATTCAATGAAATGACTTCCAAGCATTCTTGATGAAAAGACCAGAGCTGAACAGAAAATTTGACTTTCAAATACAAGAAGCAAGAGAAGCATGAAAAGGTAAACAGGAAAAAGAAATCATAAGGAACTTATTAAAGTTGAACTGTTTACATTCCTACATGGAAAGAAAATATTTGTAACCCATGAGACTTTTCTCAGTATAAGAATAGTTGAAGGGAATATATATGTATATATACATATATATGTATGTATAGGTGGGTGTTAGGTGTGTATGTGTGTGCGTGTGTGTATGTAAACATAGACAGAGGGCACCGGATGAGGTGAATATGAAGGGATGATAGCTAAAAAATAAAATTAAGAGGTGAGAGAGGAATATATTGGAAGGAGAAAGAGAGAGATAGAATAGGGTAAATTATTTCACATAAAAGAGGCAAGAGAAAGCTGTTACAATGGAGGGGAAGAGCAGGAAGGTGAAAAGGAATGGATCAACCTTACTATTGTTGGATTTGGCTTAAGGAGGGAATAACATACACACTCAATTGGGTATCTTACCCTACAGGAAAATAGGGGGTAAAGGTATAAGAGGGGAGGGGGATGATAGAAGGGTGGGCGGATGGAGGGAAGTGGTAGTCAGAAGCAAACACTTTTGAAAAGGGACAGTGTCAAAGGAGAAAATAAAATAAATGGGGAGTGGGATAGGATGAAGGGAAATATAGTTATTCTTTCACAATATGACTACTATGGAAATGTTTTTGCATGACTGCACACATATAGACTATGTTGAATTGCTTGTCTTCCCAGTGGGGGTGGGTGAGGAGGGAAGAAGGGAGATAATCTGGAATTCAGAGTTTTAAAAACAAATGTTAAAAAATTGTTACATGCAACTGAGAAATAAGATATACAGGCAATGGGGTATAGAAATCCATCTTGCCCTACATGAAAAAAAAGGATAAGGGGGTAAGGGAAGGGATGGGGAAGATATGAGAGGGCAGTTTGAGGGAAGAAGTAATCAGTATGCCTGCCATCCTGGGGTTAGGGGTAGGGAAGAGATGGGGAGAAAATTTGGAACTCAAAATCTTATGGAAATGAATGTTGAAAACTAAAAATAAATAAATAAATTCTGGGGGAAAAAAAGAGTATCACCAAAGTTACTGTCACAGTATCTTTTAATATCATGTATTAACATCATTTACATAAATTTCATGTTTAAGAAATACTAAAAAAAATGTATAATACTAGTTTGTAATTCAGACTAACTTCTCTGTTCTAGGATTAAAAGTGAGACTAGGAAAACCGGAGACGAGGTCACATAAAAGATTTCAGAATCATTTTGCAAACCAATATGTTCAAGAACATGAATTCAGGGGTTACACTAATAACAGTCTAATAAAACACCAAGAAGAATGGATGCTTTCTATGGCCAACCCTATTTGTTTAGAATGAAAAATGGCATTTCCTTAAAGTTAAGTACCTTACGTGGTTTTTCTATATTCTAGACTGGTGTCATTGTATACTTCATCCTACTTAGGAGTTAAAAAAAAAAAGAGATTTAAAGCAGTCAGGCATGTTGGTATAAATAAATGGAGTGCATTACAGAATGGTTATAGACTGTGTATAACATGCACCATTTATGTACATTTTACCTGCATAGATGTAAAGTGCCTTTCTTGTAACAAGGCATGAAATAACAAAATCTCACCAAAAAATGTGAGTCATTTCTTAGCACAGAGTGAATCAGAATGACAGTAACTTTGGCAGTTCCTTTTACAAAGTTATTTTCCCCGATACAAATATTTCCTTCATTCTGGGTCAAGCCGAGGTAAAACAGGAAGAATGAGATTTCCAAACGCAGAGTCCTGAGTTATGAAGTATCCCGAAGAATGTGCATGAGCATGCTGGAAAAAGGAAAGGGAAGATTAATAATCATGAGTTTATCAATAACACGATTAAAATGACTTGTCCTATGTAAGGAATTCAGGGAAAAAAAACTTGGAAAGACTAATATGAATAGAATGAAGGACTAATAATAAAAGTGAGGAAAGCCCAACCAGAAGAATATACACAATGATCACAATGATATAAACAAAAACAACAAAAAAATTCTTGCCCCAATAGTTTCTTAAATACGGTAACATTTATAGAGGTTTAATATTTAGATCATACTAAAAACCATATAACAGTGGTAAAAAGACAGATATCGCCAGTCAATCTTGATGATAAAGAATTGGTGATGATGAAACACCTTTTCCTCTTCTCAGCAGAGACGTGGCAGATTATGGGTACAGAATGCGTATGTAGTCATAGCCACTGATGTTTGTTTTGCTTAACTTTGTTACCCAGAAGGTTCTGACAATGGGCACAGAGAGAAGGCCAGGGTGGGTGTATCAGGAAGTGACAATGGTATAGAAAACAAAAGCCATCAATAACATTTTTAAGATGAAAAAACAAACCTTCATCCTTTCTAAAATGAAAGGATATTTTTAAAGCAGTTTTTGTGCTATTTATTTTGCCAATAAAACTTAAATAGAAGAAATATCACAATCTAGTCCTAACATTAATCAGCTGAACTAGGTAATTATCAAATTACCCCTTTAATCCCAATCACCAAAGGAGTCATATAAATGCTTTATTCTCAAAATGGGGACAATTTTTAAACACAGATCTTGCAGTACCACCTCTTGGTGGAACAGGAAAATGAAAGATCCTGAGTTCATATAAAAAGATTCTAGATTTGCACAGCAACTTCTCTAGGGCAACCTAGTAGTAGAAAAGAATGAAATAAGCAGAAAAGTGATGATTCTGAAATTAAGGAAGGAAAGAGGTCTGTCTTCAAACTCTCCCTCAGTCTTCAACCTCTCCTAATCTCCTGGTTACTTCCCTACTACCTTCAGCTATGATCAAATAATTTTAGAAAACAGTCACTAGACCCTATCATGCCCTCTCCTCCTTTTTTCCAACTTCTAAGAAAAAGCTCTCTATTCTTATGCCTCCATTACCTCTCCTCTCATTCACTTCTTAATCCTTTGTATTCCAGCTTCTAGCCCCATCATTCAACTGAAACTGCTCAGTACAAGTTAGCAATTTGCCAAATCTGTTGTCTTTTCTCAGTCCTCCTCCTTCTTGACCTCTCTGAGGCATCTGACACTGTTGCTCACAGTCTCCTCTAAGATAATTATCTCTTCTCCAGGTTTTTGTGGTATTCTCTCCTTGTTCTCCTCTTATTTGTCTGGCCATTTCTGCTAAATCTCCTTTACTAATTCTTCATCTATATCACACCAAATTATGGTATATTACAAGGTCCTTTCTTGGGCCCTTCTCTGTTACTATACTGTCTTGATGACCTCACCAGTTCCCACTGGTTTGAAGATCATTTCTATGCACATGATTCCCAGATTTAAATGTCCAGCCTCATTCTCTTATTTCAAACTGAATGTCCTAGAGACATCTTGAATTCAACATGTTCACAATAGAACTCATTATCATTCCCCTCCGTTCCCCCGTCTCATCCCCTTCCACCAAACTTTCCTATTTTTGTTAAGCTAAATGACTTATTAGAGGTCACAGAGATAGTCAGTAACTAAACAAGGACTAATGGTTGCCTAATTCCAGAACTAGTACTCTAATATAAAATGTTCATTGATGGCTTGTTCAATTTCTTTTCCTGAAATGAGCTTATTTAAGTATTGTATTTCCTCTTCTATTAATCTGGGAAATTTATATTTTTGTAAATATTCTTCTGTTTCATTTTTGTTGTCAGATTTATTGGCAATGCATGCAACATTTACACTGATATTAGATTCCAGAGAGAAAAATAAATCTATTGGCTAATATGCCATAAAAAAAACAACTGAGGAAAGGGCAAGGTGAAAAGCAACCAGAAACAGTACCTTCAGTCCATATGTAACATTTACAAAATATAAAGGACTTACATAAGCTGATATCTTTCTCTGAGTATCCCACCTAAGTCTAACATGTATTCAGAAGAATGCTCCCCATGTGCATACTCTTTGACCCAGCAATGCCACTTCTACGGCTTATATCCCAAAAAGATCATAAAAATGAGAAAAGGATCCACATGTACAAAAATATTTATAGTAGCAATTTTTGTGGTGATCAAGAATTGGAAATTGAGGGGATGCCCATCAATTGGGGAATGGCTGAACAAGTTGTAATATATGAATGTAATGGAATATGATTGTGCTATTAGAAATGATGAGCAGGCTGCTTCAGAAAAACTTGGAAAGACTTATTTGAACTGATGCTGAATGAAGTGAGCAGAACCAGGAAAACACTGTACAAAGTAACAGCCACATTGTGTGATGATTGACTTTGATAGACTTAGCTCTTCTCAGCATTGCAAGGACCTAAAACAACTCTAAGACTCACGATGGAAAATGCCATCTACATCCAGAGAAAGAAATATGGAATCTGAATGCAGATCAAAGCATACCATTTGCTCTCTTTTTTGTTTTGTTTTGTCTTTTCTTTCTCATGGTTCCTCCCATTCATTCGAATTCTTCTATACAACATGACTAATGTGAAAATATGTTTAATAAGAATATATACGTAGAGCCTACATCGGATTGCATGCCTTCATGGGGAGGGGAGAGGTGGAGAAAATTTAAAACTTATGGAAGTGAATGTTTAAAACTAAAAACAAATTAATTTTTTAAAAAAGAAGAGGAAGAATGCCCCTCTCCCCTCCCCACTTTTAGTAACATCTGCTCACCTGTAAGGCAGCCTTCTGCTGCGCAGCAATGTGCTGCTGTTCAGCATGATCACGAAAATCCTTATTAAGGGGTGGCCTGGAGAGGGCAATGCTGGAAAAAAAAAACATTACTTAGCTACTTTCAAGGCACAGAACTAATTATTTACAAGCCACATTTTTCACTATATATGGTGTGTTCTTTGTGAGTATACAAAAGACCTTTCCAGAGAAAGGATTTTTTTTTTCCATTTTACCTGGCCAATTTTATTATAGTACGAAACCAAAGTCACATGATATTTTAGGCTTTCAATCTATCACTAACTCTACTGAATTATTTTTAAAATGCAGTTCACGAATAGTTCAGATAGAATAACATTCAAATAGAAGCAAACCACATTTTTATTTGTGCATGTATTAAGTTGCATTTATAATATGACAATGGATTTAAGCGAAGATGGTGATCTATTAGGAATAAAAGTTGATGACTTAGCAAAACCCATCTCTCAGCAACCTAAAAACCATCTCTATTACAGTGACTACAACTAAATTCCCACAAGGCCTTTACACTTCGGAAAAGAAAACTGATAAAATAGCAAATAATGTGATAAGGTTTTCTTCAAATTCTTCTGGAGGAAAAAATTTCCATCATGTAACTGTGCAGAATAAAAACCCAAATAATACTGTACTCCTGGAATGTGTTTAGAAGATGCCAAAATTGTCATGTGAAGCCAAATGATTCAGTCAGCTGATATTCTAGTCAGAAAGGCAAATAACTGATGATGACTTTTTTATATAAAATATCTTCTTTAAAAATATATCTGCTAGGGGCAGCTAAGTGGCACAAAGAATAGAGCACCAGCCCTGGAGTCAAGAGGACCTGAGTTCAAATTTGACCTCAGACACTTGCTTACAATTACTAGCTGTGTAACTGGGCAAGTCACTTAACCCCAATTGCCCTACCTTCTCCCTTGCAAAAAAAAAAAAAGCTAAAAAAAATATGTGTGCTAACCACAGCATCTTGTTTCTTAAAACGTAAGAATTTTTCAATTTTGTGAAGGAATGCCAATAACCTACTGTAGATCACAGCTTCAGACTTTGAGATACACTGGCATCCAATTAATATATATATATAGTACCTGGCTCCAGGATGATTTGTTGAAGATTGGTTTTGCATAAGTAATTTCCTTTTCTCCTTGTCTAGTTCTGCCAGGATTGCTACTCGGTTCTTATTTTGAAAACCTAGGGGAAATAAGGAATAAGAAAAATTTCAATCTTATTTTATGACCCAAGGCCACCTATAACTTTGAAATTAAAACTTCTGTTCTTTATGACACTGATGAATTCATTACTGTGTGTGTCTCTGCTTATATTAAACTTGCTTTCCCTAGACACTCTACGCTCACTTTCTTTAAGGAGCTATTAAGAAAAATTGAGAGGATTCTACCAATTTCAGTTACAAAACAGACATATTCTGTAGTACTCTGCTCTACTTTATTCTCCTCTCTTCAACTTAGATTGTTTTTCTAAAAGTTTGAATCACCAAGGTAGCAGTCATGACTTTTGTATCTTTGATTCTATGTAACACTATCAGATCTGCTCCCCACCCCAAAGGGATCAAAGAACGAAAAAAAAAAAAGGACCCATATGTATAAAAGTATTTATGACACCTCTTTTTGTAGTGACAAAGAACAAGAAACTAAGAGGAATCCATCAAATAGTTAAAGGCTAAACAAATTATAGTCTATTAATATAATGTAATATTATTATGATGGCAGTTAGATGGCACAATGGATAGAGTGCCAATACTGGAGTCAGGAAGACATCTTCCCAAGTTTAAATCCGGCCTTAGACACTTGCTATGTGACCCTGGGCAAGTCACTTAACCATGTTTGCCCCAGTTTCCTCATCTATAAAATGAGCTAGAGAAGGAAACGGCAAACCACTCTAGTGTCTTTGCCAAGAAAACCCCAAATGGTGTCATGAAGAGTTGGACATGACTGAAATGCATTAACAATATTATTGTGCCGTAAGAAATGAACAGTTTCAGAGAAACCTGGGAAGACTTGTATGAAGTGAAAGTGAAGTAAGCAGAAAATGGAGAACTATCTATATAGTAATAACATTACAGCGACAACTCTGAAAGACTGAAAAACTCTCATCAACCAGCCACGTTCCAGAAGACCTGCTTCCTGACAGAGACCTTATAGATGCAAAGAAGCAGAATGAGACATACAATTTTAGACATTGCCCATGTGGAAATTTGCTTTGCTCTATTGTACATATTTGTTACAAAGGTTTTGCTTTTCTTTTTTCTTTTCCCAAATGGGTGGCAGAAGGTGGGAGGCATAGGAAGAGTGGTGATAAACACCCATCTCCCAGACTGGAGAACAAAAGAGAGGTCAGAAATTTATATTGAAGTTATCCTATGCTTAAAAAGAAAAGCAAGCTTTAGGTGACAGCCTTGTAGTTTCATGTACAATCCTTTCCTATTCCACAACAAATACGAAAATGCTCATTTTACTTGGTGTTTGAGTTCATTATTTTTAAAATGAAAAAAATTTTTAATTTTAAATTCTGATTCATGACTCTCTGGTAGTTCATAAAATATACTACTCTTTCCCAAATCCGTGACTGAATCTTAATTTTGTTCTTCCTTGATTCCTTATTTTATCTCTCTAACAATAAAATAAATGCCAATTTTCAACAAATCTCTAGAACTAAGTGGCGTCTGGCTCACCTCCAGGAAGTAAACTGAATGCCGTTAGTTGTTTAGTTTATTTGGGGCAATCAGTCTATGTTGAAAAGGATACTGATTTACATCAGAGTCATAGGATTACAGATTTAGAGCCCTCCATAAGGTTTTATAGACAAGGCATCTGAGGCCCAGAAAAGTGAAGTAACTCAGCTTGCCTATTTAATTAACTTTTTCTCAAATGCTATTATCTATCAATAATCAAATTAAGGTATCACTATTATTTGAAAATCAGCATTGAAAAGGTGCTGACATCCAGTAAAGGAATCCTTTTTCTGTTACACAGAAACAGACTTTTATTAGAATACTGAATTCAAATCTACAATCATGCAAACTAGTAAAAAAAGGGAGACTTTTGGTCACACGACCAGTAAGATGGTAGATATTGTTTTCCACAAATGTTTCTAACCCAAAATATAAAAAAGGGGAGTTAGAGTGGAGGAGTGGAGAATTACGTACCAGATATAAAGTAACTAAAGCTAAATTCACAAGACAGAAGGTCAGAGAAGTAACAAAGAACTCAACATCCCGAGTCTCAGTCCCCAACTCACTCTGCATACAGGCACAAGCATTAGCAAATTTGGAGATTTCATACTTCAAATTATAGCTATAGTCAGTCCTCTCCTACAAAGCAGGGACTAAGATCACCCCAAAATGAGCTGCAGACACTGATTCCGCCCAGCCACTGGAAGGAAGGAAAGAGGAAAGAGGAAGTGGAAAACATGAGAAACCCAAAGCCACAATCTAGAAGAAAAGCAGCTTCCATGCAAGGGAAAGGGGACTATAAACCCAGCTGGGGAAATATTTCCCCTGACAAAACCTATTCTGGACAGGAGTATGTCCAGGTTCCCATATAATGCGCTTCAGGCATCTGTGCAGCAATGCAAAGTGAAGGAGTCAAAACAAAAGCTAAGGAAAGTGACTTGGGAATACAAGAAAAAGCCTGAAAGAACAAAAATCCAAGGAGAATGCCTAAATAAAAACCTATCTCATAGGCAAATAAACCAATAGAGAAATTCATAATGGCAGAAGGAACAATGAGTAAAAAACTCAAAGAGAGGCCATGACGGTAGAATCCTAAGAAAGCTGCCCCCTGTGTCAATATTCTAACTTCCTTATAGGCCTCACTGAACAGTAGGCATGTCCTGATTTAACCATACAATCTAGTTTTAACCACACCACTACCCCCAGACTCAATCACAGGCCTCAGTGAACAGCAGGCCCATTATCCCTAGCTAGCCACTACCCCCAGACTCAATATAGCCACTTTCCCTACCTAGCCACAGCTTCCTCCCATCCCGTCCCACTGCTGACCCAATATCCTGATTTCCTCATATTTGCCTCACTGCCTCACAGGAACAGCCAGTGTGTCCATGAACTCATGCCCCACTAGAACAGCAGGCATGTCCATGTGACAGAACCCTAGCCACTGCCTCTAGTTAGCCATTGCCCCCAGACCCATTTCCTCATATTTCTCACAGAAAAAGCAGGTATGTCCATGCAATCAACTACAACCACATCCATCTAATCTCAGACAGGACCACAATAGCCAGCCAATCAGAAAGCAGCATTACCAAGATGCCGAGTAGGATGTGGACCCCAAAACAGTAGAAGAACTTTCCCTAAGTAGGCCCCTGCACAGTAGTAGCAAAAGCTGTCCTTTATGTGAACTTAAGATGAAGAGAGGTTTATTATATCATTACCATACATACATGCCCCGCCATGGGTTTTTCTGTATGCATTGTGGGCAACTGCATGCATAGTTCCACTGAGGCTGGGACCCCTCCCCTATTATCTAATCCCCTGACAAACCCCTCCTGCCTTTTTAATGTTCATAATTTCTGTTGTGTAATCATCATCATACTATAAAATTGCCTGTCATGTCTTATTGAAGTTGTCAGTTCCTTCTTGGAACTCAGCCCGATTCTGAGGCAAGAATTCACTATTTGACAAAAATTGCTGGGAAAATTGGAAAGTTGCTTGGCAGAAACTAAGTACAGATAACATTTCACATCATATAACAATATAAGGTCAAAATGAGTACATGATTTGGACATAAAAGAAGCAACTTAGGAGGGCATGGACAACTTTACCTAACAGATCTATGGCTAAGGGAAGAATTTATGACTAAATGAGAGATGGAGGATCAAAAGAAGTAAAATGGATAATTTTGATTACATTAAATTTAAAAATTTTTGTACAAACAAAACCAATGCAACCAAGATTAAAAATAAAGTAGTAAATTGGGGAGAAATTTTTTTTACACTGAATTACTCTGATAAAGGCCTCATTTTTCAAATACATAAGGAACTCAGTAAAATTTAGAAAAGTAAGAGCCAACTGATAAATGACAAAAGAACATGAACGGGCAGTTTTCAGAAAAAGAAATCTAAGTTACCTAGAGTCATATGAAAAAAATGCTCTAAATCACATTTAGATTACAAATTAAAACAACTTGGAAATACCATCAATCGATCAGATTGGATAACACGATAGAAAAGGAAATGACAAACACTAGAAAGGATGTGGAAAAATTGGGATACTAACGCACTGCTACAAAATTATGAAGTGGTCTAACCATTCTGGAGGGCAGCTAGGAACTATGCTCAGGACATAAAACTGTGTATACCTTTGACCCAGCAAAACCACTACTAGATCTGTTTCCTAAAGAGATTAAAGAAAAAGGGAAAGGACTTTTATGTTTAAAAATATTTACAGCAGCTCTTTTTGTGGTAGCAAAGAATTGGAAATTGAAGGAATGCCCATCAACTGGGGAATGGCTGAACAAGTTGTGTAATATGATTGTGATGTAATACTATTATGCTATAGGATGCAGTCAGAAAAACTGAGAAAACTTATATGAATTGATGCAAAGTGAAGTGAGAAAAACCAGGAGAATAATAGCAATGTTGTAGCAATGATGAACTGTCAAAGACTTAGCTACTCTGATCAACACAATGATCCAAGACAACTCTGAAGGATTTAAGATGAAAAATGCCATCCACCTCCAGGGAGAGAACTGATAAACTCTGAGTTCAGTTTAAAGCATAATTTTTTCACTTTTTTCCTCTTTTTTTTTAACAAGGCTAAGATGGAATTACATGATTCCACATGTAATTGATACCATATTGCTTACCTTCTCAGTGGGTGAGGGAGAGACTCTAGGGAGGGAGAGAACTGAGAACTCATTTTTTTAAAAAGATGCTCAACTAAATAAACAATAAACTTTTTTTTAAAAAAAGAACGCAAAAAAGAAAAACAAATACAGAACTTAGAAGATGCAATGGACATTCTCTCCAAAAAAGTAGAGGTAATAAAAGAGGAGATGACAGATTTAGAACAAAAGAAAAAAATACATAAGTGGAAAAAAATTAGACAAAAAGAAGCCAAAGGGAACAATATTAAAAGTATACATGAATTCTATACAAGGCAGAACAACTGACCTTGAAGACAGGATGCAGACAGATAAGGATCATAGGTGTCTCAGAAGAGCATAACAAATTAAAAAAGAAATGAAAACTTAAAGTCATATTGCAATAAATAATACAAGAAAATTATCCATAACTTCTGAATAAAAATAACACAGCAATGATTGATCAAATCTGTAGATTAATGGTGGGGAGGTGGGGGTGGTAGAGGGACATCCATACCTCAAACTCCAAGTGACTATATTTCACAATATATTTTCTCCCCACTCTCCCTTCCTTCATCCAGAAAGCCAGTCATTCCTTACAACAAAAATAAAAATAACAAAGAGGAGAAAAAAGCATTTCACCAGATATCTGACACCTCAATCAATGCTGACAATATTTTCAGCGTTTTACATCCACAGTGGAACCCCAATACAAAGAAGGGATGAAGGTGCACTGTCATATTTCTTCTTCAGGGTAAAGTTTGGTCATTATCATCTAATATTCAGTTTAGGTTTTTGTTGTCAACCTATTTCAGCAACATATGTCTTCCTGTAGTTTTCATATTCATTGTTTCTTACAGTAAAGATCTCACCACCACAAGTTGCTTAGCCATTCTAAATCACTGAGTATCTACTGTGTTTCCACTTCACTGCTGCTGTAGAAAAGGGATGTTTCAAATAGTCTGGTGTATATCGACACTTTCTATCTTTGACTTCTTTGAGGTATATCTGTTCAGCAGTGGGATTTCTAGGTCAAAGCATAATTTCAAGTAGGCTATCTTTTAAAAATAATAATGGATAGTTAGGCTTGGAATCAGGAAGACCTGAGTTCAAATCCTGCTTCAGACACCGATTAGTTATACAACCCTAGGCAAGTCATTTAGCATCTCTCAGCCTCAGTTTCTTCATCTGTCTTCTCATTTGTAAAATGGGGGTTGGGGAGAGAGTGAGAATTTGATGGACTTAAGGTCCCTTCCAGTTCTACATTTCTGATCCTATCAATCAAAGGGAAAAAGAAAGACCAAGGAACCACACACACACACACACACACACACACACACACACACACCTTAAGGGAATAAATATTTAAGGGGAATTTAAGGAATTAGGTAGGGGATAAAATGAAGAAGAGCTGAATGAAGACTACCTGAACTAAATGTACTTAGGCTGGTTATATGCAGACCACATTTAAAACACGAATATTAAATATATAGCAAGATGGGGGGGGGAAGATGATTCATAAAGTACTATATCAATGTGTGCTATCATTATTAGAAGTGTAACTCATCTAATAAAATATACGTGGTCCTGAAAATTCATGTATTGGTAAACTGAATTATTTCTTAGTGTACTAGAGAAGCTTATTCTGAATGTAGCTGGAAAATGTTCTACTTAAAAGAATCCTAGTTAATTCTTTGTGTAAAAAAATTACTTATAAAGTAAATAAGCATTCCCTAATGTAATTCTTTTGCATGTATGGGTTTCTATAACAAGTTTCCTTAAAGCAAGGTTCATGATATGGATTCCCATGGATATTATATAATAAGATTTCTATGTCCATGACTAGGTCATAGCTACGTTGATCTTCTGATCAAAGACCATTTTTCTCAGAAAATAGTTAAACACCCAAATCTTGGAGATTCTGAAAAAAGGCAAATCAAAAATGAAAACAGAAAATTATTTAACCACAGTCAGAAAAAAATATGTAGTGATTTCTAAATTAAAGTACAGTCAAGCAAAACACTTTTCCCCACTAAAAACTAGTGATATTCTGAAGAATATAAATTTTTCTCAAGATAATTTTGAGGAAAATGGTTTTAGAGGGTACTTTCAATAAAGTAATTACCATATTTAGAAATTAAGTATTGAGGCACACCAAGAAGGGACATGAGAATTAAGAAAGCTACATTAAAAGTATTAACAATATTCATATAATCATAACTGAGATTTTTCAAGTAATTCAATTTATTGAAATTATGAAAAAAAATTCTTAGTATGAAAATGACATTTCTGTCTTTGCAAATTTATTCTTATCAAATCTGGCAACATGTAAAAGATTATATATTCTCATTAAATTTTATTTTTTCCTCCTAAAGCACTTTAAAAACCATCAGGAAAGAAACTGCAGAGACTCAAGTAAAATGAGGAAGTTTTCTACCTTACCAACATTTTTCAGTTCTATATTTTTAAAATAATAAGTCTCATTACGAGATCTAATGAAGGAAGTTATAATACATAAAAAGGAGCAGAAACAGGGATGGGGGAAGGAACCCATGCGGGTGCAAGGTGAATAAGTTTGAAGAATCTGGAGCAGAGCTGGAAGAAAAGTATGATATGGATGATGCTGATCCTTCCTCAAATGGAAGTTGCAGGAACTCACCAATGGAAGAAATCACCCTGGCCATTTTCTTGACATCCACTGTACCTCTTTCTCAGGCAACAGTAATCAAATCAATATGATTGCTTTAAGAGAGAACATGATCTATTTCTCTACCCAGAAGCCCTGGAGCCTGGAACTCTGGAGACGAAAACATCCTTCCCTAACTACTTCCCTACATTCAGTTGTCTTCTCCCATTAAAATATAAGTTCATTGAGGTCAGGGACTTTGTATTTTGTATCCCTGGCACTTAAGCATAGTGCCTGGCACATAGTGATGGCTTAATGCTTTTTTTTTTCATTTATGCCGTCATTTATTCATGATACAAGTAAGAGGAATAGCAAACAATGGACAAGAGTCAGGATCTTTAAAAATTCCTAAAAGGCCAGATTCCTGAGCTAAATCTAATAAAATTAAATTCAATCGAGATAAATACAAATGTTTTACGTGGGTTTAAAAATCAACTTCACCAGGACTAGCTAGGAGAGGAATGATCCAATAACAGTTTGTGGGTAGACTGCAAATCAGCAGTGTGATGTGGCAACAAATGCAGCAAAAGTGATCTCGTACTGCATTAAAAGAGGCAATGCTTCCAGTAAAAAGAAGGTAGTTCATATGTTTTCCACCCTAGGCAAAGTATATCTGGAGTACTGTGTTCAATTCTGGGTGCCATTTTAATAAAGGCACTGATAAAATGGAGAGCATCCAGAGGAGGGAAACCAAAATGGTGATGGACCTTGAGCATATGGCATATGAGGATCAAAGGAAAGAACTAGGCAAGATTATCTTGAAGAAGAAAAATGGAGGACATGATAGTTGTCTTCAAATATCTGAAGGGCCATTGTGTAGAGGTAGGATTAAACTTATCCTATTTAGCCCCAGAAGGCAGAACCAGAAGCAATGGATGTAAGATGCAAAGAGCAAAGTTGTTAGGCTTGATGTTAGAAAAAGACTTCCTAACAATCAGAGCTGTCCAAAACTAGAATGGGCTATCTTGAAAGATGTTGGGCTCCTCCTCACTGCAGGGCTTCAAGTCCAGGTCAGATGACCATTTGTTAGGTATCTTATAGAGGGGATTCCTTTCTAGGAGTGGTTTGGACACTGAGTTCCCTTGCAAGTCTAAAATTTTGATTGTGTAATTAAAAGTATAAGATAAGCAGCTAATTTGTAGGATTAGTATCATTATTTTACAGTCATATTTCATGGCAATGGTATACTGGACATTTGTGTTATAACTCAGATGTATGAGCTTTATTCAAAAGATGACCACCAATCCCACCATAATAAATGTAAGGTAATCTTTCCCAGGACAGGGTCAGATAACAATAGTTCATATTTTAGGGCACAATGAGCTTTACAGAGTGAGATATGTATACACACATACATATACATACACATGCAAAATCTCCTTTGATGCTCAAAACAACCTTCAGTCACTCAGTAAGCATTTATTAAGGACCTACTATGTGCCAGACACTGTACTGAGTGCTAGGGATACAAAGAATAGGTAAAGTGTCTCTGCCCTCAAGGAAGGGGAAGACAACAGGCAAACAATTGTGTACACACAAGCTACATACAAGATAAACTGGAAATAATCAACAGAGGGAAGGCGTTAGCTTTTAGGGGAATGAGGTAAGGCTTCTTGCAGAAGATAGGATTTTAGTTGGGACTAGAAGGAAGCCAAGGAAGCCAGGAGGCAGAGATGAGGAAGGAGAGAGTTCCAAGTAAAGGGCACAGCCAGTGAAAATTCCTGGAGTTGGGAGATGGAGCATCTAAAGCAAGGAACAGCAAGGAAGCCAGTGTCACTTTATCACAGAGTATTTGGGGGTTGGGGTGGGGGGCTGTAATATGTTAGAAGACTAGAGAGTCTCCAGGCAGTCTTAGATTATTCCCAGCCCAGCCAAGTTTGTGAGTTGGTATTTATTTGTGTGGCTGCAGCAGTGGGTACATTGAATCATTTTATAAGGTGGAAATAAAAGGTAAGAAAATTGAATAAATTACTAAATACAAGTAATTGGCATGGATTGGCCATTAGCAAGGAAGTAGACATTTAGAAGGCATATCCAGACTTAAGCAGTTACAACCCATCTGCCATAGGTGTTGATAAGGCAGGATTTGCCCTCTTCGTTTCTACTCTCCTTCCAAACAGCTATATCCAAGCAATTATTCTCTCCACTTCCCTTCTTGCTCCCTCTGTTAGACCAAGTACAAGGATTGATTTGCATCCAGCATCTGAAGATATGTAAAATTTGTACAAAGATATCTTCTATGAAAATGATTTGTAATCTGTAGACTTACTACCTGGGAGATGTCTTATGATGTAAATCTCCATCCTTTGGACTGTAGGATTTGGTGGTGGTTTGTTTTTTTTGGGGGGGGGGTTGTTTTGTTTTCTGTATCATAAAGAGATTAAAGAAAAAGTAAAAGGACCTATATGTACCAAAATATTTACAACAGTTCTTTTTGTGGTGGCAAAGAACTGGAAATGGAAGGTGAATTGGTGAATGGCTGGACAAGTTGTGGTATATGATTGTGATGGAATATTATTACACTGTAAGAAATGATGAGTAAGATGCAAGCAGAAAAACCTGAGAAAACTTACATAAACTGATGTGAAGTGAGCAGAACCAGGAGAATAACGTACATTGTAACAGCAATATTGTAGCAATGATCAAATGTGAAAAACATAGGCACTATGAGTCAAACAATGATCCAAAATAATTCCATAGAGCTTATAATGAAAAATGCTATCCACCTCCAGACTGAGAACCAAAAAAGTCTGAGTACAGACAGAAGCATACTTTATTAGCTTTATTTCTGTCTTGGCTTTTTTTGTTCTTATTTTTTAGGTTTGGGGGCTTTTTTTGGTGTTTTTTTGCAGCATGGCTAATACAGAAATGTTCTGCATGATTCCACAAATATAACTGATATCACATTGCTTGCCTTTTCAATGAGTTGGGGAGGAGCAGCAAGAGGGAAAGAATTCTGAACTCAACTTTTTTTTTAAATGAGTTTAAAATAAATAACAAATTAATTTTTTAAAATAATTTATTAAGTTCCTTTTATGTGCAATATACTGTACAAAGAACCAGGAATACAATGAAAAACAAATTACCCAGTCCCTATTCTCAAGTAATTTAAGATCTAATAGAAGAAATTCTTTTGCACATAATATATGTTATGAACAATACTATTCTCACTTGATTATCTTAACTTAAAACATTAAATTCAACGTAAAACATAAGGGGAAAAGGATATTTCATTTTTTTCCACGTTATCACTGGTACCTTGCACATGGTAGGCATTTAACAAATGTCTGCTTTCAATTTGCTAAAGAAATATTTCTAACTCATTACGTATTAGAACAAGCATGATGGCCTGATTGGTAAATTAATGGCCTCGTCTTAACCTCTGGGGTCCACTGCCAGTATGGACCAAAGATTATGGAGATAGTTTAGAGGTAAAGCAATGCTTATGTATGACTATAGATTAGGAAATGTTAGGCATCACTTAAGAGTTGAATTTTCATACATGAAATCACAAATAAAAGTTCATAATTAATTTAAACTATGGAATAGTTCCTTTCATTCCCTTCCTTTTTCTCTGCTCTAATCATATTCCTATCTGTTGAGCAGGACCTGCAATGACATCATTAGGAGTATAATCAAATTACCTTTTCTTTGTTTGTAATTTTATAAATTGGAGTTGCTAGCTGCCCTCATAATCCCTTCCTTAGTAGTTTCTAAGAATGTTCTATGAGTCTCTGAAATTAGAATGAAAATGTATTTCAATGACACTTCTATTATTTGTAGTTAGAAGTCCATTTTATATTTCAGGGTTTTACATGAATGTTAGGTTGCTCATTTACTTCTAAGCCCCTTTATGTATTAAGGAATTAAAGACTATAAACATGAATCATCATAAATAATTGAGGATCAAAATCTTATAAAAAGTTTCAATTACACATGATTTAGATCTTGCTGCTGCTATATTTTCTTAAACTATAGGTGTGTGGCCTAGGTAATGATACACAATAAAGTTTTAAAGACAACAGAAGGCAGGGTGGAGCCAAGATGGCAGCGTAGAAGCAGGAAAATTCCTCAGCTCCCCCACAACCACCTCAAATACCAATAAAATGTGACTCTAAACAAATTTTAGAGCTCCAGAACTCACAAAATCACAGAAAAACACATCTGCTGAAGGTAATTCAGGAGGTGGGACAGGAAGGGCTCATCGCAGCATGCTGGGAGCCGAAACCTAATACTAGCCTGGTCTGAAACCGTGGCTTGGCCCCGGGGCTGCCAGGACAAGCCGCAGCTGGAGCCTTCAGGAGAGTGGATCAGCAGCAGTTGTGGCAATTTCCAGAATTATCAACCCATAAGAAACAAAGACTAAGTGAAAGGTCAGTGGAACTCGGATAAATTTGGGGGAGAAAAGTGGTCTGGCCAAACAGCCTCCAGGGCAAGGAAGTAGCAGAAGTGGCAGCCCTGCAGCCACTTCCATGGAGCTGCTTCAGAAGCTCCCGGCCTGCAGACTGCAGGGGGGGCCAAGTGATCATTCAGAGGCTAAGTGTTCTTGCCTTGAGCTGCCTGGATCTGGATGGTGGTCTTGGGTGGTGATCCTAGGGTATGTTTTCAGTGAGACAAAGCTGGTGGGGGCTGCAGTGGCCTCCTAATAGCCCCGGCAGCTGCGAAAATGCCAGCGATTTGGGACAGAGCTTTCCCCTCTGGAAACAGAGTTCTACTGAGCACAAAAGTCAAGTAATTGACTGGCAACATGAGCAGGCAAAGGAAGCAAAGGAAACCCAGCAATACAACCTTAGATTCCTTTTTTGGGGACAAAAAGGATCAAAGCATAGAACAGGAGGAAGGCAGCACAGTCAGAACCCCTGCACCAAAAGCTTCCAAGAAAAATGTGGACTGGTTACAAGCCATAGAACAGCTTAAGAAGGATTTTGAAAACCAAATAAGAGAAGTCGAGGAAAAATTGGGAAGAGAAATGAGAATGATGCAAGAAAATCTTGAAAAGAGAAGTCAACAACCTGACTGAAGAAAATAACACCTTAAAAAACAGATTAAATCAAATGATGAAAGAGGCCCAAAAAGCCAATGAGGAGAGGAATGCCTTAAAAAGTCGAATTTGGCAGATGGAAAAAGAATCTCAAAAGCTTTCTGAAGAGAATAATTCCTTCAGAATTAGAGTGAAGCAAATGAAAGCAAATGACTTTATTAGAAATCAAGATATTATTAAACAGATCCAAACAAATGAAAAAATAGAAGGCAATGTGAAATATCTCCCTGAAAAAAACCGCTGACCTGGAAAATAGATACAGGAGAGACAATTTAAAAATTATTGGACTACCTGAAAGCCATGATCAAAAAAAGAACTTAGAAAGCCCTCTTCAAGAAATTCTCAAGGAAAATTGCCCTGATATTTTAGAACCAGAAAGCAAAACAGAACTTGAAAGAATTCACCAATCACCTCTTGAAAAAGACCCCCAAAAGAAAACTCCTAGGAATGTGATAGCCAGGTTCTGGAGTTCCCAGATCAAGGAGAAAATATTACAAGTTGCCAAGAAGAAACAATTTGAATACTGTGGAAGCACAATTAGGATAACCCAGGATCTAGAAGCTTCTACATTAAGGGACCAAAGGGCCTGGAATATGATATTCCAGAGATCAAGGGAGCTAGGATTAAAACCAAGAATCACCTACCCAG
>CM053583.1:258829233-258850454 GCA_028627135.1 Pseudochirops cupreus | reverse complement strand
AAAAAAAAAGAGCGAAGGGTTTTTTCCAGATTAGGTAATACTAGCACAAGAGCAGAGGCTAATTTGGACTTAAGGGTGCTGAAGGCCTGTGTCTGTTCAGGTCCTTATTGTTAGGGAGAGGTCTTGGGACCCTGTGTGGCAGCACACAGAGGTTTGGAAATGACACTTAAGTTGGAAATCCAGATTCTACAGAATCTGGCCATACAAAGAAAAATATGTAACTATTTCGTTGTGGGCTGGTTCAGGGAAAGACAAAATGACTTGCTTTTTTCCCAGAGTTAAAGACTGAGAGGTGGGAGTTAAAATATGGCCCAAATATTTTATGGACTGACAGGTAATGTGGGCTTTGGGTAAAGAGACCTACAAGAACCCAGAAAATTAAGAGTCTGTGTGGCTGCTATAAAAGTGACTTTTCAAGTGGGGCTACAAATAAGGATGTTGTCAACAATTTTTTTTGTTGTTGTTTGTCAACATATTGAACAAGCCTGCTGTTAAATAATTTGAGGTCCCTTAAATCTCTAACCCAGAGTTTGTCGGCTATCCCTAAAACCTTGTGGGAGGACAGTCCATGTTAACTGGTGTGGCATCAGCTCCCAGGGGGATGCCCGTTCAAAGGCAAAAATAAAGCATCTTTGAGAGGTCTAGGGTGCTAAACCAGTAGGTGTCACCTGGAATCTGGGCCAGGATAGTATATGGATTAGGCACAATAGAATGAATGGAGACTACTGGCTCATTGACACCCTGTAGGTCTTGGACCAATTGGTGTTGCCTGTTTGGTTTACTTATAAGGGAGTATAGGAGTATTAAAGGGGACTGACAAGGGACCAGCAACCCGTGTTGGAGAAATTTATCAGTGATAGATTGTAACCCAAGCTGTGCCTCCAGCTTGATCGGTATTGCCAGTGGTGAGGGAAGACATCGGGGTCTTGGAGGTGGACTTTAATAGGGGACTCATGGTCCCAGGGATACCATGGTCCCAGACCAAAGGGTCTATTGAATTCCAGATTTCAGAGGGAATGTGGGATAGAAGCTTTCAGCAGATGTCTGGAGCCAATTTTGAAATAAAATGCATACTTAAAATTGTGGCTCTAATGGGAGATTTAGGACCCCAGTCAGTATTCTTTCTTAGAGTCTTTTCCAACCTATTCCTAAAAAGGGCAGGCTTCTCCTCTGACCCTTGTATAATTTCTCTTAATTTGTCATAGCCCACTTATTTCTTTAGGTTACCTTTCATGCCTTCTAGGAGGCAGGTGATCATATGGTCCCTTCTCTCCCAATCCTCATCAAGATAGTCCCAGGAGGGATCAGCAAGAGGGATGGTGACCGTCCCAGGTGGATAACAGGGACCAGCTGTGGACCTGGTTAGATCATCACTGTATTTCTGAGCATAGTCCCAAATCATTCTCTTTTCCTCCATGGAACATGCAGTAAAAATACTAAGACTGATGTTGCCCCACATTAAGTCAAATTATAAGGAAACAGCGAAATACTTCTATAAATTTGTTGGGGTCCCCTGAGGAGCTGCCCAATTTCTCTTTAATTTGGGCAGGGTCAGATATTGAAAAAGGAACATGAACTTGGTTGTTCTCCCTCATGGGATCATGGACTTCTAGAGGGAGCTCTGTAACAAATTGAAAGGGACTTGGGACTGGGAGTACCCTGCCTGGTATTTGAGGAACTTAGCATTGGTGGTCAGGAGGGGGTATGAGGGAGGCTAAGGGACTTGGAGAAGATCTTTTGGGGTCTTAGTAAGGAATAGGATGGACAGGAGGTTTAGGAGTAGTGGATGGAGATTTAATCTCATACGTCACTGGATCATCTAGAATATTGGGTTCAGGGTTCAGTGCCTTCTCAGATTTGGGGAGTTTAGGGCTAAGTTGAGGGCATACAAGGAACATTTTGCAAGAATCACAGATGTCAAAGCCTTAAGAAAGAACCATGAAAGTTTGAACATAGGGGACACTTCAGTCTATATTCCCTCCCTCTGGCAAAAAAGATCTAACTGCAAAATAGTATTGTAATTAAGGGAACCATTGGCAGGCCACATTTCCTGGTCCTCTTAAGTTATTTTGTGGCTGGGCTTTGTTACAGAGAAAAATGAGATGCCTTATCTCAAGGTACCCCTTCCCAAATTTCTCCCAATGCCTTAATAGGCAACCTAGGGGAGAATCTATTGGAATAGAAATGTCTTGGCCCATGTCCAATGTCCTGCAGCTACTCGCCTCCTCTTCCGCATCCTGAAGAGGGGAGAACAAGAGAAGATGGCTAAATGAGAGAGGTCCCCCTCGAGAAGCCAAGAACTGTCTCGCCTAACTGTGTAGAAGTCAGAGAGATCCACACCACCACTCTGGGTAATGTAGGCTCTCAGAGGGGTCAGGCTGCTGGACACAGACAAAAGAGAGGGTATTAAGAAAGAGAGAGACTCCTACCTGTTGGCTAGGAGAAGATGCAACCCTTAGACAGTTTCCTAGTCAAGGGAACCAAATGAGGAGGTAGATAATGTTCCGAGTTGGGTTGTCTGGAAAGAATTCAAGTGGCAGAGGTTTTCCTAGACAAGAGAGATTTACTGTCTCAGAAGTGGTGGGATAGTTCTCAGGAACTCTAGCACTTTGAGATAAGATGGGGCTTACTTTTATACCCAAGTTTTGGGCACTCAGCTCAGGGTGGGGGGGTATGCTCCTACATGGACAGTTAACCACAGTGAAGGACGTCAGGAAAGGGGAAGCAGGTGTGCAAGGGGAGTCAGGAAAGGAGATGCAGGTGTATTAAGTGCTTTACAAAATAGCTCAGGGATGTGGTCACAAAGCAGGGAACTTAACTCGCAACATTCAAGGATTTGGGCACAAACCACAGGGGTTAGTCGTGTACACAGAAAATAAGGTTTTCTTGACAACAGATAGAGTCCCTTGTTACTGGGGAGGTTTAGATTTAGGCAAGGCTCTCATTGTTCTTGGGCAGAAGTCAGGCACATCATAATGTAGTTAAATACTCGATATCTAGTGAGGGAGGACATGAATCTTGTAAATGGAGTCAAGACCTGCAGATAGGAAGTAAATTATGTATTAAGTACCTACAGTGTGCCAGGTACTTTCTAAGTGCTATATAAATATATCTTATTGAATCCTCAAAGCAATCATGGGCAATAGGTGCTATTATCCTTACTTTTTACTGTTGAGGAAACTGAGGCAAACAGATTGAGTGACTTGTTCAGCTAGTTAACAGCTAGCTAAGTGTCTAAAGCAGATTTTGAACTTAGGTCTTCTTGATTCCAGGTTCAGAACTCTTAACTACCATGCCTCCAACTGCCTTTGGATAAACTGGGGATGGTGCCCCTAAGGATTTGAATAGAACACAAAAATAAAACTTTACGGGATCCAAAACCTTCATGTTAGTGGTCAACTGGGAATTCTGGCAGGTCATTCATTGGTATATAGTTTTATACAAAGGTCGAGGAAACAGATGGGGATTTGAACAGAAGCCTGTTCTCTTACAAAGGAGTTTTAATACTTCCTATGTTATAGACAGCTGGCTAACTCATGCTGGGGTTGGGGGTGTGGTAGTAGGTGTGGGGGACAAGGGATATAAGGTAACTGAAATAATTCATGTACAGCTTCTCCATTTAGCAGTCAGAAATCCCCATCATAAACACAGGAGTAAATGACCCTTTGTCATTGTTTGGAAACCTGATTGGGTTTGCACTTTCTGGAAAAAGTGGCTGTAAAGGAAGGGTTTCCAGAACAAACAGAAGACATTTAAAATTTATTATGAATTCCTGAAAGACCAAGGATATTGAGCCTTATCAGTCATGCCCTAGGATAAGAAGTGCATTGATTAGGCTGTGTGGCTAGTAAGTACCGTATAGAGACATAATCTGCTTAACTTTTAAACTCTTCAGATAGGAAAAACTTAACCTTTGTCAGCAAGTTAAAAACCATGCCAGATAAGACTTTGAGGCTTTTAGAATACATATGTCTAGTCTTTATTCCCTGCCTAGGCCTGAATTTAAATTTTGGATCACCTTTCTTATGGTTAATGGTAAAATAAACAAAACTTCTTTAGATAACATCTTTTCTTCTCTTTCCTGCACTCCCTTTCACAAATTATTAGGGAGGTTTGGGTAATATTAAGACATTTGCTAAATACTATGTCTAAATGACTTCATATTTGAAACCATGGAATTTGTGAGCTGGGGATTGTGACAGTTTTTCCTGCAATGTATGGACAAGCTTGGATCAGGGGCAAAGGGTAGGATGATTTCAAAAGTTCATTTGTAAATGAGATATTTGAAACTATGAATTTTCTCCTAGGAACTCTGTGTGTGTGTGTGTGTGTGTGTGTGTGTGTGTGTGTTCACATACTGTATATGTAAATATGAACTCTTGGGTTCACAGTTTAGCTGATAATACCTAGTTAATTTCTGTTATAATTGTAATGGGTTTAAAAAAAAAAGACCTAGAGCAGAAGTGGTGAACCTGTAGCCTCAAGGCCACACGTAGCCCTCTAGGTCCTCAAGTGCAGCCCTGTTTCACAGATGACATATGGGAGGCACTGGAGTTTTTGGACTCCAGCCTCTAACAGATTCACTCTTGATCTGGTCAGACAGGAAGGACAGGAAAACAGCTTTGGAGGGTTAATATTCTTACTTTGTTCTAGTCTAGATTTCTCAAGAGGGAGTTGCTGATAATGGGAACACCAGCTACTACAGTATTGCCTGATCGCCCTTCTTACAAGGGCCAGCTAGAAGTGGGGGCAACTACTCCTACGTTTGGATGGGGTTAAGACAGGCACAGCTTGTGCACTCTCCTAAATCCCCTCAGGCCTTAATGGGGGCTAGTTGAGGCAGGTACATGGCGTTCCTCTATGCAATACCCAAATCTCAAATGGGCTCCCCCGTGGGTTCCCCTATGGATTCCACTATGGATTCCCCATGATTTCCCTACTCACTGACCAGTGCCCACTTGTTTTATAGGGCAGCAGACAAAAAAGGCATCTTGCCAACAATAGCCTCACAGGTTAACTTTAACAATATTGTCATTCTGCACAAGCGTAGTAAATATCAATTATGTCACCCCCATATCTCACAGTGCAGCCTCAGTAGGACTGCCTGTCACTATGAATCTAGGAATTACTATCTAGGATCCTTGAGGCTATTCTGGGAATTATTATCTAACACCTGGAAACTAGACATTGCCATGTCCATGGATCCTGAGAAACTAAACTTTAAAAAGGATAACAAAATCTGCCTTACTTACAGGCCCTTTGACTGAATCCAAACTGGAAGGGCTGCATTTGAGGACCTAGAGGGCTACATGCGGCCTCAGTGCAGCAAGTTACCCAACCCCTGACCTAGAGAAAGCCCTTTGTGGAAGCTCTATGGAATTACACAGAATTACAAGAGAGCCATAGGTTTGAGAAAATGGATGGATTGCTTTCTGTACCCATGGAAAGAATTCCTACTCCTATGAAATTGAAGAATTTAGATGCCTGAAGTATACCTAATGCCATGTGGAATACTGTTTTTATGAACTCTTAGTAACTCAGAATGGCAAGAATACTTCTCTCTTAATCCTAGGCCCTTGAGGTTCTGTGTGGGTGGTAGACCAGGAGGGCAAGTACAGATACTCTTGAGCACTGGTAAGTTCTTATTTCCCTACTTCTCTGGGTCAGTCACTTCCCAAGTATGCTAAAAAGGCTTGCCTGCCAAGAGAAGAAGTCAAAGACATAATAGCAAACTGAATATTAATCAAATGTTTCTAAATTAGGGATAACTTGTCCCACAAGTCTCTCCCTTCTCCAATCTATCCTTTACTCAGACCATAACCAATCTGACCATGTCACCCTCCTACATCAGCTCCCTAGCATCTCCAGGATCAAATATAAAATCCTCTGTTTGCCTTTTAAAGCCTTTCTTAGGATGCCTCCCCTCTTCCAGTATTCTTACACTTTATACCTTTCTAGGCCTCCTAGCTTTTCCTCAAATGAGTTACTCCATCTCTAGACTGTGGGCATTCTTACTTGCCATCTCCCATGCCAGGGTAGCTAGGTGGCACGGTGGATAGAGTGCTGGTCCTGAAGTCAGGAAGACTCCTCTCCTAAATTTTAAATCTCACCTCAGATACTTACTAGCTGTGTGATCTGGGACAAGTCACTTTACCCTGTTTGCATCAATTTCTTCATCTATAAAATGAGCTGGAGATGGAAATGGGAAACTACTCTAGTATCTTTGCCAAGAAAACCCCAAATGGGGTCACGAAGAGTCAGATACAACTGAAATGACTGAACAGCAGCTACAACGATCCCCATGCCTGGAATGCTTTCCCTCCCCATCTCTGCTTTGGGGCTTCCTTCAGGTCCCCTAGAAATCCCACCTTTTATGGGGAGCTCTCACCATCCTCCTGAGTTTTAGATTAGAGCCTTTGCTCTATTGATCATTTCAAATTTATCCTGTATTATCAACCTTGTTTGTACAAAGTTGCTTACTCTCCCATTAGAATGTGAGCTTCTGGAGTCTAGGGACTGTCCTTTGCCTTTCATTGTGTCCCCAGAGCTCAGCTCGATGCCCTAGCACACATTAAATGTTTAGTAAATTTTTATTGCTTGATTGATCTGTAGTTTAAAAAAATGATATCCCAAAGCAAAATATAGAATTGAGTATGTGCTGGTTTCCAGAAACAAACAAATTTGGTAAAGCCAGGTACTTCCCATTGAAAAAAAATGTTATTTTTCACTATTATCTCTCCCATTAGTTATACATATAGTCTTTCCTTTTCTGGTTACCCATTGCTTAAATGATATTCCCTCATACCATCTCTTTCCTATAAGACATCACTAGAAATAAGTTGCACCCAACTTGTGTCCACCATGTATTTCCTTATTGTCTATTGGGTCACTAGCAACTTTGGTTTTTTAAAGATAGTGATATTCTAAGGTTTGCAATTTTGAAATGGTAGTGAAGAGAATTTTACGTTAGAAACATAGGTAGAGAGCTTTTAATTGTTGAAAGCACTTCCTGATGCGTGTTTTTCCCTTGTTTGGGTACGTACTTCTAAAATTACATCCCCCATATAACTTTTTCTACTATAAACATCTGCTTTACAGATTAATTTGCCCAAGAGCCCAAAACTCAAATTTATTTTCACAGTTGTCTGCCAGGTTAGACAGTTGAAGGAATTTTTGTAAATGAAGAAATAGGTCTGAAATTCCAGATGCAAATACATGGACTCAAATGCCGTTCTCCGATGGATAAGTTGCCAAAACACATTAACAAACAGTTCTCAAAAGAAGAACTACAAACTATTAAAAAAAACAAACCATATGAAAGACTACTTCATATTACTAATAAGAAATGCAAATCAAAACAATTCAGTTTTTATCTCATATCCAACAAATTGTCAATGTTGGAGGGGCTTACAGGAAGAGAGGCACACTGATAGGCTGTTGGTGGAGCTAAGCATTTGTCCGTCCTCTGCTGTGGTAAGACGGTAACTAAAGTGCTAGACTCTTTGAGCCAGAGATCCCGTTGCTAAGCATATACCCAAAGGAAGTCAAAGGAAGAAAAATCCCCCACACACCAAAATATTTATAGAAGCACATTTCGTAGCACAGCAAAGAATTGTAAACACAGTGGGCACCCATTAATTGGGGAATGGCTAAACAGTCATGGGGCTTAAAAGTAATGAATATTCCTGTGCACGATAAATTTGAAGAATATAGAAAAGCATGGGAAGAGTTCGTATGAATTGATGCAGTCAAGTAAAGAGAGGAAATCAGTGTGTATGTGCAATGAGTACAACAGTGTAAAGTAAAAGAATAGTAACAAAATAATTGAACCTGGATGCTGCAGAATCAGACAAGAACAAACTTGTCCCTAAAGAAGAGATGAAAACATATCTGCCTCTATTCTTTGTAGAATTGGAGGTCTTTGAATGTGTGACAGTGAAGATAATGCCGTAATTTTGAATGTGTCCATTAGTGTAGCTGAACTGTGGTGTTTTTGCAAAAGCGAGAGATTGAAGGGGATACATAGGGAAATGTAGGCAAGTAGGTGACATATTGGAAATTTTTAAAAGTATTTTTGAAGTCTGAATCAGAGATTTTGAACAAGGAAAAGCTAAAGATCATAACAAAATGTTGAAAAATAAAATAAGAGGTGTTTACTAAACATCTCTTTATGATTTATTCTGTAACTTTCCAAGCAACCAAATTAACAGCTGACCTCTAGTTGATATACTCAAGTCTTTTACCCCTTCTCATTTTTTTAAAAACTGGGGCAACAGTTGGTATTTGTTTACCTTGCTGGGTCTGTTAACTTGTTTGCAAAATGGGGATGATAATACTTGGGTTATATACCTCACAGAGTGCTTATGATGAAATGTTAAATGTAAGTGTTAGCACATTATATAATTGTGAAGAGGAGTTGTCAGATTTGTTAAAGTCATATGGTTTTTCAGTCAGCTGTCATAAGCTTCTAAAATATAGTTGTTACTCATTCCTTTTATATTGCTGTAGACCAGATAGTTCTAGTCTGTTAAATCTAGATTTGGTATGGGCTACAAATGTTTTATGTGCTTACTATCAGCTACCTGGGTGGGAGGGTATGTGGGAAGACAGTGGGAGGAAAAAAATGAAAGTTTAGAAACAATAGTAACTTTTGGGATGGGTAGGTCGGTGTAAAAAAATAGATTATATTTTGTTCTTATATCCCCTTCATTTCCAAATCTATCCTTCTTTCCTTCTCATCAAGAAAAAAAATTTTTTTTTAATTTGCTACTTATTAAGAGGGTGGATTTTACAATGTGTAATTTTTTTCTTTTAAAAATTTTTTCCCCAATTACATGTAAAAACAATTTCAATATTTACTTTTTAAAATTTTGAGTTCTAAATTCTGTCTCTCCCCCCTGCATTGAGAAAGCAAATAATTTGATATAGATTATACATGTGCAGTCATGTAAAATATACTTGCATATTACTTATGTGGTGAAAAAAAACACAATCCCCCCCCAAAAAAACCAACATAAAAAAACAAAGAAAACAGAAAAAAGCATTTTTCAGTTTGCTTTCAGATTCCATCAGTTCTTGCTCTGGAGATGGATAGCATTTTTCATCATAAATCCTTTGGAATTGTCTTGGATCATTGTATTGCTGAGAATAGCTAAGTCATTTACTGTTGATTATTCTACAGTGTTGTTGTTACTGCACATGATGTATCCTGGTTCTTTTTGATTTCAATTTGCATCAGTTCATGTAACTCTTAAGTTTTTCTAAAAGCATCCTGCCATCATTTCTTATAGTATTAGCATAGTGTGGTGTGGCATGGCGTGGCGTGGCATAGTACAGTGTAGTACAGTAGTATTCCATCACGATCATATATTGCTACTTGCCTAGCCATTCCCCAATTGATGTTCATCCCCTCAATTTCCAATTCTTTGCTACTACAGAAAGAGCAGCTATAAATATTTTTGTATATATAAGTCCTTTTCCTTTTCCTTTTTTTTGGGGGGGAGGGAATCTCTTTAGGATCTAGACCTAGTAGTGGTTTTGCTGGGTCAAAGGTTATACACAGAACATAAACATATATAAATTTCTTTTCCTGTGAGGAGCAGTCTCCATTCTTAACTTTGATGCTAAATATTTAGAAAAACAAAAAGTAATAAGCATAGGCTGTTGGTAGGACTGTATTCCAAATCTTTCTGGGATGGTTGAACTTGCAGAATTTGTGCTTCACTGGCGTAGACTCGAGTCCCCTCCATGGCACAGTGAGGCATTGGAGCAGGACATAATTATAATGATATACACTGTATTATAGATTATACTACCATAATGATGTAATTGTGAAAACATGTTGATTGAGGCAGCCTTACACAAGATATAATACATATGATTTTGCCAATTTGAGAATCCTACAAAAACTGAAACTCGACAAAGGCATTAATAAATTGTATTCTTTATTATTTTTTTTTTACTTAATGCCCCCTTCAGTGTTAAGTAAAGATTTTTTCTAATAAAAGGAGAGATACTTTTAGCCCTACTTCAGTCTCTGTTAAAAAGAAAAAAAAATGAAAATATTGCTTCAGTCTAACTTTTATCCACATGAACAAATTTTCAAAATCATTCCCACTTTCTGTGCTCTGATTCTGGTCAGTTATGACTTCATCGTGTTTTATTTTCATATTCATAATAAATCCTGTGAAACTAAAGGTTTATTCACATTCGAGGTGAGTTTCTCTATCCTTTTTGCATATCTTATTTCTTCACGTGGGAATGACATTTTTTTTTTATGAGCATTGACAGATTTAGGGAGACAGCCATGTAAAGCAAAATATGAAGGACCAGAAAAATCTTGGTCTTACTCCTAGTTGGGGTAGCCATGGTCAAATCACCTTTGAGACTGAGTTTACTCATTTGTAAAAATTACTAGATCAGGGGCAACATGTGACTAACAAATGGAGTCTATATCTTGTATACAATATTATATTTGTGTACATCTCATTAAATGGACAAATTGCATCATTGCTTGCACACACACACCCCTGCTCTTACTATTGACCTGCTTCCATTCCCCCTATGCTTTTCCTCCCATACCTGAGCTGTTTGGAGACAGGTTTTCCCTGATTTCCAGTGAGAAACTCATTGAGATATCAAGAGAACTCTTCTCTAGGACACACACATGCTATTACAGCGAGCTTCTGGGGACAAGGAATTATTTGGTCTGTCTGTTGTTAACTACTATATCTCTGACATCAGTTAGGAAAAAACAATTATATAAAAAGTAGAGTGGGACTTTCCAAGCAGCCAGTTCTAAAAATACTTGTTTGTACTGTTGCTGTATTTAGTGAAACTAGAAAACTTCTTTTGTACTTAGACTTTTCCAACTTAGGTTGAAAATACTTTGCCCACCTCTCCCCACAGAAAATGCCCACATTCCAACAACAGCATCAACAAAATGTACCTGTTATTTTAACATACACTGATTCATACAAATAAATATTTTAAGTATTAAAAAAAAAGAAAATATTTTCAGCAGCTTGAATTCCAGTGCATAAAGGAATGCCAGTGATGCAATTGTTTAATGTTTTATCTTTTTAAATGTAACTTTAAGTAAATTTGGTTATTGTTGTTCAGTCATTTCAATCATATCCGACTCTTCATGACCCTGTTTGAGGTTTTCTTGGTAAAGATACTGGAGTGGTTTGCCATTCCCCTCTCCAACTCATTTTACAGATGAGGAAACAGAGGCAAACAGGGTTAAGTGACATGCCCATGGTCACACAACTAGTAAGTATCTGAGGCTGGATTTGAACTTAGGTCCTTCTTATTCCAGGGTCCACTTTGCCTCCTAGCTGCCCAAACAATCTATAGTGATGACTACATTCTTTGAGGCTGGTTTGTGAAAATCATGTTTTTGTTCTTATTTTTTTGGTTTTTTTTTTCCTGAGAAATTCTTGTGATCCCCTATTAAAGGCCTTAATTCCCTAATGGAAATATCAAATGTGACCTTGCAGGGAGAATCTTTTATGAATTAAAATAGTAAAACTTTTTTTGGAAGAGGGTCAGGACCTTTGATTTCATTTTCTAGGGAGCTTCCGAGTATGGTAACTTCTACCACTCATGCAGATTGTGGATGCCCCAGTAATTTACTGTCTTGGAGAGATGAGTAGGCTGGGAAAAGTCAAGTGGTTTCTTTTTTGCTGGTAGTGTCAGAAGCAGGGCTTGTATCCAGCTGTTTTAGGCTTTTTTTCTATGTAAACTGTAGGCTTTTATAACTGAAGGCTCTTAGTGGCCTGATTGGTCATAGCTTTGGGGATAATCAGACTTCTACTTGAGGAAGTACTTGGCTTCTCTTGATAAAGTAAGCACCCAGTGGTTTTCTTTTCATACTGTTAGAAATAGGTAAGGGTTTTAGTTTATGGACCCTTTTTAGTAACCGGATGTCCTCTTCTGTTTGAAATAACTTCCTACACTATGTATAAATTGTACTTTCAGTCCTTCTGCAGCGGGTGGTCCAAAGTATTTAAAAGTCTGTTTTGAAAAGGTAATAAAAAGGAAATACTTAAGAGTGAAAGGATAAATAGACAAGCCAATTTGCATGTTTAGAGCTAGACTCATTCTGGAGCTATTTAAAGCTGGGCCAAGTATCCCAAGGACATTGTGTGTATCCTTTGGATGGCAAAGTACTAGTCTTTGCCAGACCACCAGGCTTTGTAGTAGGTATATTCATTTACATTGAGAGTGATCTTTATCAGCTTGTGAGGAATCCTTTAAAGAATGTCTACTCTGGATTCATGGCAACTTATTTCCTTCTATGACTTAAGCAATTTATGCTGGTGATGAGGTGCAGGCTCTGGGAACCTCTTTGAGCTCTCCTTGAATCTTTGAGGTGCAGGCCCTTGAACTCTGACTGAATCTTCCCGCTTGATGAGCTATTTGCAGAGGCCATAAGCTTTTCATTGTGGCTCTGCCCAGACCTCTGTTACTAGCTTAGCCCTCCATTGTCCATCTACTTCCCACCTGTGAGCCTATCATCAATTGACCCTTGAACTGGCTGAGCCCACCATTGTCTGTTGGCTCCTGGTAGCCTCCAACAACTTCCCACCCTTAATCACTCATTGACCTCATTAACTCCTCCTCCAGACCACCCCTAGATTCCTCCCACAACCTTCCTGTATATAAGATCTCTTTTTGCCCCCATGTGTGGGAGAGCGCCATAGAATTTTCTAGCACAGATTTACTCTGTGTCCAATACAGGTGAACTTTTAATAAACTTTACTTTTCTTTGGCTTAGAAGACTTGAGTTGAATTCATTTGGCAGGACCCAGTGTGTTGGTGTTTTGGGATGTTGAGCACCCCAAACCCTAACCACATCACTGGTATTACTGTCAAAAGTTATCCTTATTGTGGTTTTCCACATGGTGCTGCATATTCTTTAAAAGGGATGGCTTGCACATAAGTGGGATAGTTGACTCACCAACTAAAATGTGGAACATTTTACAGGGCCCAGCAAAGCCCCCAGCTTTGTTTTCTTCTACCAGATTGCCATGCTTTAGAGTTGTCTTCGCATCTGGTTTGTTGTAATACCCCATTAGGTATTCCTTGGGCTAGGCAAGGAGAAATGGGGTCTTGTTTCTTCAAGGCTACTGTAAAGTTCATTTTTTATTAATAGTATCTAAGAGTTATATAGTCTCTTCACAGGTGACAGAACTTTGCTCTGAGAAAGTGAGGTGTAGGATAGGTAAATTTCAGCCAGAGGAGGATATATGGCATTAGCCAGCCCTGAAGTATTGTGCCAGACTTCTGGGTCAGCATCACAGAAAATGGGGGTGCTTATATAAATGCAAAGAAAGAGATGATGAAAAACTTTGCTCAGATTTTGCCTGAGAGGCCTTAGCTCCACCTTACCTCCAAAATCACCCAAGTATAATAATAAATGTTAAGCACTTTTAAAAAGTTTGCATATTTAGTATTATCTCATTTGATCCTCACAGTGACCTTGTGAGGTAAATGCTATTAATATCCCCAATTTATAGTTGAGGAACCTGAGACAGACAGAAGTGTCTAGGTGTCTGAGGTTATATTTGAACTCGGGTCTTTCTGACTCCAAGACCAACCCCAGCAGCTCTGGACCACCTTGCAACCTAGTAAGTGTCAGAATTTGAACTCATTTCTTCCTGACTCCAAATCCATTACTCCTTACATATTGAGTGGATCCTTTCAAACCAGTTGTAACTTCTTAGGATGTTTTTTTAACCTGTAGAAGAACATTGGAAGGATGTAATAAATGACCTTAAAATTATTTTAAAGATCCTCGTGTGAAAGAGGAAGTAGATGTCCTCTAATTCCAGAGATAGAACTAAGAACAGTGAAGCTAAGACCTAACTTTAAAGCCCTAGCCTCTAATAAAACTGGGATGCATGCAAAAAAGCATTAGAGAAGAGCAGGCACACACATAGAATACCCTTGTAGGGTGGCACACAATTATGGAACCCATTTAACCATGATCACTCACACCTCTGGAATTGCAGGGCCAGATACTGGTCTTTCTCCTTTCCCTTCTTTTTAAACTTTATATTTTAGACTTGAATATTAAAACTTAATTATATAATAAGAAAGGAAAGAGAAACATTAGAAACTTAAATATTAAAACTTACATATAAAATAAGAAAAGAAAAACAATCCTGTGTACAGAGCATAAGAGAGGATTCTAAAGAGATAACAATAAATTTCCATTTTGAAAAAGTCTATATATTAAATATTGCAGGTTGTGCTAAAAGCTATCCATCTTTTCTTTGCTTCCTTCTAGGTTTTCTTTTGTTCTCTGCTGTACATTTTTTACTGTGTTCTTCTTTTCCTTCTCCCTTCCCCTTTTCCTTCCCCTCCACAGGCTACAATTAAGCATAGATATATTTATATATAAATATTGAAATATACACACACACATATATGTATATATGATATATAAACATATATTTTCCCTAAGAGGTTCTACTCCTAATCTTTGTTTTTTGTTTGTGTATCTCTTATTTCCTATCCCTCCTGCCGCTTCTACTTTACTTCTGCCTGCTACCTTGCCTACTCCAATGATCCTTCTCTTCTTATCCTCCCATTCCCATTAATCTAAACACCCTTCTATATCCCCCTTTAACATATTCCCCCACCCTCTGCTCTAAAGAACCCTCCCTTGTCCTCTCCCGCCCCCCCATCTCCTTGGCATTTTATTTCTTTCTAAATTTATAAGACTTAGACTCTTCTAGATTATATTATTGTTACCTCAGACACATTCCTGATGAAAGTAGGTTTCCAGAACTAGCAGCTCTCCTCCATCTGATTCTTCTGTGTTGGTTCTTCCTCTTGCACCTTATTTGAATAAGGTAATTGCTCTTTTTAGCTGTTCCTGAATGGTTTTACCGTTTGAAGTCATATGCTCAGGCCTATGCTAATCTTTCTTATGAACTACCCAATTACTAATAACAATCTTAGACATAGGTTTTACATTTTAGATACATGAAAAGTAAACGGTCCATCCTTATTGAATCCTTTGTAATCAGTCTTTGGTATGTATCTTATAATGTCAAATCTTCTGTTAAGTTCAGGCTGTTTTTTTTTTTTAAGTCCTGAAAGTCTGACAATTCATTTAATGTCCTATTTTTTTTTCCATTCAGAATTATACTTAGCTTTGCTGGGTATGAGATTTCCAGCCAGGAACCCAGGTCTTTTATCTTTTGGCATATAGTGTTCCAAGTCCAGCAGTCTTTTAGTGTTGCCCCTGTGCTAGGCCTTGTGTGATTCTAATTTTGGCATCACTGTTGAAGTCGGGATTTATGGGTGCTCAAGACCTCAAAATACCAACACTTGGGGCAGCTAGGTGGTACAGTGAATAGAGCACTGGCCCTGGAGTCAGGAGGACCTGAGTTCAAATATGACTTCAGACACTTGGCACTTACTAGCTGTGTGACCTTGGCCAAGTCACTTAACCCCAATTGTACTGCCTTCCCCCTCCAGAAAAAGAAAAAAAAATACTGACACTCCAGGTCCTTCCCAATGAATTCAGCTCAAGCCTTCTTTCAGCCCCAAAGTTTATTACAGATTAGCCATAATGGGTAGACTTTTAAGGAGCCCTGAGCATTTGTGACACTTGTATTGACAACTGGGCCAGAACAATCTGACACAAACTGAGTCTGAGCTAGATTGAATCTGAATCCCTTCATGGAGGCAAGACGGATCTTATATACAGAAAGACTGTGGAAGGGATGTAGGGGGCGGTCTAGCAGTCTGGGAAGACAGGACTAGGGAGGGTCTTGAGGAGGAAGGAGGATCTTGATGAGACTGGGGTCAGACTCCAGGAACCAAGAGAATGGAATTTTGATGGGATCAAGAGTGGGAAACAGTCAGAAGCAACAGACAAGGGAGGGGTAGGCTAGGTTAAGGGTAACAGATTTGGTCATAGATATTTTGATGGGATCTAGGGTGGGAGGTAGCTGAAGGCTATCTGTAAATAACAGGCTATGGAGGGCTTAAGGTTAAGGGTAACAAGAGAGTCTGTCATATTGATAAGGGAAGGCTTTTGACCTCTGAGGAATGCCAGATCTAGTGGGAAGATTCAAGAACTTCAAGGTGGTTCCCAGAGACTATGCTCCATCACCACCATATGTAATTATTTTTTGTTGTTTTTTATTTTATCCTTGAATTGGGGTTTTTGGAATTTGATTATAATATTCCTGTGAGTTTTCCTCTTAGGACCTCTTTCGGGTTATGACTGGTGGATTTTTTTCTATTTCTACTTTCCCCTCTTCTAATGCTTCAGGACAATTTTCTTTAATTATTTCTTGTATTATTGAATCAAAATTCCTTTTATTATAGCTTTCAGGTAGTCCAATTATTCTTATGTTTTCTCCTCTTGATCTGTTCTCCAGATCAATTGTTTTTCTTATGTGATGTTTTACATTCTCTTCTATTTTTTCATTCTTTATATTTTGTTTTATTATTTCTTGGTCTCTTATGACTTCACTGGCTTCCCTTTGCCCAATTCTGATTTTGAAGGAGTCATTTTCTTTTTAAGGATTTCTTTTCTAATTGGTTGACTTTCTTTTCATTATCTTTTTGTTTTTCTTGGATTTTTTTTTTTTAGTTTTTCTTCAATCTCATTTGATCTTTAAAGTATTTTTAAAGTTCTTCTCAGAATTCTTTTTGGGCAGGTGAACATTTAACATTACTCTTTGGGGTAGAAAAGGGTTTCTTTGCTTCAGTATCCTCCTCTGAAGACAAACCCCAGTCTTCTCTATTCCCATTCTTTCTCCTTTGCCTGTGGTTTTTTTTTTTTGTTTTTTGTTTTTGGTAATAGCTTAATTTTTTTTGTAATCACCTCTAGTCATGGGGGATGGTGCTTCTGGCCACAGATCCTCCTTCTGTTCTCTTCTCTCACCTTGAACTAAAACAAAAACTTACAACCTCCTGTTTAAGTGCCCACAGCCAGAAGCATCCCCACCTCACTGCTTCTGCACTCACTGGCCTTGTGCTGGTTCCTTCTCACCTGCCAGTTCTCCACAGCACTTCTGGGTCTGGTGTTCCTCTCAGCAGAGGTTCCCACAGTCTTCCCCAGCTCAAATACCCAACTCTCCTCACTGTCCCCTGGTAAAATTTCTGGATTCACTAAGGAACCCATAGAATTTATTGAGTAGAAAAGTGACATGGTTAGACTTAGCCTTTTGGAAAATCACTGAGAAAAGTGTAGATAGTCAGGAGGGGGTAGAAACTGGAGGCTGGAAGGCAAATGAGGAGGATATTCCAGTGGGGGAGGTAGGTTGCAAAATAGAGCACTGGTCTGGGTCACAGCAAGACTCATCTTAACCCTGTTTGACTCAGTTTCTTCATCTATAAAATGAGCTGGAGAAGGAAATGGCAAATCATTCCAGGATCTCTTCCAAGAGAACCCTAAATGGCATCACCAAGAGTCAGATATGACTGAAATTGTTCACAAAGGTGATAAAAGACTGAACTGGAGTGGTGGCTGTGTAAATGAAGAGAAGGGGATTTATGTTTTGGAAGTGGAAATGACATTGTATGGGATGAGTGAAAACTTTTCAATTTGGGGTGGTTAATTTTTCAAATTGCTTCTGTCAATCACTTTTATCTTCCTTTGTCTGTTTTCCCGCCTTGGTGGGACCCTCCCCTTATCTTTCCTTGCTTTTCCAGTTGGGGAAGTATTTGATGAAGTATGCCTCTCCACCAATAGGAGGGGAAACAGTTGGGGAGGGGTCTTGGCTAAGTTAGGTTATAAATTCCAGCACTATCTTTTATAACTTGCCTCTTCTCCATGATGAGTCATGGGGAAGACCACTCTCTTCTCCTGGGGAAGAGAATAAAGTCCTGTTCTTATCCTAAGAGATCTCTGTGTTTATTTCTTTTCACTAAATTAAGGATGAAGGATATTTGTTCATCCCAAACAACATGGTTTGGCAAATGCTAGGATGTATGGAGTTTGGGAAAGGGAGGAAATGAGTTGAAGGTAATGCTGAGTGCCACTAGAAATGGTGGAGTGAAAGACGTGTGTTCTAGTGTCCTGAAAGAAATTCACCAGGACGATTCTCCAAGTTAAAGAAAGGCATTTATTGGAGTGACATACTCAAGTGGGCCCTGCTTCCATGTGGGAGAGACAGAGCCCCAACAGGCACAGCTCCCCGTGAAAAAGACAGAACATCAACAGGCCCTGCTTCCTGTAGGAGGCAGAGCAATTGGCCAGATTAAAGGTCTGATTTAAATACAATTTTATGGAATAGGGGGAAGGAGAACAAGAGAATGGGAGGAGGGGCAAGCACAGCTCTGGAATGCCTGGAATATCAGGTAGTCTGGAGATACCTAAGATAAGCTAGGGGAACAGGAAAAGGGAAAAGGGGTATTGCTCCCAGATGTCTTGTAATCCACACAGATAAGCAAAGGGAATAGGAAAGGGGAGGGAAGGGGCAGTTCTGGAATGTCAGGTAATTAGGATGCACACAGGTAAATCCATAGTGGGGGGCTTCAATGTATTGTCTTCTTTGATCACTTTTCTTACTGATCACATCCTGTGTCTTATCTCATATCTCATGTCCAACCTCCTGCTTGCTCTGTCTGCTTCAAGCACTCCTTTCTACCTCTTCATGGGAATGGTATGGTTATGTTGGAGACAAGTCCAGAGTGACTATGGGGGATAGCGGAGTGTTTTCCTGTGTTTCCACATTCCCACTGGTTGATCACACATACTGTTGGGGGTGAGGAATAGGTATTGATAATCATTTAATATTAATTTGAAGCTCCAATAAGAGCCAGAGCCTGAACTAATCGATGAGAAGAAGAGCCTGGACCTAACAGCTTCTTTGTTCTCTGAGCAAATCACAGAATGCCTCTTCTTATGTCAGCAAGGCCAGATGGGTCTTACTTTATGGCTATTAAGGATGAGACCCATAACATTACCTTGAGTCGTGGGACTTTTTCTTATCTTAATATTTTTTGGACATATACTGTGTTTGGCATGTTAACAGTAAAGAAAACACAAATATCTCGGGTCATAATTTCAGTTGACACTCCCGTAACTCTCTTATTCTGTTGTATTTACCACCTATTCAATTAAGGAAATTCCTTTCTCAGACCAGGATCATAAACTTGAGTGACACAGCCACCCTGAATTGGGATGTGTCTCAAATGTATTTAAGCCTTCTCATTCTTCTGTTCAGGCAGTCAGGTATTATCTGGCTCCATATGTGTCTGTATTCAGCTAGATGTAAGGGAATAAACAATATGGGTTCACATATCGCCTAGCCTGTTTGCTTCCTTTAACCAAACTCTCAGGTCGACAGTATCTAACCACTGGCTCCCCTCCCCTTGTTCAAGGGCCACTGCCCTAAAAAGGACAAAGCGGGCTGTGAGGCGGCAAAGGTTTGTCTTTGTTCTAGCCTTTCTCTGGTAAGTGGAATGAAAACACTCCCCCAGCTTTGGGGTTCCGGATTATGAAAGCCTGAGTGTACTTTTAAGAATAGTATTAGGTTGACCAGGAAAGGGCTTTGTTTTGTAAGCCATCGAGTATTTAAATATTTACAAAGTTTATGGCTTGAAGCCCTCCTAGATATGGTAGTTTTACCAGTCAGAAAATGGGGCCTGCAGGGTAGAGGTTTCTTTGGGGTGGGAGGGTGGTTGGCTAAGATGAAATTGAGGGCCAGATGGTGAATAAAGTAGAGTGTGGTGAGCACTTAATAAGTATTTGCACTGAATTCATCTTACTACATATAACCTTGGAATCAAGACCTGAGTTGAAATTCTGCTTCATGAGCAAGTCAGTTAACCTTTCTGTGCTTTTGGTTTCCTTATCTGTAAAATGGGGATAATAGCGCCTGCCTCACAGGGTTATTGTTAAGATCAAATGAGAGAATATATACAAATTGTTTTGTAAACTTTAAAGCAATATATAAATGCTAGCTATTGTTATTATTAGCCATTAATAGCTATCAGTCTTTCACCTTTATTGGCCCCTCAGTCCCCTGACCCACCTTTCTTCTCTCCATTCTATATCTTCTACTCAGTGTTTTTAACTTGCCTTCTTATATAGTCTTAACTCCATCATTTGTAACCTCTGTATTTCACTAATTCTACTGCCCTTTAATACTCTGCACTTTGATCTCCTACCATTCTTGATCTGTGAGCCTTTTGAGGCACTTGTACTATTAGGTTTTTCTTTATTTGCTAAGCAGCTGGAGAAAGTTGTAAAATCTAGCCCATTTCACCTACTTCTCGGGAATCTATGATTGATAACTTCCCCCTCCCCCAGCTGCCATGCAGTCATTCATTCACTCTAATTTTATTTGATTCCTCTTCTCATTTACCACAGTTATGGTTCCACATCTTCCCTTGCCTTCACTTGCTGTCAGTCATACTTCCCTACATTCAGTTCTCATGATTGACATCTTAGCTAGCTGCCTACTTCATTGAGAAAGTCTAGTGCTCAGAGGTCAGGGTCAGAGATCTAAGTTTGGGAATCATCTGTGCAGAGATGATAGTTGATAGTGTGAGTATAAAAAGAGATAAGGTATACAGAAGAAGTAAGGCAAAGGATCTTGCTTGGGGAAAGAAAAAAAAAACCCAAACATTTATTAACCCACTACGCATCAGGTACGCGTCAGGTAGTATGTTGAATATTTTACAAATAATATCTCATTTGAGCCTCACAAGAATCATGGGAGGTAGTTGCTGTTATTGTTCCCATGCTACATTAGAGGAACTTTAGGCATATAGAGGTTAAGTGACTTGCCCAGGGTCACACAGCTAGTGTCTGAAGCAGAATTAGAACTCAGGTCTTTCTGACACTCACTAACTCTAGTGCTCTAGCCACTGTACCACCAGCTGCTTCTAACCTACTTCAACTTGGAAACATTAAGGAGTCAGAAAGAAGATTTGAAGTTAAGTACAGGAGATAGACAAAGGAATAGTTTAAGAAACTAGAGGAGAAAAGAGATTGGAGGTAAGAAGGCCAGGGAACAACCAGGAGAAAGCACATCCAGTGGTAGGGGGTTGTTATGGGAATCTGAAGATCTTCCCTGCCCCTAGGCCCTTTGCAAAAGTGGCTGCGTGACTCTGAGGACCCTTGGATATTTGAAAGTATACTCTGTTCCCTAATAGGCTGAATGTGATCACGTGGAGCCTGTGGCGCCAGGCTTGTTTTCCAGGAATGCCCGTGCCTTGTAGCTTTGTGATTGGGCAGT
>CM053583.1:258808199-258828733 GCA_028627135.1 Pseudochirops cupreus | reverse complement strand
ATGCATGAAAAGTCATTAACTGAATCGATATCTCTCTGTCTACCTTTCTGCTTCCTCTGTTTCTCTCTGTCCCTCTCTCTCCCTCTTCTTTCCCCTCTCTTCCTTTTCTCCCTCCTATCTTCCCTCTATCTCTTCCCTCTCTTCTCTATTCTCTCTCTCTCCCTTCCTCATTCCATTTCTCCAACAAGGGAGAGAGGCCTCAGGCCACTGCCATGAGGTTCATGAACCCCTGCTTCTATCCTTGTGTCTGTCCTTTCCTACTGTTAAGTGAAGGAAAATTGGGTATGGCAGCAAACCTGGGAGCTTCAAATAGCTGAAAGATCAAGATACCAGAGGTCCAAGAACCAGAGTCCATTCATGGCACAGTTTAACAGCAGCCAAGCCACTTAAGCCCAAGAAACCCTGAGAAGGGAACCACTTGGACCAAGTCCAGCACTAGGCTGATACAAAATGCCTTGTCTTGCCACAAATAACTATACACTGTCTATGCCACATTTGGAAGAGAACATGATGGGAGGAGATGCTTTGTAGCAATTAGTATAAGTTTGAGCCTATCTCCCCTAGACATAGAGGTGGTAGAAGTGGGAGATGCTTCTGGAATTGCGAGAAAGTTTTTTTGTATTTTTGTTCTTGTTATACTTTTTCAGTAATATCCATTTATAAAAGCTAATTGAGTCCAAATGAATGTTTTAGACATAAATGGTCACATCATAAACAATTAGAAGGAAAAGGAGGATATTACCTTTCACATCTGAAGATAAACTGTCTTAGAGAACAGTTTATGACCAAACAGAGGATAGGTAAAATGAAGGACCTTGATTTTATAAAATTAAAAAGTTTTTGTACAAAATCAGCGCAGCTAAAATTAGAAGAAACCACTTAGAGATGTCTTCAAAATGGAGATGTCTAGCAGAAAGCTGAGAAAAAGGACTAGAAAGAAGTCAGGAGAGATGTTTTACCAGTTCATCATTTCCTATTTTACAAAATGACACCACCCTCATCTACAGTGAGAGAAAGCAATGGAAAAAAAAAGTGGTGTAACTGAGTAAAAATAGAATGAGAAGGAATATGCATTTTCAGAGGTAAGTCACAGGTCAGAGGAATCACTTGGGAGGGGGAGGAAACTTTGTGGAATCAGCAAGATAAGCCACTGATCTTACACCACAGCACCTTATTCAAGCACAGTTTATAGCATAAAGTGATTATCTATGAAGGAAAGAGGTTTTACATTTCATCAAATATAGCAAAAAAACCCAAAACCCAACAACTTGCCTACTCTTTAAAAAGATATATCATCGACATAACCTCCTGCAAAGTCTTACTTTCATCATTTATCACAGGACACAGAGGACCTTGGGCTATTGCAGGCCATGCTATCAAAGCACAGGGTCTGCCAGATCCTACCCCAAGCTAAAAACTTCCTGAAAAACGACCCACCTCACTGAAATTCAGAGGTGTACAATAACCACAACGTTGGTCACAAGGTTACTGATTATTTTGACCACAGCCACTCAGGAGGTAAAAAGGGCTTCATTTTGGTAATGAATTACCAAAGACTGGGATAGAGACTGGTCCTATGATTCTATCACTGCGGGGAAAATTTCAGGTGAGGAAACTCCCTCTACTAATACAGGTCAGTAGCTCTTCTTCAATTTGTAATGATTGGGAGTTGCCTAAAAAAGTTGAGAGGTCAAGTGATTTGCCAGGGTCACACAGCCAGCAGGTATCAGAGGAAGGATTTTCTGGTTCCAAGGTTGGCTCTCTATCTATTACTCCACACTACCTCTCAGTTATGGCTAACAAACTATCATTGGTGATCCTAGAGAGAAATGTACATAGCTCCACGAAGAGGAACTGGACATTAGTTGCAAGCATAAGGACATAACCACAATTTCACAAATATAAGATCTGGAAAATATCTGAGAGATCGAGTTTAGCTCCTGAACTCTTCTTGGGAGGGAATCGCAGCATAGATAAAAGTATCTTGTCCATGGTCATATAGCAAGTCAATGACAGATTTAGGCTTAGAACTCAAGTTCCTTGGCTCTAATGCCAGTGATTTTTCCCACTATGGCAATAATGAAGTATTAAAACCTGGAAAAAAATGTGTTAAAAAATACTTTATTCTGGGAGGGCAGAACCAAGATGGCAGAGAAAAGGCAAGGATTCACTTGCCTGAACTCTTCTAAATTTCCCTCTAAAGCAGAAGTGGCAGAATCCATAAAAGGAAGGGATGAAACAATTTCCAGGCCAAGATACCCTAGAAGGTCAGCAGGAAAGGTCTGTCACCCTGGAGTGACAGTGGAGCCCATTCCAATGCCCAGCAAGTCAACAGCAGGCTTTGAGGGCCATTGAAATCAGCAGTAAGGGCTTCAGGCACTCTCGGCTCACAGATTGGTAAGGAGGTCAGACGGTGGTCAGAAGGAGATTATAAAGGTCCCTTTGCTGGCACTGCCCATACACAGATTCAGGTCTCAGTCCTGGGTCTCAGTCCCAGGGCAAGGAGGAACACACTAGAGTTTGTAGCAGAGACCTTGGTCACAGTGCAAGGGCAGAAAAGACTACAGAACACAGGTCAGAGAGTAGTAAAGGCACCTCTCCTTAGCTCATACTACCTTGGCAAAACTGAAAATTGACAGACCTCCAGAACTATCTCTGAAAACAGCTGTACACACAACCTGAAGCTTGGGATAATACCCCTTCTATCCCAGGAGCAGAGCCCAACTTTAACATCAGGCAGTTTTCAGATAAAGTAATCCATGCTATCTGTAGTCACATCAAAAAATGTTCTCAATCACTATGGATTAGAAAAATGCAAATCACTGCGCATGTTTTTTGGACTTTTTTGGTGTGTTAATCAGTATGAATTTAGTTTTGTCCCTAGATTTCACAGATAATTGGGACACAAAGACACAACTGTTTGATTTGTGCAGAGTCTTCCTGGGAGAAAATAGGGGGAAGTTTGGGATGATTCTGATGCTGTAAGAAACAGGACATCAATACAACCTTATACCAAATGAGATTTAATGTAATAAATGATTCAGGCAAAAAAAAAAAAGAAAGAAAAAGAAAAAAAATGCAAATCAAAACAACTCCAAGGGGGGTGGGTAGGTGGTGCAGGGAATAGAGCACTGTCCTTAGAATCAGGAGACCTGAGTTAAAATCCAGCCTCAGATACTTAACATTTACTAGCCGTGTGACCTTGGGCAAGTCATTTAAACTCAACTGCCCTGCATTCCACTCTCCAGAAAAAAAACAAAACCAACTCCAAGGTACTACTTCACACCTATGGGACTGGCTAATACAACAGAAAAGGAAAATGACAAATGCTGGAGGGTATGTGGGAAAATTGAGACACTAATGCACAGTTGGTGGAGTTGTGAACTGAATCAACCATTCTGGAGAGTAATTTCTGGAACTATGCCCAAAGAATAAAACCATACATACTCTTTGACCCAGCAATATTACTACTAGGTCTGCATCCCAAAGAGATAAAAAACAAAGGAGAAAAGGACCTATGTGCACAAAAATATTTATAGCAGCTCTTTTATTGGTGGCAAATAATTAGAAATCCCCTATCAATTGAGGAATGGTTATACAAGTTGGGATATATGATTGTAATGCAATATTATTGTGTCATAAGAAATTATGAGCAGGATGACTTCAGAAAAACTTGGGAAGACTTACATGAACTGATACAGAGGGAAGTGAGCAGCACCAGGAGAACATTGGACAGAGTAACAGCAATACTGTACAATGATAAACTGTGAATGCCTCAGCTATCTTCAGCAACAGAATGATCCAAGACAACTCTGAAGGTCTTATGATGAAAAATGCTATCTATCTCCAGAGAAAGAACTGATGGAGTCTGAATGCAGATCAAAGCATACTTTTTTTAACTTTCTTTTTTTGGGTTTTTTTTGGTGATGAAGAGAGTTATATTTTCTTTCACAACATGACTAATATGGAAATACGTTTTGCATGACTGCATATATATAACCTATAAAATTCGCTTGCCTTCCTAGGAGAAGAAAGGGGAGAGAGAGGCTTTGGAATTCAAAGTTTTAAAAAATGAACGCTAAAAATTGTTTTACATGTCAATGGGAAAAAAATAAAATATTAAAAAGAAAAAAATTCATTCCAAATGTCTCTTCCTCTATATCACTGGTCACACAGCAAAGTAAGCAGAACCAGGAGGGTAATTCCATCATGAGCACAATAATGTAAAGGTAAACAATACCAAAGGACTTTCAGAACTTCGAGCAATACAATGACAATCATGACTTCCAAGGCTTGAGGCTCAAGGGCTATCTCCTACCTCTCGCATAGACTGCAGACTAGAAGTAAAAAATGAAGCATATATTCTTAGATATGGCTAAGACATTTATTTACTTTACTTGACTGCATTTTCTCTTTTCTGCTGTTTCTCACCATCACCACCACCCCCATGGGGGAAGCTGGGAAATTGCAAGGATGTAAAAAAATAACTTTACTAGTTAATTTTTTTTATATTCCCATCATTTCTCAATGATTTCTCCCCTACTCTATCCCATCCCACCTCAGTCCATAGGGCAGTAGAAAATAAATACAGTCACCAAAACAAATAAATATCAACAAAACATTCTTTTAAACAAACAAAAAACCTTTTCCCGTTATTTTGTTTCATTTCAAGACAACATTTTAGGGAGTTCATAGATCACATAAGGGACCTAAGTACTCTCACTTTACAGATGAGGAAACTGATACTCAGGAAGGTTAAGGGACCTGCCTCAAGTTACAGGCAGTAAGTGGCAGGGCCAACATTTGAACCCTTACAGGTCCTTAACCTGAAATCCAGCATTTCTTCTACCGAACCAACTGCCTAATATTCTTGAATGGAATATAGAGAGTCCGTCACTCCTAAACACCCATGTAGTTCGTCTTAAGCCATACTAACCAAATAAGATGAAATTAACTTTGTAAAAAGTGGTTTAGCTTTGTAATAGATGGCTCTCTGAGTACAAAGGGCCACCACTTTCCCTATACACTATCAAATTACGAAGGCCTACCTTAGTGGTGACCCTATATGTGATGTAGGTTTCCATTGTACAGACATGTTTCTTGGGGTCATCAACGGTGACAAACAGGTCTCTGGTCTCACCATCAAGGTCATCATCCAGCTGAAGTCTGTTGAGAAGTGAAGAGGAAGAAGCTGGGCTGGAAGTGCCTGCAGGAGTTCCACCATTAGGCAAACTGAGGTCCTAAAAAGAGAAAAAAGAGAAACTGCTTAAAAAAACAGGAAGGGAATAAACTCCTAATAAAAATAAACCCTGTATAATGTTGGTTTTGTTTCGAACATGTCCTTTATAATTTTAGTTTTATCACATTAATGTTTTGTTCCAACAAGGGGACCAAACTACCACATGCTTGAAGGAAGTAAGATTACATATAAAGATACGAAACTCTGTGACTCAAAGGGAAAAGTTTCTTTCTGATCCCCGTAGAGACTACTACAGTGCTCTTTTAACAAAAGTTAACTTGCCAAATGATTCCTCCTCTACCTATTAAAGGGGGGTTAAATGCAACCATAAACCCAAACTCATGATTCTTATCCTCACAAGAACTCTAATGTTCTGAGTTAATAAAGATCCTTTTAACCACATACTCTGGGGATCTCCCACCCCTGCTATTCTACCCTGAATACAGTGCCATCTCATACCAGGTCAGAAACGACACAGAAAACCCAATGATATGTCTTTAAAAATTAAAAAGACATGGAAAAAAAATCCACACACACCAAGAATGCAAGAGGACTGGAAAAAAGAGAAGAAAAACTGTACTTACTCAGACAGTTTGTAGAGGGGGAAAAAATTTAGCCATGAATGTTTTTGCAGTATTCTCAAAGCACAATGTTGGCTTAGTAATTTTTATGGAACAGTTGTGCTTACACACACACACACACACACACACATACACACAGCACCATCACCAGCTAGAAAAGGACTAACTAAGCCTTTTAAAAATGATTCATCTTAATACAAGCATTTCCTCATACTTACAGGCAACTAAGCAAGAAGAAAGCATCACCCATAGAATTCCAACAAAATTTTGATTTTTTTACCCCCAAGAGAAAACTTCAGAAGTTATCTATGATTTATGCTTTTTAAAACCCACCTCGTAAATTCAAGCAGTAGGCAGGAATTTTTGCATAGAGGGCAACCACCACAAAGCATACCCAACACAATCAGCCTTTAAAGGGATGGGGGCGGGACCCGATGGACACCTGTGAAATGAAAAGATGCAGCTAAGGGTGAAGGGGAGGCTCAGCAGTGAGGAAAAAGGAGAAGCTCATGCCAGTCCAGCTGATATTTTCCTATTTTAATTAATCTTTCCTGCTAAAGAGACTGCAAAGTTTTTTTCTTGTTTATCTCTGTGCTTTGCTGATTATGAAAAAGCGCTGGATTTCATAAAAGGAAACATCAACTAAAACAACCAAGTATCCACTAGTCTTCCTTACATTAAAATCACTGAAAATGATCTTTGAAAATCTCAGAATATTTACCAGCAGAAATAACCCTGTTCAATGACCATCTGATCATAAACCTCATGGGAAGTATAAAACAGGGAGATGGATGTTGACAGGGATGTTTCATTACTGTCATTGATATGAGATAGAGAAATCCAAGTTGAACATGACAGTGAGGTCCTCCCTATGTTCCTACCTGCATAAAGCTCATGAAGAATTCTACAGTGTCTCAACATCTATAACCACTCAAAAAACTGTCCTAACCATCCACATAGGAAAGATCAAGTGGAAAAAGAATTTCTATTGCCAAGATGTCGCACGTGTATGTGTGTGTATATATGGGTGGAGGGGGCACCTGAAAATACTCAGATGGACCAAGTGTTAGGCTCAGAGATGAAAAGACAAATGCAGAATAGGCCAGAATGCCTCCAGTAAATTACAAAGCTCCTTCAATGACTCCATTTCCTATAAAATCAAAAGTTTGTTAAAAAAAAAATGCCAAAACGCTGCCAGTGTTGCTGAATATAACAGGTGTCTGACAAATTAAAAATTAGTATCACACATAAGGTAAGGATGAGGTACCTGGTAGGTATAAGTAAAGGGTGACATAAAACTAATAAGGAACTCTGAAGAACAAGAATAAAAGATGTCATCAGGGAATCGTAGGACTGGAAAAGAAGATGGACTATTCATGTGGTGAGGATGAGGAACACGGTGTGGGGATGGAGTGTGTGAGGAAGGATTTGAACTCAGGCTTTTCTGACTTTAAGTCTACCACTCTATAGACCACATGTAGTATACTTGCTTCTAACTAATAGAGAAGGAAAAGAAAAGAAATAAGAGAATGCTATATAAAATGACTCATAGTAACTTAAATAACACTAAAATGCTGTCAGGCTCAGATTAATTGCAAAAACCAATCTTGGTCTCAGATTAGAAATAAGGACTGGGCCTGGGATTTCACATAGTCAAGTCCCAGAAGACAAAATTTAGCCCTTTCTTAGAAATTTATAGTCTTAGAGCAGTGGTTGTCAACGTTCCTAATGCCGCACCCCGTATGTGGGCGTATCTGCATGTGAGCGGACCCGCCTGGAGACGTTAGAGGAGCAGTGTCTCGGTTCCTAAGATCATCAGAAATATGTGGTTTCTGATGGTCTTGGGTGACCCCTGTGAAAGGGTCGTTCGACGCCCCCCTCCAGAAAGTGGTCACGACCCACAGGTTGAGAGCCACTGTCTTAGAGGCTTGTATAGGGCAATGTGCTCCAAACTTTTAAGCAAAAAATTTTGTAGCATGTACTCTCAATGTGTGTACATTGTTGAGATATAAATTATATATGTGCTACTATACTAATAATTATGTCCATTATAAAAATTATACAAAAATAGAACTTAAAAGATGGGATAAAGAAGAAATAATACTTGATCCAAGAGAAGATGAGAAAAAGAAGAAATAACGCCTGATCCAAGAATCAACAGTAGACACTTAGAGTTTACTTAGTAGGGTGGTAACATGGTCAGATCCTTGCTGCAGGAAAATCACTCTGGAAACGATATGGAAGATGTCCCAGATTGGGGAAAGATTTGAGGAAGGAGACCCACTAGGAGGGAGCTAGGTAGTGCAGTGGAGAGAGTACTTGGCCTGGAGGCAAGAACATTTAAATTCAATCCAGTCTCAGATACACATTAGCTGTGGGACGTTGGGCAAGTCACTTAATCTCTGTTTGCTTAAGTTTCCTCAGCTGTAAAATGGGGATAGTAACAGCATCTACTTCTCAGGACTGCTGTGAGCATCAAACGAAATAGTATTTGCCAAGCATTTCGCATAGTGCCTTGCACAAAACAGGAGCTATGTAACAGCTTCTTTCTTTCTGCCCTTCCCCTACTGCAATAATCCAGGTGAGAGGCCATGAGGACCTGACAACAGCGAGATGTGTGGGCAGAGAGAGCGGAAGAGGTGACCAAGCAGGAATGGCAGTATATAGCCTACAACGGGATGTGTGGGTTGAGAAGGAGTGGGGAGTCCTGGATAAACACCACCAGGGTTGTGAACCTAGGTGGTTAAAAAAATGGTGTCCTCAACACAAAGAAGGAAGTCTGGAAAAGAGATGAATATGACAAAGATAGATAATGTAGTGATTTTGTCAATAGAGATCACAACTCACCCACAGCTGCTCATCCTATGAGACTCACCCTGTCCCACCCAAATAAAAAATCAAGGAAATCAGAGATTTTAGTCATTTATCACTGTCCACACTTTCAGAGGTACCAACCAGAGGCATAGCGGGCAGCAAGGTGACACAGTTGATAGAGTGTCAGTTCTGAGTCAGGAAGACTCATCTTTCTGAGTGCAAATCTGACCTCAGATATTTAATAGCGGTGTGACCCGGGCAAGTCACTTACCCCTGTGTTTGTCTCAGTTTCCTCACCTGTGAAATGAACTGGAGAAGGAAATGGCAAACCACTCCAGTATCTTTACCAAGAAAACCCCAAATGAAAGGGGTGGCTAGGTGGCACAGTGAACAGAGCACAGAGCACTGGCCCTGGAGTCAGGAGGACCTAAGGTCAAATCCGAACTCAGACACTTAACACTTACTAGCTGTGTGACCTTGGACAAGTCACTTAACCCCAACTGCCCTCCAAAAAAAAATCATCTGGAGAAATTCCATTTAAAATAACTGCAGACAAAGAAAACCCCAAATGGGATTACAAAGAGTCAGAGATGACTGAAAAACAACTGAACAATCAGAGGCACAAAGGGATGTGATGGGTATAGGGAAAATTTCCCAGTGACATCTGCATAGCTGTTGCCATCGTTACCAGGTAGAGGTTACATTATGAATGTCCCAAGGGACCTGGAAGAGGTCTTGGGACCAGGGGCATAAAGGGGCAAAGCAGCAGTGAATTGGGGGAGAAGGATAGATGAGGGTGTACGGGAGACATGCTCCAAAAATGGCTATCTCAGGGATAGCGTGGTGCAACCAATCTTCTTACCTTTTAAGTGGCTAATTACACCACAGCTAATTACACCTGGGAGGGTCAGACTACATGCCCTCCCTGTCTCCTTTAAAACCAGTGGCTTAGAGAGCTAGGAACTTTCCAGGATCATACAGCCATTATGTGCCACACATATCCCAGAGCAAAGAGAAGGAAACATGCCTCCCTCCTCTCAATTATGAGAGGTGTGGGCCTGTAAGTGTTTGCCTATGCAATGTGTGTTGCATAGTCCTCCCTACTCAATTTGCTATCTCCCTCTACATAATAGCTATTCCACTCTCTTTTCTCAAGTCCTTCATGGTACTCCCTTCTCTGACCCTCTCAGTTCAGGCTCCATGTGATATTTTACTGTCCCATCAGCTCTCCCTTCTCTCCTCCTCCCTACATCACATCACTCAAACTTTTTCATTATTATCTCCTTCACTCCTGTCTTAGATGATGAGTTGGCCCTTCTCTTTAGTCAAGGCCAACTTCTCTATCCTTCTACCTAATAGCTCCTTCCCAGATAATTACATACTCACATCTCCCCATCCTTTAAGCAACAAACAATTTTTTTAAAAAAAACCTCAAGTTGAGCCACCAAGAAACTTAAGTCAATGGCAAAGAATTGGAAAACAAGGGGATACCCATCAATTGGGGAATGGCTGAACAAGTTGTGGTGTACGAATGTAATGGAATACTATTGTGCTATAAGAAATGGGGAGCAGATGGATTCATAATAACCTGGAGAGACTTATATAAACTGATGCTGAGCAAGAGCAGCAGAACCAGGAGAAATCTGTACATAATCAAAGACACAACGTATGTGTGATGACTAACTTCAATAGACTGGGCTACTCTCGGTGATGTAAGGATATAAGACAACTGCAAAAGACTCATGATGGAAAGAGATATCCACATCCAGAAAAAGAGATGCAGAGTCTGAATGCAGATGGAAACAAACCACTCCCTGTTTCTTTTTCTTGTTTTGTTTTGTTTCCTCTTTCCCACTGATCACTCCATCAGTTATAATCCTTCTTTACAACCTGACTAATGAGTAATGTGAAGATATCTGTACATCCTATATTCGAGTGCATGCCACCATGATGGGGGGGAGGAGAAGGAAGAGAAGAAAATCTAAAACTCAAGGGACTGTGGAACTGAATGTCATAAACTAAAAGTAAATAAACCAATTTAATTAAAAAAAAAAAGAAACTACATCAAAACCTGGACATTCCTGTAGCAGGAAGGCTTAGCCACCTCTTCCAGAATCAATATGAGCCTGCCCATACAACACCCAAGAGTACAAGAGGGAAAAAAGTCTGACCAAAATACAAATCCCCAGTTGAAGAACTGAAACTGGAAATGCATGAGTAAACAGAATAAAATGCCAAATACAATGAAGAAATATTAGAGGCTGAGAGAATCCTTGAGGTAAACCCAGAAAAGAATTAACTCCACAAGCCTGATGTGACTTTGAGAGAAAAGAATGTGCTGGCCACAGAAACCACAACATTATTCAAAAAGAAACAAGAAATACAAAACAGAATGTTGAAGTCTAGGTCTGGCCATGTTACCACCCTACTCAAGGAGCTTCAGTGGCTCCCTAATTACCCCCAGGACCAAATACAAACTCTTGTCATTTAAAGATCATTATAGCTTAGCCCCTTCCTACTTTTCCAATCTTCTCACACTTTACTTCTTTCCAAACACTCTAGTCTAGCTCTGCTGGTCTACTAGCAGTAGCCAGCTCACGTATAACACTCCATTTCCTTTCTCTAGGAGTCCAGGCCTTGGATCGGGTTGTCCCCCATTCCTAGAATGCTCTGCTCTCTTACCTCTTTCTGCTTCTTAACTTCCCTAAGTTATGGCAGGATTTCAACCCAGGCCCTCAGATTCTAGATGAAGTGACCCCCTTCTCTTTCTTCAAGTCAGTTCAAATCCTGGTTCCCCCCCCCCCCAATTGCTACTGCCTTCCCCTCTCAGACTACCTCCTATCTACTCTGTATGTATCTTCCATGTACATAATTATTTCCATGTTGCCTCTTCCATTGATAAATGAATTCCTTGAGGGCAAGAATCTTTCTTTGTACCCCTAGAGCTCAGCACAGTGGTTTGACCATGACCTTAGGAAGGCGATGCCATGACTTGATAAACTGTAAGCATAATAAATTTCATGGTATACATTCAATTTGCAACCCTTTCCATACAACTTTTATTCACCTCCTTCCTATGAATTCAAGTCATTTATCAGGCGCTGAACCAAATCAACAAGCACTTTAAAATAAAAAAGCTACTATGAATTCTAAGACTTTTAAATGAACTTAGATTTTATCCATTAGATTCCTCATGGTACCTGAGAATAAACAACTCAAACAGAAGAGGAAGCTCAGCATAAGTAAATATCACATCCTAAAAGGCCAAGAAAAAATATTTTTGCCTATTAAATATTAAATGTATATATAAATATATATATATAAATATAAAAACTATCAATCACATAAATTGTTTTACTGGAACTAAAGAGCAAAATGTCGATATGTGTGTATATATATATATATATATATATATATATATATACACGTATGTATTTGCAAGACTCTTGCAATACTTCCAAAGGATCCTAGGGGTCTATGGCTCACAGAGCAGGAGCTCCTCATCTTAGTCAGTGGGATAGAGTGGGAAAGGGCCTGGATTCAAATCTCAGCTCTCCTACTTAGTCACTTCATCTAGAGTCTGAGGGCCTGTGTTTAAATCCTACCTTTCATAACTGCTACTTGTGTAACCTTAAACAACTTACTTAAGACCCGACAGCCTCAGTTTTCTCAACTATAAAATGAAGGTGCTAGACTAGGTGGCATCAAATGTTCCCTCTGGCTCCATATATATGATTCTGTGATCTTTGCTGGCCTTAGCTTCCTCATAGTAATGAAAGGGTTGTGTTAAAATAATCTTCATGGTCTCTTCCAGCTTTAGCTCTAGGATAATATGGAAAATTTAAGTTACGGGTCAAAATAATAACTTGAAACACTAAACCTTCTGAAAAGCTTTTCCTTAGGTACCTGGGAGAACAGAGGCACAGGTATAGTAAGGATGCAACAATATTATCTTCATAAAGACAAGTTCCATTTAACTAAAACTGAGAAACTGTAAAAGTTTCCATAATAAAATCTCTGTTTTTCTTTTGACTAATCTTGATCAATGCTGTTGGAATAACAGAAAGGCAGAGTTACAATGAAAGTCACTTTATGAGCAAAAGGGCTAAATTCTAGCACTAAAATACAAGATAAAGAGAGAACCCTTATTGTGAGCCAATTAGGACTTTGATTTGTTTACTAACACTAAATTACAACTGAATAACACACTAGTTGAGTTTTTCCACTCAAAAATATTGCTCATGAAATAGTTTTTCCAAGAAGTAAGATATGGCAGTCAAGGGCAATACTGGTTTTGATGACAATCTCATTTACAAAAACTCTATAGCATTAAGATGACCAAAGACCACAGGCAGTATGACCTCAAAAAACACTGGAAAATAGTCAAGGAGAAAATGAAGCGAGTAGAGAGTTTGTCATGAAATCCATCTATGATAAAAGCATTTGAAGAAAGTGGAAGAAAAAAAATAGAAGCGAAGTCTCTCTCTCTCTCTCTCTTTCTGTGTCTCTCTTTCTCCCCCTTCCCTCATCATTTGGACTATATCATCTTAATAATATCCGAAGTGGCAATGGCACTTAAGAACATGAAGTCAGACCATAAATAGTACTTTTACTTAAAAAAAAAAAAAGACTACCAAAAAAGCATCAGCAACCCCACTTTCCTGCTTTCTCATCTCTATGCCCCCGCAACACCTTTATTAAGAATGGTCAATTGGGGGGGTGGCTAGGTGGCACAGTGAATAGATCTCCAGCCCTGGAGTCAGGAGGACCTGAGCTCAAATCTGGCCTCAGACACTTTAACACTTACTAGCCATGTGACCTTGGGCAAGTCACTTAACCCCAATTGCCCTGCCTTCCCTCCTCCAAAACGCAAAAAAATGAAAAAGAAAAATAAAAAAGAATGGTCAATTGAGGATATCCTCAAAAAAAAAGGTCTATTAAGGATATCCTCAATCTTTAAAAAAAGTTGCCTTAGGAAATGTTTTCATGGGCTATTTTCCATATCTTTCAAGTTAACAACAAAGTGAAAAGGATACAGAATGAGATGCTGAGGTATTCCAAAAATTAATTGACTCGATAGAACAAAATACAAGCTTGAAAGCCTTTCTCAGCTGTTTCTTACTTACAAGCAAAATAGTAAGGCTCCATATCGGATGGGAAGAAAACTCTGTTCAACGCCTAATTACTGAGAACAAGTAAAGTATCAACCAGGGTGACATATTCACGGCCCTTTGCCACGGCTTTGGAAGGTGTTCTGTGTAAGACCAAAACAAAATAAGGAGTTTAAATAATGCAATAATAAAAATAATGATTGCAAGCTTTTTCACATGATTCTATTCACAAGTGACACCACACAAAAGCATCTCAAAGCCTGTTAACACGGCCTTTCCTGACGAGCTCAGACTGAAGGGAGACATCTCTGACCACCCATAATGCTGGAAAAAAACTCAGTGGAGGAAAAATAAATATTGCTCATCATTGCTGACAAACGGTCACTAACGGACAGACCAACCCAAGAGCCCCTATCACGCTGCCATCAGCGCATCTATCCCAAATTTTGATGACAATCTCAACCTTCCTAAGGCCGCGACCCTTTGATGCAGTTCCTCATGTTGTGGTGACCCCCAACCATAACATTATTGTCGTTGCTACTCCATAAGTGTAATTTTGCTACGGTTATGAATCGTGATATAAATATCAGATATGCAGGATGTATTTTCATTGTCACAAACCGAACATAACCCACAGGTTGAGAACCACTGATCTACAGCATTAAGATGACCAAAGACCACAGGCAGTATGACCTCAAAAAACACTGTAAAGTAGTCAACAGAGTCAACATCCAGGGATACAATTCTTGGGAAGATGCAACCTAACAACTATCTGCCCCTACTGCAGCCCCTACTTCCTCAGCAGCCACAACTACCTATAAACCCCAAAAAGAAAGTTCTTCCTACCAAAAAGTCCTTGGTACCATCATAAAAGGAGATCATTTTGTGCATGGAAATGACACTCAAGAAGATGCAATCATTATCTTCTGCTTTTGGCTGCAACCAAAAGACCCTTGGCTCTTTCCACTGACTTATAGCCAAAACCTCCTACACATCTCTTCCCTTATTAGAATGTATTTGTGTGTGTGTGTGTACACGTATAATAATTTTGCAACAAGATTCATAAACTGGTGACTTACAGAAATAACTTAAATCAACAATAGTGACAGATTTTTGCCTCCTCACTATTAGACAATGATGATAAATAAACTAACCTGGTAGTTCTATTTGGCTATCTAACTAGTTTGTTCCCAGTTTGTGTTGCTTCATACCTACTGACACAATTTAGTATGCAGATAATTACTTTGAAGTTTCCCCACTGAAGAGAGAAAAGAGGGTATTTAACCAGAGCTCTGACAGTAAACAAAGACATTAAGAATTAAGGCAAAACAAGCCCTGGTTAAATTACCTTCTTTTCCCTCTGTAAAATGGGAGGGGGATAATTATAGCAGGTGCATCAGAGGATTGTTGTAAGAATTGAATAAGATTTTATATGCATGCTCACATGCGCTTGCACACACACACACACACAAACTACTTTGTAAATTTTAAGTAGTTGTATAAATGCTAGCTGCTAGTCACTAATATGTTCATGTATAAAATAAAGGGGTTAAAGATGACCTCTCAGAGCCCTTCTTGCTCCAATAAGCTATGAATCTAAAATACAATATAACAGGAGATATTAACATATTTAAAGCAATATTTCTTATTTTTTTGAAGGGGGGGAAGGCAAGGCAATCAGAGTTAAGTGACTTGCCCAAGATCACACAGCTAGTGTGTCAAGTGTCTGAGGCTGAACTTAAACTCAGGTCCTCCTGACTCCAGGGCCTGTGCTCTATTCATTGCACCACCTAGCAGCCTCTAAAGCAATATTTCTAAAAAAAATGACAATGCACATGTAAAAATAAAAATCTTGGGGCACTTGGTGGCACAGTGAATAGAACACCAGACCTGGAGTCAGGAGGACCTGAGTTCAAATGTGACCTCAAACACTTACTAGTTGTGTGAACCTGGACAAATCATTTAATCCCAATTGCCTCCTCCCATAATCACACACACACACACACACACACACACACACACACACACACATACACACACACACACACACACACACACACACACACACAAAATGATCTAAGCACAATTCCTTTGGGGCACTCCTATTTCAAAAAGATAATTTAAATTACTATAGTAACTGTGCAAATTCCACACATTTCCCAGCCCCTGCCCAGGCCTCCATAATTTAAGTTCCAACCCCAACACTGCTTTACGGTAAATATTGATTACTTTTTCTTTCCTCTAGAACTTAATGTATTCAATTTTAATTACTTTTATCTACAGAGAAGGATGATAACCTGAGGGTGGCAATGCTAAGTATTCTACCTATTAGTGGCCACTGGAGGAATCCTGAATTTGTCCCGTCATCAAACTTAAAATTTTTTTATACTAATCTAGTTTATTTCTCCAGCACCAGAGTCCAACAAAAGTAGCACTACTGGTACACAAGGCTCAGCCACCACAGAAGCATGTCCCAGTCAGAGTTGGGGTTGGCAGAAACTTCTCTCAGGTCTTCCCCTCAGTGGAAGCAGGGACAGCACCCAATAACTGATAAACAGGACCCTGTCATCTGCTGTTACAGAAACAACAAATACTGTCTCTCCCTCCTGTCGCACCAGGGGGATTCAAGTGACCGAAGAAAATGAGAAAGGAAGACCGGAAAAAGAAGGAGCTAGAACAGAAAAAGCTAGGTAACACCCCGGCCAAAGTAGATAAGGAAGGAAAAGATGTCAGTCTTCATTGTATATAGATCTATAAAAAAAGACCCAAACTAAAGCATCAAGAAATCCCAAACTAAGAGACAAAAAGAGCATAGTTCATAGGAGAATGGTATAAGAAGGGTATAAGTCACATATTGTGACTACGAAATACTTCAAAGGAGCACCAGATGAACATATCCAACTTTAACTTACACTTGACTATGATAGGAAACATGAAATGGCTACAACTCAGAGGAACATAAGAAGATTGTGGAAGAATATGCTAAAGTTGACCCAGCTAAACATACACTGAAAGCTCAGAAGCTACAGAAAGAATTAGCCTCAGAAAAGTTAATGGAACAAGTGAATTCACCAAAACAGTGAGGAGAACTAAATTCTCAGAGGGAAAGAGACCATAACAGTATTTGAGAAGACTTACTAAACATCTGTGAAATTTAGATCCCAATTCTGCCTACTAGGATCCAAAAGCAAGAGCAATCAGAAATAATCCTTATGTCAAAGCAGAAAGGACTCTTGATTAAGTACAGGAGATAATTTTGACATACTGGAGACACAATTTTAATTGCAAAGACACAGTTGTTTGCCTGGGAGGCTTATGACAAAGGGTCTGAAGTGTATCTCCAAGCAGAACCAATAAAACTAGATATATGTTACATGTAAATTATTTAAATATAAATTTAAGTATAAATTATTTAGAATCAATATAGAAGATTCCAAAGAACAAAAGAAAGAAAGCATCCTAGAGAATTACGGAGGTCAAGACCACCTGGATGCACTCCCTCCTTCCCTTCCCCCCAGTTCTATCAGCTCAAACACAAGACCCCGCGAAATATTCACGACATGGAACAATCGTCAAAGGACAATAGCAACCTCTTGTCTACTCTTAAGCATGAGGAGGATGTTGCCATCAACAATTATACACACATCTGGGAAGCCCTGTTTCTTTAATCATGCTTAAAGCTGGAATGCACACTTCAGTTAACAATGTTCTTAATTCACAGCACAAGTGAGGTCCAGTTGAGGTCTGCCAAAGGATTTCAGGCAGCCCCCCAAAAATGTAGAGGATATAAAAGAAAGTAAAGATGCAACAAGTGCTTTTTCCATGCCCCACTTATCCCACCTTCCACTAGTCATTATTGTATCCATCGTGTAACTGGGAGGGTGGGTTATCACTGCACACTCTCCTGTTTTTTTTAAAAAATAATTTATTTGTTTATTTATTTTATTTACTTTTAGTTTACAAGATTCAGTTCCACCATCCCTTGAGTTTCAGATTTTCTCCTCCCTTCCCCCCCCTCCAAGGTGGTGTGCAATCATGTATAGGATCTGCAAATACTTTCACATTGTACAACAGTCTGGTTATATAGAAGGGTTGTAACCAATGACACTCTCCTGTTTTTCCCATGAGCCACAGCCACAGTCTGTAGTCTGAGAGTAGTAAAAGAGTTTTGTTCACTGTGTTTTCAGTAATTGCTCAATGTAAACAGTAAGAAAATCTGAAAACTGTATTAAAACTTTTAACACTTAGCAAAGTAAATTTTTTTTGGAGGAGGGAAGGCAAGGCAACTGGGCTTAAGCGACTTGCCCAAGGTCACACAGCTAGTAAGTGTCAAGTGTCTGAGGCCACATTTGAACTCAAGTCCTCCTAACTTCAGGGTTGGTGCTCTATTCACTGTGCCACCTCACTGCCCCAAAGTAATTTTTTTTTAACATTAATGGGATTTCATGATAAATAAAAATCTTAAGTAATAAGTGTAATTAATTGGTAGTAACTAAAATTTTCCTTTTTTAATATGGTTTATTTGCAAAATAGTTTAATCATTAATTATACCTTTACTTGGAAAGTGAGCCACTAAAAACCTATTTTGGCCCAAAGAAGTAGCCTATTTTAATTTTGGCCCCTACCTACTTACAAGTTGTGCGAATATTTCTTAATGAAACAATATGAACATGGTTCTTTTATTCAAAAGCACCATTCCTTTAAACAAATATTTGACCAGTGCCCCAGCCATGCCCCAAATTCTTTGAAGTTATGATCTACAACCTGGCATAAAAATGTGTTTAATCAGCTCAGATGACAATCTGACCACACCGATGGAGTAACTAATGTGTACAAATTTATCAGTTGTGAAACGGATGCTATGCAAACCAAAACTAAAAGAAAGTTAGGTTTGCTGCCCTCAGCCACAAAAAAGCTACATATGTAGAAAAATCTAGTGAGAAAACAAGTCAGAGTAAAGTACCAAAGCAAAAGATTTGACAAATTTACAGAAGAAAAATTTTTTTAATTGCAGAGTAGAAGGAGCACTAAACTAGAAGAACTAGGTTCTCCATCTCCTATTGTCAAGCTCTTTGCTAATGGATCTAGCTGGGTGACCTTGGCCATTCTTTTGCCCTTGACCACTTAACTTCTATGACTTACTTTCCTCTTATGCAAAAAAGAGCAATAAAGTATTTTTACTGCCTAAGTTCTCCCAATCTTGTGTTAGAGACCAGTTCTACATGTGATAAGAAGACTGACATCCTATTCCTAAAGGCTGCATTTCTGTTCATACATATCAGCCACACCATTTTCAAAAGAACACTGAATGCAGGCTGGCCTTGGAGTCGACTAGTGGCTTTTAATCTTCCTGTTGCTCTTACAGACTGTATGCCATTTCTTTATCACAACCACTTTGTTTCTTCCCTAAATCATACACCTGAAGCTAAGATTAGAAAGGAAGCAATGGACTGGGGGGAGAAGGGGGAGGAATGCAAGTGAGGGCTTCCAGTGGTTCTCAACCTTCCTAATGCCAGGACCCTTTAATACAGTTCCTCATGTTGTGGTGACCCCCAACCATAAAATTATTTTTGTTGCTACTTCATAACTGTAATTTTGCTACTGTTATGCATTATAATGTAAGTATCTGATATGCAGGATGTATTTTCATTGTTACAAACTGAACATAACCCACAGGTTGAGAACCACAGGCTTAGACAGAGGTGGGCAATCTGTGGCTTTGAGGCCTCCAGTGTGGGGCCCTCTGACTGAATCCAAACTTTACAAAACATCTTGTCTCTCTCTTTTTTTTTTTTTTTTGGTTTCTTCTGACTATTTCAGCCAAGACGTCAAGCTATGGGACAATAAGGAAGTCTCAACCTTTCAGCAGCCCAGGAAATTCACTAAGATGCTGAAAGATGCAGGTTAATGGCTGATCCTTACCAAGAAGCTTCCATACCAGGAATTCCCTGAATGATGAAATCACCAGTTTACAGATGAGATCACTAATGGAATGAAGTTCTGGCACAGTTGGGAGAGTATGAGATCAGGAGTAAATGATTTTGTCTTAGTTATTTTTATAGGGATCTCTTCAATGAAAGATGAAGAGTGGTGAAGGCTTTGATAGTGATAAAATTTGAAGAATGGTAGAGGGATAACTAGATGGCTTAAGTCTTTAGAGCCCTAGCTTTGGGACTGGAAGACTCAAGGCAAAAATCTCACTCTGTGTCTCTGGAGGCGCATGTCCCTCTCAAAGTGCGTCTCTCTGAGTTTGTCTTTTTCTGTGTGTGCATATCTGTGTGTCTGTGTCCATTTCTTTTTTTTAAAGGTCTACCAAATCAAATGTCCTTTCCTGCCTCAAATTCCTTGACCTCCCATCTTTCTTTCTTTCTTTCTTTTTTTTTTGCTTTTTGGAGCAGGAGGGTAGGGCAATTGGGGTTAAGTGACTTGCCCAAAGTCACATGGCTAGTAAGTGTTAAGTGTCTGAGTTCACATTTGAACTCAGGTCCTCCTGACTCCAGGGCTTGTGCTCTATTCACTGAGCCACCTAGCCGCCCCTAACCTCCCATCTTTCTTGACTCATCTCCTAAGCTTTTGAAGCTGACTACCCCTGTATCAGCAAGCACCCTAGCATACCTAGGGCGGCTACTAGCACAGGTTCTTAGATCTGCTTTTCTAAAGGAAAGCAACTCAAAATGGGTTAACAATCTTACTTTAATCAATCAAATATCATTTACCTAGTTCAGGGGGAAAAGTCGGCACCCTGAACTTCAGAGAATACAAACAGAAGTTACAAACAAACAGAAAAAC
>CM053583.1:258772670-258807699 GCA_028627135.1 Pseudochirops cupreus | reverse complement strand
GGCGATCCGTCCAGGCCGCTCAACGCGAGAGCCCTGGCCTGACTTTGATCGCTCAGTCCCCCTGCTGTCTGCAGGCCGGGGCAGGAAGCTACAATGCAGAGGCGGGTGCAAAACCTCTGCCTTTATCTTTTCTGCTCTGGAGGCCTTCTGGCTGGACTGCTTATCTCCCCCTTTCACAATTGCCACTCGCAGCTGCTGCTAATCCGCTCACCTGAAGCTTCTCAGCTCCTCCCGTCCAGCCGCCCCCGGGGCACAGCCGCGGCTTCAGGCCAGGCTGGTTTTCGGTTCGCAGTGCTGATATGGTTCCTGGTAGCCGAGCTGACTTTAGTGGGAAGTATCTTTGTGTGTGTTTTGGAGTTCTAGGATTGGTTTAGAGTCCGGTTTTATGGGTATTTTGGGGTGGCTATGTGAGAGCTGCGATATGTTGCTGCTGCTACGCCGCCATCTTGGCTCTGCCTCCCCCCAAGGATTCTTGGTAGTAATTCTTAGACTCATAGTGACAGACAGTCCCACTGAGGCTGCACTGTGAGATGTGGGAGTGCCATAATGGGTATTTACTGTGCTTGTGCAGAATGACGATATTGCTAAAGTTAACCTGTGAGCTTAATGTTGACAAGATGCCTTCTCTGTCTGTTGCCCTCTAAAGCAGGGGGTGCACTGGTCAGTGAGGTGGAAAACATCAAGGAACTCATAGAGGAATTTGTGTGCCCCTCAACTGGCCCTCGTTGAGGATCGAGGGGAGTGTATAAGCTGTGCCTGCTTCAGTTGACTCCATTGAGATGTAGGTGTAGTTGGGCCCCCCCCCTTCTTGCCAGCCCTTGCAAGAGAAGGGTGATTAGGGAATGCTATAGGAGCTGGTTCTCCCAGCAACCATTTGAGAAGACTAGACTAGAATAAAACTGATTATTAACCCCTCTGAAGGTGTCTGCCTGTCTGACTAGATCAAGAATGAACCTGTTAGAGCCTGGAGTCTCAAACCTCCAGTGCCTCCCGTGTGTGTGTGTGTGCGTGTGTGTGTGTGTGTGTGTGATTTCATACCCTACATTCAAAAGTGGTATTCTGAAATAGAATAGAAATAGCTAATGATCAAGATTAAATGATTGAAAAATTAAAGGCCTACTTTATATAATATTGCATTATAATAAAGTCTTTTTATTTGTAAAAATTATCAGACTTTTTGAGAAGTAGAGGATATGCAGCTTGGGTTTTTAAGCCTGTGATTTGATATAAATTATCAAGTTTTAAATGTTGGAAGTGCCTTAAGTCTTAAAACTCAAAAACTTTCACATGAAGAGATAGGAACTTTAATTAAGGATAAATTTCTTATCTTGTATTGAACCATTATAGATTTTGAAGTTAGTAGAGTGTAAAGTTGATGTGCTTACCAGCTTCAGGGAGCCCTAGATGCTGAAGGTAAAACCTTTTCTCTACCCACTGTGTGCTGTGAGCTTGAATTATTGATCTCAGTTGGCCAAAAGGTGACAGACAGTGATGGGAGGATTGTGAGCTTCTTTTCCTTTTTGATCTAACATTTTCTTTCTGTTCTTTGCTATATCCATTTAATATCTGAACCTACTGCTGTCAAATGTGGCATATGACTTACCTATCTGTTTCTGTCTGCCTTCCCATAATTAGACCCCTGATAAGGAACAAATGTTCAGAATTCCGAGTGTTCAAACATGCACATAGCATTTTAAAAGGAAGCTGATTCATACTCTTTAGCCCTTTCTGCTGCCTGAATTTCAAGCTGGTTCTGCAACCCTCAGTCAGTTAGTAATAGATGAGTAGTGTTAATAAATACATTTGAATAGAAAAGAACATTTTTTGGTGTATTTTCTTATGCCAAAATATCTACCCTGATATGTGAGAGCACTGTTTTTTGTTATGCTACTGTATATAATGTGAAGAAATTTATGTCTTTTAACTTTTTAATGCTTTGCATATAATATGCATAGATTCTCTGACCCCTAGAGATGGAAGCGTCCTCAGGTCCTCTTGTTTCTCCCTTGTCATAGGCCCACGAGTCTAGAGCAGCATTTGTTATCCTGGAATACATGAACTTGCTTTAAAGAAATTTTTTTTGGTAACTATTTCAATATAATTGGTTTCCTATATATTTTACTTGATTCATTTAAAAACATGATCCTGAGAAGATGGGTGTAGGCTTTACCAGATAACCAAAGGAATCTATAACACAAAAAAGTTAAAAAGTCATAGTTTGGAGTGAAAAGGGATTTAGGGGCCCTCTAGTTAGACCCCTTCCATTTTACAGATGAAGAAACTGAAACCAAATGTTAGGTTAAATGGCTAGCACAAGGTCACACAGGTGATCAGCAGTAGAGGTAGAATTCCATTAAGTCCGTACTTTATGGTAGCCATAGTGCTAAATACTGGCAGTACAAAGACAAATGAATATGATGGGCTCTGGGATGCTTTTGTCTGTAACGTCAGTTTGTAAAATCTCACTCGGGTACCTATGTATGTAACATCAGTTTGTAAAAAGCCTGTGCAATTAAGTTGTAAAAGCACACTTCCCCCAGCCATAAAGGCATTAACTCTGCCTCTCCCCTGCCCCCAGCCTGAGCTAGCAGTCTGCCTAGGTACAGTACCCATAAATACATCACCCAAGTACTTTTTAGAGAAATGTATACTTCCTTTGTTCTAAGTGGCCAGCTGCACCCAAGATCCTTGAACAACATTATCAGAAGAGAGAACTCCCTCCCAATATAGTACCTCCTGAATCCCTAATCACTCTAGCTTCCAAACTTGGAACAATCAAGCCTATCCTCCCAATAGTCATATTGGACCTATCTCATCCATCCTTGACCAAGAGTAACCTAGTGATGTCACAAGGCAAAATCTACACCTCCTTGTAGCCCCCCCAGGGGGATGTCCAGTGAATTATGGGCAATATGCCTGTGCAGTTGATATAAAAAGTGCATGTCCCTTTAAGCACTGACTCTCCTAAACTCCTCTCTAACTTCACCCTTGCCCACCTAGTTAGCATAATTAACCTTTGACTGACAGTTTTATGGCTTTAATCCCTAACCCCTGCACTTTGCAAGCTATCCTTAACCTTTTCCTGCCTGCTGCAAAGCATAATAATAAACTTTGGAACTCTGCCAAAAGATAGCTTGAGTCCTGCGAAATTCTTTCCAGACAAGATCCCTCTAGGGATTCATATGAGATCCCTTAACTACCCTGCTCTTCCCTACCTCTTCATTTTAGCGACCACGAAGGGACTCCTCCCTCTACACCTCTTCAAATACATTAACTAAATTTTGGTTCTGTAGCTTAGAAAGTTTGACCCTTCAAGGAGAGAAAAAGAAGACAGCTTATTACTTTGGCCATCAGTTAAACCATGAAAACTAATATGAGGGCCACATAGTCCTTCAGTATTCAAATTCTGTCTGTAAGTTCAGTATTCAGATTCTAAGTCTCTTGGGAAGAAAAACAATACATCTGGAAACCTGCTTCAGAAGGGAATTTTCGTTTTAATAGCAGATTTGCTTCTAGAGGAGAGTTGTTTGACAGTGTGACCAAGGACATTCTTGTCCTTGTGACTCTCAAGAGTAATGAGCAGAAAAGAAATCATCTGTAGAAGCTAGGCTATTCACAGCCTGTTTGAAAAGTCAATGCAAGTGGCTCAGTGTGTATTTGTTAATATATGAGCTGCGTTCTTTCCTTCTTCTTTTTAACATAGCTGTCGTGTTTTCTTGGGATCTCTTAATGATCTGAGCCTTGATCTCAAACTAGCACCTCTGGTGGTGGCAAGTAGACCAATGGTCAAGGCATCTACATCAAGTCACTTGGGTTCCCAACTTTGTAATTTTCCTTAACTTTTCACTTTCCTTCTCCCCATGTAGTCAGTTATCAAGTCTTATCATTTCTACCACCACAATGTATTGGGCATCAGCCCCTCATCCTTCTGCTCACAGCCACCATGGTGGTTCAGACCTTTATCACTTCTTGCTTAGACTTCTATAATAACCTAATTGATCTCCCTGCTTCTAATCTTTCCCTTCTCCATTATATCCTATGCGCTTCTTCTAAGGTGACTTTCCAAAAGCATAGGTTCTGACCATGTCATTTCTCTTTTAAAAAAAACTCCAGTGACTCCTTATAGATTTTAGAATCAAATATATTTCATCTTTTATCTCATATTTTGTTTCTTTTTTTACATATTTTAATACCCACAATTATTAATATAGTAGAGCATCTTGTAATTTATAAATGAGTAAATATACATGTATTGACTCTATGTGTGAGTGTGTGTGTGTGTGTGTGTGTGTGTGTGTGTGTGTGTGTTGTGTGTTAACTGATAGAGGTATATGGTTAAAGAGGTTTGGAGGCTACTCTTCTAAGGCAGAGTGAGTTGGGAACTGAATTGAGGAGGTTCCCTAAATTATTTTTGTACCTCCTTCTCTGTTTTGGCTTAGTGCTTTCTTTGAGAGTGACCAGTTTAGTTTAGAAAACTTTTTTTAAAGTTTACTTGATGCTTTTTATACCACAGTCACTTCCAGATAGTCTTTCTCTACATCAAAACTTTCTCTTATATCAAAATACATGCAAGAGCAACTATCGCTATAACTACATCCATCTCTATATGCAGTGTTTGGCACTTGTAGACTTAGACCCTTTAAGGAGGTATGTTTCATAATCTGCCCTCTGGAATCTGTATTGGTTGTAGCATGTAATAAGCATTCAGCTGCCTTTGAATATTGTTTTCATTTACATTCTGGTAATCATATATATTATAATGGTTTGGCTTTCATTGCTTATCAGTCTTTCTGTCTGAATTCCTGAATCCTTATAGCATGATAATGTTCCATTATATTCATATATCAGTTTATTCAGCCATTCATTCCCCAATGAATGGTTGTCCTCTGGCTTGGTTTTCAGTTTTTGATTAACACAAAAAGTTCCACTATGAATATTTTAATATATATTTTGCTTCTCTTTCTCTCAGTGTTCATGGAGTTCATATCCAGTAGTGTTATCACTGGCTGAAAGAGTATAGTCTTTTCTCACATAACTCTAAATCAGAGAAAGTGTATTTTTAAAAGCACCTTCATAAGAGAGAGTTTAACCATTAATCCTCTGCAAATTAAAACCTATATCACAAATTGTAGATATAGAAGGGCTGATGGTCTCCTTTTTCTGTCCAATTTCTTTTCTTTTTTTTTTGAGGGGGGAAGGCAGGGCAATTGGGGTTAAGTGACTTGCCCAGGGTCACACAACTAATAAGTGTTAAGTGTCTGAGGCAGGATTTGAACTCAGGTCCTCTTGACTCCAAGGCTGGTGCTCTGTTCACTGTGCCACCTAGCTGCCTCTCTGTCCAATTTCTAATGTTGCTATCTGTATGTGGGTGTTCCATCCAGTAATTGGGGCAGCTAGGTGGCACGGTAGATAAAGAAAAGCATTGAACCCAGAGTCTGAAAGACATGAGTTCCAAAATAGCCTCAGAGTTGAGACTATGTGACCCCTGGGCAGGTAATTTAACCTTTATCTGCCTCAGGTTCCTCATCTGTAAAATAAGAATCATGATAGCATCTACCTCCCAGGGTAGTTGTGAGACTCAAATGAGATACTATTTGTTTTTTCCCCCACTTAATAGTATTTTATTTTTTTCCATTACGTGTAAAGATATTTTTCAACGTTCACTTTGATAAGATTTTGAATTCCAAATTTTTTTCTTTTTCCCTCCCTTCCCTGCTCCCCAAGATGGCAGGCAGTCTAACATAGGTTATACATGTACAATCATATTCAACATATTTCTGCATTAGTTGTGTTGTGAAAGAACAATTGGAACAAAAAGGAAAAGCCACGAGAAAGTAAAAACAAAAAAAGAGAGAAAATAGTGTGCTTCTGTCTGCATGCAGACTCCACAGTTCCTTTCCTGGATGTGGATAGCATCTTCCATCAAGTCTTTTGGAATTGTCTTAGATCGTGGTATTGCTGAGAAGAGCTAAGTCTATCAAAGTTGGTCATTACACAGTGTTGCTATTACTATGAGATAATATTTGTGAATTGCTTAGCACAGTACCTAGCACATAGTTGGCAGTTAATAAATCCTTCCTTCCTTCCTTCCTTCTTCCATTCCTTCCTTCCTTCCATTAAGGAATTAAGGGTTTTCCCAGACATGTCTTTTTGAATTGCCATATTTTCCAGAAACACTGGACCCAGAGCATGCAGGGGCCCCTGAATACACCAAGGATGAAGCATCATTTCCCTCCCTTCCCCCCCCTGCCCCAAGCTGACATAATTTGTTGTTTACATCCCAAATTGGACTCCCTGGGTGTCTTTGGAAGTCAAGACAGGCTCCCATCAGTCTGTGCTAGACTGAGAAACTGTTTGTGCATCTGGGATCCATGTAGATAAGCAGACCATCCTATCTTCGTAGTCTAGCAGTTTCCAAGGGAAAGGACGGGACTTTTGCTGTTGCCTTGCTGCTCCCCTTCTGGAGGGGTTTTGTCCTTTTCCCACCTTTACTGCACTTTTCCCTGTCCCATGCCACTGCCCTTTAGTTGGAGGTTTCTGGTATCTCCTCTTTCCTTTGTCCTGTTGTTGTAAACATGCAGCCTTCTGTATGGATTGTGAACTCTTTGGGTTCCACATGCATTGCTCATTTCTTTTGTAATAAACCTACTTTTCATGTAAGTTTTGTGACGTTGTGATTGCCTATAGATCTTTCCTTCCTTCTTTTCTACCCCCTCCCTCCTCCTTCCCTCCATTCTTGAGAGTGTTTTGCCATGTTGTAAATCCTATGGACAAGAAAGAAAAAAAAGACTCCCATTAGAAGTATTTTCTTACTTAATAAGTGAATATCAACTTTTTTTTTGTCCCCAATTAATCCTATTGAGTATTCTCTGAATCAGGCAGCCAGCTGCTTGCCTCCTTAGATCTGTGCAGTAAGAAGGAGTGTTTGGGGCCTCCTATTGTGAGCTTGACCTCTGGAGCACATTGCTAATTAGGAGTGTGGCTGCAAGTTCAGACTGCTACCTTTCCTTCATGCAAAGGGATACTTAGAGGAGATGCAAAGTGCTACTACTGAAATGTTTTAAAAATTAAAAATGGAATGATCATTGGAAAGATAAAAAAGAAGCGATGATTGAATTCAGTTATACATTTGTTTTGTGCCTGTTGTGTGCTAGGGGCACAAAGTTGGGGTTTTTTTAAAGTAAGTTTATTTATTTTTAGTTTTCAGCATTCACTTCCATAAATTTTAAATTTTCTCCCCCCCTCTCCCCTTCTTCCTCCCCAAGATGGCATGCAATCTGATATAGGCTGTACATATATATATATATGTATATATTCCCATTAAACACTCCTATTTTCACATTAGTCATGTTATATAGAAGAATTATAATGAATGGGAGAAACCATGAGAAAGAAAAAAGAAGACAAAAAGAAAATAGTCGACTTCACTCTGCATTCAGACTCTATGGTTCTTTCTCTGGATGTGGATGGAATTTTCTATCATGAGTCCTTTGGAATTGTTTTAGGTCCTTGCAGTGCTGAGAAGGGCTAAGTCTTATCAAAGTCAGTCATCGCAGACTGTGGCTGTTACTGTGTACCATGTTCTCCTGGTTATGCTCACTTTGCTCAGTATCAGTTCATCTAAGTCTTTCCAGGGTTCTCTGAAGTCTGTCTGCTCCTCATTTCTTATAGCACAATAGTATTCCATTACATTCATATACCACAATTTGTTCAGCCATTCCCCAATTGATGGGCATCCCCTTCATTTCCAGTTCTTGACCACCACAAAAAAAGCTGCTATAAATATTTTTCTATGTGTGGGTCTTTTTCCCATTTTTATGATCTCTTTGGGATACAAGTTTTGATAGACATGGTTCCTGTCCCAAACTAGTTTTATATTCTATCCTAACATAGGAGAAGACATACCCATCATTGTAATGTACATTTTATGATAAATGCACTGTTGCATTTGCAAAACAAAGTTTTCTGAGAGATCCAAAGGGGGAGGATTATTATTCATTGGGATGACTCAGTTGGGTTTTAAAGGTTATATGGGAATACAAGTGTCAAGCATTTATAAAGAGTGTCCTATGTTCCAGGTGCTGTGCTAGGTACTGTGATAAAGAGACAAAATATAAGGTTTTCAGCAGGTGAATGGGGGAGGACATTCCAGGTTAGAGAATAATATACTTAGTAGCAGGAGAGTTGAGTGTGTTTGAGGGGATTGAAAGTAGTTTGGATTTGGAACATCTTCTATGTTGAAAATTTTAAGATGCCAGCGAAACAACTTTGTCATTCTTCTACTCAGAAAACTTCAGCATTTCCCTGTTGCCCAAATATGCACAAGATCTGTGCATAAGAAATATTATTCTGGTAGTTGGAAGTTCCAACAATTATTCTGGAAGAATAGAAGTAGGAAACCCTGAGGTTATTGCAGACATTTAGATCAGAAGTGTTCAACTCACTCCCTAGTTGTGTTGAACCAGATTAAAATTTAATTGGAAAATATTTTACAAAAGAAATAAAAATACATTACAGTATAGAAAATGTTAATTTGTGACTCTCTAAGTCAATATTCACCCCGCAGGGATCCATTCCTATTTGAGTTTGATACCATGAGATGATAGTAAGAGCCTGTGCTGGAGTGGTAGCTGTGGAAATAGAGAAAAAAAGAACAGATGCTTGATGTAGATGTGAAAGCTTCATCTCCAGCATCTGCCACTTACTACAAATGTGAGCTTGGACAAGTCACTTATCTCTCTGGAGTATAATTTTCTCATCTGCAAAATAAGGAACATCCTTGAGATAGTCTGCCATGCTCCTTCCAGGTCTAAGTCTGTGATCCTACAACAGAAGTGGCAACCAATTAGATATTAGACTTAGCAGTTATTTTTTTACTTATGCCTATCCTCTAGGGGCCAAGATGAATGGGTAGTTCCACCAAAAAAACAGTGAAGGAAGAGCTGGTTTGGGGAAAAGAAAATTAACTATTTTGATCATGTTGAGTTAGAAGTACTGGCAGATATAAAGATGGAGATCCCTTGTAGAGAGCTGAAGATGAGGGTCTTGAAGTATCAAGGAAAGGAACTGAGGAGGTTATATTTAAGGGAAAAGTTGAACCAGTAAGTTCTTGTCTACATCTGCTCTAGCTGAGGAGAGATCTTTTGACTGAAACTAGACTCCAGGTACCTGCAGCCCACACATCTCAGTAGCTCAGGGTGTTGTCTGTTGATACTGCTGCTTCATGTCTTGCAGGAATGTCCCCATTTGGGCATTTTGGAATAGGACTGCTTGAATCTCACCCAGTGCTTATTTTGGGTCTACTCAGGTTGTATTTTGGCTTCACCCAAAGTTTTAATTTATTTACTCTCTGCTGCTTTACAGGCACTTTTCCTGATCTCTTGGACCAGTTTAGCAGAGTTGGGAATACGTAATTGACTAAGTCTAGTTTTGAAATGGTATGTTTACAGGAAAACAATATGTATATATGATGACTACAGCAATGTAAACAGAATTAAAAAGAAGGGAAACTGAATGTTATATAATTAAAATGACTAGCTTTGTTCCTGAAGAAGGGATGAAAAAATAGATCTGTATTCATTCTTGACAAAAGTGAGAGACAGTGAGTATGGAACACTGCATATAATATCAAACTTGGTTGATGTGTTAGTTTTCCTGAAATTCTATTTTTTTAAACTTTTTCTCCCCATTTTTTATAAGGTATGCCATTTGATTGGGGAAGAGTGTGGGATATATTGGAAAATGAAGATGATATTTTTAAAATGAATAAATAAAAACATTTTAAGAAAGGAGTCATGTTAGCCCACGGCTCACTTGTGGCACTCCAGCTCTTCCTTCACTGTTTTTCTCTGAGGAGCTACCCATTCATCTTGGCTCCTATGTTTGTAACCTAGAGGATAGGCACAAGTAAAAGAAAACCCCTAAGTCTGATATCTAATTGGTTGCCACTTCTGTTGTAGGATCACAGACTTAGACCTGGAAGGAGCATGGCAGATTATCTCAAGGATGTTCCTCATTTTGCAGATGAGAAAACTATACCCCAGAGAGATAAGTGACTTGTCCAAGTTCACATTTGTAGTAAGTGGCAGATGCTGGAGATGAAGCTTTCACATCTACATCAACTATTGTTGTGCAGAAAAATGTGAGGCAAGACCTGGTTATAAATGTAATGTGGATTTATTGAAGCGCACGACTGTTTGGAGTGAAGACTCAGATTGAACAGCCCAGAGCAGGGGCAGAGCCAGAGTATTTAAAGGCAAAAACCACAAAAGTAACGGTCTGATCTGTACGAAAGCAGGAACTTACAGAAGCAGAGGAATGCAGTTGGTTAAAACTCAGTTTAGGACCTTATATGGAATATGGGCTATAGTTAAGTTTAAATTTCCCAGAACAGGATGGGTGGCTTTGCCTTGGGCAGTTTCCCAGAAATATGCCTTGAGTGGTTCTCTTTGATGGGACTTCATTTCCGTGAAGAAGGGAGCTCAAAATGGTGGCTACTGGGACAAGATGAAGGATGGCTTGGGGTCCAGTACAACATTGTCTGTTCCTTTTTTCTCTATTTCCACAGCTACTGCACTAGCACAGGAATCATCCAGTGGTACCAAACTCAAATGGGAAGCCCATGAAAAATGTAGATGTTCTCCTCTATATTTTTCACAGGCCTTCTGAAATCCTTTGGTGTGTCCTTGGGCCATAAGCCTCCTGTGAGTTGTAAGTTGTGCAGGCCTCAGCTAGGTGGTGGAGTCAGCTAGAACCAGATTCAGAAAGACCTGAGTTCAAATTTTGCCTCAGATACTTACTAGTTGTATGACCCTGAATAAGTCACTTAACCTCTCTTTCTCAGGTTACTCATGTATAAAATGGGGATAGTGATAGCACCCACCCCCTAGGGCTGTTGTAAGGATAAAATGCAGTAATATTTGTAAAGTGGTTTGCAGTAGTCAAAGAGCTATATAAATTCTAGCTATCATTATTATTATTATTATCTTCCAGAGTATTAATTTAGCAAAAACAGTATAATAAATATGAAAAAAGAATATCAGCCATTAAAAAATAAGACAAATGATAGTTGTCTTTGGCCCAGTGATAGGTTAAAAAATAATTTCTGATCTTCATTTGCAGGGGGGCACTTACTGAATATTATTTTACTCTAAAATAGAACAGAAAAATTATCAAAAAGTTACCATAATGAATTTGAAAAAGTATAACTCAAAAAAACCACAGGGTCTAGTCTATTTCATTGCATTTATGAAAGCTCCATCTCAGAATCCCTACCTTCCTTCAAAATTAGATCAGGGACCACCCCCTACATGAGGCCTTTTCTGATATCTGTTTCCCTCCCCCCCTCTTCTGGCCCCTGCCCGCGTATCCTTCCTTTTTTAAGGTTAAAAGCACACCAAGACTTTTGGACACCCAGTATGTGTATGTGTTTCTTTTGGTTGAATATAAGCTCGACTGTTGACTAACTGAATAATACAGTTATGTATAAATGGGTGTATGCAGGTATATATTCCATAGCAAGAAATGTTGATTCATTTACATTTCTCTGAGTGCGAAACATTTGTAATTAGAAAATTCTTAGAAACAAAGCCATATCCTTATACATATAATAAGAAAAGACATATAATTAGAATGCAGACAGGAAAAACATCGCAGCAGTGCAAGGTTTATTGGTCCCTTCTGAGAAATGTGACATTACCAGATGTTCAGGAGAAGGGGAGCATTGAAGGGGGAGGAAGGGAAGGGGCAGCAAAGGCATGGTACCTTCATAATGAATTTTTACATAATTTATTTTTTACATAAGATAAATATATTTTACACAATTTATTTAAATTTACATAATTACTACATCTTCTTCCCCAACATTGCTCTTCCATCCCGTGACTCTGGCCTCCTGGCTGTTCCATGATCTAGACACTCCATATTTTAGCTCCTGGCATTTTCTCTGACCGTCCCACATGCATGGAATACTCTCCCTCCTCCACCCTGACTACTGACCTCTCTGGCTTCTCTCAGCTAAAATCCCACTTTCTACATGAAGCGTTCTCCAACCCCTATTAATTCTATTCCCTCTGTTATTATTTTCTGCTGTTATTATTTCCTCCATTAGATTGTAAGCTCCTTGATGGCAGGGATTGTCTTTTGTGTTTGTTTGTTTCCCCAGCACTTAATACAGTGCTTGGCACATAGTAGACACTTAAAATTTATTGACTGACTAATTGGATTGATTAGTTGTTTGTGACTTCGAGAGTGGCAGAGTTCTAGAGATTCTAAGAGAGTAGTCATTTTATACCTAGTTGTTTACTCCTGTTGGACTTAGTATTAGCTATAAAGTCATTCTTGAGCGTTGGCACTGGAAGTTAGGCCTCACAGTTTTTGTTTGAGTTGGCCTGCTTGTACTTTGCCTTGGAGAAATGCCTTAATGAAAAACCTACTTATTTGAGATAGAGATGAAAATGCTAGAGATCCTATAGAGATAGCAGAAAGCCATTGGAGTCGATTGTATAGAAGACTGTAATGATTAAATTTGACTTACAGGAGCCAAGATGGCAGAGTAACCAGTAAGTTGCTCTCATTCTCCCTTATTGACCTCTAAAAACCAAGAAAATATCACCCCAGGAAAACCCTGGAATAGATGACCCAGTAGAAAGACAGGGTGCAGCAGTCTTTTAGCCTGGGGACCTTAGGGGATTAATGAGAAAGGTCCCTTTCACTCTGGTGGAAGGAGAGCAGTACAGGACTGGAGATGTCCCAGCTACCCTTTGGCAAGCCTCACCTCAGTAAATCAGCGGGAGATCCTGAGCCCCAGGGTGGTAGAACAAGCAAGTGCCAAAACCAGGACCTCTTGAGTGCCTTGGCACTAGCAGGGGAACCAGTAGATTCTAAGTCAGAAAACCATCACAAGTGCCAGCAGGCAGGCATCTTCCAACAGCCAAACCTTCTGGTACTTCAGAGCAACCCAAGTGAGCCATCTTCCTCTAGGAACCAGACTCCCATCCCCCACCCTGAGAGCTTCAGTCGTGCTGACCCCAGCTTAACACCAGGTAAGCTTCCAGACCCCTGCAGCCTCCATCTACCAGCACCTGAGGCCCCGTAACACAAAGCCAGTGACCAGGTCCTTAGCCCCTAGCACAAGAAGCTTAGGTCAGTGCCCCCTATGCTTCATTAGGAGAGCTCAACTTTAAAAGCCAGGAAATAGTCAAAACACCAGGAGGAAAAAGCAGAAACAGAACATGACCATAGATTCTTTCTATGAGGACAGGTAAGATCAAAACAAATTCAGAAGAGGACAACATTGTAAATATACCCACATCCGAAACCTCAAAGGGCGTTATGAACTGATCTCAGACCGAAAATACCTTCTTGGAAGACCTCAAGAAGGATTTTAAAAGAGAGGTAGAAGAAAAATTGGGAAAAGAAATGAGATATACAAGAGAGAGTCAATATCTTGGAAAAGGAAGGACAAAAATTGACTGTAGAAAACAAATCCCTAAAAAATACAGTTGGCCAAATGGGAAAAAAAAGTACACTAAAGAAAACAACTCCTTAAAAAGTAGAACTGGCCCAATGGAAAAGGAGGCACAAAATCTCACTGAAGAGAACTCCTTAAAAAGTAGAACTGGCCCAATGGAAAAGGAGGCACAAAATCTCACTGAAGAGAACTCCTTAAAAAGTAATATGGGCCAAATGGAAAAGGAGGTACAAAACCTAATTGAAGAAAATAATTCCTTAAAAATTAGAACTAGGTAAGTGGGAGCTAATGACTCTATGTGACATCAAGAATCAGTCACTCATGATAGAAAATGCCATCCATACTCAGAGAAAGATCTATAGAGTCTGAATACAGATCAGAGCATACAATTTGCTCTTTTTTTGTTTTGTTTTTTTCTTTCTCATGTTTTTCTTTCTCCCATTCTAATTCTTCTATACAATATGACTAAGGTGAAAATACATTTAATAAGAATATATATGTAGAGCCTATATCAAATTGCACTATGTCTTGGGGAGAGACAAGGGGAGGGAGGTGGAGAAAATTTAGAACTTATCAAAGTGCATGTTGAAAACTAAAAATAAATTAATTTTAAAAAAGAATCAGTCAAACAAAATCAAAAGAATGAAAAAAAAATAGAAGAAAACCTAAAATACCTCATTGGAAAAACAACTGACCTAGGAAATAGATCCAGGAGAGGTAATTTAAGAATTATTGGTCTACCTGAAAGCCATGATCAAAAAAAGAGCCTGGACAGCATCTTTCAAGAAATCATCAAGGAAAACTGCGCTGAGATCCTAGAACCAGAGGGTAAAATAGTCATTGAAAGAATCCACCTATCACTTCTTTAAAGAGTTCCCAAAATGAAAACTCCAAGGAATATTATAGCCAAATTCAAGAATTATCAGGTCAAGGAGAAAATTCTGCAAGCAGCCAGAAAGGAACAATTTAAATATCATGGAACCACACTCAGGATTACACATGACCTTGCAGCTTCAACATTAAAAGATCAGAGGACTTGGAATATGATATTACATAACACAAAGAAGCTTGGATTACAACCAGGGATCAACTGCCAAGCAAAATTGAGCATAATCTTTCGGGTGAGGAGATGAACACTGAATGAAATAGGGGCCTTCCCAAACCTCCCTGATGAAAAGACCAGAACTCAACAGAAAATTTCATCTTCAAATACAAGACTCAAGAGGAGTAAAAAAGTAAATGGGAAAGAAAGAAAAAAAAACATGTTATTCAATAAGGGAAAACTTTTTACATACCTACACTGGAAGATGATGTTTGTAACTCTTAAACTGTATCTTTATTACAACATGTAGAAGGGGTACATACATGGAAAGAGGGTATGGATATAAATTGACTTTGATGTGATGATAAAAAAATCTAATGGTGAAAAATGATTGTACTGGGAGAAGAGGAAAGGAGAAGGCAGAAAGGGGTAAATTACATCACTTGAAGAGGCACAAAAACCTATTATAGTAGAGGGAAAAAAGGGAGGGAGATGAGCATTGTTTGAATCTTACTCTCATCATATTTTGCTCAAAAAAGGGAATAACGTATTCAGTTTGGTATAAAAATTTAACTTACCATATAGAAAGTCAGAGGGGAAAAGGGAAAGAAGAGGGAGGGGGTAGATAGTAGGGAGGGAAGAAATAGTAAGGGAAAAGGGAAGGGGACTGATAAAAGGGAGGGCAGATTGAGGGAGGTGGTGGTCAAAAGCAAAGTTCTAGTAAGGAGGGAAAGGGAAAAAGGAGAGAGGAAAGCATAAACAGCGGGGAAGATAGAACAGAGAGAAAGGCACAGTTAGAAATCATAATTGTGAATGTGAATGGGACGAACTCTTCTATAAAATGGAAGCAGATAGTAGAGTAGATTAAAAACCATGATCCTACGATATGTTTTTTTACAAGAAACACATTTGAAGCAAAGGAATACAAAGTAAAGGTAAAAGACTAGAGTAGAATATATTATATTTCAGCTGAAGTGAAAAAAAAAAGTAGGGGTAGCTAGGTGGCTCAGTGAATAGAACACTGGCTCTGGAGTCAGGTGGACCTGAGTTCAAATCCAACCTCAGATACTAGCTGTGTGACCTTGGGAAGGTCACTTAACCCCAATTGCCTTGCCTTCCCCCTCAAAAAAAAAAGCAAGCAATCCTCATGTCAGACAAAGCAAAAGTGAAAATAAATCTTAATTAAAAGCGATAAGGAATGAAGTTTCATCCTACTAAAAGGTACCATAAACAATGAAGTAACATCATTACTAAATATACATACACCAAGTGGTATAGCATCCAAATTCTTAAGAGAAGTTAAGGGAGTTACAGGAAGAAATAGACAACAAAAATATACTAGTGGGGGACCTCAACCTCCCCCTCCAGAGCTAGGTAAATCTAACCACAAAATAAACAAGAAAGAAATTAAGGGGGTAAATAGAATTTTAGAAAAGTTAGATATGGTAGACCTCAGGAGAAAATTGAATGGGGATAGAAAGGAATGTACCTTTTTTCTCAGTGGTGTATGACACCTACACAAAAACCTGGAAGAAAAGCAGAAATGTTAAATGCATCATTATGCAATCAAAATTACATGTAATAAAGGGCCATGGAAAGAAATACTAAAAATTAATTGCAGACTAAATAATATAATCCTAAAGAATGAGTAGTGGGTCAAACAACAAATCATAGAAACATCCAATAACTTCATCCAAGAGAATGACAATAATAGGACAAAATACCGAAACTTATGGGATGCAGCCAAAGCAGTTCTTGGGGGAAATTTTATATCTCTCAATACTTACATGAAGGAGATCAATGAATTGGGCATGCAACTGAAAAAGCTAGAAAAAGAACAAATAAAAATCCTTAATTAAATACCAAATTAGAAATTCTGAAAACCAAAAGAGATTAATAAAATTGAAATGAGGAAAACTATTGAACTAATAAATAAAATTCAGAGCTGGTTTTATGAAAAAAAAAACACAATAAAATAGATAAACCTTTGGTTAATTTGATTTAAAAAAAGAAAGAAAACCAAATTACCAGTATCAAAAATGAAAAGGTGAATTCAACACCAATGAAAAGGAAATTAAAAGAATAATTAGGAGCCATTTTGCCCAACTGTATGCCAATAAATCTGACGATCTTAGTGAAATAAATGAATACTTACAAAAATATAAATTGTCCAGATTAACAGAAGAGGAAATAAAATACTTTAAAAATTTCATTTCAGAAAAAGAAATTGAACAAACCAGCAGTGAACTCCCTAAGAAAAAATCTCCAGGGTCAGATGGATTTACAAGTGAATTCTACCAAACATTTGAAGAACAATTAATTCCGATACTATATAAACTGTTTAAAAAAATAGGCAAAGGAGTCCTACCAAATACTTTTTATAATACAGATATGGTGCTGATACCTAAACCGGGAAGATCCAAAACAGAAAAAGAAAATTATAGACCAGTTTCCTTAATGAATGTTGATGCAAAAATTTTAAATAAAATTTTAGCAGAGATTACAGTAACTTATCTAGAAGATAATACACTGTGACCAGGTGGGATTTATACCAGGAATGCAGGGCTGGTTCAATATTAGGAGAACTATCAGCATAATTGACCATATCAACAACAAAACTAATAGAAATCTCATGATTATCTCAATAGATGAAGAAAAGGCTTTTGACAAAATACAATACCCATTCCTATTAAATTTAAGCATAGGAATAAATGGAATCTTCCTTAAAATGACAAGTAGTATTTATCTAAAACCATCAGCAAACATTATACATAATGGGAATAAGCTAGAAGCATTTCCAGTAAGATTGGGGGTGAAACAAGGATTTCCATTATCACTACAATTATTCAGTATAGTACTAGAAATGTCAAGTTTAGCAATAAGAGAAGAAAAAAGAAGCTGAAAAAAAAATTGAAGGAGTTAGACTAGGCAAAGAAGAAACAAGCTATCACTCTTTGCAGGTGATATGATGGTATACTTAGAGAATCCTAGAGAATCAACTAAAAAACTACTTGAAATAATAAACAAATTTAGCAAAGTTGCAGGATATAAAATAAACCCATGTAAGTCATCAGCATTTCTCTGTATTACTAACAAAGCACAACAGCAAGAACTAGAAATAGAAATTCCATTTAAAGTTAATGTAGGGGCGGCTAGGTGGCACAGTGAGTAGAGCACCGGCCCTGGAGTCAGGAGGACTTGAGTTCAAATTTGACCTCAGACACTTAACACACAAAAAAACTAGCTGTGTGACCTTGGGCAAGTCACTTAGCCCCAACTGCCCTCCCCAAAAAAAGGCAAAAAAAAAGAATTAAAGTTAATGTAGACATTATAAAATATTTGGGAGTCTGCCTGCCAAAACAAACTCAGTAACTATATGAATACTATTACAAGACACTTATTACACAAATTAAGTCATTGGTAGGCTGAGCTAATATAATAAAAATGACAGTTCTACCTAAATTAGTTTACTTATTCAATGCCATACCAATCAAACCAATGCCATACCAATCAAACTCTCAAAAATTATTTTATAGACCTAGGAAAAACTAACAATTCATCTGGAAGAACAAAAGGTCCAGAATATTCAGGGAATTAGTGAAAAGAAATACAAGGGAAAGTAGCCTAGCCATACAAGATCTTAAATTGTATTCTAAAGCAGCAATCATCAAAATGGTTTGGTACTGGCTAAGAAATAGACGGGTAGATCAATGGAATAGGTCATGTATACAAGACACAGTAGTCAATGACTATAGTAATCTACTGTTTGATAAACCCGATGACTCCAGCTTCTGGGATAAAAACTCACTGTTTAACAAAAACTGCTGGGAAAACTGAAAAATAGTATGGCATAAACTAGACATAGATCAACATGTATATGCTGTATACCAGGATAAAGTCAAAATGTACATGATTTAGATATAAAGGCTGATCCTATAAGCAAACTAGGAGAGCAAGGAATAGTTTACCTGTCAGATTTATGGAGAAGGGAAAAAATTATGACCAAACGAGATAGAGAACATTATGAAATGCAAAATGGATGATTTTGGTTACATTAAATTGAAAAGGTTTTGCATAAACAAAGCCAATGGAGCAAAGATTAGAAGGGAAGTGGAAAGCTGGGGAACAATTTTTACAGCCGGTGTCTCTGATAAAGGCCTCTTTTCTAACATAGAGAACTGAGTCATTCCTCAATTGATAAAAAGTCAAAGGATTTGAACAGGCAGTTTCCAATGAAGAAATTAAAGCTATCTATAGTCATATGACACTATTGATTAGAAAGATGCAAATCAAAACAACTCTGAGGTACCACTTTACACCTATTAGATTGGCTAACATCAAACAGGAAAACGATAAATGTTGGAAAAGATAAGGGAAAATGGGAACACTAATGTATTGTTGATGGAATTATAAACTGGTCCAACCATTTTGGAGAGCAATTTGGAATTATGACCAAAGGGTTATAAAATTGTGCATACTCTTTTGATCCAGAAATATCATTTTTAGGTCTGTATTCCAAAGAAAGCATAAAAGTGGGAAAAGGACCTACATGTACAAAAAATATTTATAGCAGTTCTTTTTGTGGTTGCCAAAATTGGAAATTGTGATCATGTCCATCAATTGGGGAGTGGTTGAACAAGCTATGCTATATGAATGTAATAGAATCCTATTATGCTATAAGAAATGATGAGCAGGCAGACTTCAAATAAACCTGGAAATACTTACATGAACTGATGCTGAGTGAAATGAGCAGAACCAGGAGAACATTGTACACAGTAACAGCAACATTGTGTGATGACTAAATTAGATAAATCTCAGCAATACAAGGATCTAAGACAACTCCAAAAGACTCATGATGGAAAATGCTACCCACATCCAGAGAAGGAACTGTGGAGTCTGAATGCAAATGGAAGGAAACCATTTGCTCTCTCCTTTTTTTGTTTTGTTTCTTCTTTCTCGTAATTCTTCCCTTTGCTTCTAATTCTTCTTTACACCATGACTAACGTCAATATAAAAAGAAAAAAAATGCTGGATAATGACAATAACTAGCATTTAGAAAGAACTTTACAAACGTCTCAGTTAACCTTTACAACAGTCCTCTTAAAATGCCTGATCTTTGTTTAAATAGAGACAAGAGTTCTGTATATTCAGGAACCAAATTAACTATATAATCAGTCAGTCACTCAGTAAGCATTGATTAAACACCTACTACATGCCAGACACTGTGCTTTATGCTGGGAATGCAGATATAATCAATAACATGCTCCTTAGTGACATGAAACTTCAGTCTCGTGGTGGAGGGTGAGGGAAGAGACCATAAGGTTATATACAAGTATAAACAGAATAAATATAAAAAGAATAAATACCAAGTTGTTAAATATAGAGTGGTTTGAGGAAGGTCAGTAGCAGATGGAAAGGATCATGAATGGTTTTATACGGATGGTGGTACTTGTACGGTGTGAGCTTTGAAGGAAGGACAAAAGTAAAGGAATGTAACCAGCTGTGGTCTCCCAGAGTCTGAGGTTTAAAGATCTGTTAACCCTCCACCCCTAGAAACCCTTACCACAAACAGTTTAGCAGAAGGAAATGAGTTAAGCCATGTTTTCTTTCAGGTACACAGACTGTCTTGATCCAGTAGCAATCTCCATGCTTTCCCACCCTTCCCCAAGGGAGAATACTGGGCTTCAGAGTAGTGCTTGGAGGGCATTCATTAGAGCACTAAACCACCCTTTCTAAATACAGTTAGTTCAGAGTGCCAACTCTCTTTCCATTCCTGCAAGCTAGGGGGAAAAAGAAAACCAACCCAAATATCATTACAGCTCCTGAGTTTTAAGTTGGGTCTGTAGAGCCAAGATGATTTGTCACCCAGATTGAAAGGCTTTGCCACTTGGCTTCAGTGGAATGGGGAGTGGTAGGGGCAGTTGGATGCAGGATTTCCTTAAGCTTGGTTTATTCTGAGAAAACATGTACATGTTTTTCTTTATCTACCTCCTCCACAGTCTCCTTTGTTTAATTTTCTTCCCCACTTTTTTTTTTTGTAGACCAGTCGGATAGAGTTTGACTTGCCAGAATATTCAGTTCGTCGAAGATACCAGGATTTCGACTGGCTGAGGAACAAACTGGAAGAATCCCAGCCTACCCATCTCATTCCCGTAGGTAGTAAGCCCTTGTAGCTTGTTACTCAGCTTTTCTTCATCCTGCTGGGTTGGAATGTTCATCAAATCTCTCATTAAGCTAAGTGCTATACAGAACATTCACACAACAAATGTCTGCCATGGGAGGGTTTGTGTTCCAAATATGTTTGACTCACATCACAGGTACATTGTACATTTCAATTTAATAACACATTTCAACGAAACCACACATTTAATCAGTATCTTATATAGCGTGAAGCATGCAGACCTCTTGTATGTTTGTTCATCTGAACTGTCCCAGTAATGATTGTGTAGGGACTAAGTTGTACATGGTCTAAGTAGACTTAATATTAACACTGAGTGTACAATTTCACTCAGTGTCTGGGTTTGAAAATGTCCCTAGAGTTACTGTTGTTTTTTCTTCCCAGCACTGTACCTGATTTTTGGGTAACTGCCATCAGATAAACAGTGGTACTTTTGGTTATTGCTGCCAGTTACTATAACAGTCAACTCCAGCTTATCTGATGTGAATAAGAGAGAACACACATTCTTAATAATTACCCTTTTTTCTACAGAAGTCTAATTCTTTACTCCAGTAGCAAAAATATCTATTGATATGTTCATCACAGTAACATTTGCTTGTATTTTTTAAAAATTTCATTTAAAGAGAAGTAAAATACCAGTTCACAAATCTAATTAATACCTTTCTTACTAGACCTAAACTCTGATTTTTGCCTTAATGTTGTTTCTTTCTACTGGAGTTAATTAGAACTCATCTGGAGCCTTTGTTGAGGGTCAAGAGCTTTCTGGCTCAGTTGAAGCTTTTTTTGGCCAGCTTTAATTATGGGTCTTAAAAAGCCTTCAAAGGTGTTTTCTTTTTCCAAAGCAATTTTTAATTATCTCTTTGTCACTTTTATAGAGGAAAAATGTTTCTTTATGGCACTCTTTATTTCTCTCCAAATTTTCCTTTTCTGTCTAGCTTTCAAGGAGAGATTTTTGATATTTTTTTGCAGCATGCCTCTGCTGTCCTTAGTCTACTTCGTAGCTAAATGCGGAATTATAATCTGCTATAGATTCAGTATTTACTTGGGCTTGCCTAAACATCTAGTGATCTTCTTTTTCCGAATAGGTTATCTCTGGAAGTTATCTTGTTATGTCACTAATCAGTATATCAGTTATTTTGTGTTAAATCCTAAATATTACATGTAAATTCCTTTTAGGGTAATTTAGAAACTTGGGCTGTATGGAGAAATTTCAGGGAGTCTGTAAACCTGGAAAGGAAAAAGAAATACCTTTATTTTTCTAATTCTTGATTTCCTTTGTAGCCTCATGTATTTATTTTCATGCGTTTTATAATATTCTAAGAAGGGGTACATAGGCTTCATCAGGTTTCCAGAGGGGTCCGTAACACACAAAAGATTATATACTCCTGCTTTAGGGGGATTCCCAGCTTATACTTGACCTGCTTTTTAAGGGGGCTTTCCCTCTCCTTTTTTCCTCGGAACAGTTTTAAATGCATTTGCATAGAAAGTGTTTTCATTTAATGTGCTTACAATGGAATTTTAAATTTACAAACTAAAGAAGTACTTAATATTAGAGAACCTGGTTTTATAATAGATCTTTTTAGTTAATGGTCCCTGCTAGTGGAATATACTGTATCTTGTAGATATTGTAGATAATGAGACAGATGGTAGATCAGAGAATGAGGGTGATTCTGAGTCTGGATTTAAGGTATCCTCACATAGAGAAATTCCTGTAGTTTCAGCAAGACATGTTGGAGATAAGAAGATGCTTAATAACAATGAGGTAATGGCAAGGTAATGATAATGCTGGAGAAGGAAAGGTCCAACAGTTCCTAATTCAACATTACTGATACATTAAAATACCCAGGCTGTTACTGCTATCTTCATGCTTAGCCAAAAGTTTTAAAAATCAAGGCCTTTTGGGGTGGCTAGATGGCACAGGGAATAAAGCACCGGCTCCGGAATCAGGAAGACCTGAGTTCAAATCCGGCCTCAGACACTTAACACTTACTAGCTGTGTGATCTTGGTCAAGTCACTTAACCCCAACCGCCCTGCCTCCCCCCTCCAAAAAAAAGCAAAAAAAAAAATTTCTTTTAAATAAATAAATTTTTTTTTAAAGGGGAAAAAAAATCAAGACCATTTAGGTAGTATACATTTTATGTTTGTGACAGAATTCAATGGGAAAAAGCTTTGCTTTACAAAGACTTGCTTTTTTAAATCCTTGCTCTAAAATAGAGTGAGCTCAATGGCATAGTACAGGGTTTAGGGGAAGGTTGGGTGGAACCTGTTTGCTATAAGCCAAGAATGGTTTTTACATTTAAAAAAAAGTTTGTTGTATTTTAAAATGTAAAAACCATTCTTAACTTGAAGGCAGTACAAAAACAAGTGGCAGTTGGGACTTGGCCCTTGGCCATACTTTGCAGACCTCTGTCCAACATAATGGGTATGTTGGACTGGTAAGTTCAAACTCTGTGTGGTCCTTGGCATGTCTCATAACCTTTCTGTGCTCAGTTTTCACGTCTGTTACTAGGACAACATGGTGTGTGTGTGTGTGTGTGTGTGTGTGTGTATACATATATGTGTATAAGTATGTGTGTGTACATATATGTATATATATATGTACACACATACATGCACGCACACACACACACACACACATATATAATGCTTTCCAAACCTTAAGACTTTGTAAGAAATGTTACCTGGCAAAAGACATTTTGGGAATAAAAATTATTCCAGATTAAGGGAGACTGTTGTTAGGGGAAATATATCTCCTTTTTGAGTTCATGTAGTAGGTTACTGCTCCTAAATAAAACCTATCATAACACAGAAATATCATAGAGATAAAAATTTGGGTGTTATTATGCATAAGCACAAGTTCAATAGGTATAAAAATAAGACTGAACAAAGATTAAGATTCTAATGAGGCTTCTTATAGGGAAAAGTATGTCATAGATACAGAGAAATAATTTTTGACATACGGCAATCTAGCAATCTTAGGCCATAGAAGTTGAAAAAACTTAAACAGAATCATAATCTCATGTATACCCTAATACAGACTTTAGGTAAACTAAATCTATTATAGATTAAACTACATTTAGAGGGTTCACAGTGGCCTTATTGAGAGGGTAGACTTACATGCCTTCAGAGTCTGCTACAGGGGAATTCTTCCCCAAATAGCCAAATTATTTTGGGAAACTCAGACTTCCCTTTGGCTTCTTACTTGGGGAATGTCAAAAAATCTTCCCTTCATACTATTATTTCATGAGTCAAGTTTTAGTTTAGTGAGGTTAATATTAGCAGAAAACAGGCCTCAGTTAGCCACAAGATTTCAGGAGGAATGGCATAATAAAAATTAACAAAAGGAAATAAGAAAATTATCATATCAGTCCCTTGTTTTGATCATAGAGATCTGTAATACCTCTTTGATCACACACTTATAGATTGGTGTTCCCTCATTAGAATCTGGGCATACACCCTCTGTAGGCAAACATAAGCACAGGAAAATGAAAGCAAAAGTAATATAAGAATGTCATCAATATTAAATAACATGAAGTCCACTTGATCCAACTTGTTCCTACTCCAAATGACTATTTAATCACCTTATTTCATTTTGGTTTTTGGCTATCCCATATACCATCTGATCCTGGAAAACATTTTCCCTTAAAAATTTTGGAAGAGGTCATGTTGCCAGGACAGTTCTGGAGAAGATTTTTTTCCCAGTAGATCCACTTCCCTGGTTCCAAGTCACTTAGAGACAGGTTTACTAGGTAATGCTGCTAAAATCTGCTAGTAATAAAACTTAATACAATTTAGTAAAGCCTAACACAGCCTCTTAAATTTGATCCTTTATTAACTAGTTTATGTGATGAAAAACAGCTCAAACATATGGAATCAATCTTATAAACAAGAGAGCTGTAAGAAGAACCTCAACTAGGAAACCATAATTCACCTTAAAGTTCAGAGAATTTCAGTTTTTACATGCTCTTTCTATCATCGCTCTTCCTGTCGTAACTTGAACACTGTACATGATGCGGATAATGTTCTCTACAGGTTGAAGGAAGAATCTTAAAAAGGATCTGTGAAGGTCTAACTTAGAGAATGAACCATCCTGTCTCTTAATATAAGACAGCTACTCCAAAAGCACGGGAAAAGTGATTAAATACTTCTTTACAATTATTAACACACTTTTACATCTAAAATCCTTAATGCAATTTTGAACATTTTAAACAATTGCTAAAAAATAATTAGAGCCTATATATCCTAAGGAAAAAAATAAGAAAAAGAAAGAAACATTTACAAAAGTAATTCATTTATGGATATTCAGTTGGACCTGAAGGAAGTTCAATACTTTACTTTTTCAATCTTGTTCTTAATTACCTTCAGGTTCAAAGGAAAAATATACAAAATATCCAGAACATTGTATTTACTCATCCTTTTTTCATTGGTTTTAATAGAAACATTTGGATGCCATCTTGCCTAGTTCTTAGAGAAAACAGTCTAATTCCCCTGGGCACCATTCTTAACTGGCAGAGGATCTGAGATGTCCCAGATGTCCGTCCTGCCTCTACCCTTCTCCAGCCAAAGGGAGGGAGGGACCTTGAGGGCAGAAGGTGCTGAGGAAATGTGAATTTCAGACTTGATTTGATTTTGCATTGTAATGTGTTTCTGTAGATCCTGAAGTCCCAAGAGAGCAGTCAGGTGGGAAATGATGAGTAATGCATGAGAAGAGTGGAAAGGTAATGCCAAATAAAGGAGTTTATATTTGATCTTAGGGGAAGTAGTGAACCATTGATATTTATTTAGAGGATGACACAGGCAGACCTGGCAACTACATGGAGGACGTATTGGAGAGGGGAGAGACTCAAGGTAGGAAGACCAATTAAGAATCAGTTATAGTAGTTCAGGTAAAAAGTAGTAGATGTGAAAGTGGAGAGATAGAAAGGGCAACCAGACATATGAGATGAATATAAGGGAGGTGTCAAGTTTGATCCTGAAATGGTGAACCCAGGGGACTGGATTGATGGTGGTGTCCTTGGCAGTAATAGGGAAGTTCAGCAGAAACTTGGGTTTGGAAATAAGTTCAGCAGAGATGAGTTTAGCAATAAAGAGAATGAGTTCTATTTTGGACATGATGAGTTTGAGATGCCTATGGAACATCTAGTTGGAAATATCTAATAGGTAGCTAGAAATGTAGAATTGGAGCTCAGAAGAGAGGCTAGTACTGGATACATAGATCCAGAGTCATGGGATCATAGATTTAGAGATGGAAGAGACCCAGATGAGGAAATTAAAACTCAGAAGTAAAGTGAAATTACCCAAGGTCATACAGCTAGTAAATGTCAGGTGCAAGATTTGAACCCAGGTTTGGTTTTGTTTTTTGTGGGTTTTTTGGCTCCCAACTCTAACACTCTCTTCACTAGACTATGATATTATTTGAATACAGATGCTAATTAAATCTTTGGGAGTTGATGAGTTCACCAGGTAAGAGTATATAGAGAGAAGAGGGCTCAAGACAGAATTTTGGAGTACACTCACAGTTAGTAGATATGACATGGATGAAGATCCAGCAAAAGACTGGGCAGAAGAGGTCAGACAAATGGGAGAACTAAGAGAAAGTACTTCAGCCGACTGAGAGTGTCAGGGAAAGGGGGTCAGTGATGTCAAATGCTGCCAATAAATTAACAAATTTTAGAATTGAGTAAAGGTCTGGCAGTTAAGATATTGATGATTTTGGAAAGAACAGTTTGAGTTTGATGATGAGTGTGGAAGCGAGAAAGGAAGCTAGATGATGCGGTAGATAGGGCATGGGGCTTGGAATCAGACTCACCTTCCTAAGTTCAAATCCAGCCTCAGATTCTTACTAGCTTTGTGACCCTGGGTAAGTCATTGAACCCAGTTTGCCTCAGCTCCTCACCTGTAAAAATGAACTGGAGAAGGAAATGACAAACCATTCCCGTATCTTTGCCAGGAAAATTCCAAACGGGGTCATGAAGCATCAGACATGACTGGGTTTAAAAGAGAGTGAGTTTGGAGAACGTTTAGAATAGAGTGAGAGAAGAGGAAGTAAAAGTACCACGTGAGAATGACTTTTTCAGCAAATTTAATTGAGAAGAAAAGCAGAGCGAGTATGCTAAAACTAGTAGAATGTTGAGGACTTTTTTTGATGGTTGTGTTTATAGTCAGCAGGGAAAGAACTAGCAAATAGGGAGATTAGAAAGATTAGAAAGAATGAAAGGAATGTGGTGATAGAAGGGAAAATCTGTAGGAGACAGAGGGGAAAGCATCAAAAGTATGTGAAGGAAGGGTTGGCATTGCCAAAAGGAAGGGTCATTTCTTCATTAGAGGCTGGAGTGAGGAATGAAATTTAGTGGGGAAAGACGCTAGAGGGATGTGAGAGATGAGGAGGGGAGACAAGGGAGCTTACTTCAAATGGCTATAATTATAATAATAATTATTATTATTATTGAAGAAGGAGGCATAATGATAGGAGGTAAAGGAAGGGTGCTATAGGCAGCTTGACCTGAGAAGATTTGGAATAGTTGCTTTGATGAGTAGAATAGAGAATTGAATAGGGAAAAGTAGAAGGATTTCCTTGAGAGTGCATTTGAGATGAGATAATATAAATTTGTACTGGTCCTAGTCAGCATGGTTATGTGATTTCTCCCAGCTCTGTTGAACAGCCCATGAGTAGGAGCAAAGGATGAGGGTGGTGAAAGTAATCCAGAGTTGGGGTTTTCATAAAACTGCAGGAACATGTGCATAACAAAGAAATAGCAGGATCTCCTTTTGGGGAAAAAAAGTATTAAATACTCTTAGACTCAGGAGTTGTGTTGTTTAGTTTTGCTGAATTGTATTTTTTTCTTCTTTATTCTTTGTTGGCTGGTTTGGGTTTTTTTTGGCTTTTTGGAGGGGGGAAGGCAGGGCAATTGGGGTTAAGTGACTTGCCCAAGGCCACACAGCTAGTTTTGTGTTAAGTGTCTGAGGGATTTGAACTCAGGTCCTCCTGACTCCAGGGCCAGCACTCTATTCACTGCGCCATCTAGCCGTCCCCATTATTCTTTGTTAAAAGGGAGAGCTTATTGGGTCAGTGGGGGGTGGTTTGTCTTATGTTTATATCTGAAGGTGATATTTTAAAAATAAAAAAATGATGTTAGAAGGAACAAAGTCTGTTCTGCCTTCTCCTATAGTTTTTTTTTTTATGGTTTATATATAAGCTCTGGCTCGTATAGCTTATATATTATGCCTTGCAACCTAAACTTTTGCATCTTTGTCTGAAAGATACTACTGCATACATTTTAAAACTTTATTTAAAGAAGGCAGCTTTGAAGAAAGAAAATTCTCACCCCATCTTTGGGATCAGACAGTCTCACCCACAGCATTGATAGCCAGAAGGTGGAACAGCAGAACTTTTAAATCAAACATCTTTTCCAGAGCTACATGGGAAAGATTAGACCAACTGACTCTTCAGTACCATGAAATATCTCAAAAAGCAGCACAAAACAAGGCTTAAGACTTAGGAAAGTAGCTGACTAAGAAATCCCAAAGGTTTATGAAACCCAAAAAAGTTAACTTGGAGAACTATGCATGTTTTAGAAATCTGTAGATACTTTAAAAAAATGTTTTTTTCCCCCAATTCCTGGCATCTAACTGAGCCTACTTTGCACTACGTAGTCTCAAAACCATTCACTTGGGTTCCAAAAACCACAGCTATATCTTAAAAAACAGGATAGAAGTACTTTAGAAACAGGATAGAAGGTAGTATAGAGTAGTAAGTGGATTGAACTCGTACTTAGAGACCGGAAGACATGGGTTTGAATTCTACCCCAGTGGAACCGGGAACTGTGTGAATCTGGGCAAGTCTCTTAAACTCAATGAGCCTTAATTTCCTCATCTCAGGACTCAGTAGCCTCAACTGTCTCTTTCATCTCCAAATCTGTGATCCCAAGGAATTGGTTTCCCTCTTTAAAAAAATACTCCCCTCTTCTCCCGCCTCCACCATCCCATCCTTTGTGTTGGGAACAATATAATAATGATGGCTTTTATTTCATTCATTCAAATTTTTTTTATCGCCCACGATATGCAAGATATAGATGTGGCATTTTACATTTCTCATGGTTCCTTAATGTTGATAGTTGTTAAAAAGGTCAGTTCAATGGGAGCTAATTTTCTTGTCCAAAAGAGTAACAGATGGGGCGGAACCAAGACAGTTAAGAGAAGCCAGGAAGTTGCCTGAACTCTTCCCGGTTTCCCTCAGAAGCAATGTTAAATAAAGCCTCTAAAAGAATTCTGGAGCAAAAGAATCCACAAAAAGATGAATGAACAGTTTTCCAGCCCAAGATAACTTAGAAAGGACTTCAGGAAAAGTCTGTCTCATGTGGGTAAAAGCGGAGCACAGGATACTGTAGGCGGTGTCCAGGCAAACCAGTGGGAGGCTCTTAGCTGCAGCACAGATAAGCAGCCAAGGCCCCGTGGTTCTGGCTCAGCAGGTTGGCTATGAGGCCTCCAGCCCTAGCAGAGCAGGCAAACTGCCAGCCTCAGAACCCAGGGCACAACAGGCACAACTAGGCCAGGCTACCCTAGTATAGTGGGCAAGCTGCCAGCTCCGGAGGCTATGGCTCAGAAAGCCACTGACCAGGCCTCAGCCCCCAGTACAAGAAGCTTGGGACAGTGCTCCCCTGTGTCCCAGGAGCAGAATTCACCTTTTTAAAATAAGCAAAAACCAAAAAGAAGCCTTGACCATAGAAAGCTACTATGGCAACAGGGAAGATCAAAATACAAACTCAGAAGAGAACAGCAGTGTCAAAATGGCTGCATGCAAAGCCTCAAGGGAGAATGCAAATGATTCTTAAGCCCAAAAAGTCCTCTTGAAAGAGCTTAAAAAAGAATTCTTAAAATCAAGTAAAAGAGGTAGAAGAAAAATTGGGAAAAGAAATGATTTGTGCAAGAGAATTGTGGAAAAAGAGTCAGCAACTTGGAAAAGGAGGCACAAAAATGAACTGAAAAAATACCTCATTGGAAAAACAACTGACCTGGAAAATAGATCCAGGAGAAATAATTTAAGAATTATTGGACTACCTGAAAGCCACGATCAAACAGAGCCTGTACAGCATCTTTCAAGAAATCATCAAGAAAACTGATCTGAGGTACTAGAACCAGAGGGTAAAATAGTCACTAAAAGAATCTACCCATCACCTCCTGAAAGAGATCCCAAAATAAAAACTCCAAGGAATTTTATAGCCAAATTCCAAAATTATCAGGTCAAGGAGAAAATATTGCAAGCAGCCAGAAAAACACAATATTCGCATATCAAGGAGCCACAGTCAGGATTACACAGGATGTAGAAGCTTCTACATTAAAAGATTGGAGAATTTGAAATACAATATTGCAGAAGGCAAAGGAGTTTGGATTATTCCCAGGAATCAACTATCCAGCAAAATTGAGCTTAATCTTTCAGGGGAGGAGATTGACATTCAATGAAATAGGGGACTCTCAAACTTTCCTGATGAAGAGAGCAAAGCTGAGCAAAAAAACTTGATCTTCAAATACAAGACTCAAGAGAAGCATAAAAAGGTAAACAGGAAAGAAAAAAATGTTATTCAGTGAGATTAAACAGTTTACATCCTTACACAGGAAGGTTATTGTAAATTGTAAATCTATTAGGGAAGTTAGAAGGTAGTATATGTAGACAGAGGGCGTGGCTATCTGTTGACTTTGTTGTGAGGATATAAAAAAATTAAGGGGTGAAAAAAAGGATTGTACTGGGAGAAGAAGAAAGGGGGAGGCAGAATCAGGTAAATTGCATCACATGAAGAGGCACAGAAGAACAGTAGAGGGAAGGAAGAGAGAGCTGAGCATTGTTTGAACCTTACTGTTTGGATTTGGCTCAAAGAGGGAATAACATACACACTTAGTTGGGTATAGAAATTTATCTTATGCTATAGGAAAGTATAAGGGAAAAGGGGAAGGAGGGAATGATAGAAGGAAGGGCAGAGTGAGGGAGGTGGTGATCAGAAGCAAAACACTGGTGAAGAGGGACATGGTGAACAGTGAGAGAAAAGTATAAATGGAGGGGAAAATAGGATGGAGGGAAATACACAGTAATCAAAACTGTGAACGAGGTGAATTCTCTCTCTCATAAAATGGAAGTGAATAGCAGAGTAGATTAAAAACCAGAATTCTACAAAGTGTTATTTACAAGAAACACATTTGAAGCAGAAGGATGTACACAGAATAAAGATAAAAGGCTGGAGTAGAATATATTATGCTTCAGGTGAAGTTAAAAAAAAGGGATAACAGTGCTGATCTTAGACAAAGCAAAAGCAAAAATAGATCTAATTAAAAGAGATAAGGAAGGAAAGTATGTCCTGCTAAAATACCACAGACAATGAAGGAATATCAATACTAAACATGAGTGGTATAGCATCCACATTCTTTTTTTTCCTTTTTTCTTTTTTTTTTTTTTTGGAGGGGGGAAGGTAGGGCAGTTGGGGTTAAGTGACTTGCCCAGGGTCACCTGGCTAGCTTTTTTGTGTGTGTTAAGTGTCTGAGGCCGGATTTGAACTCAGGTCCTCCTGATTCCAGGGCCAGTGCTCTATTCACGGCACCACCTAGCCACTCCAATAGCATCCAAATTCTTAAGGAGAAATTAAGTGAGTTAAAGAAAGAAATAGAAAGCGAAACTATACTGGTGGGGGACCTCAACCTCCCCCTCTCAAAACTAGATAGATCTAACCACAAAATAAATAAGAAAGAAGTTAAGGAAGTGAATAGGATTTTAGAAAAGTTAAATATGATAGACCTCTGAAGAAAAATGAATGGGGATAGAAAGGAATATACATTTTTCTCACATGGCACATACACAAAAATTGACTGTTTCAGGACATAAAAACCTCACAATCCAATGCAGAAAGGCAGAAATCTCAAATCCATCCATTTCAGATCATTATGTAATAAAAATTATGTGTAATAAAGGGCCATGGAAAGACAAGCTAAACATTTAATTGCAAATTATATAATCCAAACCTAAAGAATGAGTGGGTCAAACAACAAATCATAGAAATACCCAATGATTTCATCCAAGAGAATGATAATAATGAGACAACATACTAAAACTTATGGGACACAGCAAAAATGGTTATTAGGGGAAATTTTATATCTTTTAATGTTTACCTGAATAAAATTGAGAAAGAGGAGATTAAGGAATTGGGCATGAAACTTCAAAAGCTAGAAAAAGAGCAAATTCTGAAAATCAAAGGAGAGATTAATAAAATTGAAATTAAGAAAACTATTGAACTAATAAGACTGTGGGCTGGTTTTATTTTTTAAAAAACCCAATAAAATAGATAAACCTTTGGTTAATTTGATTTAAAAAAAGAAAGAAGGAAACCAATTTACCAGTATCAAAAATGAAAAGGTGAATTTACCACCAATGAAGAGGTAATTGGAGCAATAATTAGCAGCTATTTTGCCCAATTGTATGCCAAGATATCTGACAATCTAAGTGAAATGGATAAATATTTACAAAAATATAAATTTATCAGGTTAACAGAAGAGGAAATAAAATATTTAACCCCATTTCAGAAAAATAAATTGAACAAACCATCAATGAACTCCCTAAGAAAAAATCTCTAGGGCCAGATAGGTTTACAAGTGAATTTTATCAAGCATTTAAAGAACAATTAATTCCAGTACTATATAAACTATTAGGTGAAGGAGTTCTACCACATTCCTTTTATAACACAATTATGGTGCTGATACCTAAACCAGGATGAGCAAAAACAGAGAAAGAAAATTATAGACCAATTCCCTTGATGAATACAGGTGCGAAAATTTTGAATAAAATATTAGCAAAGAGATTACAGCAACTTAGGGGATAATACACTATGACCAGGTAGGATTTATATCAGGTATTCTGGGCTAGTTCAATACTAGGAAAACTGTTAGCATAAATGACAGTCTCAGTAACAAGACCAACAGAAATCGCAGGATTATCTCAATAGATGTAAAAAAAGCTTTTGACAAAATGCAGCACCCATTCCTATTAAAAACACTAGAGACTATAGGAATAAATGGAGCTTTCCATAAAAAGATAAGTAGTATATCTAAAACCATGAGCAAGCCTTATCTATAATGGGGATAAGCTAAAGCCTTCCCAGTTAGATCAGGGTGAACTGCTTTTGCTGCATCCCATCATTATCACCATTTATTATTCAATATTGTACAAAAAGTGTTAGCTTTAGCAATTAGAGAAGAAAAAGAAATTGAAGGAATTAAACTAGAAAACGAGGAAATGAAACTATCACTCTTTGCAGATAATATGATGGCATACTTAGAGAATATACTAAAACACTACTTGAAATAATTAATGAGGTTAGCGAAGTTGCATAATATAAAATAAACCCACATAAATCATCAGTCATTCTATACATTACATTATAACCAAACAAAAGATAGAGAACATTATGAAATGCAAAATGGATAATTCTGATTATATTATATTGAGTTTTAGCACAAAAAACCCCAATGCAAACAAGATTAGAAGGAAAGCAGAAAGAGGGGAAACACTTTTTATAGCCAGTGTCTCCAATAAAGGCCTTGTTTCTCTAAAAGTGTAGAGAACTGAGTCAAATTTATAAGAATACAAGTCATTCCCCAATTGATAAGTGGTCAAAGGACATGAACATGCAGTTTTCAGATGAAAAAATTAAAACAATCTATAGTCATATGAAAAAAATGCTCTAAATCACTATTGATTAGAGAAATGCAAATCAAAACAACTCTGAGGTACCACCTCACACCAACCAAATTGCCAATATGACAGAAAAGGAAAATGATAAATGTTGGAGAGAAGATATAGGAAAATTGGGACACTAATAGATTGTTGGTGGAGTTGTGACCTGATCCAGCCATTCTGGAGAAGAATTTGGAACTATGCCCAAAGGACAATCAAACTGTGCTTACCCTTTGATTCAGCAATACCATTACTAGGTCTGTATCTGGAAATCATTAAAAAGGAAAAAGGGCCTATGGGTACCAAAATATTTATAGCAGCTCTTTTTGTGGTGACCAAGATTTGGACATTTTAGGGATACCCATCAGTTGGGGAATGACTGAACAAGTGGTGGTATATGAATGTAATAGAATACTGTTGTGCTATAAGAAATGATGAACAGGTGGATTTCAGGAAAAACTGGAAAGATTTACATGAACTGATGCTGAGTGAAATGAGCAGAACCAGGAGAATACTGTACACAGTAACAGCCACATTGTGCAATGACTGACTTTGATAGACTTAGCTCTTCTCAGCAGTATGATGATCCAAGACAACTCCAAAAGACTCACAATGGAAAATGCTATACAGGGGGGCGGAGTCAAGATGGGAGCATAGAAGCAGAACTCCATGAGCTCCCCCCATAACCACCTCAAATACCTATAAAATATGACTGAACTCATAAAATGACAGAGAAACAAAGCTCGCTCTGAAGGCAGCCCAGCAGGCGGATGGGAAGGGCTCATTGCAGCACGTTGGGAGCAGAGCCCAGCCTGGACTGAAACCTCAGTGGCTTTAGCCCCCGGGTGTCCAGGACAAGCCGTGGCTGGAGCACTCGGGAGAGTGGATCACCAGCAGCTGTGGCAGTTTCCAGAATTATCAACCCATAAGAGCCAAGGACAAAGTGAAAGGTCAGTGGAACTCAGCTAAATTTGGGGGAAGGGAGCACGTCCAGTCGTCTGCCCCCATGGTGAGAAGTAGCAGCAGCAGTAGCCCTGCAGCCACCTCCACATTGCTGCTTCAGAGCTCCTAGCCCGCAGATTGCAGGGGGACCAAGCTATCATTCTGAGGCTAAGTGCTCTTGCCTTGAGCTGCCTGGATCAGGATCGCAGTCTTGGGTGGTGGTCCTGAGGTGTGTGGCCAGTGAGCCAAAGCTAGTGGAGACTGCAGGGACTGCAACCTCCTAATAACTCGGGTGGTTGTGAAAACCCCAGCAATTTGGGACAAAAGTCTCCCCTCTGAAAGCAGAGTTCTACAGAGGCCAAAAGTCAAGTAATTGACTAGCAACATGAGCAGGCAAAGGAAGCCAAGCAAGCACAACAATCCAACTTTAGATTCCTTTTTTGGGGACAAAAAGGATCAAAGTGTGGAATGGGAGGAAGACAACATGGAAAAACGATAATTGTAACTTATGAAATTTTTTTCAATATAAGGGAATATAAATGTATATATATATGTATACATACACATATGTCTATAGGAGGGTACATATGCGTATGAACACATATGTGAGTGTGTGTATATATGTATACAGAGGGCACAGGATCAATATAATAGGAAAGGATGATATTTTAAAAGATGAAATT
>CM053583.1:258720170-258762971 GCA_028627135.1 Pseudochirops cupreus | reverse complement strand
GTGCTGATATGGTTCCTCGTAGCCGAGCTGACTTTAGTGGGAAGTATCTTTGTGTGCATTTTGGAGTTCCAGGATTGGTTTAGAGTCCTATTTTATGGGTATTTTGGGGTGGCTATGTGAGAGCTGCGATGTGTTGCTGCTGCTACAATCTTGGCTCCGCCCCCCCGAAATATTTTTTAATTAATTAATTTATTTTTAGTTTTCAACATTCACTTCTGTAAGTTTTAAATTTCCTCCCCTCCCTGTACTTTCCCTCCCCAAGACAGCATGCAATATGATATGGCTCTACACATACATTCCTATTAAGAAATATTTACTTTTAATAGGCAAACAATCAAATCAGTTCCAGGAGTGGACTGACAAATATTTAATAGCTGGTTCTCTGAGGAGGAAAAATGTATATGTGATAGGTTTTTAAATTTATTTATGTTATTTTCATCCTTCACAGTTTGCCCCATCATTTTCTTAAGTTTTAACAATCCATAAAAGAATAAATTAAGCCCTGATTTGGAGCATTTGTCTATTTTTGAGGTATAAATAGTCACACTAAAAATTTAACAGGATCCACAAGCTAGCTCTAATATACCAGTTGTGACATAACCCCAACTTCCTTAGTGGAACAGGCTACAAAGTTCTTTAGACCAAATCTCTACTTGATTGTTTTAAAGAATCAGTTTTTCCCCAATATATCTTTAATGAAAAAAAATCAAGCAGCTGGTTTTATATTTATAATCTATTGATAATGGAGTATCTTGGGGTTAGCAGACAGTCATTATCCATTTTTATAAGGTAGCACATTTAAGTCAAAAGACATTTCCTCAACTCAGGATCTGGACAACAAAAAGGATTATTCTACCAGTCACATCTCTAAGTACAGGGAAGATTTGAAAATGGAGATGAGGTTTTAAAAATTAAAGACTGAAAAGCTCTACGGTCAATATGCTAGTCCCAGGAGAGCTTCTTGGAAAGGCACTGTATGATAAGATGCCAGCTGTATACTCATTCAAGCACCAGTTTATTATCAACACTCAAATGCTCCTCCAACTGTGGTTCTTGGTATATCAAATGTACCTGGAACAGGGGAGACCCAGCAAAAATGTTTCCTTTCTACTCAGCTACATAGCAGATATAGCAATGTCCAATGAAAGAATAATTTGAGAAGAAGTGGGTAGCATCTGGTGTTTAGTGATCTCATCTTCCTTCACTCTCCTCCCCCATTTGAAAATACCGCCTAATATGAAAATACTGCATAGTATTTTGGAATTTACTTTCATGGACATCTATTCTTATAGGTCTCTCCTAATCCCCACTCTCCAGCTGCTAATAATTCCCTTTCCTGCCTCCTCCCCATCACTTTGTATTTATTCCCTGTTTTTAAAAATGTGTACACCAATCAATGAGCATTCACTGAGGACACATTTATCTTTGAAACCCAGCTAGCATAGTGCCTGACACATAGTAGGCATTAAAAAGTTAATAAGTTGACTAATTGATTAATATACTAAAATACTCATACCCAGAACTTGAGGAAAAGCTCTGAAATCTTTAGACACAGAATACTGCTGCCTAGGAGGAGACAACTCTGGCCCTCTGAAATTTGAATGACAATCCATCATTCTCTGGGCTATGCAAATGATGGTCATTGCAGAAAAACTCATTAAGCAGTTCTTATGTCATCACCTCTAACTTTTTATCTTATACACCTGGAGAAAGATTTTTGGCTACGAGAAGAAAGAAAGTATAAGGCCTAGCCAGCTGCATTATTTTGCCACGCCAACCTAAACAGGTTAATCAGCAATAAATAGGCCAACCAAATTTTAATACCAACGATATTACTTAAAATTATAAGTTGACATTATGGACCACTCCACAGGAAATGTAGCACACTTGAGGTAACCAATTCAATCAAAAGCTTTGCAGAGAGAAACAGGGTCTGCTCTAGGAGCCACAGTATTTGTGCTCTTGGAGGCAAAGGCACCAAGGCCACACAATACCACAGAGCTCAATGCCTCAGTTCAGAACAGATGGCACAAACAGTATGATATAATTGTGTAACAGAGGGTGGGTTTGAACAGCTGCTAAGGGACTATGAGAAGAGAGTCTGCCACTGAGCACAGAAAAATTAAGAGTCAGAGCATCAGGAAAGGGGAGAATAAAAACGACACCCCCATCTAATACTCAACTTAGAAACTTGATCAGAACAATTTTTAAAAACGACAGAAAGGCAAGCTGTCGATTTATCTCCTAAATTACAGCTTCCTCTATTAAAGTCCCATTCTGATGTCTCATTTTAGCATGGCCAGGGGGCCCCTGATGTCTCAAAGGTTATGTAAAAACAGCCATGACTACCTACATCCCTAGACTGTGGTCAAAATCAAAGTGTATTAAAGCACTTTTAAATCTTAAAATGTTACATATATGTCAGTTGTTATTATTATTATTACCAAGGTAGAAAAGCCTTCAATTCAGGGCATCCTGTATGTGATAAGCTTGGAGACTATATCACAGTGAGTAAAGGTTTCAACCAAGCAGCTTACAAAGATAGTCCCCTGATTCACTATAAAGATGTAGAGGGGCTGGACCCTGTACCAGCAGAGGAAACATCCAAAGCAATGAAATTCAGGATCCTTAAAGTAAATGCAGTCACATCCTATAATTCACTGAACTTTAAGACTCATATTCTGAACGGGGATGGGAAAGTACAAACTCCAAAACCTACCTTAACACTGAGAGTTCCATTTCTGGAATGGAATTCAGAGCCTGATCATTAATCAATCTGCTCCTTTTTATGTCAAAAAATAGATTTAAAAAAACAGAGAGAAAGAAAGTCAATATGGGAAAAGATCATTGGACACAATGAGTGCTGGGGTAAAACTTTTCCTCTGCCCACCTCCTTTCTTTCCTACCTTCTCTTCCTACCACTTCCTAGCAAGGAAAAAAAGTCCTTTAAGGAAAAAAAACAGATTAGGAACGCACAAGGCATCAGCTGTCTAGAATATGAAACACAGTTCAGCTGCAGGGATGTTTATTACTTTTTATAAATATATACATTGTTAACACAAAGCCTGAGAACACCTAGAGGGCAAAAACACGGGGAAAACCATTTTCCAGCTCTACCTTGGCCTTGCTAAATGGACTATGGCAAGGTCACTGCTATAATTTCCACCGAGTAAAAACAAAAATGCTATCACAGAATTACAGAATCTATGAAACTAAGGGACTATTAGGGATGATTTAATCCTACTACCTGAGTTTGATTTGACTGCTTTGGGAATCAAAGTCAATCTTCAGAGGTGACTTAATGGGGGGCAGGGGAGGGCCTAGCCATGCATTTCTTGGAGCAGCAAACAAGGCCAGCAGTACAAGAGGACTGAAACAAAATAATGCTTATGATCCCACTAAAACCTGTCAGCACCAGAGCAGAAGATGGAACCAATGCTCTACTGGAGATCCTGCAAGAATAAGAAGGCATAGAGACAAGTCAAGGCCAGAATTTGCAGCGATCCACTGGGAAACTGAGACAAAGGCTAGGGGCAAGGTCTTCTGCCAGCCATATTTAAGCTCCAGAGGAACAGGACCAAATAAGACCTGCTCAACTCATCTAAGGGGGTGGGGGTGGTGGGGGAATGATCCAAGTACAAAATCGTGATCTAATATTGAGAAGGAAAATATAAGTGATCAGAAAAAAATGAGAATAAGAGCCGTTCTTCGGTAGATAAATGGTTAAAGGATATGAATGAGAAGTTAAAATCCTGGGGGGTGGAGGATGGGGTTGGAAATGTCAGCTATCGATAATCATAACAGACAATGCAAGAAAATGCAAATTAAAATAACTCTGGGGTTTCACCTCATTGATCAAATTGGCAAAGATGACAGAAAGGTAACATGGTAATTGTTGAAGGAGCTGTGAGAGGACAGACACACTATCCTCCGAAATGAAATCTGGAAGTTGCCCAAAAAGTCACTAAACTGTACAGAGTATAGACCCTTTGACTGAACAACACCGCTACTAAGCACATACCCTAAAGAGATCAAAGAAACAGAGAAATGACTCCTACCTTCAGAAACATTCAAAGCCTCCTCTTTGTTGTAACCAAAAAACTAGAAACCAAGTAGGTGCCAATCAACTGAGGAATGACTAACCTTTGGATTCCTTACCCAGAGTCAGCTGACGCACAGTTTTGGGGCAGTCCATAAAATCTGATTGGAAAAAATTACCTTTGTATTCTCACTACTCTCCCTCAACTGAAATTTAGCATCTCCTTCAATTACAAACACAGGCAACAAACGTTATTCTGAAAAGGGGTCCGTGTGCTTCACCTTACGGCCAAGCAGTTTTCTTATTAAGAATCCTTGGCCCCCCCAAAAAAAGGAGAACCCTTGGCCTAAATAAATCATGGTAAATGAATGTGATAGAATATTATTAAAGGGAGGGATTAAAAGAAACCTAGGAGGACTTGTACAAACTGATGCAAAATGAAGTGATCAGAACCAGGAGGACAATTTATACAAAATCACTGCAAAGGAAAACAACGGTAAAAACTTGAGATCTTTGCTTATTGTTTCAAACCTCTTGGCAGGCAGATAATGGAGTCCAGATCAAGAAGGACACATGTTGTCAGACACAGACAATGTGTGGACTTCCTCTGCATAATTAATTTCTTAAAAGGGAAGGTTTTGTTTGGGGAAGCAGGGGAGAGTTGGAGGTAAGAGTGATACTAAGAAAAAGGAATATATAAATCACTAAAAAAAAAATAAACAGAAACGATCAGAAGAAAATTCAGAAGAGGACAGAAAGGCAGGCCAGTTTTGGAATGGCCAAGTTAAGTTTGAATATACAAAAAAAATCCCAAAGTTGTTTGTTGTGGCGGTTCACAGCTAAATATGTAAGCCTTTTTCCCAACTTCTCTTTATTATTAAGAAATGGCCAAGTTTGTTCATATTGTCAAGTTTATAATAATAAAAAGAACAATTTTAAAAGGTCTGCCAAAGGTCTGATATCCAAGACACGGAGGGAATTAATACAAAACATGTTAAACCAAGAGCTATTCCTCGGTGAATAAATGGTCAAATATGAACAGTTTTCAAAAGAAGAATTTCAGACTATTCACAACCATATGAAAGATTGCTCTAAGTCGCTGACAAGAAAAAAGTCAATCAAAAAAACAAGTTTCACGTTACACCTGGCAAACTGGCAAAGATGACAAAATATGGGAATAATCAATAATGGAGGAGTTGTGGAAAGAAAGACATACTAATTATGGGGTAGGTAAGCAGTAAGTGAATAGAGCACTGGGCCTGGAGTCAGAAAGACCAGAGTTCAAATCTAGCCTCAGACATTTTCTGAATCTGTAAAATGGGGATAATAATAACACCTACCTTCCAGGCTTGTTGTGAGGCTCAAATGAGAAATATCTATAAAGCACAGTATATGGCAAATACATAGAAAGTGCCATAGAAATATGAGACTCAATTCCACAAAAAACAAATGTTGCTGAGTATAAGATTAGTTTAAAAAAAGTCTTATGACAAAAATAAACATTTAACATTTGAAATTGTTAAGAAATTATAAAAATATTCACAGGCACTAGGTGAACTGCAGCATTATATAGCCTCTAACTGACAGAACCAGGCACCACAGCACAAAGAACCAGTAACCAGGCCCCTAGCTCCCAGCAGAAAAAGCATGGGAGAGAGTCCCCTGTGCCCTAAAAGCAGAGATCCACTTTAAAAATCAGGAAATAGGCGATCACAATGGGCAAAAAGCAAAGTAGAAAAGGAAAGACCATAGAATCTTTTTTTTGCTTTTTGGAGGTGGCAATGTAGGGCAATTAGGGTTAAGTGACTTGCCCAAGGTCACAAGGCTAGTTTTTGTTTTAAGTGTCTGGGGCCGCATTTGAACTCAGGTCCTCCTGACTCCAGGGCTGGTGCTCTATTCACTGCACCACCTAGCTGCCCCTAGACCATAGAATCTTACTGTGGAGACAGGGAAGATCAAAATACAAATTCAGAAGAGGACAGCATTGACACTATACCCATATCTGAAACCTCAAAAGGGAATATACACTGGTTTCGAACCCAAAAAGTGTTCTTGAAAGAGCTCAAGAAAGATTTAAAAAGCCAAATTAGAGAGGTAGAAGAAAACTGACCAATTATTTTAAAAACACAATTAACAAAATGGAAAAAAAAATTCACTGAAGAGAACTCCTCCTTAAAAAGTAAAATTGGTCAAATGGATAAGGAGGTACAAAAGCTAACTGAAGAAAACAATTCATTTAAAAATCAGAATTGGACAAGTAGAAGCTAATGACTCTATGAGGCATCAAGAATCAAACACAATCTAAAGAATGAAAAAATAGGAGAAAATGTAAAATATCTCGTTTGAAAAATATTCACAGGCAACATCTGGTAACAGTGAATAAATGGTCAGAGGATAGAATCAAGTAATTGCTTGGGGAAGAAAAAGGTTCGTTCTCATTAGCAAATCAATGCAATGTAAATTAAACAAACTTTGGAGGATCTCCTCCTATCCCCCATCAAATTGACCTCCAACATAGTGCTGGTGACACTGTGAGGGAAAAAAGATACATACACACACACATTGGTGGTAGAATAAAGGATGAACTGGTGGGGCCTTTTGATAAAGCAAGAAAATCCCATGATGTGATTTACAAATTTTTTTAAAGTGTTATTAAAATTTTTTTTAAAATGTTCCAAGATATTTGTGTAAGTATTAAAAATAAAACTAAAGAAAGTTCTGTGAAATAATATGAAGCAAAAAAAAAACAGAATCAAAAGAACAAAGTACATTCTAATTATAATAAATGTTTGTATAAATATAAAGAATATATAAATATGTACGTATAAATATACATAGTATGTATAAAGCATGTATAAATATAAAGGGGCAAATAAAATAGGGCAACTATGTGGTACAGTGGAAAGAGTTCGAGGCCTGGTGTCAGGAAGACTCATCTTCCTGAGTTCACATCTGGCCTTTGACACTTATTAGCTCTATAATCCTGGGAAAGTCACAAACAGGGCTCTGTTTGCCTCAGTTCCTCATCTATAAAATGAGATGAAGAAGGAAATGGCAAACCACTCTCATATCTTTGCCAAGAAAATCCCAAATGGGATCACAAAGAGTAGGACATGTTGTTGACTAAACAACAACAAAAAAGGAGAAATGGACACAGTTTAAAAGAATGGGAATAACAGATAAATTACAAGTATTTTATAGGCTAGAATTCACTTACTGAAATAAATACTCTTTTCCAGCATGATTTATTGTCCTTCATTAAGTATCATTAATGAAATGGGTAGATATGGGGATTAGGGATAGGAGAGAGTATCCTTTAATGGGAAACTGAATGAGTAAATGTACCAGGGCAGAAAAAATATGATCCCTGCCCTCAATGAACTCACAGTTAGAGAAAAACAATGCTGAATATAATCAAGCACCAAAATATGTATTACGGGGAATGACGGCAAGTTCAGAAGTGGCCAGATCATCATTGGAACAGCTGCTGAGGAAGGCTGCATGGAGGCTGGGAGGGAAGAGGGGTGTTATAGACACAGAAGGCCAATTAGGAAGAAGCTGTGGTCATAGCCTTAGCAAAGTGAGGAAATGTGGTGGTATATAAAAACAGCTGTGGACTTAATCAAAAGACATAGGCTTAGAAGTGGATAAAAATGCTAGGCGTGGAGTCAGGAAGATTTCCTGAGTTCAAATCTGGCCTCGGACACTATCTGGGTGACCCTGGGCAAGTCACTTCACCCAGTTTGAGTCAATTTCCTCATCTGTAAAATGAGGTAGAGAAGGAAATAACAAATAGCAGAGAAAACTCCAAATGGTGCAGACACAACTGAAATAACTGAACAACAAGCGATATGATGGCAAAAGAGAAAGGCAGAAATTGTAATCTCTTTGATAGCAAAGAAGGGGAAAATAAAATATTTTCATGAAAACAAGCAACGGTACAAGGCGGCATATACACACCAATGCCCATTGTAAGTTTTACAGTATTTCAGAGGAGACAGAGATTACTGTGGGCAACGAGGTTGTGTCTTGAAGATTACAAGGTGAAAAGGAAACAGAGAGGGCATTACGAGCAGGCAGAAGTAATATGACAAGGGGCACAGGTTCCTGCGACATGTACAGCCGATTAGGAGGACAACGCATAATAAATAAGTTTGGCCAGAGCAGAGGGTTCAACAGGGTAGAGGACCAAAGGAAAAAAGATTAGAGAGAGAGGGTGAGGCCAAACTGTGGAGGGCCTTGAATTTTAGGTAAGAAATTTAGGCTTATCATAAAGACAACGAGGAGACACTGAAGGAAATTTGCACAAAGCATCAAGGAACAAATGAGATGCACCCAATGAATGGATGTAGGATAGACTGGAAGAAGAGATTTAAAGCATGCCTGTACTCTTACAATTGTACAGGAGTAAACAAATACCTGAGCTAGGATGGTTATGGTGGGAACAGAAATAAAATACAGACGCACAAAGAATAACGATTGTATTGGTAAACGGAAGGATCTGGTAGAGCAGTGGTTCTCAACCTTCCTAATGCTCTGACCCTTTAATACTCGTATGTGGGCGGATCTGCATGTGGGCAGACCCACCTGGAGCCAGATAGAGGAGCAGTGTCTCGGTTCCTAAGACCACAGGAAATATGTGTTTTCCCATGGTCTTAGGTGACCCCTGTGAAAGGGTTGACCCCCAAAGGGGTCGCAACCCACAGATTGAGAACCACTGTGGTAGAGAAAGATGACAATATAAGTAATAGTGCCAAGTTTGAGGTGCCACCAGCATATACAGGCATGCTACTGAAAAAACAAAGTTAGGGCTTAAGGGGACAGAAATGATAAAAATGTCATTCTTAGGAAATCATCCTCATAGGAGTCCTATGTGAAGCCAAGGAAGTAGATGAGTTCCATGAAGGCTTGGGGATGAGCCTAAAGTCAACAAACATTTACTAAGTGCCCACTATATGCCAGGCACTGTGCTAAGGGCTGGAAGAAGGCAAACATGTAAATTAATGGAATGGTAAGAAAAACAAAAAATTGTCACAGGAACACAGATTTACAGTTTAGTGTCTCAAAAGCCCGAGGGGAAGAATTTCAAGAAAATCACAAAGGTGAAAAAGCAGAGATAAAAAGGAATTTATGTGTATGTCTGATATGCAGATATATATATTAAAATACATACATGTATATGTAGCTGGATCATTTTAGATTCAACCAAAACCCAAAAACTATTATTAAAACGGTTTTCATGAAAATAAGAGTAATGAGGTTTAAAAGCCATAATTCAGAGAATCTGGGTAGTGAGGATATGGAGACTTATTCAAGAGGTGACTTATACACAGAAGGAAATGGTAAGGAAGTAGTATGGAGAGACTTTCTACGATAACAGTTCATCTGTTGGGGATGGGAAGGGAAAAATGGAACAGAAACAATGATATGTTCAAAATGTAAGACAGAATAAATTATTAGAATAGTGATCCTGAAATGGTACAGAAAAGAAAGGAGACTAAACCCTCCCTCTACTCTCATTCAGTAATAAAGGATGAGGCCCATCCATGAGATGGAAGCAGGGCTACAACTATGTTTAGGTGGAGCTTGCTTTTCATTAGGTCAGTAAGGTGGAGGAGAGGGAAAAATTGATAAAATATTTAAAAGGAGGCTGCCCACAAATCAATGAAATGCAAATTAAAACAACTTTGGGAGACCACTTCATACCTATCAAATTGACCCCCCAAAATTGTTGGTTACACTGTGGGAAAACATATGCACACGTTGCTGGTGGATTATAAGTATTTTTTAGCCTGAGTTTTGAGGATACACTGCTAAGGGATGCATAGGACTATGGACTCATAACTTGCAAAAGAATGAAGACAATCCGGGTTGAGATAGCAAACAGAAAGGGTCTAAGTCCAAAGGGCATAAAGAGAAAAAGAATGATGAGGAGTAATAGTTAGAAACACTGACGTGTGGTTAGGGAGAAGGTGCCAAAATAAGTTCCACTAGGTGTCATAGAAAGTTGAAGCTGGAAGGAACCTTAGAAGATCACCAGGTCCAACCCCATCATTTTGCATATGATGAAGTAAAAGACAAAGAGATTAAGTGACTTGTCCAAATGCCACACCCAGGTGGAGTTATCTAAATCAAAAGAGGATGCATTGAAGAATTAAGTTGACAGGGAGAGAAAGAAGAATAGTATAGATGGCAATACAATGTCAATGGAAGGTGAGAAATGGAAGAAAGGCAGGCATATATTTCCACCAGTTACCCAATGAATCATGCACCTCATTTTTTTTTAACATTTCAGAGAACATTTTTCTCTGATTCTCAAAGGTTCTGGGTACCAGTTCCTGAAGATGGCTGGTTGGTTGGTTATTGCCCCTCATTCTTGAAGAGAACCAAAATGACACCATTATGTTAGAGTTAAGTTACGGTGTGTCTGACCACCCATGGCTGATCCATATCTGACAGTGTGGTTGATAAGACCAGAGCTCAGAATGCTCTACCACAAGTGGGGCACAAATAGTTCATGTGAACATGTGGAATAGATTCTCTAAATCTGCACATCTCAAGATCCTTTTGATCTACTTCAACTCTCATGCAGTGCTCATAGAGTACAGCACCTTCTCTTATGAGGGCACACCATGGTAGGCAGTCCGGTGCTAGTGTCTCCCATGTCACACAATCAATTCCAAAGTTCTTAAGAGAGACCTTGGGAAGTGTCCTTGTAACTCTTTTTCTGACCACCATGTGAACACTTGCCCTGTGTGATTTCTCCATAAAACAGTCTTTTTTGCAAGAGTACATTTGCCATCTGAATAACATAACCAGGCCATCAGAGCTGTACTCTCTGCAGTAGACTCTGAATGCTTTGCAGTTTAGTTCAAGTAAGGACCTCAGCATCTGGTATCTTACCCTGCCCAGTGATCTTCAGAATCTTCCTAGGACGATTCAAATGGAAGCAATTCAGTTTCCTGGCATGGCACTGGCAGACTGTCCAAGTTTCACAGGCATACAACAGTGAGGTCAGCACAATGGCTCTGTAGACCTTCAGCTTGGTAGTCAAATACCTCTTTTTTCTCCCACACTTTCCTTCAGAGACTCTCAAACACTGAGTTAGCTCTGACAATGCATGTGTCAACCTTATTCAAAGTGTACATCTCTGAAAAGGACACTACCAAGGTAAGTTAACTTATCCACAGCATTCAAAACTCCATTTGCTATAATCCGTGGTTCCATATATGGATGGTGGGGTGCTGGTTGATACAGCACCTGTGCTTTCTTGGTGTTAACTGTTAAGTCAAAATTAGCCAAGCAGCAGAGAACTGATCCATACTTTGTTGCATCTCAACTTCAGAGGCTGCATTGAGTACACAATTATCTGCAAACAGAAAATAACACACCAACACTGCCCTCCACTTAAGTTTAAATTAAAATTTTAGTTTAGTTCCATTTTCACATAATTTCAGAGAATTTCCTTAAAATTACTAAATTCTTAACTCATACAATATAGGCACTGTGTTAATAGACAGGGAGTGAGCATCAGAGTGAGAAAGACCTGGGTTCAAGTCCTTACACCCACATACACACACACACGAAACTTGCTCTCAGTACACCAGGTAACTCTAAGGCTCTATGCTGTAGAGCAGGTAAATGGGAGAACAAGTTTCTTCTCTCAATAAAATCAAATAATCAGTTTAAAAACCAAAAGAAAACAACAACCAACAAAAAACAACCAAATATATGTGCTTCTGTCCTGCGTGATGATCAACAATCCTTTCACTGACCTCTCAGAGACTCCTTATCTCATTTCTTATAGCAACTGTTTACTCTGTCCTCAAGACATCATACTTACCCCGATCCTCCTACACTTAGAATATGGCTTAAACTTCCACTTTTTATAGAAGATTTTAAGTCCTCCAACATCAGTTCTGTCAAGGCTTCCTTAAAACCTTCCCAGAATATCAAGGTAAGAAATGCTAGGGAAAGTAGCCTAGCCATACCAGATTTTAATCTGTACTACAAAGCAACAGTCATCAAAACTACTTGGTACTGGCTGAGGAAGTAGAGTAGTGGATCAATGGAATAGATTGGGTACACAAGACTCATCAGTCAATGATTATAGTAATCTATTGTTTGATAAACCCCAAAACCCCAGTTTTGGGGATAAGAACCCACTATTTGACAAAAACTGCTGGGAAAACTGTAATATAGTATGGGAGAAACTGGGCATAGACCATTATCTAACACCACATACCAAAATCAAGTCTAAATGGGTACATGATCTAGGTATAAGGGGTGAGACTGTAAGCAATCTGGGAAAGCAAGGAATAGTTTACCTGTCAGATTTATGAAGAAGGGAAGACTTTATGACCAAATAAGAATTAGAGAGCATTATAAAATGTGAAATGGATAATTTTGATTACATTTAATGGAAAAGTTTCTGTACAAACAAAGCTAATGTAACCAAGATTAAGAGGGAAATGGAAAATTGGGAAAGAATTTTTACAACCAGTGTCTCTGATAAAGGCCTCATTTCTAAAATATACAGAGAATTGAGTCAAATCTATAAGAATACAAGTCATTCCCCAATTGATAAATGGTCAAAGGATATGAACAGGCAGTTTTCAGAAGAAGAAATTAAAGATATCTATAAGCATATGAAAAAATGCTCTAAAATAACTATTGATTAGAGAAATGCAAATCAAAACAACTCTGAGATACCACATCTCACCAGTCAGATTGGCTAAAATGACAAAACAGGAAAAATGATAAATGCTGGAGAGGATGTGGAAAAATTGGAACACTAATGCATTGTTAGTGGAGTTGTGAACTGATTCAACCATTCTGGAAAGCAATCTGGAACTATGCCCAAAGGGATATAAATAATTTCATACCCTTTGACGCAGCAATACCACTTCCAGGGTTTTATCCCAAAAAGATCATAGAACTGGGAGGAAGACTCATATGTACAAAAATATTTATAATAGCTCTTTTTGTGGTGGCAAAGAATTGGAAATTAAGGGGATACCCATCAATTGGGGAATGGCTAAACAAGTTGTGATATATGAATGTAATGGAATACTATTGTGCTACAAGAAATGAGAAGCAGATGGACTTCATATTTACCTGGAGAGGCTTATACGAACTGATGCTAAGTGACAAGAGCAGAACTAGGAGAAATTTGTACACAATTTCAGACACAACACATGTGTGACAACCAACTTTGATAGACTGGACTCTTCTCAACAATGCAGAGTAATAAGACACCTCCAAAAGACTCATGATGGAGAGAGATGTTTACATTCAGAGAAAGAACTTGAAAGAACAGAATTTGAATGCAGATTGAAGCAAACTACCTGCTCTCATTCTTTTTCTTGTTTGGTTCTATTTCCTCTTTCCCATTGTTCATTCCATCCGTTACAATCCTTCTTTATAACCTGACTAATGTCTAATGTGAAAGTATTTGCAGATCCTATACTTGATTGCATGCTGTAATGGGGCCGGGGGGGGGGGGGGAGAGGAGAGAAAGGGGAAGAAAATTTGAAACTCAAGGGATTGTGGAACTGAATCCTGTAAACTAAAAGTAAACAAACAAATTAATAAAGACAAAAAAAAAGAAAAAAAACTTCCCAGAAACACTACCCAAGAGGCAATGACTGACTTAAGTAAGGCATGACGAAACACCAAATCTGACACGGTCTTCTTCCCATTTGCTGATGTGAGTCTTGAAGACAACAAGATTTATTTATGCTGATTTGCAGTGCATGCCAGATAAGATTAATTTAATCTATACTAGCAAGACAGGGCCAATTCCATGGAAGAATAAATGAGGGAACTTCCCCAAATATGTCTTGAATCTTCTAAAGTTTGTTCTGTGCCCTATAATACACACAACAAAAGCCAAGTTGTTAAACAATAACAAATTTGGGTTACAAATGATTCTAATTCTTGCTTTTCTAAGCTGTATTTTGGGTTGCTTTTTTTCACTTGTAGCTGAGGGGTTTTCAAATATAGCACTATGAACAGAAGAAGAAAAAATGCATCCATTTCCCTTCCCCAAGCAGGAAAAGAGTTATTTCCATTCTGGGCCTTGAAACCAAATGCCTACATAGATGAAGGCAAAAAGTAAAAAATATAAATAAATAAATCTGTATCCATAGGAAATAGCTTTTGGAAAATAATGTTAGATAACACTGCAGTTCATTTCCATGGCCAGTGAACAACAGGACTGCGTTTCCTCACGTCACAACATAGGAATACAACAACAACACACACACACTGTTCTAACCAACTTAAGTTTAAAATACAGAACCATCAGATCAACACAAGCAAAAGCACCATTTCTAAAGGGATCACGTAACAGAATTTTACATGCTTTCAAGAAATAAAATAATTGTGTATGTATGCATGTCTGACACACTTAATATTGTGTTCATTTTCTATCACAACTCTGTCCCATGTATCCAAGGAGGGAAGTATCTCAGCTTCCATCTACTAGAAAAGTATAGGAGAAAATTTTTAGCAGCCACTTCTCCCTATCTAGAAAAGCTGAGGATCTTGACTCCACAACTTGTAGGTCAAGCAGAAATGACCGCGAAAACCTGCAGACCTGCCTGCCTACTCACCAGATACTACTAATCATCCTCACCTCCATTAGAGAAAATTCATGCAGTATTTTTAAAAATTAAAAGTTTTATAGAAAACAATATTCAACATCAACATAGCCTCCTAACCTTGTTTTATAAACATTTCTAGTTAATCACAATAAATAAAATATCATAACTTTATTTCCATATCTTTTAAATATGTTCACTTTTTTTTGTTCTCATAAGATAGGAGAATGTTCTTAACTCACAGAACATAATTATTTTAATTTTACATCAAAACTCTGTCTCATTCATAGTGAAATGTCCCAGCTCTTAAAGAAGGAAAAACTGAGGCAAAGATGAGCCGCTCCAGACCACACACATTACTGGCAGAACAATCAAAGATCTCAACTTCCAACTTTTTCCATTATACTACAATAATACACCCTTCTCGAAATACATGCACCTAGTTATCCGTGCCTGGCTAGCTAGTTAAGGTAGTAAAAGGATAGAGTTCAATCAACAATTATTGGGTGTTCACTAGGTGAACCATACTGAATAGTTCTGCAGATTGAGAATCTGCAAGGGGAAAAAAGCTTTTACTCTTGAGGAGACACAAACCTAAGTATCTTTTGCATAACTGAATAAACAACTACCATACGTTGAATACATGTTTAAAGTAATAGACAGGAGAAGGAAGGAATGCTCTTCCACACCTCCCCCTTTTACCCCTCTCCAGATACCTTGGAGCAGCTTGATTAAATGGAGTAATGCCCTACAGACCCCTAGATATTGCCATCTGAACCTCCCAATGATTTGGATGTGTGTTTAGTTCTAAATTTGTTCCCTTAGATCTTGCTGTCTGCCCCGTAGCTACCTACTCTCTCTTCATGTATTATCTTCCCCAATTAAGAGTGTGTGCTCTTAGAGAAAAAGGACTCTCTCTCTAAGTTGTATCCCAAGTACTTAGGATATATAGTAAGTTCATTCATTCATTTAGTCCCCCAAATACCCTTCCCTTCAAACTCATGCACATAAATTTATACACTAGCAACCTGATCATGAAGTATACCTTGAGAGTTCCTGCTACCAAAAAAAAAATCTGCCCATTCCTTCCTTAATTAGAAAATCTCCTTCTAGATGGAGTTCAAAGCCTTCTGCAATACCAAATCATAGCCTTATTCAAGGGACAAACCTCTGAGAGTTCAGAGCTGTAGTAGATGGCTATGTTATCACTATTTGAAACAGAAAAAATACTATCACTTCAGTTTGGATGATCTAGAAAAATAATCAGCCTCAGTAATATGGTTCATCAACTTCTCAGTTATCACCTGGACCAATTCTGCACCACTGGACCCTAACCACTCTCCTTAACTGTCATTTAAGAAAGAAAAAAAAATACATTAATTTCTCTTTCACAGGCAGTGAAAGAGCCTTAAAATCAAATGCCTACACAGATTAGAACAACAGCAACTTGCCTGAAGTCATATATGTAGGAAGTAGCAGAGCTAAGTTCAAAACTGAATCCTCTGATTCCAAAATCTAATGCCCTTCCCACAATACCTTGCTTCTTTTTTCTTTATGTTAGGATCATCTATCCCATTCATCTTATCTACAAGCACGCAATTAAAAAACAAAGCTGGTCAAAGGACCAAATAATGAAAAATCCAAGTCATGATTTCACATTTTGCTTTGAAAGGCCTCAATGCTACTGAGCTGCCATTCTAAAACCATCACTAATGGAAACAAAGTTTTAATAGCAGAAGGTAACTTCCCAATGTCAAGTCAAGAATGGTCATGGTACAACTATAGATGAATCAGAAGTCTAAAGGGCTTTTGTCTTTTCTGAGTTTTTAGAAAACAGATCAAGGGACTCCGATAAAGAAGCTTCAGAAAATAACAAGACTGAAGCACAAAAGCTTTCTACTATTTCACTATTGTAGATTAAAATAAATGTGCATATTTAATTTTCATTTATGCCAGCATTTTAAATACATAAATTTGTGTGTAGTGTATTCAACTTACTGTTGATACAAATTGCTACTAATTTGAAATATAAAGGAAATTTAGTACTCTATTCAATCTTTTACTGAAATCACTCAAGAGAAATTGAAGTAAAAATGTTCCACAAAACCAAATCTAATTTTTTTGAATTATTAAATGAAGTATAAGAGGCACTCAGATTTCAGTTATATCCTTCCAAAATGATATGTCTGGCAGTATAATATACACTAATACCCACAGAACAGTTTCAGGGAAGGTCAGATGTAGCATTTTTTGAATCTATTCCCATAATGCCTTAATTCCCATAAAGCTTTAGCTTTTCCCTGGATATCTCCTATTCACATACAATCTTTTATAATATATACAGATTGGGCCAGCTAGGTGGTGCAGTGAATAGAGCACTTGCCCTGGAGTCAGGAAGAACCTGAGTTCAAACGCGACCTCAGCACTTACTAGCCATTTAGCAAGTCACTTAACCCCAATTGCCCTATGTTCCTCCCTCCAAAAAGCAAAACAAACAAACAAAAACCACAAAAATATAATATATATGGATGTATCAGTGCCTCAAGCAGTAGGGTTATCTATTATAAACCAGATAATTTTGGGTTCTTTATTTGATTCAACGAAGTCTCTTGCTTTTCAAAGCAAATAAATTACAATAATGAGAATTGCAAAACCGAGTTTCAAGTTTTCCATTACTTTACACAAGGCTCAGAATAAGGAAAATCTACATTGAAATCCATAGGCATGGAAATTACTTAAAGTAAGAGCAGTTAATACCACTTTTTTTTCCCCATTAGATCCAATTAAAGCACTTCTTCTCTAAGACAGAAATGTCACAATACCCAAGTGCTATCTTTATAATATCTAAGAAATTAGGCTGTCTACACATGCAAAATCGATGAAATTACTGGAATAACTGAAGTAAAAGGTAGGCTGACTTGTATAAAGTAGCTACAAATGAAAACATAATATATAATATATACATATATACATATAGTGTTTATGTGATGACAGCAAGGAGCTAATAACCAGTGACTTTGGTCCCCTTGGCACTTCGTTGTTATGGGATGGCTCTATGGAATGGGAAGGGATGGATACTGGGGTAATTAGAATGATGTAAACAACAGAAGACATCAAGATTCAAGTGTTACTCTGTATTTCACTATGTAACTCATTCCAGAAAAAATGAGTTGAATCATATCCTCACCACCCACTGTTCTTAATCAATCCCCTCTATGAATCTGATGAAGGTCAGTGACCTTCCACAGTCCTTCTATTCCTTTACATCTGTGCTATTTTTTTTTAACACTGTGTATAAAATTCTCCCTGTCTAAAATTTTCTGTCTCCTTTATTACTTCCTTTTCTTCCTTCCACTCTATAAATGTGGACATTCCTCAAGATTAAAAATTTGAGAGGTGGGGGACTAAATACTTTTTAATGTGTTCAGTGCTTTTTTTCCTACACAATCTCATCCTTTAGAAATTTCATCCACTCCCACTAACTCTGTTGGAAAAAAAAAGACATTCTAATACTGTCCTTTTCTGCAAGCTCCACTCCCACATCTCCAACCCATGCAGATCATTTTCAGCTGAATGTTACAGAGTTGTCTGAAGGCATCTAACGGTGTTCTTTCCTGATTTCCCAGTTTCTGTTTATGGTACACCATACGTCCAGTCATCCAAGTTAAAAACTCAGAAGTCATCTTCTGCCTACTAACTTAAGTCTGACCCTGAATCCACCTCAATTCTTCCTCCCAAATCTTTCTCATATCTATCCCTTTCCCACTCTCACTGCCACTATTCTAGTTCAAGTTTTTATCTTAATTCTAGCATTGAAAAAACTTCTAAACTGACCTCTCTGTCTTCATTCTGTCCCTCTACCCTTTAATCCAATCATATGAATTTTCCTAAAACACTGCTTTTCTTTTCTGCTCAAAGACCTTCAATAGCTCCCCACTGGTTATAACAAAGTTCTATGTCCCTGGCTTAATATTCAAGATATTTTACAATCTAGCTCCATACTACTTTTTTGCCCAAACCATTATTCCTGAAAAGAAACCTCCACTTTAGTCAAACTAATCTAATTATCCCTTGATTATCCCATTTATGCTGTCCACATATAACTTACTTCCATTTCAAACTTAGTCTATTCACATCTCCCCCATCCTTCAAGACCTAAGCCAGGTGCTTTATTCTCTGAAGCCTTTCTAAGCCATCCCGGCCACAGAGAGTCAGGCTATATTATATTATCATTTGGGAAGCATGTACTACTTTGTGACAGTCCTTTTACTGTTGTATTCACTGATTGATTTTTCACATAGTTATACCTTGCCTCCCAACTATAAAGTCTATGCAGGCAAGGACTATTTTCTAAGGTATATCCTATCAGACCTAACAGAGTCCCAAGAACACCCAGCACATTCAATATTGAACAGATGTCCGGTAAGTGGAAGTCTAAGACAAGATGTAGAAAAACATCTACTGAGGGAGCAAAGGGTCATATAGGTAAGGTTGTTTTTAGAGGAGGAGGTATTTAAATTGAACACAAATGGAAATGAAATATAACATTTTTCAAAACCTTGTTTTCCAAGCTGAGACAAAAGACTTCATTCTAGTCAAAGCAGATAGAGAATAAGCCAAGTATGACCCCTCTATAATCCAAACCACACACAACTTCCAATTACTAGAACATTAATTCATTTATTGGAAGACTAATTTAAATGAGTAGGATCTAATACTTGTGTGGTAGGAACAATACCTGCTAGGGTCCCTGCAGGCTAGTTTTTTCCCAAAAAAGGCCAATAAGCTGTTCCTGAGATTTAACTGGTCCAGTCCCTGACATGGCTTCTCAGTCATTAAGGCCTTGCAGGTAGGTATGCTGGGCTAGTCTTCCCCACCCCCAAGTGAGGGCAATTGTCCTCAGAGAGCTTACGCAGCGGTTCTCAACCTGTGGATTATGTTCAATTTAAATACATCCTGCATATCAGTTATTTACATTATGATTCATAACAGTAGCAAAATTACAAGTTATGAAGTAGCAATGAAAATAATTTTATGGTTGGGGGTCGCCACAACATGAGGAACTGTATTAAAGGGTCGCGGCATTAGGAAGGTTGAGAACCACTGGCTTAGAGTATTAATGTGGCTTAGAGATGTACCACTTCCTAGTCAGTCAATACACCCTTCTGATCCCAAGCCATATTTCAATCAACTCTCCCCAAATTCTGTCATATTTTGCATTATCAGACAGTGACAAAACCAGGAACTGTAAAATGTTCATCTGTAGAATGGGAACAATAACACTTGGCTTGCCTGAAGACAGGTGACAGGACTAAATAACCTCTCCATTCAGATGTAACTCTTTAAAACACAGGATCTTTGAGGGCAGGGATTATTTTTCACTTTTTCATTTCTCAGTGTCTAGTCACAAAGCCTAGCATGCGGTGAGCACCTCACAAATGCTTGAACGCACTTTTCTGAACAGAGCGATCTACAAAAATGAAGCAGGCTGCATTTACCTGAACCAGAGCTGTATTTCTGTTGTGTATCTTTTCCATTCTTTTGCTAAGCAAACTTTGTTGTTATCGTATTGGATGGTCTATCAAGTGTCTCATTTGGTTACAAGCCTTGAACCACCAGAATGGCCCACAAAAGCACAGGTGTTATCCTTGAAGTTATCTAGTCGTCTACTTTGAGAATATTTACAGCTTTGGTGTGAACCCTTTATTTTCCAGGAAATAAAATATTAGCAATGTACTAGAGCCCATAACTGAAATTATTATCTAGCTGTGATATATGCATCACTAGTGGCAGCCTGTTTTGCATAGTGCTTGCCCTCCTTACAATACTATAAAAAGGGTAGTACCCTCTTTTCACAGATGAGCAAACTGACACTTTCAGAGATTAAGTGACTTGTCCATGGGGTCCAGGCTATAACAACCGTAATACCATACCCTAGCTAAGTAAAGCTGATGCTTGGACCTGAGTTGCAGAGAAGTTGCTGATGTACCTCAGTAAAGAAAACTGCTCACTGGAAGCTCTGTACACCAATGAAATCACATTTCTGATTTAAAAGGGAAAAAAGGATTCTGCCAACCAAGGAAATATGATGGCTCTTGTTGTCATTGTTTGCTTGTTTCTTGGGTACTCAAATCATATCATACCCAAAGGATATGTATATTTTCACACACACACACACACACACACACACACACACACACACACACACTCACACACACTAACATGGCAAGAAAATCTGCTGCTATAAGTCAGAGACAACTTCATCACTTGGTCTCTAAGGACAAAAGTAGTTCAGTATAAGTCATCCTCTTGGGAGCCCAAAGTCACCACAATGTTCTGTGCAGCAGTTAGCATACCAAAGGGTGCTTTTATTGTTTGCTAATTAATAATAATGCCTCCAGGACAATCTTTCTTCTTTGAGAATTGAGACCTATTAACAAAACAAGCAGTAATCAGAATATGGTTTCTTCCCTATCCTCCAAACCTTTGTAGGTCATAACTGAGCTAGTCCAGGGTTGAACTTGACCACTAGTAAATACAAGGAGGACAAAGGTTTTGAAGGAAGCTATATTTCAAGGATGCTGTTCTCCGGTAAGCACACGTGGATCCTTATGATTCTGTTCAATTACGGTAAAAGCAAACCAGACTCATGATAAAAGCCCTTTGATAAAGGAAGACCTTCGTTCAAGTCCTGCCTCCAATACATACAGCAACCATAGGCCAAGTATTTTTTCCTCTTAGCACCCCAGGGAACTCTCTAAGTTACAGATGAGCTTCTGATCAGCACGAGAAGGGAGTTTCCACATGGGGCAACATTGATGAAATTAGGGTTCCAGACCAAAAGAAAAGAAAAATATTATATATATAATGGATATCTGTATGCATATACGTATGTATGCAAATGGGTGTATATACCTGTGTATGTATATATGTATATGCATATATATATATGCGTGTGTATACGCATCTCCAATACTTATGCCACTTATCTTTTTCTCTAATTCCTCTCCTCATTTATGTATTTCAGATTGTTGGGTCTGACATTTTGAGTGTTCAACACGTATGTGATTATTGGATTGTAGCAGTAAGCCTCTTGCAGGTCAAGTCCATCAAAGGAGGTTTGTCCACCACAACTCTGCCCCATCTTAGAGGCAGGGAGAAAGCTTAAGTCCAATAACCCATTCTGGAAGTTGGAAATCCTTATTATACACACTGAAGCTACCTTTATTTTCTGAAATGAGTGAATAAGTAGCAACAGCTATTCTGATACTTGCTTGAATTCCAAGGATCACCAAAACCTTTGTGCTGAAACAGCAAGCAACAGGATATGGGTGACCAACTCCCTGCCACTGCAAAGGCTACAGTATCTCTTAAAATAGCAATGTGGTTTGCTTTGCTCCTGAGGGCAGAAAGGAACCTCCCCATTCACAAAAGGGGGACGAAGGAAGAAGAGAGGATGGTTTTCCTGCCATTAAGAAAATTATATCTCCTCAACTTTAAAAGGTTGGAACAGAATCCCAGTAAAGAGGGGCTACCAAACTGAAAATCAGAGGACTCTGTACCCCCTCGGGACGTTTGGTGGTCATCTGACTTTACACACACACACGCAGAAATCCCTCACTCACATGACTTAATGAAGGGAATCCACAAGGCTGAGTGAAGAAGATCCTCAGTCTTCCCACAGAAGCCATTAACTGTTGCTTCTCTGGGTCCTCAAGAAGTAAAGGGAACCGGTAACTTATTTGGGACCATCCCTCAGAGGTGAGCTTCACAGAACCACCAACATGCAGTGCCAACAACAGTAAAAGCAGAGCCCAAGCACCCAGCTCCTGGCACTTACTACACACGCAGGCCGGATAGCCCTCACTGCCACGAGACTGGGAGGGACAGAGAAGTGCCCATTCCCCCTGAGGCAAGGCACAGCGGTCCAGGCACAGGGGCATAACCACGCTGTTCCTCCCAGAGGTTACTGAATTCAGAAGGGGGGGGGGGAAGGTGATGCTTTTCTCAGCTGGATGTCACAGTAGGACGTTACAGTCTGACAAGGGGCACGCCAGAATTTGCTCTCGGCCCCCCCCCCCCCTTTGCAGGACCCTATTACGGGGGATGGGAGAAAATAAGATAAAAAAAATCAAGCCCTATAAGACAACTTCCCAAATACATATCAGATGCAACTTCCTGCTCCCTTTTTCCCCGGGTCTGCCAGCCCCGGCTCCCTTTTCCTGCTCCCTCGGGCTGCCAGAGCTCTCTCTACCTTGTCGGAGATGCTGCGGGGCACCTGCAGGTCCGGGCTGGGGGTGAGCTCACCGCCTGCCACATCCTCGTTGCTCGGGCCGGCCAGAGGGTGCGGCATGTCCTGTAGGGACTTGGGCCCAGAGGAAGGCAGGGATTTGGGGGTACCGATGCCTCCAGAAGACATGGCTGAGTGCGGCCGGCCCTGGAAACGCTACCGCTGTTGCCTCCTCGGCTTCTGCACCCGCCGCCACCACCACCTCCCCCGCCCCCGTCGGGGGAGGGGAGGGAACCGTAAGGGGTGGGAGAGAGCTGCAGGAGAGGGGGCTCTCCCGCTTCGGGTAAGAGGCCGCAGCTGGTGTGGGAGGAGGAGCCCACGGCTCCCCGCCCTCCTTGCCTTTCTCTCTCGGGTGTCTGGACTCTACAGAGCCAGGGTCCGGCTGCTGCTGCTGCTGCAACTTCAGCTGTCGGTGGGGCTGCCGCGGCTGCTGCTGCTGCGACTGCCGCTGCGGCTGCTCCTGGCTGGGGCTTGTGGGGGTTGAGACTTCGGGTTCACGCGCTCTGTTCCTCGCTCTAGTACCAGCTCCTCCCCCTCATCCTTCTCCTTTTCCTCCCTCTCTCTTGGCTTTAATAATGCAAAGTCCCCACCACCTGCCTCTCGTCTCCTTTCTAGCGCTTCCCGGGGCCACCCCTTAGACTGGAGGGAGGAGCATAAAGTCGGCCTCTGCCTCCTCCTCCCGCTCCATTTCCCACTTGGAGCGGCGAGGAGAGGAAAACGTTTAAAGGGGGTTGGGAGGTGGGGGGTGGGGGTGGAGGGAGGGTCTGCGAGGGTGAGTGGAGGCGGCGGGGCTGGACGGGCTGCTGTGGCTTCCCCAGGGCGGGATCCGGGGCTAGGGCTCCGCCTTCTCTCGCTTAGCAGTTCCCAAGCAGGAAGTGCTCCGGGCTCCAAAGACTGCAGCTCCTCCCCCTCCGAAATTGGCTGGCTCCTTAAGGGAGTGGTGGACATATGAAGAGTGAGGGACAGCCCCAAAACAAACCGTTTTAATGGGAATTACCTTCTGTAACTCTAGTATGAGGGATCCAGGGTTTAACTGCGATTCATTAGGTAGAATGGGGGATGCGTTTTCCTGAACACACCCTCATACACAGATTCTCTGAAAAGAATTTCAATTCTCATCAGGGAATGTAGACTGGGAGTGTTCTGTCCCTAATCTAACGGAAAGAGAGTCAGACTAAGCATCAGGAAAAGTGGATTCATGTCCTGGCACGGCATCCATTAACTGTGAACTCAGCCTCTCTGCTTCTATTTCCTCCTCTGTCAGTGGGGTTACTAATAACCTGCCTTACCTGGCTGATTAGACACCACCATTTACTTGGTGGCAGTAACTGGAATTGCATTTAAGGTTCCTAGCCCTAAATAAACCTATGTACAGTTAACATTCCAAACCCAAACCCATAAAGAGATAACAAATTAACCAACTGTTCACCATATTGTTGAAAGGATCATATAAGACATGTCAAAACCTTTGAAAAAACCTTGACACATACTTAGACATGCATACATACATGCTCTGTGAGATCATCAAATTATGGAATCAGATCATACAACCTTATCCATGACTGAATATATAAACTCTAGGAAATTGCATAAGGCATATGGAGGTCAAGTGACTTGCCTAGGGTCTCAGAACTAATACCTGTAAAAGTCAGGATTTGAAACCAGACGTCCCTGTCTCCCAAACCAGCAATCTATACATTACATCACACTGCCTCTATCTATACAGACACATCTATAAGATATAAATGAATAAATGAATGAATGAATGAATTTTTAGAAATGCCTAAGCACTGTGTTGAGCCCTGGAAATGACAATACAAAACTGAGAAAGTCTCTGATCTCATGAAACTTTCTTTCTGGCAATCAGAGACAGCACATAAAAGGGAATGGTGCCCAGGAAAGCATGGTTTGTTTTTTTTTGTAGTGATGGTGAAAAGGATATGATTTTTTAAAGCAGTGGCAGCAACAGAGAGGCAGCTTCTTGCCAGGACTAGCCTTTGTGTTCTAGAAGTAAACTGAAGTCAGAAGAGATTGGAGGTCTAACCAAGGCCATGACAGACTATGAAAAATCTGTCTTCTCTAGAGTCCAATGAGGTCTTGAGTCACTCCCTGGTGCTGTGAGTACCAGGTCCAGAGTCCCTCCCCTCCCCCTGCCAGTTTTGCCTCTTCATCTTGTGAGTGGAATTAGTAAATAATCTCAAACCATTGATTTCCTAGAATTCCCATTTTGATGCAGTTTCTGTACTTTTCAGGAGAGATCATAGGTATTAGAATTCACAGCTGCTTGGTAGATGTATCATGCATCTTGTTCTAGTTATTGTGTCCTGTTTATATGCTTATTGGTTCTATGCTGAGCTCACACAACTATGCAGTATTTGAGCATGTTTGTCTGCATCTCTGAAGAGCCAATTCAGTTATGCTGAAGTCACATGACTGAGTGTTCAAGAAGAAGTTGAGGTTTGTCTAGCAAGTAGGGGCTCAGAGCTCATTTTTGGTCAGGTAAATATACAAAATCCACATACTACTATTTGGCACTGTCCTGTAGAGAGCGATGAAGATGAAAGATAAAAGGTCACTGACTCTGAGAGCCATAGGGACCACAATGCTTGCTCAGCACTGCAGCTGAGTCAGGCTCAATTGCCAGGTTGGGCATGGGACTCCCCAGACCTAAGAACCCAGCTGAACAAGACTGAAAAAGTGGCAATCAATACCAACTGTAGTTAAAACAGGCTTGTGAAACTAGGTAATGAATTGGAAGCATCAACATACAGTAGGAAGAGCAGTGGGTTAAGAATCAGAGAACCTAGCTTAGAGTCCAGGTTTTGCTACTTGTATGACCTTGGGCAAGTCACTAAAGCTCAACTTCCTCATTTATAAAATGAAAAGGTTGAACTAAATGACCTGTCATACCAGATCTAAACCTTTGATCTATGAGTCCAAAACTCTGGTACTTTGAAGAAGTGCTTCTCAACATTATTAGCAGTAGAGTTAAATGTTAAGTAATTCCAAGTTCTGTGAAATCTTTGGAGTCTGAAACTAAATGATGTTTTCTTGTTTTTCCCTTTCCACACTTTTACTCTACTTTTCCTGTGCCTAAATGACAAAAAAATTCTAGTGATTGTAATTTAGGAAAAAGAATATGGAACTGGGAGTCAGAAGACTTGAGCTCAAATCCTAATTTCAACACTTACCAGCTGTCTTATAAATTGTCTACAGACAACTCATTTAATCTTGCTAAATTCTATCTGTAAAATGAAGACTGACACTATCTACTGTTCTATTAGGAAAAAAATTATAAAACACTATATTAATATAAGACTATTGTAATTGTTATATAAAGCAAGAGATGGTATTATTGTTATTGTTATAATATCGAACAAGACAGAAATTATGTTGAACAGGGTAATTTGGTACTTGATCATTCTAAACTAATCCAGAATTCTTCAAGGGTGCCTGTTTTTATCTGCTAAAGTATATGATAGCTCTTCCTCAATGCAGACTACTAGACAAGAAAGTTGAATGTTAAAACATTTGGTTTTCATTGAAAAAAAACTGCTGGTTGATTTTTCTAAATTGTTTTTTCCCCCTCTTTCTTAGTCTTTGTAATAAGGGATGATTCTCTCAGATTAGGGAATATAGGTGATGTAAATTTAGAACATATTTAAAAAGAAAAAAGTGGAAACAAAATATTATAGAAACAGGCAAACCAAAGTATTACCCCATATTCCTAGATTGAATTCAACCATCTGACCCCAAGGTCTTGATGCATTTATTCTTTATTCTCCAAACTCTCAATTGCTAGCCCCTCAATATCTTTCTAATTTCTCTAGTCTATCATCACCTCTGTTCTGCTTTTACTTAACTGTACATGATACCCTTGCAAACACCCTAGAAAACTTTGTCCCTTTGATTTTCGACCATTGTTTGGGGTTCAATATGTTCATTTTTAGAGTCTGGAGAAATTATCTCTCTTATCTATCTCTCATTATTTATGAGTACATGCTCTCTAAATGGATGATTGTATGGTAAGTCTGCTAGCACACCAAGTGAGTGAAAAGATAGCCAAATTACAAACAACTCTATCTGAATTATGCTTATTAAAGAATAGAGGTGCAACAGATTGGGTCTCAAAGGTGAAAAGAAAGTCTTTAAAAATATGACCTCATCATGGTCCCTCCTAGACACTTCCAAATAAGAGGCATACTCTTATCAGATCCTACAAACTAAGTCCCATTCAGGACAACACAGACAATAGCATCTTCAGAACAGCTTCGAAGATGACAGGAGGTACAAGATAGCCCGTTGCCTGCATCGCTATAAGTTATGAGGCTTGGTTTTTTTTGGTATCTTTTCTGCTTTTTAATCTCACTTTGAACTTTCTAGCAGTTAAAGTAGTCAGGACACAAATTGTATCCATTTCTTCCATTCCCAAATCTACACTTTAAGATGTTTAAGCATTATGATTGGTAGAAGGGGTAAAGAAGGTAAAAATAAGAAAGAGAGGAAAGTCTAGCTCAGCCTGTGATATACAGATACAGTAAACAGGTTATTCTGCTGAAGGCTTCTATTCTTCATATATTGAAATTATCATGCATTTGTGAGGTTGGCCAAGTAGACATATGACAGGGAATTGGAAAGGACACCATTATAGCCATTTCTACTGGATTTTCAGTGTGGGGTAATACTATCTCTTCACCATTTTCACTTCTAGAATCCTGAGTATTCTGTGGAAAGTCAAAACTGCAAAGACTGTTTTCACACCTTCTAACCACCCCTAGTTGAAACCTTGATGCTACTTAGCTACTTTTATTCATTTTTGGTTGACCTGAATTGATCTACCTCCTTGCTTTCACTTATGCTTTTGAGAGAAAGAGAGACAGAGAGACAGAGAGAGTGAGTTAATTATAACTCCCATAACCTAGAAATCCACTTCAATTCAGCTGCTCATAGGAACGGCCAGACTATTGATTTTGCCATCACTCACAGGTCTTCTGCTTCCAAGGTCAAGAACTCAGAAATTCCTTTTCATAATCATAATCTTCTGTCATTTTATCTCTTTGTATTCCTTCCTAGTCCTATCCTCAGTGTCACCTCCAATCCCTCTACCCTTTAGTACTTTCATTGGTCATCACTTGAATTTTGGCTACTTTCTCCTCTCTTCCCAATCTATCTGGTACTTCTGAATGCCTTGCTCCCTCGTTCATGATTTACTACTAATCCTGGATTGCTCTCACCATCAAAATCCTTCAATGCTATTCACATGCTGCTAAATGGAACTGGAGGAAGTCATGAAAATACATTGACTAGGTCCACTACCAATTTAAGTTCTCTGATTTCATCTGGGCCCTCACCACAAGAGGGAAGTGGTACAGTGGAAAGAGCACTGGATCTGGAGTCAGGAAGACCTGTGTTCAAATCTAGCACCAAACATTTACCAGCTTGTGTTCCTGGACAGGTCACTTAAAGTGCTGCCTGCTTCAGTTTCCTCAACTATAAGATGAGTATTGTAACAGCACCTACTTCATAGGATTGTTGTGAGGATCAAATGTGTACTTATCATGTAGTAGACACTTAAATCCTTGTTCCTTTCCTCTTCCTATGCTAATCCAAAACTTTCTTTTCTTTTCAGGTCTTCTGCAGCAATTCCTCCACTGATACTCTCAGCTGAAATCTCACTTTATACTTGTAGGTTGTGTGTGTTCCCATATAAGACATGTAAATCCACATGGGTTGTCTAAATGCAACTTGTGGGAGGCATTGATAGGTATAATCTGAAGTCTGGACTGTCCCTGAGAAGAGGAAAAACAGCATAATAGCTGGGGTTTAAGAGTGGCAGCTGAGAGAGAGAGACAAGCCCTTTAGAGCCCTGTCAGTCTGGGTACCCTTTCCTCTATTCTCCTAGAGAGAACCAGATTCAAATTAGTCTATATCCCCCTAAATATTAGCAGTCTAGTCAGTCAATCAGTCGAGTTTAGGGACACGATAGGTTCAAAACAAAAAAAAATCTACTTCCCTTATCACTCTAAAGATTACCTCCAAACTTATATGTTCAGGCTTATCTCCTTCCTACTAAATGCTCTTTACACAAAAGACCATCATAAACAGTGAATATCAAGTAAACCCATTTATCAGGGAAATAAAAAATAGAAATCAGAGAAGTAATATAAATTAGAGTATGCTGGGAAATGCACAGAATGAATTAGGTGGGAGCAAGATGAGATCTCAGCTCCATTGAAAGAAGGCTCAATGTAACCCAAGAAGAAATTCCCCAAAGACTAAAGGGAGGCCAGTTAGAAATCAGGAACAAGTTGAAGAGCTGGCTTCTCCAACACGGACCTTCCAAAGTCTGTCTGTCTGTCTCTCCACATATATGGAGTTGACCCCAAAGAGAGGCTGGCACCATGGGTATTACTTGAAGGACAATGTTTTTCCTCTCTCATATTTCTTGTAACAATTTCACTTCTCACACAGGCATCCAGGGCTACATTAGCTTTCTCTCTACCAAGTGGATTAGCTTTCTCATAAGCAGCTACAGAAGGCAAAATGCCCCAATCTTGTCTTAAAATTCAGGTTACTCTATTGAGAAAATTAAGACCATTCACAGTGAACTCTCTTTTCCTCATTAATTCACCTCATATTCTCTAACAGCATCCCCATTATCTTCACCTATCTTCCCTATCTTCATCTCCAGTCTCTAATGAATAACTGAACCTCCTCTTTACCAAGGCCAGCCTCCTAAATATGCACCTTTGATCCCATCCAGAAGATTGCTCCCAACTATTATCATCCCTCACTCTCATCTCCAGTCTTTTTCTGTCCACTGGCTCCTCTCTTGCTGCCTACAAATACATACAAATTCCCAAGGATTCTTAAAAAAAAATTCTCAGTAGTTCTTAACATCTCTGCTAACTGCCCTGTGACTCTGCTCCCCTTCTCAGTTAACCTTGAGAAAGTTGCCTATGCTTCCTGCCTCCAATTCCTCTCCTCTCAACCTTTTTCTCAATCCTCTGAAAACTGGCTTGAGATCAATTACCTGGAACTGTGTTCTTCAAATTTTCCAGGGACTTCTCAATTGCCAAATCTAATTACCTTTTTTCATTTCTCATCCTTTATAACCTCTCCGCAACGTCTGATATTGTTGACTCCTCTCTTCCTGGATATTTTCTTGCCTCTGGATTTTCATGACATGACTTTCTTGGTACTTCCCTTAACCTATCTTCTTTGTTTCCTTAGCTGGTTCTTTATCTATGTCACACCCATTAAATATTACTATACCATATGGTTGCTTCTTAAACCCTCAGGTTTTTTTTTTCTCTCAATACTCTTTCATTTGGTGATCTCATTAATTCTCATAGGTTCAGTTACCATCTCTACACAGACTTTCCCCACTCTGTATATTTAGCCCTAGTCTTTCTCCTGAGCTCTAGTCTCCCATTATCAACTCCAATTTAGAACTGGAGGTCACAAAGGCATTTCAAACTCAAGATATTCAAAACAGAACTTTTTTTTCCCAAATCCACTCTTCTTTTGAACTTTTCTGTTTTTCTACTGTTGAAGATACCACAACCCATCCAGTCATATGGTTTACAACCTTATTATCATCCTCTACTTCATATTCTCATTAACCTCACATATCTAATCATTTGCCAGATCTTGTCATTCTGATCTCCACATCTCTTATATATGTCCCTTTCTGTCCACTCTCACAGCCACCACCCTTTCAGGCCTTTATCATCTCTCACTTGACCTATTTCAAAAGCCTTTTAATTGTTCTCCCTACCTATTTTCTCTCTCTCTCTCTCTCTCTCTCTCTCTCTCTCTCTCTCTCTCTCCACTCCAATCTATCCTCCACCTTGCCTTTAAAATGATTTTCCGGAAGAGCACGTCCAACCATGTCACCTCACCTACTTAAAATGCTGTAGTGGTTCCCTATAGCTGTTAATCAACTCCCCAGTTTGGCATCTAATGCTCTTCACAACTTAGACCTTTCCTACCTTTTCAGTCTTCTCACAGATATCCTATGACCCAGCCATACTGACATACTCCGTTTCCAATTTCTTTGCCTTTGCCCTCATTGTCCCGTGCCTAGAATCCTCTCCCCAATCACCTTTGCCTCTTGGAATTCCTGGTTTCCTTCAAGATTTAGCTCAAACTCCATCTTCTTTAGGAGGCCTTTCTTCATCCCTACTGCTGGCTACTTCTTTTCTTTCTAAAGTTACTTATAGAGACAGCTAGGTGGCTCAGTGAATAAAGCACCGGCCCTGGAGTCAGGACGACCTGAGTTCAAATCTAGCCTCAGACACTTGACACACTTACTAGCTGTGTGAATTTGGGCAAGTCACTTAACCCCAACTGCCCTCCAAAAAGCAAAAGAAAAAAAAAGTTACTTGTATCTATTATAGGTATAGTGTATGGGTGTGTGGTTATGTGTGTATATACATATGTTATATGTATACATACCCACACACAAATGTATGTGTGTGTATATATGTATATATACATATATACACACACATCATCTCCTAAATTCAAATACAATCCCCTTGAATGCAGCAATTGACTTTTGTCTTTGTATCCCCAACATTTAATGCGGTTCCTCAACATATTCAAAATTTACATTATTACCTTTCCCCCAAAACCCTCCCGGTCTTCTAACATCACATCTAATACCATCCTCGCTTTCCCCCAGGCTCACAACTTAGGTGTCTTCCTTAACTCCTATCTCCCACCCCTCCCCTCCCCACCCCAATTTGTTGCCAAGGTTCGTTGATTTCATCTTTGCAACATTTCTCCAATACACCCCCTTCTCTCCTCTAACATTGCCACCCCTTTAAACCTGACCCCTTGATGACTATAATTGCCTGATGATAGGTCTGCCTGCCTCAGCTCTCTCCCCACTCCAATACAGTCTCCATTCAGTCGCTAAAATGATTTTCCTAAAGCCAGGTCTGTCTGTGCCACACCCCCTACTCACTCAGTATACTCCAGTGGCTCCCTATTGCGTCCAGGATCAAATACAAAATGCTCTTTGGCATTCAAAGACCTTCATCACCCAGCCGCCTCCTACCTTTCCAGTCTTTTTACATCTTACTCCCTGTCATGTACTCTTGGACCCGGTTACACTGGCCTCAAGACTGTTCCGCAAAGGAGACACTCTATCTCTCAGCTCTGGGCATTCTCTCTGGCTATCCTCCATGCCTGGAACGCTCTCCCTCCCCACCCCTGCCTCCTGGCTTTCTTAGATTCTGTTAAGTCCCAACTAAAATCTCATCTTCAAGAAGCCTTTCCCAACCTCCTTCTATGGCCTTACTTCTTTTAATAATGTCCTATTCGTCGGGTATATAGCTTGTTTGTACAAATTTGCTTGTTGCACCCTCCATCCCCTTTTATGGCGAGCTCCTTGAGGGCAGGGACTATCTTTTGCCTATCTTTGTATGCCTGGAGCTTAGCACAGTGCCTGGTAGATGGTAGATGCTTAGTAAATGTTAATAATTAACTTCCTAACACATAGGAGTCATTCAATAAATGCTTGTTGCCTGACTGATTTACGGTCTTAAAACAAAATTCAGAAGTCAATGCTCAGTGAAAAATTTAAGAAGCTGAAACTTCCTTCTTGGCAGAATCCAGAGATGTCAATCTTCTGGTACTGGTACAAAGCCCAGTTGGGTGAAATTTCTCTTTGTTAATGCTTTTATCCAAGAGTTGGTTACAGCCCCTAAAAGGAGCATTGTTTCTTTCTTTGGCTTGTGTAACCAGTACTGTGCTCATTTAGTCTTTGATTATTGTTGTGTTTTACATTTCATTTTTAACAATAATGCCATTAAATCAACATTGAACTTTTATGAGAAGCCCAGTGAGCTATATGCTTTTCTTATTGTCCTTGTGATAATAAAGACCTTGTGAGGGAATACAGGGATATGATGTTGTTGTCGCTGTTGTTGTTCCTGCTTGCATACCACTGACTCCTAGTTGATCACAGAGGCCTGACTCCATCTAGGTCTACCTCCCACAATAAAAAAAAATAATAATAGAGAGAGTAATGATTTTTAAAATGAAAGATAGATCTGAGATACTATGAAATGTTCTGGAATATTATTCCTATTTTGCTGATGAGTAAAATATGAAGCCCGGTTTTAAATAAAACGGGGCTTGTGACATATCACAAGCATTTAGTCAAAGTGTCTCACTGTGTCCAATTCAAAAATGAAGAAAATTAGCTTGCAAAAGAAACATATTGAGATGAAAGTCTGGGTATTTATTCATCCAAGAGCTGTGTAGTTGCCTCATATACTTAATGTTTTATCCCTGTATTTAATGTTGTTGGAAATTGTTTGTAATAATGTAATTAGTACAAAGCATATCATTATAATCCTAACAATTTTTTTAAACATCATTATGTTGAGGTACAAGCAAGTCAAAACAAGACAAGTGATGCAGAGGTAGCTTTGCTTATATCAGTTTTCATTTTGGCTTTCAGCGAAATGTGTGGGTAGAAATCAGTGACACTATGAGTCTAAGTAGGGCCTATCATGTTGAATTCTGGGCCCTCAGTTCCAAGGGGGTAAAAATGCCTTGGATGTATATACCCACCTTGGTTATTGTTGAGGACCACAGGCCAGTGGGACTCTGACCCTGAAGGCTGAACAAGCCCTCTCAGGTGTTGGGCCTGCTGATGGGCCTGGATGGGTTCCCCATGCCCTAGGAAAGTGCTCAAACATACAGGTGTCAGGATTAGGTCTTTGAGATAAGCATGGCATTTACACCCATGGCCTGGGACAAAGAAGTACGCAAAAGTAGGCAATGTCCACAGGGGAAAACAATTAAGAAGAGTCCTACAAAAGCCTGAAAGCAGGGTAATAAAATTGGCTCTTTACTTTCACCATTCTGAGAGTTCCTTTCTATGCACTCACTAGCAGCCTCTGGGTCAGTGACACTTTCTCAGCCCTGTCTGGGGACAGCAGGGCTCCCACACTTTCTCAGTCCTGCTGCAGGACTGCAGGGCTCCCCAAACTTGGCTCCCCACAGGTTATATCAAAAAGAAGACAAGAGTATGATTAAAAGACAACAACAAAGTGCCAACCACTGTCTTCTAGGTAGTCTGAGTTATAAAGAATCAGATCCCTTAACATCAAATGAACATTGCCCCAGGCCTCACACGTAAGCAGGTTTTTTAATGAATAGACCCTGTAATCCTAATACGCAATGGTTTAACATGGGACTTCCTAGGCCCAGTAAAACAAAGCAGATTCACATTGAGACTCTCTATAGCAACATTCTCCCCTGGTACACCATGTGCTTAAGCCAACTCATACATGTGTTATCAGTACTTATCTTTGTCTGGTTTTTAATACAATAATAGTTGTTTTTTTTTTAACACAACATCCCTCATATTAACTATCTCAAAACAACACTTCTGAACTAAATGAAAGACAAAGATAAAAGAAGTTTTCAGCTAAGATTTTGAATGTATGAAGAAATGCAGCATTCCAAACTAGGGAGAATTTTGAGAAGGCAGGAAGAATTACTACAGGAGCCAAAATGTGCTAAATAAATGAATACTCCCAAATTAAGTTCTAATTCCTGTGCAATATGTAATTATTGAGTAGAAACTATCTGCTAACATGCCAACAACAATTTTTTGCCCATAGTAGGCATTCAATAAATATGTGTAGCATGAATAGGAATGAGTGCTTTCTAATATGCAACCTCAATCTTACTGTGCATGAGTTCTACAGAGATGTTTTACTTAATAGCATAGAAAAAAAATTCAAAAGAACTTTAAAAGTCAAAATTATTCACTGGCAGGTCCAAGTGCAAAGCCCAGTTGAATAAAACTCCTCTTTTACTACCTTTTATGAAATGAGGGACAGGCAGATACAGACACAGACAGAGAAAATGTTAAGAGATAATAGCCATTCTATCACTTGGAACGTTTGGAAAAGAATACATTTTAAAATCATGAAGCCTGTCTGTTAAACCAATGCCTAGAAGTTCAATAGAGAACTGGGTAATTTTTTTCCTGCATCATGCAGTTACATATTTCTAATGACAAGTCTTCATGAGTTTTTGCCCTGGATCCCATAGTCAGAAGCAATCAGTATTTTGCTCTTATAAACTCTGCCCATTTCTCCAAACTACCAAAGCAATCACTAAATTGCCTTTTCCCTTTAAGGTACATTTCAAAGTACTATGTTTATGTTCTTGCTTTGCAAAAGATGATTATGTATTTGCTTAAAAGTTGCCTACAGGACAAATTTCTGTACAGTAAATCATTTTTCTTTGACTTCAATAAAGAAGCACTTAAATATCTGTTTTATGCTTAACATTCTAAGGAGAAAAGAGAGCTGAATAAATTGGGCTGGAGCATGTATTTATGTATGTATGTATGTATGTATGTATGTATGTATGTATGTATGCATGATCCTTCCCCAAAGGGTACCCCTCTCAGAGATCAAAAGAGGATCAGAAGTCAGAGGGCTAGCCAGAGCTAGGGAGTTTCCAGTTGGAATGTTTAGGGAGAGTTGATGGAATTACTCACTCTCTTGGGAAGGTGAGGAACTTTGACCTTGAAGACTGCAGAGAAGAATGGCATCTCTGCAGGAGAAGCTGGGTGCTAGGTCAGAGGTCTAGCTGGTGACATCCTCACCAAAAGGGCACAGGCCTGAACATGAGAGTGTGGGAATGAAATGGCGATGCAAGCCAGGTGGGAACTGTCACGGTAGTCCATTTATTTATTCTGGGGCAAGGGTTTTTATAATAGAGGTAGTTGCATCTGTTTTCTCATGGAAAATATTGTTAACCAGCTTGTACTTAATTATTGGTGGCTATGCAGTCTTTGGGGGTCATTTCTCAGTAATCACACCCTGTTTCCTTTCTAGTCATGGCAAGATGGTGAGCCAACACCCTGAGCCATAATTAGCTCACATGGGGAGCAGGGTCTAGGGAAATCCTGGCCCATATTCTACCTAAGACTAGACTGGCTCACATTGGCCCTCAACATCTCCCCTTTTCTTAGCAAGTAACTTGGGTCCATGAATCTCTGTCTCCAAAGCCAAGAGTGACCCACCAATGGAGCAAACAACATAAGATGCAACAAAGCACAGACTTCCCAGCACACTGAGACAAAGAGGAGGATTATGAAAGTAAAGTTATTCAGTGGGTTAGTTCTGCTTACCCAATCAAGTATCTTATTTTCAATATTATCAGAATCAATTCCTGATATATGGCTTGTAGAAATTTGGTTTGCATAAATTCTTGTAAGGCAAGGGCGGACATAGTGAAAAACATGATTATAGCACCGAAAACCAAAATACTTACAATAAACAATTCCACAAATCTTTTCCTTCCATCCTTTTGAAATTTCCTTAGTTTTCTTAATCCTAATTTTCATTCCCCCCTCTTTTAATAAGATCATCACATGGACAATATACAAGGGGGCAGAGTATATTTTCAAATCAGGGAAGGTTCTCAGATTTACTTAAGCCTATCAAGGGGCCAAGGTGCAAGGAAAATCTTCAGATTCTGATTATCATTACATTTGGCCCCAAGATCTTTCATGCCCTTTACATAGGCAATTTATATCTGAATTAGCATTAACATCTTTTAAGTACGACATATTCCCCACAAAATAAATACATCACATTTGCAAGATACATAACATAACAACTCATTACCAGAGTGACCACACAGCCTTAAACAAACACAAAGTATATAGCCTTATAAGCCCCTCAATCCAAAGCAAAAATGTCCAAATAAAGTTCTCTTGGGTGATGTGTCCTTTCCTTCACACTGCCCTTGCAGACTTCCTCCTGGCACTTTCAGGTGAAGGCTCTAATGAGCCAAGTCCCAGTCTTAACACTGCTCCATCCCTGCTTCTTTTTAGAAAATCAGAAATCATATGTAATGCATATCCCCCTGATGTTTGATACTAAGGATGAGTTAATTAGCTGGAAAAACGGCAAATGAGAGTTGTTCAACAATTACTACAACAGAATCTCTACTAGATATACATTGTTTAAGAGTACAGTTAAAGCAGGTTATATTCCAATAAAATGTAGTATTGACTTATATCATCTGTAAATGATTTGCATTAGTAGAAGTAAAGAAGGCTTGAGGGGGTCAAATACATGTAGCTATAGGTTATATATGAAACAATTGACATGATAGGGGTATGTATCTCAGGACTTAAATCAGGATGTAAAATTGGCAAAAATAAAATATATTGAATAAAAAAACCAAAAAATGCTATGTAAATTCAGATTTAAATAATTGAAGAAATATTAATTGTTCATGGGTAGGCAAAGTCAATATAGTAAAAATGATAATTTTGCCTGATAATTTATGCATTCAATGCCATCCCAATTAAATTATAATTTTTATAATAATAAATTACAAAATAATTTACTGATAATAATTTAATTAATTATTAATAGAGAAATTTAAATAACATTAAATGATTAATAGATAAACAATAATGATAAAAATAATAAAATTCATCTGGAAAAACAAAAGGTCAAGAATTTCAAAGAAAGGGGTTCAGCAGTACCAGACCTCAAACTATATTATAAGGGAGTAAATGCCAAACTTCAAGGCAATTTTCCTTAATAATTTCTTTTTTTTTTTTCCCCCTCTCGAGGGTGGAAAGCAGGGCAATTGGGGTTAAGTGACTTGCCCAAGGTCACACAGCTAATAAGTGTGTCAAGTGTCTGAGGCCAAATTTGAACTCAGATCTTCCTGACTCCAGGGCCTGTGTTCTATTTACTGCACCACCTGGCTTCCTCAATAATTTCTTATAATATTGTATCAAGACTTTTTTTGGTCATAACTTTCAGGTAGCCCAATAATTCTTACATTGTCTCTCCTCAATCTCTCCTCCAGATCTTTTCTAATAAGATATTTCACATTCTCTTTAATTTTTTCATTATTTTGATTTTGTTTTATTATTTCTTGGTGACTTATGTCATTACCTTCCCTTTGCCCAATTCTAGTTTTCAAGGAGTTACTTTCTCCTTAAGTTTTTGGATCTCTTTTTCCAATTGGTTGACTTTCTTATCATAATTTTCTTGATTTTCTTAGAATGCTTTTATTTTTTTCACTCAACATCTCTTATCTGACTTTTGAAGTTCTTTGGAAATTCTTCCAAGAACTCTTTTTGGGCTTGTTATGATTATTTGATTTTGAATTAGGAGTGGTTTTTTTTAACTTCGCTATCTTCTGAATATGAACCCAGATCTTCTCTATACCCATAGTAGCTGTCTATGGTTGGATTCTTTCTCCTTTGCTTACTCATTTTTATTTATACATTGTTTTATTTTCTTATTATTGTAATCAGTTCTTGTCCTGGGGCTTGTCCTGAGGCTCTAGGCCTCAGGTTCTTCTTACTGTTATTTTCTGAGCTTTGTCCAGGGGCCCAACCCTGGGCACTCCATTCTACCCCTAAACCACAGCTAGGACCCCCAGTCACTCTAAAATGCTATTGCTACCTGCCTTCTTTCCCACAGCAGCAAACTTTAGCTCACCCCTCTGCCCTAGAACTGAACTCAGGGACTTTGCTCTTCTATGAGTACCCACAGCCAGTGGAATCACCGTGCCTCTGCTACCACATTTATCAGACGTGCTCACTCAATCTCACTCACAGCTGCAGCCCTGACCACATTTGGTCAACAAAGCTGGGCCTGGTGACCCTTGACAATGGAAGGTCCTTCAGTCTTCACCCATTCTGCTATCAGACCCATACACCGTAGGTGAAGTAGAATTTTCTTAGGTAGAGCCTGCCTTCTCTTCCAGTGGCTCTATTTGTTGAGTCTGCCTGGAGGTATTTGCACCTTATTTGGCTGACTATCTACCCCTAGAAGTCTGGTCTTTCCTGAGGTCCTCTCAAATTGTCTTATGAGGACAACTGCTTGACCCTAGTTTTAATTATTTCTGCTGCTCAAAGTTCACTTTGAGGTGGTGTTCTGTAGTTTTTGTAGGAAATCTGGATAGCCTGGAGTTTTCTGACCTACTCTGTCATCTTCCCAGAATCCTACTTCATAACTTTTAAAAAAACTAACATTGGGGCAGCCAGGTGGCACAGTGAATAGAGCACCGCCCTGGAGTCAGACACTTGACACATTTACTAGCTATGTGACTTTAGTTAAGTCACTTAACCCCAATTGCCCTCCAAAAAGCAAAAACAAACAAAAACCCTAGCATTTTATTTTTCCCCTAATTGCGTATTAAAAAGATTTTTAACATTCTTTTAAAAAAAATTTGAGTTCCAAATTCTCTCCATCCTTGTTTTCCCTTTACCCCATTGAGAAGGCAAGCAATTTGATAGAGATTACACATATGCAGTCATGCAGAACATATTTACACATTAGTCATGGATGCTGTCCAAACATAGCCCAGAAAAATAAAGCTTAAAAAAGTATATTTCAATTTACATTCAGACTTCATCAGTTCTTTCTCTGGAGATAGACAATTTTTCATCACAAGTCCTTCACAATTGTCTTAGATTACTGTATTGCTGAAAATAATTGAAATTCACAGATGATCATCATATAATATTGCTGTTACTATGTACAATGTTCTCCTAGTTCTGCTCATTTCACTTTGCATCAGTTCATATAAGTCTTTTCAGGTTTTTTCTGAGAATATCCTGTTCATTATTTCTTATAATACAGTAGTATTCCATCACTATCATATACCACAACTCATTTAGCCATTCTTCAATTGATTGGCATTCCCTCAATTTCTAATTCTTTGCCCTTACTAAAAGAACTACTATAAATATTTTTGTACATATAGGTCCTTTTCCTTTTCCTTTTTGTTTCTTTAGGATACAGACCTAGTAGTGGTCTTTCTAGGTCAAAAGATATGCAAGGTTTTATAGCTCTTTGGGCATAGTTCCAAATTGCTCCCCAGAATGGCTGTATTAGTTCACAACTCCACCAATAGTGCATTAGTATCTCAGTTTTCTCACAGCCCCTCCAACATTTGTAATTTTCCTTTTCTGTCATGTTAATCTGATAGGTATGAGGTGGCATCTCAGAGTTGTTTTAATTAATGTTTCTCAAATGAATAGTAACAGAGCTTTTTTTCATGTGACTATAGTTTTGATTACTTCATCTAAAAACTTCCTGTTCATGTCCTTTGACTATTTATCAACTAGGAAATGGCTCTTATTTTTATAAATTTTACTCAATTCTCTATACATTTGAGAAATAAGGCCTTTATCAGAGTAGTTCATACCTTTGATTAACTGATTCTATAACTCAATCAAAGAGGCTTTGTTACCTGATAAAGTTATCAGGTCTTGTTAGTTACATCAAATGAGTTTTGAGGAGGGGAGATAGGACACTTTTTTTTTCCATTAAAATAAAGCAATGTCCCTGAAGGAGAGTATATTGTGAGGAAAGTTCTAACTATTCAGAGACAAGGGGAGTGAGTTCTCTAGGCTTGTGTTGTCTGGTTCCCAGGCTAAGGGCTGACACTCAGGTCTGCCTTGCTCTTTGTTCATCAGTGCCACCTGGTGGTCACACACACACACACACACACACACACACACACACACACACACTCACACACACACACACACACACACACACACACACACACACGCAGAGATGGAGACAGAGAGAACAAAGTCAAACAATAAATCAACTGACAAACATTTCTTACATGCCTACTATGTGCCAGACATTCTGCTAAGTACTAGAGATACAAGTTAAAAGTAATGTAGGTACAGACAGATTCAGAAGGGCATATAGAACAAAAATTTCTCAATGTTTTATCTATTTGGTTATTCTTTCAAACAAATGAACAGCAATAATGAAAAATTTCATATCACCTTACATATATTTGATTTGATGCTCAGAACAATCCTAAGAAGTAGATGTTATCATTGAGAAAAATGAAGTTGAAAGGGGTTAAATGGTTTGCACTGGATCACTCAATATGTGCCTAGCTAATGAGAGTCTGAGACAGTCTTCAAACCTGGACCTTCCTGACCCCAGTCTAACACTCTATCCATTATGCCATGCCACTCTCTATTTGATTAAGAAGTAAACTGCTTGCTCAATTTCTTTTTCTGATACTGAGTTAATTAAATATTTCTTCTTTTGTTAATCTCAGTATTTATACATTTTGGTGAATTTCCATCTATTTCTTCTAAGTTACCAGTTTTGTTAGTATAACATTGGGAAAAGTAATTCTGATAATTTCCTTTGTTTCCTTTTCAGATGTGAGTTCTCTTTCATTTTTGACATGAAAAACTTGGTTTTCTTTCCTTTAAAAATTAAGTTAGTTGATTGTTTATCTATTTTATTAGTTTTTTTTTAAAAATCAGCTCATAGTTTTATCAGTGTGATGATATTTTTGCTTTCAATTTCATTATCTTCTTTAATTTTCAGAATTTCTATTTTGTTATTTATTTTGAGATATTTTCATTTATTAGTCTTTTTACTGAATACACAATTCATTGATTTGTTCTTTCTTTTGTTAAGGAAAGTGTTTAAAGACATAATGTTTTTCCCTTAGAACTGCCTTGACTGTATTCCGTAAGCTTTAGTATTTTATAACATTATTATAATTTTTAAATGAAATTTTCCATCATTTCTGTAATTTGTTCATTGAGCCACCAGTCCTGTAGACTTATATTTAATCTTCAATTATTTTTAAATTTTTGTTTTTTTGTTTTTTGGAAGGGCAATTGGGGTTAAGTAACTTGCCCAAGGTCACATGGTTTGTAAATGTTAAGTGTCTGAGGCCGGATTTTAACTCAGTTCCTCCTGATTCCAGGGCCAGTGCTCTATTCACTGCACAACCCAGCTGCCCCTAAATTCTTTCTTTAAAGAGCTTTTGTTCAAAATAATTTTTATTGCATTATGATCAGTAAATCATGTGTTTAGTATTTTAAATTTTCTCTATTTTTAGTGTATCCTTTGTGTCTAAATATATGGTCAATTTTTGTAAAGGTATCATGTAAAGTTGATAAATATGTAAATTCCTTTCTATTCTTATTTCATAATTCATCTGTCATTTCTAATTTTTCTAAAGTTCTATTCAGAAAAAAAAACAAAATAAAGTTTTCTTCAGATTTTTAGCTTCTTTTTTGTTTTCCTCTTAGTCATATTCATCCTGTGTGTCTGTCTGTTTTTGATGCAGTTCAAATGAAAGTGAGATTTGTGAAATGTTCATTCCCCTACTCCTTCCTCTATCATGTATTCTTCATACTCTGTTCTTCCCCTTCTTCCTCCTTTCTTTTTTTAAATTTATTTGTTTATTTTTAGTTTTCAGCATTCACTTTTATAAGATTGTGAGTTCCAAATTTCTCCCCCCTCCCCAAGACAGCATGCAATCCAATATAGGCCATACATTCACAATCATATTAAAAATATTTCAACATTAGTCATGTTGTATGAGAAGAATCAGAACAAAAGGGGAAAACCATGAGAAAGAAAAAAAGAGAGAGAAAATAGTATGCTTCTATTTCCATTCAGAGTCCATAGCTCTTTCTCTGGATGCAGATAGCATTTTCCATCTTGAGTCTTTTGGAATTATCTTAGAACATTGCATTGCTCAGAAGAGTCAAGTCTAACAATGTCAGTCACCACATGGTGTTGCTATTACTGTGTACAATGTTCTGGTTCTGGTCATTTCACTCAGCATCAGTTCATGTAGGTCTTTCCAAGTTTTTCTGAAGTCCACCTGTTCACCATTTCTTTTTTTTTTAAATAAATTAATTTATTTTCTTGTTTACATCATTCATTTCCCCAAGATTTTGAGTTACAAATTTTCTCCCCATCTTTCCCCTACCCACCACCTCAAAACAGCCATCCCACTGTATAACCCCTCCCCCAATCTGCTCTCTCCTACGTCCTCCCCCT
>CM053583.1:258697413-258719670 GCA_028627135.1 Pseudochirops cupreus | reverse complement strand
TATCAAAGTTGAACTATTTACATGCCTGTGTGGAAAGATGATAATTGTAACTTATGAAACTTTTCTCAGTATGAGTATAGTTGAAGGGAATATAAAGGTATGTATTCTATGTAGGAGGGTATATGTGCATATGAATTCATGTGTGAGTGTGTATATGTGTGTACAGGTATATGTAGACAGAGGGCACAGGATTAATTGAATAGGAAGGGATGATATTTAAAAGGTGAAATTGAGAGGTGAGAGAGGAATATAATGAAAGGAGATGGGGAGAGACTGAATGGGGTAAATTATCTCATATAGAAGAGGCAAGGAATAACTGTTACAATGGAGGGGAAGAACAGGAAGGCAAAAGGGAATGGATCAACCTTACTCTCATTGAATTTGTCTTAGGGAGGGAATGACATACACTCTGAGTTGAGTATCTTGCCCTACAGGAGAGTAGGGGGGAAGGGGATGAGAGAGGAGATGATGGAGGGGAGGGCAGGCTGGGGAGGAGGGTAGTAAGAAACACACACTTTTGAAAAGGGACAGGATCAAACTAGAGAATAGAACAAGTGAGGGGAGGAATAGGATGGAGGGAAATATTGTCAGTCTTTCACAATATATCCACTATGGAAGTATTTTGCGTAACTATACATGTGCAACCTATATTGAATTGCTTATCCTCCCAGTAAGGGTGGGAGATGAGGGAGGAAGGGAAAGAATCTGGAATTCAAAGTTGTAAAACCACATGTTTAAAAAAATTATTATTATTATTTTTTACATGCAACTGGGTAATAAGATATACAGGCACTGGAGTGTGGAAATCCATCTTGCCATACTGGAAAGTGGGAGGAGAGATAGGGGAAGATTTAGGAGAGAGCAGATTTGGGGAGGGGGCATACAGTGGGACTGCTATTTTGGGGTGGTGAGCGGGCTGAAAATTTGTAACTCAAAATCTTGTGGAAATGAATGATGTAAACTAAAAATAAACATAAAATTTAATTTAAAAAAACAAAAAACATTAAAAATCATTGTTTTAAAGAAGAGGGCAAGTGGCAAAAGGAGTGAAAATGTATGAGGACATGATGGAGGAAAATACAGAGTTAACAATTACAACTGAATATATATGGAATAAGCTCATTCATAAAATGAAAGAAAGTGACAAAATGGATTAGAAAGCAGAGCCCATCATTTGGGGAATGGCTGAACAAGCTGTGGTATATGAATGTAATGGAATACTATTGTGCTATAAGAAATGAGAAAGAGATGAACTTCATAATTACCTGGAGAGGCTTATACAAATTGATGCTGAGTGAGAAGAGCAGAACCAGGAAAAATTTGTACACAATGACAGACACATCGTATGTGTGATGACCAAGCTTGATGAATTGGACTCTTCTCAGCAACGCACAGCTACAAGACAAGTCTACAAGTCTCAGGGTGGAAGGAGATAACTACATTCAGAGAAAGATCTAGAAAGACTAGAGTTTAAATGGAGACTGAAGCAATTCATGCTATCGTTCTTTTTCATATTTGATTTTGTTTCTTTTATCCCAGTGTTCACTCATTGGTTACAACCCTTCCGTACAACCAGACTGTTGTACAATACGAAAGTATTTGCAGATCCTATACATGATTACATGCCACCATGAGAGGGTGGGGCAAGGGAGGGGAGAAAATCTGAAACTCAAGGGATTGTGGAACTGAATCTTGTAAACTAAAAGTAAATAAATAAGTCATTGAAAAAGAAAAAGAAAAAAAAAAGAAAGTAGAGTCCAGTAATATTCTGTTCTATAAAAAATTCTTGAAACCTATAGATTCACACAGAGTTAAAATAAGAGCTTGGAGGAGAATTTATTATGCCACATGCAGCTCCAAAAGAGGAAGGGATCATAATTTCAAAGACAAGATTAGAAAAAACTATAGGTATGATCATTTTGAATGGAATTTCTCTTTGTATAATTTCCTTATGGTTTTTTATTATTGGTTATATAAATGCTAATGATTCTTGTATATGTATTTTTCTCTTCTGAAACTTTATTGAAGCTATCAAATTAGGTGATATTCGTACAGCACTTAGCACAGTGCCTAGCATGTAATAGGCACTATATTAATGCTTATTCTAGTAATCTGTGGGTGAAATGGTCTGCTCTTCTTAGCAATACAATGATCTAAGACAAGTACAAAGGGCTTATGAAGAAAAATGCTATCCATATCCTGATAAAGAACTAATAGACTCTGAATACAGATCAAAACATAACTTTTTTCCACTTCATTCCCTTTCATGTTATTTTCCTTTTTGATCTGTTTCTTTTTTCACTACTTTGACTAACATGGAAATATGTTTTACATGACAGTGCATGTATTACCTACGTCAAATTGCCTACCATTTTAGGAAAGAAGGAGAGGAGGGTGGGAGAAAAATTTGGAACTCAAAATCTTGTAAAAATTACTGCTAAAAATTGTATTGACGTGTAATTGGGAAAAATAATAAAATAGTCTTTAAACAGAATTAAGAAAAGAAAAAAAAAGAGTGGTTGGATCAGCTCACAGCTCCATCTGTGTCTAATTCTTACGGGGCTGAGCAAGTCAGTTTTACTTTAGGTGAATAAAAGTCTAGGATAGCCCAAGCAGGACTTGTTGATTAAAGCAGTAGCAAATCTTCCAGGTACAACTGTACCTGGGCCTAGGATTCCTCCTTATGTGGCCATTCCTCTCCAGCTAGACCTTACTGATTTCCTTTTTTCCTCCTATAGAATACCTTGTAGAACTCAGAGAATATGGGCCTGTGTACTCCACGTGGGGTGGACTGGAGGTGGAGCTGGAGGAGCCCCTAGAGGGAGTTTCTGCGTGTATCGGGAACTGTTGTACTGCTCTGGAAGACCTGACAGATGAGATGACAGAGGACTTTTTACCGGTGCTCAGGGAGTACATTTTGTACTCTGAGTCCATGAAGGTCAGTTATATTGTGCTCTTCTTGTTCCGCATCCTCATGGGCATTGAAGCGTTTGTCTGCATATGATGGATAGGACTCAGAGCTTTGTGATTCAGTAGTGACATGAGCAGGCAATATGGAAACACAGGCAGAGTAACAGCAGATACTGAATACATTCACAAATTAGTGAGAAAACGAGTACCACCAACACTGAAAACAACAAGAAAGCTGGTGTTGCCAGAATTGCCTTCTGAGACAAGTTAGATTGCCACAGCTAATGTAAAGAGGAATTTCATGGGTAGAGCTTAAGATTTTGGAGGCAGGGTCATAGATGACATTTGGTCACAGTCACTATTGAGCAAGTTTAGCTGACTGGAGTTCGAGGAGAAAGTCTGGAAGGTAGAGAACAAGCATTTATTAAGTACCATATGAGATGAGAATCCTGAGCCTTAGGTGGACCATTTATTTATTGTTTACTTTTTTCCCTTTATATCCCCAGCACCTGTAAGAACTCTCAGTACCTCCACTTGATTCCAATGAGAGGCATAGCCTTCTTAATGAATCATTAACTGATGTAGTCAATACTTCATGAAAGGTCTTGAGACTTATAATGGGTAACAAAATGGAAGGGGGAGAATTGATCAATGCATTGACAAATCAAAAGAGGGGCAGCCCCCTTAGTAAATACGGATACAGATACCCAGAGGGAAAAAGTAAACAATAAATACATTGTCATTTAAGGCTCAGGAGTCTCATCTCATCCAGCTGTCTGGTTTTCAGGATACCATCTGATGAAGTTTTCTGATTGGAGTATTGTTTAAGCAGTCTCCAGCAGACTGCTTCTCTAAGACTCCTTGTAGAGAGATCCTCCTGTTAAAATCTCCTACAAAATTGATCTTAACATAATTTTAAATTATTCTGCCAATAACTACGCCAAATAATAAAAGTTAACTCAACCCTTATGCCTCTATTGTTATAAAATTAAAATCGGAACCTTAGCCAGTTTTCATGTTGATAAGAAACTCAAATTAAAAGAAAAAAAAGAAACACAAAAATTAGAATCCCCCATCAGGAGGATGAGATTCCACTAAGGAATTAATAACAGAACACCAGAATGATATCTTGGTTTCACAAGTACTTGACCCTTATTATCCCCATACCATTATGAGGAATTAAAGGACCCTAAATTATACAGGAATATATACTAGTAACAGATGTCAAGGCTAAATACTTAATTAGTTATTTGGGCTAAAATTTCAGGCCAAATAACTCAATCTAATACTTGGATCTACTATAATAACTCAGATGTTCTATTATTTAATAGATTTAATATCATGCTTACAAAACTTGTTGATTATAGAAAATTGCCATAAAAGAATAGGGACATAACATAGTAAAGGAATGTTCCCTTACTTCATGGTAATTCCAGGCAATAGTGGTACAGATGACCAACTGCATGGAGCCAGCCTTAAAGTCTGCCAGGTGGGGATATTCGTATCGGGAAAATTGATTCAGGAGAATTAGGATTCAACTCATGTGGAATAGTCGTTCTCCCAACTGTTCCCATGAGAACACCCTCTGCAGTTCATGTACCCCACAGGGCTGATGGCATCATGGATCATTGACTCAATAGTATTCCTTGATAACTATAGCAGGAGTCCGACTCAGAATAACAATCAGTTAACAGTTCCATAAGGCTTTGAATAGTAAGTTCCAATAATCAGAGTTTCAGATATGTGACTCCAATCTCACATTGGTGGGAACGTCTTTAAGGTAAGTCGTAAGTAGTTTGTATACGTACCTACACGTGTGCTAGTTTCTGATTAAATAACAAAATAAAAATCAATTTCCCCTTAAGATAACACAAGATAGTTCATAAATTACTGCCCTTCGTAGATTTGCATCTCTGCTTCTCAGACTTATTACCCTTCTCTAACCATACTCAATCTGAAAGAACAAGATACTTCAGGAATTGAATTTGATAAGTTCAGACATGAGCTTTAACTCTTGTTTAGGCCATGGACTGAATTCAGATCTAAACAGCAAGATCTTTCCCACTTATGGCTCATTCTTTAGTATTAATCACTAGCCTTAGATCCCTGTTGCTGGTCCCATTCAGCTGCTGACTTGGACTCTGTTTCCTGAAAGCACTCATTTAAGGCTAGTCTAAGGACACAACAAACCTAGCAGCGAAACTCCAGACTCATAGTAGGTTGGACATAATTGTCATCAGTATCAAATTATTACTGCAACAAATTAGTTTGTAAATGGAATATTCAGTAGGCTGTCTAAAAATGACACAAAAGATTTTGCAAAACATTTCTTTGTAAAAGTATTTCCATTTCTTAAAACAGTTTGTAATTTATCCTGATAAAAAACTAAATTCCTCTAAATTCTCTAGTTAAAAAGGTATTTGTACTGAAGACCCATTTACTCACTTAGAATTCCACAACACAGACCTCTTGCACAGGGCTGATAAAAATTACAAAGGAAATTTTACAGTCTTTTCTTTGCATAATTACCAAGTTTCCTTTCACAAAAATACTTTTCTAAATACTTGATTTAAACAGTAACTCCAAATAGCTCGTAATTTTCCCAAATGATAACCAGATAATTTTAGCTGAAACTTCCCTTTTAAATATAGACAAAACTTGGAAGTTCATGATTTCTCAAATTACAGTACTTCAGGATATTACAACACATGGTGAGATAGACTGACAGCTTCCTGACCCATTCTTTTTTTTCTCTGACAGTACAATTCTTAATCTAACAATGTCTAGATCATAAGAGAAATTGCTTTTCGGACAACACAGGTGATAACAACTGTTTACCAAATTATATGATATAAGGAAATTTTAGAAATATAATAATACCATAAACAATTATCATTTAAACTTGAAATAAAATCAATTAATTACCAATCAGATGACCTTAATTTAGTCGGATGTGCTTCCGAATTGCTTTATACAGAAAATCATTCATCTCACCACTGGTATACCGACCACCTCTAGGAGAACCCATATAAAGTTACCAAGTATGAAGCAATTACATTTAATTTAAGCAGTTAACATTCAGATAACATTTGTCCTGTGCCAAGCACTGTGCTAAATACTTTACAATCATGTGATCCTCACAATATCCCTGGAAAGTGGATTCCATTATTATCCCCTTATGGAATAGTAAACTGAGGTAAATAGAACTTTCTTGGGGCCATACAGTTAATAAATTTCTTAATGCCAAATAATAATATCTCTTTTTGCTTAATCTTGATAGGAAGAGCACTCTCAGATGCTGTTTAAAGTCAAGTACTCTTGGCCCTTGAAAAGGAAATATCATCCACAAATTCATATATTCCCTTTAAAAAGACATATGACTGTATATACTAGGAAATGCATATAAAGTTTTACAAACAGTTTGAAATAACTCCTGCCACCATGGACACTCCAAGAACAGACTCCTGGCCCAGGCAAAAAGGAGACCTAAGGAATTTGAATCAGTGTTGACAGGGTGTGGTTATTTTCTCCAGGCAGGAACCTCCAAAGCTTCCCGAGTTTAATAATTAATTGAACAGTACAAGGAAATATTTTAAGATTTTAAATAATAATCTCAAATCACAATAACCAATATCTTTAACATAGCCAGTATTTATATAGTGTTAGGTTTAATAAAGCCTTCCTACAGATTTATCCGGAAAGGAGGGTGGACATAATTCCTTCTAATTCTCTATAACATGATCTATTGGTTTTCATATCAAGGTACAAAATTTTAATTTTCAATCCTTCTACTTAAAAAAAAATCATATTTTCTCATACCCTCTCAACATGCTTAAACCGTTTGAAGCTGGCACAAAGGCACCTAGCACAGGATGGGAGGGAGGGCTGCTTAGAGAACATGGGTTTGCTGTTGCCCAGCCCACCCCCATCTGCCACCAAATGGTTTTTTTTCTCTACCTTTCATATTTTCTCTCAAGCCTTTATTTCTCTTTCCTAATCTTTCAAACTCAGACTATCTCCACTTTCTGTTACATTCCAAATTAAAAAATCATACTCACCCCAGTAGAATCTGGAGGGAGTTAACACCTAACAATTTACAAATCAAGAGAGCTGTATTTCTCCCATACCCTTCACAAACAGCTTTAATAATGTTCAAAAATCCTAAAATGATTGCTTAAAAGACTGATAAACCCTTACTTTTTGCAGTTTTAAACACATTGCCCTGATATCAGATACATTGGCTCGAGGGGTGCAAAGACAGTTGTCTAGATTTAATTTAAACATAATTTACAACTTTAGCTTTAAGATCTAATTAAACCTGAATTCAGACTTACGGCACCTTTTAATTGTGAACCCTAAAACCAGAGTTTGTTCTAAAAAAGAAACAAATGGATTAGATCGTGTGTCCACATTTTATTTCTTTCACAAGCTGGTGATATGCATTGCATAGGAGTTACAGTCTAGAGCTAGGCCAGACTCACTCAATTTGGGTTTTGGGGGTACAGAGTTATATGCCCTTCAAAGAGTAGGTGTTCCCAAGGGGTGTCACTCAACTCTGATTGGTCAACACACTTGCAGATGGGCTATGCCTTGAGTACATGACTTAGTTTATTTAATCCTGGTCAGGAGATAAGGGAGGATGGGGTATCCAGTTCATATCACATCACTCCCACCACCACCACCACCATACTAAACCACTCCCAGCCTTGGACTGTCTATAGAGGCAGAAGAATCTCTCTCCACCCAAGCAGCTTCCAGTGTAATCTCATTATCAGTAATGTACTTGTGAAGAACTTTGGAACAGGAGAATGACTTGGGGAGGGAGAAGCTCTGAGAATCATTTTTCTCAGTTGTGATGCATTGGACATTGGACTTAGCATCAGGAAGTCCTGGGTTCCAGTAACACCTCCGCAGGTTCTGTATACCTCACCTTCTTCATCTGTAGAATAGGGCGATTAAATACCAGTTAAACTCCATCTCGAAATCTGATCCTGGAATCTTTAACTGGAGTCAGAAATTTGAATAACCTTGACTGAGGGTGGAGAGATTTGTGGCCTGAGTTCAACTTGAAGGACAAAATTGAAAGCCTCCCTTCTCCAACTTTATTTTTTGGCAGAAAATCCCCACCCAAGTGTTACCCAAGAGCATGTTTGTTGCCAGTCTGTCTTCTCTAATTTGGAAAAAATTATTCCTCAGTCTAGCATATATTTGGGTTGAGAAAGGAATTCGTTTCAGTTTACTGTGGAAACCAGAGCTCTGTAATTACATAATATGCACTGGGCAGGGCAAGGAGAAGACAGTCTTTCCCAAAGATCCACCTCTGGTAGCTTTATCAGTTAGCTGTTAACACATCCAAGTATAGATAATCCCATTCCTGGCACCAGAGTCCTGAAATTTGGTGTCTCGTAGATGGAAGAAAGTCCTCTGACTTTGCAACAGGTTGAAGCCAAGTGTTTTTTGGGTTTTTTTTGCAAGAAAAGTTGACACTGCCTTTGTCTGTCGATGAAAATGAATTCCATAGGAAGTTTCCCCTAAATGTGTCTTATTTTCCTTCACAATAATGATGAGGAAGGGTCCAGATCCTAGATGTCATTAGTGTAAGGAGCTTCTGAGAGGAAGCTCCCGCTAATCTACAACTTTTCTGTAGCTTCAAGCCTCAGGAAGTTGCCAGGAGGCATTGTGAGGGTAATTGATTTGCCCAGTAATATGCAGGCAGAACTTGGGCCTCTTAGGGCCTCCAGGCACTGGATCTCACCTTGTATGAATTTTCTACTAACTTTTGAAGCTGCTAGGTAATACAGTGTAAAGAACAGAGGACTTGGAGTCAGGAAGACTCAAGTTAAAATTTTGCCTCAGGTACTTAAGAACTTTATGACCCAGGGCAAGTATAATGGTAATAAAATTTGAAGATCCCTTTGTGTTGCTAAGCTGACAGGTGCTTAGCACCTAGTTTCAAATTAAGCTTCTGTTAAAGAAACAGAATGTATGAACCCCTGTTGCTGGCATAACAGGAAGGGGCTGAACAGGGAACCCATCTTGCTATTGTAACAGGAAGGGGCTGAACAGGGAGGAGCAGTACTGTATATAAGGGGGAAAAACCCCAGCTGGGAAAGTCAGAATTTCCTGTGAACTTGTGGTGGCAGAGCTTCTTCTGAGTGCCAGCCAAGCTGCTGAGGATTTCCTGAAGACTAGCTGGAGCTGCTGAGAACTTCCAAGGGCCAGTTAAGCTGCTGAAGACTTCTGAAGGCCAGCGGGAGCTGCCAGAGGAAGCATGACTGTGGTGTCAGTGCTTTGTCTGTTTGTAGCTTTGTTAAGCCTTGACTTCCCAGGAACAGAGACTGTGAAGAATTTAAGGTGGACTGGACACTGTGAGCTTCTGCGTGGAATAGGAACTGCACAGAGAGCTGGACAAGGAACTGGGAGCTTTCTGCTTTTGAACGCAGGTGACAGTTTGGTGAATCCAGGTACAAGCTGGGACCATGGAAGGGGATCCAGGAAATCGGAGATCCTACCCTGAGTCAAGCTGAAAGAAGACTTTACTTGGATACTGTGTACTGATTGAGAAGATTGTGATTTACTTGTGACAGAGGAGTGGATGACCTATGTATTTTCTGAGGATTGAATAGTGAATGATGACTGAATAGTGACTGATTTGTAACTTAGTGTGCCCCATGAGTAGAGAATTTTGACTATTGTATTTTGTGACCCCTAAGGAGGCAAGCCTCTTTAAGGATGATTGAATGATTTAGTTGATTGAATGGTTGAGTTACTAAGTGATTGATTGACTAAATGATTGTACTTTGTTCAAAACTGTGTGACCACTGTGGTGAAAACTATGTGGCCATCTTAGTGATAAGTTGTTGTGAATGCTGTATTTTGATTTTTCTGTGATAAGTTGAAATATTGTAAATGCTGTACCTTGATTTTCTGTGAATATTTTGCTCTGGTTTGTTATTGAATAAATAGAGTGTTCACTATACCATGTGATTAGAACCTTGAACCAGCCATCCTCTGGAAAGCTGCTTGTGCTTGGGTTTACAGAAAGTTACTTCTCTCTGCCTCAGTTTCTAAAATAGAGATAATAATATCACCTATTTCACAGGCTTCTTAAGAAGATCAAATGAGTTAAATTAGGTAAGTAAAGTGTTTTGTAAACCTTAAAGCACTATATTATATAAATGCTAACTATTATGATTATCACTATTCCACTCTCTCCCTCTAGAATAGAAATTCCATGCTATAGATTATTAACCTAAATGCAGGTCCTAGGTCTGTCTTATTCATTAATTTCTCTCACCTGTTGACCACTAAATCTAATGACCTTTTACAGTCTTCCTCCTCTTTGACTTTTTTTCTTATTTCATTTTTAATTTATGAAATAAAATATTTCCATATCATAGTTGACTTTAAGAAAATGAAACTTAAAAAAGATGAAGCACATGAAACTGCAAATTTGTTATATACAACTTGCTATGCCTTTTAAATACATAGTAAAGTTATCATGTACATTTCTTTTTCCCCCTTTTTTCTTCCTTCCTTCAACTCTAGAAATGGCTGCCATTAGGTATAAATATGTGTCTGTGTATGTGTGTATGTGTGTGTCTGTGTGTCCGTGTGTGTGTCTGTGTATAATCATTCTATACGTATTTCTATTTATCAGTTCTTTCTCTGTGTACAAATGGTGTCTTCCTTCATAGGTCCTTTGTAATTAATTTGGGTACTTAAATAGTCAAAATGACTTAGTCACACAAACTTCTTAAAACAATATTGCTTTTACTATATATAGTGTTCTCTTAGTTCTGTTCATTTCACTCTTCATTATTTCATTCAAGTCTATTGATCATATACCACAACTTGTATAGCCATTCTCCAGTTGTTAGGAATCTCCACAATTTCCAGTTCTTTACCACCACATAGAGAACTGCTGTAAAGAATTCTTTTGGGAGTCTGCCTAGGTAGTACAGTGAATAGAGCACCAGCCCTGAAGTCAGGAGGACCCAAGTTCAAATTCACCCTCAGACAATTCTTTTTAGCCGTGTGACCTTGGGCAAGTCACTTAACCCCAATTGTCCTGCTTTTGCCCTCCAAAAAACAAAAAGAAAAATGAAATTTTGGGGGGGAACATATAGCTTCTTTTCCTTTTTCCATAATCATTCTTTAGAAATAGACCTAGTAGTGCTAATGCTGGGTCAAAGGGTTTAATAACTCTTTGGACATAACTCCAGATTGCTCTTCAAAATGATTGGATGGGTCTCTTTGATTCTTAGAAATTTTTTACATTATTAACAACCCTCTTTTTGCTAGAAAATTTTTCTTCCCTTGGCTTTTGTGACACTGCCCTACCTGGTTTTATTCCTACCGCTTCTTCTTAACCTCCTTTGCTGGATCCATCTCCTGCCCCCTAAGTGTGAGCAAACTCCAAGGCCCTGTCAGGACCCTGGGCCCTTTTCTCCTCTCTCTCTAGACACTTGACCTTCGTGAGCTCATCTGTTCCCACGGGTCCACTTAGCTCTACATAGACAACTTATTATCTATCTGTCAGTCTGTCTATAGCTGTAATCTCTCTCCTACACTCTAGTCTGGTTTATCTCTGTCTTGCCTATTGGACGTCTCCTGGATGTACCATCATCCCTGCCAACTTTACATGCCCAAAATTGAACCCATTTCTCATGTCAGACCTGCCCCTTTCTTTATTTTTGTCGATGGCATCGCCTCTTTCTCACAAACCTGAAATTTCCAGTCATATTTAATTATGTCCTTTCCATGGCTCCCTATTGCCTATCATTAAATGCAGATGCCACATCGTGGCCTTTAAAGCTCTCTACAATCTGGGTCCGTTCTGCCCACAGTCATTTTGCATTTCTTGAGTTACTTGAATTTGATTGTTCCATCTCCCTTCTTCAGCCATTTTTCAGTCATGTCTGACTCTTTGTGACCTCATTTGGGGTTTTCTTGGCAAAGATTCTGAAGTGGTTTGTCATTTCCTTCTGTGGCCCATTTTATAAAGGACAAAGCTGAGGTAAACAGGGTTAAGTGACTTGCCCAAGGTCACACAGCTAGTAAATGATTGAGGTTAGGATTGGACTCACAAAACTGAGTCTTATTGACTCCAGACCCGGCACTCTAATCACTTGCACCACCTACCTGCCCTCCTCCCTTATTCGCTAGACAACAGACATTTGCGAAGTCTGCCAGTTATTTCCCTATGACAGCTTTTGCAGTAAGCCCTTTTTTCTCTGTTTACATAGCCACTGCCCTCGCTTCAGGCCCACTCTCTTGAGTTCTTGTAATGGTTTCCTCGTTGGTTTTCCTGCTTCTCATTTCTCCTTTCTCCAGTTTCTTCTTCACATTGCTACCAGAATAATCTTCATAAATCACTTATCTGGCCATGTCCACAAAAACTTTTAATGACTCCGTGTTGCCTGACTTCTGAAGCCCTCCACAGTCTGGCGCCATGCTCCCCATACAGTCATTTTGCACTTCTTGAGTTTCTTAAACTCTATATTATGGCCAAACTGTATGACTCCTAGTTGATCTCTGAATTTGGCGTGCTATTCCCCGTGTCAAAGAGGATAGTGTATATTTTTCAGTGAATAATTGGGGAAAAATATTATATTATTATAGTCTTATTACTACTACTTTGATGAAAATATTATGAGCTTGCATGAGGATTTAATTGAAATGTCTCTGTCATATGCACTTTGGCTCTTTCCCCCTCCTCTAGCCCCATGAGGCACATATATTAGGTTTCTTGTTTAACAAACAGAGCATGGAAAAATAGAGGTTAACCATGCTGTGAAAATGGTAATTCCTCACAGGGGTTTCTGGTTCAGTGTCGTTCAACCAGGAAGCTTATTACTTGTGAGCCCTGGGAAATTCTGAAACATGAACTCACTGCATCCTAAGCGTGAAAACCTTACTAATAAGAGTGAAAACTTTCCAATTAGAGGAAAGTAGCTCCTCGACAGCTTCTCTCTTCCGTAAACAAATCCATACCAAGTCATTCACAAGACCCTCTGGCCAGGTAAGGATGCAGTGGTCTTTGAGGGGGATTATGAAATTGCTCAGGACAGTATGTGGAAAAGGTCAATGATGTGCCCAGTGAAAGGTACCAAATTTTAGTGACATAAAGATTTAGGCAGTTTCCACTGCTTAAAAAATATTGCCCCTGTTTTTAGTGCTGCCTCTTTCTCTTCATCCTTTTTAATTGGGGGGGAAGTCAGGGGGAGTAATTAAAAAATAATGTTTGTTATTTACAAGTTAATGGTATACATTGACCTTTGATATTCAATGGCAAAGTGATAAGTGGAAGAATAAATTTCGTGAAAATAAAGTATATGAGAATTAGCATGTTGGTTAGACATCATTTGCTGTAAGGAATAAATATACTTTTGATTTTGGTTTTGTTTCAAGGTGTGCTTGCCACAGTTTTTCATCAGTATGCCTCAGTGGACAGTTGGAAGTATTTACATTATAGCTGAGCAACCATTCAACTTCAGGACATAGGAGAAAGGGATTTGAAATATTCAGGTTCAGTCTGGTTCTTTGTGTATGTATGTGTGTTACTGTGGTTGGTTAGCTCAATTCTCTGTTGTAAAGAAGGGAATATTGTGTAGACCTGAGATCCTCTCTGCCCTGGGGAGCTGAGCCAAACTGCTGCTTGCTTCTAGATACACCCAGCCCAGCACCTCCCTATTTGGGAATTCCACCGCCTGATGAAGTCCACCCAATTCTCTCAGTCTACCTGGAATCTGTGACCCATAGCTGGGTAGTGGGTGATAAAGGTGACACTTGTCCCTGTCACGGGGCCTCAGTATGGGATCTTCTCTTATCCTCATATGCAACCTCTTTCTGAGTGTTGGCATGCTGTGACCCTGTCTCTGACTCTGGCCCTGGAGATCAAAGGCTTCTCTGTTTGTCCCCCCATGCCAACCTAGGCTGGACAAAGGATATAACTGTGACTTTTTCTAAATTTGTCCATCAGGGTTTGATCAGGTGCTTTTACTATGTCTCTCTGGAGTTCTGTGGATGGGAACTCAGTCAACTAAATTGCTTCCTGGTATTCTGCCATCTTGGCTCTTCTTTATCCATGGTCTTTCAAAGACTACTTACAGCAAAGACTACTTTCAGCAGTCACAACTGTGTATTCTTTCAGTGTTCTAAGCTTTTTGTAATTTTCCTTTTCAGTCCCCAAATCACTCTTTAGCAGAGGGGAAAAAAAGCTAAATACACACTGGCTAGCCCTGCCCTGTTGTTAGTTATTATGGTGGCACCCACCCTGAGCTGTGGTCCCCATTGCTTTGATCTTCCACTTTTCCCTAGTGTAACTTTTAAAAAACGGTTGCTGTCTGTAATTTTCCTTGCCAGACTCAGTTCATTTTGAGCATTTTAGCATTCTCAAAGTTGTTCCATTGTCTGAATGTCTTCTAAAAATCTGAGTTTTTTAATTAAATTTTTATTTCAATTAAAAATCTTTTTTTTTCCCTTCCACCTTCCCTCATTAAAAAAAGAAACAAAAAAAGAATAAAAAACAAAACCCTTGTAATAGATAAGAGTAGTCAAGCAAAACTAATCCTCACCTTAACCAGAACTGAAAAAATTTCCTCCTTCTGTACCCCTCCCCCTCAGTCTTGGCATGTCTGTATTGGGAGATAGGAGTCATACCTTATTATTGCTACTCCAGTAGTCATGGTTAATCATTACATTGATCAGAGTTCTTAAGTCTGTCACAGTTGTTTATCTTTACAATACTGTTGTTATCACATAAGTTGTTCTTCTGCTTCTAGTCACTTTACTCAGTTTCATTTCCCAAGTCTCCCCAGGTCTCTCTGAAACCATCTTTAGTCATTCCTTAGGTAGGGCACAATAGTATCTACCATAATTTGTTCCCAGTTGATGAGTAGCTCCTTAGTTTCTGTTTCTTTGTTAGTACCAAAAAAAAAAGCTGCTTTAAATGTTTTTGCACTTATGGATACTTGCTGTTTTTCTTTGATCTCTTTGGGGGCATGGGCTGAAAATGGTATTACTGGATCAAAGCATTTGCACAGTTGAGTACCCTTAAAGTTTCAAATTGCTTTCTAGAATGGCCGGACCAATTCAGAGTTTCACTGACAGTGTATTACTATACCAGTTTTCACCTAGCCCCCTCTAACGTCATTTTACTTCTTTTTTTTTGGTCATTTTTGCAGGTATAAAGTATAATTGTTTTAAATATTTTTCTAACGTTAAATGATTTTGTAGCAAAAATCAATTTCTTGATGATTCCTTGTGTGTCTTTTTTATTCTTATCAAACTTATTTCTTCTTATGACTTCAGAATCCCCTTCTTGAGAGGTTTCAAAAAAATTATAGTCCATGAAATCCTAACAATTCTTATTCTTAAATATTTGAAATCTCTTCCAAAATCTGGAGTGTGATCAGACTGTATATGCCTGGCTTTTTTCCCTTCTCGGTCACAAGTATGACCGAATTATCATATTCTAATCTTTCATAGGTCCCATGATTTCTCTCCCTTGCACCAGCTTTTTTCTTTTTGTATAGATTCAAATCTAGAATAGAATTTTGTTGTTTTGTTTTTTTGCTTTCTGACACACAGTAGATGCTTAATAAATGTTTGAAGGATCATTAAGGCAAGTCAGGAAATTATTAGTCACTCTGCTTTTGGTCAAGAGAGAACACGAGTAAATGTTCAGCTAATTTGAAGTACCCCAATACTGCCATATCTTAGATCCATACCAGACTTGGAATGTGTTTCCTGAATTCTTTATACATTTCATTCTTCCTTTCTAAATAGTCTTTGGTATATTTTGATGATAGCATTGTTTTTGTTTCTACCTCCTGGATCCTTACCCAAATAAATGCCTTTACTACACTTCTTCCTGTTACTTCTTGTCCTCAATTTTCTGATATAGATTTCCTTAAGATATAAAGTGTTCCAAAAGTTTAGTGCAGTTTTCAGCTATCAAAGCTCTATGGCTTTTGGGATGCCTTGCACTAAAATCCTTGGAGTACTTGTCATAATTTGATTTCTCCACCCACCACTTCTTTCTCCACCTTTTTTTTTAACAACCTATCTTTTTTTCTTTTGAGTTAGATACATACTTTAAAGCCATATACTAGCCATGGGTATCATCCTCTCCAACCTCAGTGAGATCTCTGTGATCAGATTTGCTTTCTTTAGCTCAGAGATCCCAATGCAAGGCAGATGAAAGGGAACTAATTGGTCCTTTTCAGGGATTAAAATAGTCGGCTTTCTCTGGTTTTGCATTTATTCTCCTTTAGAAAGAAAATATAGCAAACAGGGAAAATCCAAACCAGTATAATTCTGTGAGAAGAAAATAGATGTTTGTTTTTTGATTCAAAGTGTTGTGGGTTTTTGCCACAGTTATTTCCAATTATGCCCGTCCCTCCTTCCCCAATTCCTCATGAGCCTTTCCTTTAGTCTTTTTTTTCTAATGAGGAGAGACAACTAAGCAAAATCTACTGACATAGTGATTTATTTGACTATGTGTACAGCATTGAATAAAGTAGTTTTGCTGTAAATATTTACAGGAGGCAGGCCTCTGACTTTTACCACTTAATACTCTTGTGTAGATAACATAATTATAGCCTCTTGGTGACTATTGTTTACATTATAAAGGAGTTTTTGAAGACTGGTATTAACGTTTGCATTTCCCAAGGAAATACAGGTTGTGAGATAGGCTAGATTTCTTTTAGCTACTTTTAAATAGTGAATTGTATTCCTATCTAAAGAGAAGTGTATATGCGCTTCTCAGTGAGAAATAGGGGACCTGGACAGGGTGTGTGCAACAGGGAATGAGTATGAATGAATGAATAAAGAATTTATTAAACACTTATTTATTAAACACTTACTATGAGGAAAGCACATTCCATACCTCTTTCCCATAGCTTTATGAAAAAGAAGGAAATGGTTCATCATCAGTTCTCTGGAACCTACATTAGTCATCCATGTAATCAGATTTCTTCCAGTGTTTTCATTTATATTACCACAGTTGTGAATATATTTCTCTTGTTCTGCTCTTGTCACAGTTATGAGATGGCTTCCCACACCTAATACTCTTGTATTTGTTCTTATGATATAAGAACATTCTGTTACAGTCATACATTCTAGTTTTTGATGCCTACTTTGTTCCTACTTTTTTTTTTTTACTACCACAAAAATTGTGATTTTTATGTAAATTGGAGTTATCTGTCTTTGACCTCTTTGGAGTATATACCCATTGTGGGAGGCCAAAGGGCATAGAACCTTGTAGTGACTTTTCTCACATAATTCCATATTGTTTTTCGGCATCGTTGGCCTAATTCACGGCTCCATCCAAAGTATAGGAGTGTTGAGCACAGGACAAGCGCTTAATAAATGCTTCTTCTCTGTGCAGTGATGATATTATCCTGATCCTCACCATCCCAGACATACAGATCAGTGATGGCGTTTTTCTGGGGTAGGAGGCAGTTCTCTACCATGAGACAGCGGTTGGACTGTCTAGGCAAAAATGCTAGTTTTTGTTTTTATTTTAGCTTTTTATAAACAATCTTTTGTTAAAGCTTTTGGAACAACAAGATAGCACAGGGAATCACTGCTGCCAACCCTGGGACTGAACATCAGTTGTCCTCTATGGTTGATTGGGGGGAAAACCAACTTATCATTATTTATCAATGATTAATCTAATATCCAAGATATACAGGAAACTCATGAATATTTAAAACTGAAAGCCAGTCCCTAATATTGGGGAATTGGGTAAATTCCCCAGTAGACATGAGTCAGTAATTCTCAAAAGAACAGATGCAAACTATTAACAGCCAGATGTTAATTGCCATAGTTAACCATTGACTACGGCTCCAGATCCTTCTTATAAGAAAACTACAAAGGAAAACAACTCCAAGGTTTCACCTTCACTCTGGGTGTGCAAAAAGTGGTGAAAGATAGTCAACGTTGGAGGAACTGCAGTTAGAACCATCCAGTGCTTCAGTGATTCTGGAAAGAAATTTGAAGCTATGCTGACAAACTAAAATATTCTTTGATCTAGAGATCCCAGTGCAAGTAATATGTATGCCAGCGAGGTCAAAGATAAGAAAATTCCAGTGATATTTATCAAAATTCTCATTGCAGCCCTTCTTGTAGTTGCAAAGGACTGGAAACAAACTTGATTAGTTGGGGAATGGCTAAACAGGTTTGGTACGTGAATATAAGGGAAGATTATTGCAATGAAAGGATACATATGAAAAATATAGAGGAGTATGGGAAGACTTAAATGAACCAGTGCAAAATGAAGTAAACAGAAACAGGAACATGATATTCACACACACACAGACATATTTATGTGTGTATGTATATATATATATATATACATATATATATATATATGTCTCTATGTGTATGTGTGTATATACATATATACATACATACATATATATATTTAATACACATGGAATGGGGAGGGAGGGAGGTCAATTCTAGGAAATGTAAATGATGTAAAAACAAAGACTATAAACTTTTTTCAAAAGGAAAAAAAATAAAATAATATGGGGTAGTGGGGCAAGTAAGAAACAGAGCTCTTCTCATGAGCTGTAATGGAAAGGGCACTACCCTAGGAGCCAGGAAACCTGTGTTCTGGTCCCATCTCTCTTAGGAGAGGAGGAGGATAGGAATAAGCATTTATTAAATGCCTCTTATGTGCTTGGCACTGTGCTAAGCACTTGACAAATATTATCTCATTTGTTTTCGACACTCACTAGTTATGTACATGGTTTTGGGTAATGATTGTCAGCCTTGGCTTCCTCAGCAGTAAAACTAGAAGAATAATACAGTTATCTCCACTTTACAGAGTTATCGTAATGATTAACTAAGCCAAGTGCCTCAATATATTGTGTTGTTTTTTTTTCAGAATGCAATCTCAGCCTATTCTCTAAGAATGAAACCCCTTTGAACAAATTCAACCTGAGTCCAGAGAGGGTAGAGAGGGGGCTAGTTCTGCCAGTGTTGGCTATTTGTGGTGGGGGTAGGGTGGAGATTAGGGTGAGAATACATCTCAGATATAACTGCTAAAGCTAACAGATTGCTTCTTAGGACTGTTAAGACCCACCCAACCATGACTTTTTTGTTAAATTGGGTAGAAATTCTCCTCCCTCCTTTCTAGAGTTCCAGAGACCTGCAGCCTGCCTTGCTTAGACTAGAGTGGTGGGAAGAAAATTCATATCCTGAAGCACGGGTATAATGCATAGAATGCTGGATTTGGAGAGAAGACCTGACTTTGAATTCCCCCTCAGACATTTACTAGCTGCCTGACTTTTCATCAGATACTTTGCATTTTTCCAGCCTAAGTTTCCTCATCTGTAAAATGGGCATAATGCTTGCAATCTATCCACCTGTTCCCCCTCCCCCAATACTTTCTCCTTTGACAACTTCTAGCTTCAGCTACTTATCTCCTGTATGCAGATGCCTCCAATTTTTATGTCCTTCTTTTGATCTCCCTTTAATTAGCACCAATCCTACATATCCACCTGCCTGCAGAAAATCCTCCACTTCTGTATCAGCAATGCAGCATTCACAATGCCTACAGTAACTATAAGTATGCTGATATGGTTATTAATCACAAAATGTAACAGGCTCTCTATATAAGAAATATAGCTAGAGCATTTATTTAGAAATAAGACTCAGAAAACTGAGTCCCAAAACCAAAAAGTCAAAGCCAACATAGTAGTTATGAAGTTGGCACATATAGTTAAAGTAGTAAACACCCACATTCTCAAGCCTTCAAAACAGGACAGGCTACCTCAGGCAAAGATCCTCCTCTTCTCACTCAGGACACCTGCTCAGCGTCCAGGTAGCTTGCTCCCAGCAGTTCCGGCCAGCTCTGCCCCTCCCCCCCCTGCAGTTCCCATCCCTGGCAGTCCTCAGCAGGAGTCCTTAGCAGAGATTCTTGCCAGCTCAAAGAAAAAGGAGTTTGCCTCGCAACCACAGCTGCTGCCTCTGCTGCTGCTTCCAGTCCACACTGCATGGAGACTAGCTTGGTTCTGGCATTCTCTTGCTCCACCCCTTCCTGCTATGTCAGCAAGTTCAAGGGGCATGGAAGATCTTCAAATCCCAGTATCATTACAACTTCAATCTAACCTTTCCTGATACTCTGTTTGTTGGTACTCTCTCCTTCCTCAAACTACCTTGTGTTTCTTCGTTTCTCTGTATTAGTATTGTATCCTCCCCTAGGGGAAAGTAGAGTTCTTGAGATCAGGAACTATTTTTTTCCGTTGTTTTTGTATCCCCAGTGCCTTTGGCATAGCAGGTGCTTGCTACACACTTGTTGAATTTAATTGGGTTGACTGGCACCTTAAACTCGACATGTTCAAAACCAAAGTCCTTTTTCTTTCCTTTGACTTTGCTGATTTCTGTGGTGCATTTTCCACCTGGTGGCACTCCTCTGGACTTTATCGGTGCTCCTGGGAATCTCATCCTGCAAGACTCCACCAGCCCTGGAATTCATAACCTCCTCAGTATGGCCCCAGGGGCTCCTACTTTCCACTCTTGGATGGTAGATAATGGAGAGCTAATCTTGAATTCTACTTTGAAGGGAGGCACTCTGGGCTGCTGTCTCACCATTTTCCACTTGGCTCACTTTCTTTTCATTTGTTTTCTCTCCCATTAGACTGTAAGCTCCTTGAGGGCATGGACTATCTTTTTGCCTTTATTTTCTTTGTTACCCCGGCCTTTAGCACAATGTGGGACACTGTAGTAGTAAGTAAATAGTAAGTATTTAACAAATGTTTATTGATCCAACGGTGCCTGCAATCACCAGTTTCCCTTATTCTTTGTCCCTTATTCTTTGATTGTAAATTGTATTCTTTCACTTTCTCTCACTTATGTCACTTCCAAACAGTTGTCATTTTCCACCTCTACAATATCCCTTTTGTTTGTCTTCTTTCATTTATCTGAAGTACTTCCCCTTTAATTCAGTTATTAGTTTATGTTAGTTATTATTACTTTTATTACTTAGTTATTGTTACTTTCAGCTTCCACTATGGCAGTAGCCATCTGGCAGAATTTCTTGCCTTTTTTCCCCTACCCCATCCTTTGTATTTCTGACAGAATAATCTTTTTTATGCATTTTTGTGATTATTTTCTTCTCTTCAAAAATCTTCAGTGGCTACCTCTTGTCTCCTGAGTAATGTGTCTTTGCCTGGCATTCAGGACCTTACACAAAATGGTGCAACTCTCCCTTGGAGGGAAAAAAAGTTTTATTAATGTTCTTTTCTGGTCTTTTTTTTTTTTGCCTCATTGTCACTTCTTACTTTTATCAGATGACTTTATCAGATATATGTATTGTCAAGAAAAATAGTATCAACAAATTAGTGATACCTAAAAATGTATGACTTATTCTAAACCTATGATTTGCCACCTTTCCAATGGGAGGCATGTTTTGTAATCAGTCTTCTGTGGTTCTGATTGGTCCATGTACTGATTAGAGTTAGGAAGTCTTTCAGGGTTTTTGTCATTGCATGATTGTGGTCTTCATATAAATTGTTCTCTTGTCTCCTTAGTTCTCTGTGTATCAGTTCATACATGTTTTCTGAAGTTTCTTTGAGTTCTTCACATTCATGCTTTCTTTCAGCACAATAATACTCCATTACGTTTTGTTACCAGTTAATGGGCACCCACTTCATTTCCAGGTGTTCGCTACTGCAGAGAGTGCTAAAAATATTTTAATGTATTGTATTTTTTGTATATATTGAATTTTTCTCTTGTCTCTTACTTCCTTGGTGTATATGACTAGTTAGTGATATTGCTGGTCAAAGGGCATAACCAAATTACAACTCCACCAGTTCTATATTAGTGAGTCTGTCTTCCCATAGTCCCTCCAACATTTCCTCATTTTTATCTTTCCTCAGTTTTGCCAGTCTTGAAAGTGTGAAGTGAGAAACCTCAGTATTTGCATTTCGTTTTTTAGTGATTTAGAATATGTTTCATGTGATGGTTGAAATCTTGTATTTCTTCTTTGAAAACCATTTATTTTCTTTGACCAGTTTTCTATTGGGGAATATTTCTTATTCTCATATATATGTATCAGTTCTCTTGGATAGATAGAGGCACAGGGACTATATTTGTGATCTAAATGGCAAAGGGAACTGCCAGTAGAGGAAATTATCTACTTAAGAGATCTGGTACCTTCTCTTCAATTTAAAAATAAGAGAGTTGTCTAGAGCAGGGCTTCTTAAACTTTTTCCACTCGTGACCCCTTTTCACCTGAGAAATTTTTACCCGACCCCAGATATATATATATATATATATATATATATATATATATATATATATATATATATATATATATATATATATATA
>CM053583.1:258629862-258688266 GCA_028627135.1 Pseudochirops cupreus | reverse complement strand
GAGTTTTCTTTTGGGGATCTTTTTCAAGAGGTGATTGGTAAATTCTTTCAATTTCTATTTTGCCTCCTGGTTCTAAAATATCAGGGCAGTTTTCCTTGAGAATTTCTTGAAGGATGATTTCTAGGTTCTTTTTTTGATCATGGCTTTCACAGGTAGTCCAATAATTTTAAAATTATCTCTCCTGCATCTATTTTCCAGGTCAGTGGTTTTCCCAGTGAGATATTTCACATTGCCTTCTATTTTTTCATTTGTTTGGATCTGTTTAGTAGTATCTTGGTTTCTCATAAAGTCATTAGCTTCCATTTGCTCCAATCTAATTCTGAAGGAATGATTCTCTTAAGTGAGCTTTTGAAATTCTTTTTCCATCTGGCAAAATTGGCTTTTTAAGGCAATCTTCTCCTCATTGGCTTTTTGGATCTCTTTTGCCATTTGAGTTAGTCTATTTTTTAAGGTGTTACTTTCTTCAGTCAGGTTTTTGACTCTCTTCATGATTTTCTTGCATCATTCTCATTTCTCTTCCCAATTTTTCCTACACTTACTTGATTTTCATAAACTTGAATTTTAGCTCTTCCATGGCCTGTAAGCAATTCATATTTTTCTTGGAAGCTTTTGGTGCAGGAGTTCTGACTTTGTTGTCTTCCTCCTGTTCCATGCTTTGATCCTTTTTGTCCCCCAAAAAAGGAATCTGAAGTTGGATGGCTGTGCTTGTTTTGCTTCTTTTGCTTGCTCATGTTGCTAGTCAGTTACTTGACTTTTGAGCTCTTTGCCACAGTAGACCTCTGCTTCCAGAGAGGAGAGCTTTGTGCCAAATCACTGGGGTTTTTGCAGCTGCCAGAGCTATTAGGAGGGCCCCATCTCTACAGCCCCCACCACCTTTGGCTCACTGGTCACACACCCCAGGACCACCACCCAATACTGCAGTCCAGATCCAGGCAGGTTAAAGCAAGAGGGCTTAGCCTCTGAATGGTTGCTTGACCCCTGTACGATCTGCCAGTTGAGAGCTCTGAAGCAGCCACGTGGAGGCAACTGCAGGGCTGCCTCACCTCTGCAGCTTCTTGCTCCAGGAGCAGAGGCCAGACCACACTCTGTTCCCACCCCAGATTTAGCAGGATTCCACTGACCTTTTATTTTGTCTTTGGCATTTATGGGTTGATAATTCTGGAAACCACCACAGCTACTGGTGATCTACTCTCCAGAATGCTCTAGCTGTGGCTGGTCCGGGCCACCCTGGGACTAAAACTGCAGACTCATGGTAGGGCTGGGCTCAGCTCCCAGCAGGCTGTGATGGACCTTTCCTGTCTGCCTGCCAGGCTGCCTTCAGCGGGAGATTTGTTTCTCTCTGTCACTTTGTGGGTTCTGTAGCTCTGAAATGTGTTTAGAGTCATATTTTATAGGTATTTGAGGTGGTTGTGTGGGGAGCCACGGAGTTCTCCTGCTTATATGCCACCATCTTGACACTACTCTCCCCCCCTCCAGTTTGTTTTTAATGGTGGAGAGACAGGTAAAAATAAATAGGGAAAGACTTAAGATGAGAGAGAAATGGAAAATGAAAGGAGGTGTGTATAGAAGAACTAGCCTTGGAGAAAAGGACTCTCTTTTCCATCAGCAACTGGAATAAAAGAGGATATAATAGGGGATAATGTCCAGAAATGATGAGAAGGGGAAAAGAAGGAACTCAGTGCAAATGACTTCCGTTCTCTTGATAAAGTATGAAGGTAGGACCTGAGCTGAAAGAGAGGAGGGAGGCAGGTGTGAAGAGAGAAGTTTAAAACAGCTGTTCTGATCAGTTAAGGAAGAATAAAAGGATTGCCTTGCTGCAATGAGGACCCAGTTGAGATGATTAACATACATTTGTAGCAGACCCGTTCAGCCTGGTCATGTGACTTCCTCTAGTTCCATTCAGCAGCACATGAGTAGGAGTGAAGGAGTAATAGGGAGTGCCGGGGGAGGGGGGGGGGCACGGATAATAACTCTAACTTAGCATTTATGTAATGTCTACTATATTTCAGACACCGTGCTAAGCACTTGACAAATATTATCTCATTCAATCCTCACAACAATCCTAGGAGTTAGTATTATTGTCACCGCCATTTTACAGGTGAGGAAACTGAGGCAAACAGTTTAGGTGACTTGCCCAAGGTGACACTGCTAGTCAGTGCCTGAGGCCACATTTGAACTCAGGTCTTCCTGTCCTGTCCAGGCCAGCACTGTAGGGACACTGTGCCACCTAACTGTGCTGATAAAGTACAAGTGTCTGCCTTGTTTATAAAAAGCTTCATAAGATGTTACCACACTGGTAGATCTTTCATCTTCTCTATCTCCTCCCTTTAAACTTCTTTAAAAGACCATCTACCCTCCTTTGCTTCTCTGTTTTACTCTCTTCCGAAGGACTTCTGAAATCTGGCTTCTGACCTAGCCACTCCAGACTGCATGGAGTGAAGAGAATTCATCCCCATTGTGGTACCTGAGAGGGCAACTGAGAGATTTTAAGTTTTAGTGTGTGTTTGTCTTTATTTAAAATCAGTCTGGTTCTTAGTTCTTACGGTTCAGTTCAACAGGCATATATATATATATATATATATATATATATACAGATAGATAGATAGATATATCTTTCTTACGTTTTGTTTGTTTCTTTTTGGAGGGGGGAAGGCAAGGTAATTGGGGTTAAGTGACTTGCCCAAGGTCGTACAGGTAGTAAGTGTCAAGTGTCTTGAGGCTGGATTTGAACTAATGTCCTCCTGACTCCAGGGCCAATGCTCTATTTACTATGCCACCTAGCTGCCCCTCTCTCTTATATTTTGAAGCCAAAATTGTCACAAGTATCCAAAAAGGCAAGGAACTTATACCACTCGGGTTACTGGGTGAGTTTGTGGAGGAGGGGGAAAGAACAAGATATTTATAAGGAAATGGGCTTGGACTTTGTCAGGGGGGTGCAGGCTAAATATAGGGGAGCTTCTTGAGGATAGGGGCTGGAAGGTTGTAACGGTTCACAGAGAAAACATAGGGGTTTCTCATTCTGAAACCCAGAGACAGAAGAATGGGGCAGCCAGGCCTTCTGGCTGCTAATTTCAGCCAATGGCTCTTTTCGTTGCGCTTTTACTAGAGACTGCTTGAAAAGTTAGGGTTTATTTTGGTTGAAAATGAAGATATAAGCAGTGTTAAAGCTACCAAGTTTTTCCTCTGACTGGAAAGAGAAAACAAAATCCTCAACTGCCATACAGATGCCCCTGTTTGGAAATGAGCATCTGCCTAATTCTGTCATCTAGAATTCACACTGTGCAGTGGGGGATTAGTCTGCCAGCTTCTGTAGATGGGAATGACTTCCATGAGTTGCATTTCAGTCAAAGTATGCTCATGAGCCTCTTGTAATGCATGAAAAGTAATCTTATTGTCATCTTGGACCATAAGTATGTAAAACACTTTTCAAAAAAACCCACATTTGCTTGAAATCATTTCTCTTCAGGCTAATCAGCATTGTTCCGACTTTTTTTCCAATTTGAATTATCGGATGAGATTAAGGCAATTGTACATCAAATGAAGGTCAGGCTCCTCTTCATTCTTCTTGCAATAGGCTCTGCGAGAATCATTTTCCTCATTTTGTGGATGTAGAAACTGAAATTCAGAGTTTGAGCGTCTTACCCATTGTCTTTTAGCTACTGTCAAAAGTAGGTGAGGTTGGGACCCTGGCTCATTGGTCCTCCTGACTTAATGTCTAAATACTTCATTTGCTTTTTATCGTGAACTTAACAATCATCCACAAACATTTCATTTTATAAAGAAATACAAAAAGTAGATTGTATATTTAAAAAAACCACACCTGTGAGCTTTAGTTTAACCTTTTATTCTCTCTGCTGTGTTGCCTTGCATTCAAGAACTTACACAATTTGCCACCACTCTACCTGTCCGGTCTTATTTTACTCTGTGCCCCATGATTACTGGACTATTCTGCCCTCCAAATTGGTTTTGAATTTTTTCCAACTTCATATCTTTGCTCACATTGTTCCCTCATTCTGCCTTTTCCTGCGGTTTCATTGATGTATGAAACCCTCTCTACCAGTGACCTGCCCAGCTGCCCATCTAAGATCTGGGACACCAGCGTACAGATCATGCCCCAGATCATTCTTAGCTGTGTAACGTGTTGGCAGACTTCTGAGTTTCTATATCCTGGAGTTAATAATAACAGCCACAAGGATCAAATGAGATAACGTCTGTAAAAAGCTTTGCAAAGCACAATGTATACAATACAAGTAGACGGTTAATGCAGCTGCTGTTACCGTCAGCCTCCTCAGACGCCTCATAGCTCTGTGATACCGGGTAAGTCACTTAACTCTGCTGAGCTTTCCTCAGTGAGGGAATTGGACTCAGGGTTCAGCTCTAAGAATCTGTGATCTGCCTGAATGCCTCCTCCCCTCCTAGATGGTGGCAAAACTTCAAATGTTCCCCCAATGCCTGGCATGGAAATGAGGTATTAACAACACAGGTTGTGGAGAAGGGGCTTTGGTAGATAAGAGCTGGGTGAATGCCAGATACCTGGATAGTCCTGGGGAATGTTTGGGCATCATCCTCATCATCATCGTAACTAGCATTTATATATGGTGCCCTTAACTGTTTTACAACTATCTCATTTTATCCTCATAAGAACCCTGGGAAGTAGATGCTCTAATTTTTGTTCACTTGCTTCAGTCATGTCCAACTCCTTATGACCCCATTTGGGTTGTTTTGGGGTTTTTTTGATACTGGAATGGTTTCCCATTTCCTTCTCCAGCTCATTTTACAGATGAGGAAACTGAGGCAAACATGGGTAAGTGACTTGCACAGCTAGTCAGTGTCTGAGGCCAGATTTGAACTCAGGTCTTCCCGACTCCAGGTCCAGCACTCTATCCTAGCTGCCTCCTTGACTTATCTGCATTCGTATCTGAACTTCCATGACCAACAAGATTCAGTTCACATGATAGAGGAAAGTTGAGTGTCAGCCTCAAAAGCCAACTCAGTCATTGAGTAATTCCCTATAGGTATGTTGGAAGCAAATTCAGCAAAGTAGAAAGATTTGTCCAATTCTGGGGATTCAATTCAATAAGGAAATGACTTCCAAAAAACTAGTGGGATAATTAAGATGAGGAATTTCAGTAAATGGCCATATTTTTACAGCTTTCTAGCTAATTCTGGTTTTATCTGGAGAGCTCCTACCGTAGAAATTCCCTGAGTACAGACAAATGAATTAACGAAAAAGCATTTACTGAGCACTTACAGGGTGTCGTGCATGGTGAGAAGTCCTGAGATGTAAATAAAAAAAGTGAGATGATCCCTGCTCCCAAGGAGCTCACACTTTAATTAGAGGAGATAGCACCTTAAAGAAAGGAGCCAAAGTGTGGTAGAAGGGCTGGGAAGTCCCAGAGAGGCAGGAGCAGAAACTGATGGCAAGTCCCAGGGGAGCTTAGGCTCTGTGTGTCAGATGACATGTGGTAAGTCCTGGAGGGCAGTGGCAGGGCAGATGGCAAGGCCCATCTCACGAGAAAGAATAGACTTGGTGATTCCCATCTCATTGAAGCTGTGCAGGTAGGTTTTGGGAGGGAGTAACAAGGAGGGAAGGGCATCCCCCTTAGTGATATACCTGAGGCTGGTGAGGGGAGGGCCAGATTTGGAATTAAAGACCCACATCCAAGCTATTGGATAGGTGACTGTGGATAAGTCACTTAATTTCTTAATCACAGATCTGTATCACATCGAAACCTGTTTCTTCTGTCACACAGATTAGGAAATTACTCAGCTTTTCTCCTTTCCCCACTTCTTCCTCTGACCTTATTCACTCACACACACACACACACACACGCACACGCACACGCACACACACACGCACACGCATGCACGCACACCCATCCCTACACACCCCTTGTTGGGCTTTATTTTTATTCCTTTATTATCACAGTTTGGGAGGGTAGAGATCATTTATTGGTTGCCTAATATATAGGATTAATTTAAATTAAATTGAGGCTTTGGTTCCTGTGAGGAACTTGAAGGAGAGGAATTGACTATAATGAATGCTTGTCAGAATAATAAGGATTGGGGAAGTATTGAGCTTTGCTTGCCTGCATGGCACTTACCTTTGTGTAGCAGTGAAACGAGAGCAGCGAGGTGACTCAGTGGATGGAGTGCCAGGCCTGGAGTCAGGAAGACTCATCTTCCTGAGTTCAAATCTGGCCTCAGATGCTTACTAGCTATGTGACCCTGGGCAAGTCACTTATCCCAGTTTGCCTCAGTTTCCTCATCTGTAAAATGAGCTAGAGAAGGAAATGGCAAACCAGTCCAGTGTTATGGCCAAGAAAACCCCAGATGGGATCATGAAGAGTCTGACTGTACTGAAATTACTGAACAACAAAGTAGTGAAATGACCTGACTTCCTCACCCTCTTCCCATTTCCAAAATGGGTAGAGTCTCTACAGGGTTAATCCTAATTACAAAACCCTTAGTAAAAGGAACGAATAGTAATTTTCAGTGGCCCCAGAGTATTTCTTCCTGTTTTAATAACTTAAGGCATTTCTCCCCAGGATTCATTTTGTCTTGGTTTGGGGAACTTGACTGTTTGGTTGAGAAAATGGGGTCAGTCATTTTTCCGAGAGGGTTCAGCTCATCACTAAATTATTATTCCTCCCAGATTCTCGTTTCTGAAAAATGTATCATTAAGTGACTTACCCAGTGGAAGTGTGGCAAGGAATGAAGAAAAGGCTTACCTGTGATATCTGGATAGTTTTAGAGAGCCATTTATTACATTGACCCTTTTAAAAACGTATAAGCCAAAGAACCTCAAGGATAAGAGAAATAAGCTATCACAGGTAACCGTGTGTGTGTGTGTGTGTCCGTCCTTGTCTCTCAAAATGCCCGTTTGATGTTTTTCTCCAAGGTGCCAGCTGATGTTGAGAAGTGTCAGGATCGAGTAGAGTGTTTCAACGCTGACCTCAAGGCGGACATGGAGAGATGGCAGAACAACAAGAGGCAGGACTTTCGACAGCTACTCATGGGAATGGCTGACAAAAATATCCAATATTATGAAAAGGTAATTATCACACTGATTGGCTCTTAGGATCAGGATTGGTGATTTAGAGCTAGAAGGACCTTTAGAGATGAGCTGACTGAGGCAGAATATGGGCAGCTAACTAGCGTAGTGGATTGAGTGCAAGGCTTGAGACCCAAGTTCAAATCTGGCCTCAGATACTTACTAGCTGTGTGACCCTGGGCAAGTCACTTAACCCTATTTGTCTCAGTTTCTTCATCTGTAAAATGAAGTGGAAACTTAGTAGCCATGAGCACGTTAGCCTCAGTTTCCTCATCTATAAAATCAGGGTGATAATAGCATCGACTCCCCAGGGTTGCTGGGGGATCAAATGATATCATATGTATGTATGTATGTATATGGCCGGGAGGGGGAGGGTTGTGTAAAACTTAAATGTTTCCCTGGCTTCCTTCAAGTCTCATCTGGATCCTACCTTCTACAAAAGGCTTTCGCCCTTCCCATCAATGTTAGTGCCTTTCCTTTGAGGTTACTTCCATTTAGCCTTTAGATATCTTGTATAGTCTCTGCCATTAGAATGCAAACTCCTTGAGGGCAGGGACTCTTTCTACCTTTCTTTTTATCTCCAGAATGTAGCACAATGCCTGGCACATAAGTGCTTAACAGATGTGTGTCTACCTGACTGTTATCATTACTAAGATTATGGTTGTTATTATTTCTAATGTGGGGTGCCTCTTAAATGTCAAACAGGATAATCTCATATCTAAATCTGATCCTCATATGTGAAAGCCCCAGTTTTTTTAAAGAAGTGTTTTAAAATTTGTGGCAGAGACCTTCTCCTCTATAAAAGAGGGTCTGGAGAGGTCCCATATGGCATGTATATAAACACTCTAGCTTACCCATTTACAGCATGATAAGCCTTCTGTCTGCTTGGAGAAGGTAGAGAAATTCACTTGGTTGACAGTTTAAAGCAGTGGTTCTCAACCTTCCTAATGCCAGGACCCTTTAATACTCGTATGTGGGTGTATCTGCATGTGAACGGACCCACCTGGAGAAGGATAGAGTAGTGGTATCTCAGTTCCTAAGACAATGGGAAATATGTGTTTTCTGATGGTCTTAGGCGACCCCGTGACCCCTGTGACCCAAAAGGATCACGACCCACAGGTTGAGAACCACTGGTTTAAAGGTTACTATAACCAAAAATAGGCCAACTAATTGGGGTTAGGTTGTTATATACTTGGTTGCAGATTATACATTGAGAGCTTGAAGGGACCGTGTAATTCCAGATTTGAAAATTGTGACCCAGAGAAGTTAGTAAATCTACTTGAAAAGACATAGAGACAACCAGTAATGAGATCTCTCTCATTAGAGCGTTACCTTAGAGCCACAAATCAACAAATGACTTGAGGACTTGAAATTAAATTACCAAATTTAAGAGAGCCTCCCTCTAACACCTTGAACAAAGACTGAGCCTTCTATGAATATTACAATTCTAGAGATTTGTGCAAGCTCCAGACCTCAAAGACTGGTTAGTTAAAAGTACTATGACTGCTGGTGTTCACTAGTCAGTTGACAAGCACTTTTTAAGCTCCTATTATGTATTAGGCACTTGAATTCAGTATATCTTTCTATAAAGTTTAAGTTTAGTGTTAAAATTTGATTGGACAAGAAATGGTGCTTAGTCCCACCCTATACTTAAAGGTTTATTTTAAAGATCAGAAGAGTGGAGGAGTCTTTTCTCAGCATAAACCTTAAAAACACATAAGTAGGGGTTGTATTTGCTTCCTATTTTTTCTTTCTGGCATATATTTTTATTTTTTATGGTCATATTAAACATATTTCTACATTAGTCATGTTGTGAAAGAAGAATCAGAACAAAAGGGGAAAGCCATGAGAAAGAAAAAAAAAAGAGAGAAAATAGTATGCTTTGATCTGCATTTAGGCTTCATAGTTCTTTCTCTGGATGTCGATAGCATTTTCCATCATGAGTCTTTTGGAATTGGCTTAGATCATCGTATTGCTCAAAAGAGCTAAGTCTAACAAAGTCTGTCTGTGTACAGTGTTGCTGTTACTGTGTACAGTGTTCTCCTGGTTCTTCTCCCCTCATACAGCATCAGTTCATACATGTCTTTTCAGGTTTTTCTGAAGTTCGCCTGCTCACCATTTCATATGGAACACTAGCATTCCATTACATTCATATACAACAACTTGTTCAGGCATTCTCCAATTGATGGGAATCGCCTCAATTTCCAGTTCTTGGCCACCACAAAAAGAGCTGCTATAAATATTTTTGTACATGTGGCTCCTTTTTCCTTTTTTATGATCTCTTTGGGACACAGACCTAATAATGGTATTGCTAGATCAAAGAGTGTACACAGTTTTATAGCCCTTTCGGCATAGTTCCAAATTGCTCTCCAGAATGATTGGATCAGTTCACAACTTCACCAACAATGTGTTAGTGTTCCAGTTTTCCCACATCTTTTCCAACATTTATCTTTTCCTGTTTTGTCATGTTAATCAATCTGATAGGTGTGAGGTGGTACCTCAGAGTTGTTTTGATTTGCATTTCTCTAAATTAGTAGTGATTTACAGCTTCATATGACTATAGAAAGCTTTAATTTCTTCATTGAAAAACTTGGCTGTTCATATCCTTTGGCCATTTATGAATTGAGGGAATGACTTGTTTTCTTACAGATTTGACTCAGTTCTCTATATATTTTATAATTGAAGCTTTTATCAGAGACACTGATTGTAAAAATTGTTTCCCAGCTTTCTGTTTCTTTTCTAATCTTGGTTGTATTGGCTTTGTTTTTACAAAACCTTTTAAATTTAATGTAATCAAAATTATCTATTTTGCATTTTATAATGTTCTCTATTTCTTGTTTGATCATAAATTCTTCCCTTCTCCATAAAACTGACAAGTAAAATATTCCTTGCTCTCCTAGTTTGATTATAGTTTCCCTCTATGTCTAAATTGTGTACCTTTTTTGACCTTATCTTGGTATACAATGTAAGATTGATGTGTATTTTTAAGTAGTAATAGGTGGTACGATAACTTTTAAACATTACTGGGTTATGCATAAAACATAGAACATTGGACTTGAGTTCTAATCCAGTCTTAGACACTTAATAACTGTACAACCCTGAGCAAGCCACTTAACCTATCTACCTCAATGACTTCATCTGTAAAATGGGGTTAGTAACAGCACCTACCTCCCAGTGTTATAGTGAGGGTTGCAAATCTTCAAATGCTACAGAAATGTTAATTATAATAATAATGTTCATTGTTATAATTAGCAATTATCATATTTTACGTGATTCTTTACAGCTTTAAAAAAAGCTTTCATATACATGACTTCATTTGATCTCCACAGTAGCCCTATGGGTTTGGGTATAAGACAGTTATTTATTACAACGGTTATTCTACAGATGGAGGCACCAAGGCACCAGAGAAGTAAAATGACTCATCTGAGGTCATACAGCTCATGTATTGTCGCAGTGGAGACTAGAACCCGTGTCTTCTGACTCCGTAGACTCTCTGATAGACATTGCTGCCTCATGCTGGGCAGGTGTGGAGTTAGGCAGAGCTGGCTTCAGAGATGGCCTCAGACACCTTTTGCCTTTGTGACTTTGGACAGGATACTTGACCTCAGTTTCCTTATCTGTAAAAGAGCGCTTACCCCCCAGGGTTGTTGGGAAGATAAGCGAAACAACGATTGTAAAGCGCATTGCAAACCTTAAAGCGCTATATGAAATATATTAAAGCTCTATATCAGTGCTCTTACTATTTTATTGTTGTTATTATTATCATTATTCACTGTGCCGCTTCATACCAAGTCAGTCTCCTGATTCGTTTGTTGTTGTTGTTTTTTTGGAGGGAGGAAGGCAGGGCAATTGGGGTTAGGTGACTTGCCCAAGGTCACACAGTCTGAGGCCAGATTTGAACTCAGATTCTCTTGACTCCAGGGCCAGTGCTCTATTCACTGTGCCACCTAGCTGCCCCTCCTGATTAGTTTTTGTCTTTACTGAGCCACTTTTTGTAATTTTTAAGGAAATATTTTGTAGTTCAAAAGAGACAGTATGTTGTTGTGGTTAGAGAACTAGCCTCAAAGCCAGGAAGAGCTGGTTTCAGGTCATCTCTAACACATTCCTGGCTGTGTGTGAGCCTCTGGGCAAGTCACTCGGCCTCTCAGTGCCATACACAATTTGTTCATACTTTTGGTTGCAGAAAAGGTGTGGACCTGCATTTGTAGAGGGAATTTTCTCACCGGGGAGTTCCCTGTGCCAGTGAATTCACAAACGTAGTCCCTAGTCCCATCCCTGTACTGCAGTTTAATTTGTACACGAGCAGTGGTTTGGGAGAAGCCCTGGGCCCATATGGATGGTGGATAGGGGACCGATGACTGTGAATGCCCTGGAAGGGTCACCAGAGAGGCTCTTTGGATTCCTGTTCCATCATTTCTTCTACCTCCAGTTTCATGATGTCAGGACTTCTGAGTAGCACTTAATGTTAGGCCGACAAAACTTGCTTAGGGTTGTAGGTCAAGTTCCAAATAAGCTCCTATTAGACCCCCTTCCCATGAAAAGAACCCTAATTATGCCAAAGCAAGTCTAAGGCTTTCCGTCATGGCAGGGCCTGACAGGGGGTGAGACTGTGTCCAAGAGTGTATATCTGACTGTACTTTTGTGTCACTGGTGGTGTATTTCACAAGTTCACAATGAGTCTGCACAACCTGTGGGATTTCTAAAGCAGACTGGGTTGGGTAATTCTGTTCAAATGCAAACATACCAAGCAGTATTGCTTGTTTTGGAATTGTGTTTGTCTTTATGTGGGTTCCTTGAGCCTAATTATGGAGTCAGGTCCTGGACACCAGCCCCCAAATCGGGCTGGGTGAGTATGAAACATGGGATATTTTCCCCTGTGCATGCTTTGCATAAAGTTTCTGGGTTCACCTTGTTGCAGAATACTTCCTTAATACTTTTGACTCTCTTCAGGCAGACACAAAGGAATTTTTCAGAGTCACCTAGGTAGGGGATGGACAATGAATTTTTCACCTTACGCACACTTGCCATTTCTCTTTGACAAATACTAACAAGGTCCAACAGCAGCAGTTTAGTGACACTTTTTTAAAAAAAGTATATTATCAACTTTGCGGTTTAGTTTGAATTACCTTTTTCCCTTTGATCCGTGCTAAGAGGGATACCCAAGAGTCCAAAAAGGCCATAGAATTTATTGAGTTTGCTCACTCACTGGCCTGAATTTTCATCATGCTTAAGTCCATTGAGGTCTTGTTATTGGTTTTTTCTTTAATTAAACCCAAGTTATTGTTGGTTTAGAATTCCAGTTAATATCTGAGATGAGAGTCTATGACTAATATTCCAGCTTTTCCCATTGACTGAAACAGCAGCTTCCTAAAAGGACTCAATTTCACTCTTTTGTTTGGAGAGAGGAAGGGAGAATATTGTCCACAGCATTTCAAAGCACAGGTGATGGTTGGTTTGTTGGGCAAAAGCCCTTGTGCTTTTCCCCCCAGGGGCCAGAATTGGGGGGAAATGATAATAATAGCAAACAGTCCCAGGAAAGTGATTTCTCTGAGGGAACTGGGGAGTAAAGTGAGGCGAGGCAGGACTGGGAGTTGGGGGAATTTCATATGACCACACAGTAGAATCTTACAGCTGAAGGGGACCCAAGACATCGTCTAGTTTAACCCTCTTATTCTGCAAAGAACTTTTCCCAGGGCCATACAGCAAATTAGTAACCAAGCCAAGAGTAAAACCTAGGGCTTCTAACGTATTCTAGTATACGTGTCAGACCAGAAAATGCACTTTGTGTGATGTATTTCTATAATGGTTTGGAAACAACTCTCACAATTTCTGAGGATATACTGCCTGAAGAGTTTATTGCTTAGGGACTTGATCAGTGACTTCCTCCAATTGTCCTAAGGCTGGTGGCAATCATCTTGAACTTGTTAACAGCAGCCTCTTCCAAGACCGCTGTAGGGAAGCCAGAGCACATAACCACACTCCCAAGCCCAGGAGAGAAACCGTGTTTATATAGTGGGTAGAGATTTCATGTTTCTCTCCATCCCATGTGACCTAAAGAAGACTTGACTCTTCTGTCCTCACGTTAACCTTTTATGTGACCCTCATAAGTTACCACCCTTATATTTTTATCCCATCGGTGAAGAAAACTCAAAGTTTGTAGTCCCTCTTTTTTCTGAGCAAGGGAGCTCCCCAAAAGAGGACCATTTTCTTTGTGCTACAGGAATTTCTGTTGAACCTGGAGATTCTTGGTTGAAAATCTATAGACTAAGTTGTTTACCCTTGCAAGGATCTGGAGAGAACCTTTTTTTTTTCTTCAGAAAATTGGAGGGGAAACCCCTTTATTCCTTTCCCAATAGCTCCCATTAACAGGCAGGGTAACTTCCCCATTCCCAGTCCAACACTGAACAAATCAATCAGATTTTGCTGGAAAAAGGGAAAGATTTCACCACATTTGCAGCTGACTTGGAGAGGCAGCCATAGTTATTCTATACACCTACACCTATGGGCAAGTCCTGACCACCTCCCTCCCCTCCATATGATGCCTCTAATCATCCAGAAGGACAATCTAGGTGATTTTGTCAAGTATCTGCTGGCTCATTTTGGGAAACGTCAGGGAGAGAGTTGCCCTTTCTCTCCTCAGTGCTTTTTTTATCCTAAGTAGTACTTTCATGTTTTGTGACTAGGAAATAGGATAAAGTTTTGCATAATAATTGGTGAGTCTATTTGCTGACAGTGAAATATTAAAAACAAATGGTTCTCTCTCTCTCTCGCTAAATTAAGAGAGCAAGCAATAGTTTACTTGTCAGATCTATAGAGAAGGGAAGAATTTATGACCAAAAGAGATAGAGAACATTCTGAAGTGCAAAATGGATAATTTTGATTACATTAAATTAAAAAGGTTTTATACAAACAAAACCAATGAACCAAGATTAGGAGGAAAGCAGAAAGCTAGGAAACAATTTTTGTAGCCAGTATTTCTGATAAAGGCCTCATTTCTAAAATTATAGAGAATTGAGTCAAATCTATAAGAATACATGTCATTCCCCAATTAATAAATGGTCAAAGGATATGAATAGGCAATTTTCCAATGAAGAAATTAAAGCTGTCTATAGTCATATTTTTTAAAATGCTCTAAATCACTATTAATTAGAGAAATACAAATTCAGACAACTCTGAGGTACTAACTCACACCTCTCCAATTGGCTGATATGACAGAAAAGGAAAATGATAAGTGTTGGAAAAGTCTAGGAAAATTGGAACACTTATGCATTGTTGGTGGAATTGTGAACTGATCCAACCATTCTGGAGAACAATTTAGAACTCTGCCCAATAAACTTTGCATACCTTTTGATCCAGTAATATCACTACTAGGTCTGTATCCCAAAGAGATAATAAAACTGGGAAAAGGACCCATATGTACAAAAATACTTATAGCAGCTCTTTTTTGTGGTGGCCAAGAACTGGACGTTGAGGGAATGCCCATCAATTGGAGTGTGACTGAACAAGCTGTGGTATGTGAATGTGATGGAATACTATTGTGCTATAACAAATGTTGAGCAGGTGAATTTCAGAAAAACCTGAGAAGACTTACATGAACTGATGCTGAGTGAAGTGAGCAGAACCAGGAGAACATTGTACACAGTAACAGCAGCAACATGTGTGATGATTATGTGATAGACTTAGCTCTTCTCAGCAACGCAGTGATCCAAGACAATTTCAAAAGACTTGTGATAGAAAATGCTAACCACATCCAGAGAAAGAACTATGGAAATCTGAAGGCAGATCAAAGTACTCTTCACTTTTTTCACATTTTTGCTTTTTTTTTCTTTCTCATGGTTTTTCCCTTTTGTTCTTATTCTTCTTTCATAACATGACTAATGTGGAAATATGTTTAACATGATTGTATATGTATAACCTATATCAGATTGCTTGTTGTCTTGAGGGGAGGGAGAGAGAAAAATTTGGAACTCAAAATTTACAAAAGTGAATGTTGAAAACTGTTTTTTACATGTAATTGGGTAAAAATACTATGGGGGGGGGGAGAAAAGAAACTGCCCTTTGACACTTTGACTGACACTTTATTTGTATGTATATACTGTTGCAGTGCCTTACGGCGTGGGAGTCAATTATACCGCTGCTACAAGAGAAGCAAGAGACCAAATAAGTTCCTTCCAACAAAGAGACCCTTCTGTCTTTACCAGTGCACAATGCCTTTCACTGGGACGTCCACTTACTGATTGGAAAAACATCACCTGGCAGGTGGCATTTGGAAACCAACCACTGAAACATTTGTGGCTTTTTTCTTGCTTTCTTTTTTTTTCCTCTTCAGTCCTTTACCCCGTTCTTGTTTCATACTAATATTTCCACCTACTCTGTATTCCTTATCTATTTCCTGGTAGGACCCCGAGTGCCTGGTAGATTCTGTATGGATTTCATCATCCCTTATTAAAGAAAGCATACTTTCATATCTTGAAGGGACTTCTGCAATGGAATACTAAGAAGATTCCAGAGGAAATGAAAAGTTCCACCATCCCTGCATTTGGAATAAGAGAGAATCTGGCTGCTGCTTTATGATTTCAAAAGGGAGGCCAGAATGGAAGGATGACCTTAGCACCTGTACACTCTTTCCACATTTGGAATGGAATTTCCTGTGGTTGTTGACTTGTCATAGGTAAAAAGGTGGTGTTGACATGTCTACCTACAGTGTGTGAAACAAGCATGGCCTTTAGCTGTGAATGTGGCATGCCGTCTGCTCATGTGATGAGTAATATCATGTATGTTGTTCCTTTTTGGTGATATCAAGTCAGTTTAAACCGGCTGAAGTGTGTGTACATATATGTGTGTGTATACATAAAATATGTATATAAGCTTATATAGGTATATGTGCATATATGTATACACACACACATATGTGTGTGTTCAGCAAGGAGATTAGATTTTTACCGTAGCCTTATAAAATTATTAATTGAACCTGTTTTTTGGCATTAGAATCAGCGATTTGAAATTGAGTACCAAATGAAGAAGGTACCATTAGTGCTCCCTGACATTCTTTGTACATCCTTTCTTTTTTTTTTTAATGAAATGGAGTACTGGTAGTGAATAAAGGCTATCCAGTGCCCCAAAGCTGAAATATTCCCAGTGTGTTTAGGCTGAGCAACACGTCACGTTCCTTCTGCGTCTGCATTGTGAAACTTGCCTTTATCACCACTAAAAAAAGCACTAGTACAATATTTTCTACTGTGTAAATCACATGTCAGTGCAGCTTTTGAAGGGTTTCTTGTCTGAGACAGAGAGATCTTGTTTTCTTACCCAGTCTAAATTTATAAAACAAACAAAACAAAAATAGTGCAGGTGCTCTCTATGATGCGCTTGACGTCCAACCTTTCTTCATGGTAAGAGAAGGCCCAATTCTTGAGGTCATGTGCTCAAAATGGAACCTCTTTTTTTTTTCAAGCTAGCTAAGTTAGCCTTTAGATAACTTCAGTAGCAACCAATTCTAAGTATTCGTTCCAAGATTAACTTTAAAAAAATGAGAAACTTCTTTCTTAAGAAAGTTTCCTTAAGAAAATTCCCTTTTTTAAGAAAAATAGTTCTTTTTACCAGACCAGACTTGTACATCTTTGCAAACTGTATACTTTTCTTCCCTTGTTCCTCTAATGAATGTGTATTTTCTCTCACCTGTGGTTTTGTCCTTATGAAATCTAAGATAGGCTTCAAGTTAGCTACAGAATTTTCAGGAGCTAGTTGCTCTAAAATACCAGTTTATAAAACAGAAATTAATATTCAAAATACTGGTCAACGTTTACCAGGTAACATTTAAAGTGTTTAGGTTCAGAACCACTCCTGAATGGTTGTCTGCAGTGTTCATGTATCAGATGAGCTTAAAATTAATGTTGTTGGTTCTTCAGTTAAACTATTTGGTATGTTTTGGTCCTGTTTTGCTGTGTCTTGTTCTTGTTTTTCCCAGGAAATCATGGGAGAAGATTTTTTTTCAGCCACATCTTTCCCTCTCTTGGCACTGCCTACCCTGATAGAGCCTCATTAACATAATGCTTATATCCTTTGATGTGAATTTTTACTTTGGTACATAGAGTTCTAAATGATATTTCTAAATGAATAGCACCGTGAACGGCAATTCAGCGTATCATTCTACCTCTAAAAACCCATCTTTTTGATGCTGGGATTTTGTTGTGTATCTGGGTCCTAGTTTATTAGAATTGATGTACACTTCATACTGATACTTGACTAATCTACTTTAAATTGATTCAGTGAAAGAAGAAAAAATCAGCTTTGGAGAAAGCAAGGGCTTTCCTCAGTGGAAGAAGTGCTCTTTACAAATTTAGTTATGTTACTGACTGGGAGAAAGGGTTGTTGGAAAAAGAGCTGCAATAAGAACCAGTATCTGACCTCCTGCTATCTTGCCAAAGTGTGACAGTGCCCCTGTGAGATGTAATGAAGAGTAGGGGGGTTGGGAGGTAGGCTTCCTCAAAGTTGGTTGGTGCTAGACAGGAAGGAGGGAAAAGCTGTTCTTGCCAAGATCCTTCTCCCTCTCTTATTTAGCTGAGTGTGGTAACAAAGGACTCTTCTCTAAAGGAATGTGGCAGTCTTTGGACTCCAGATTTTTTTCCGTTTATTTTGGTCACTTTACAATGCACAAAAATGTAACATTTATACATCAGAGTTTATCAGCTTCAGAATGCCAAGTGGATACTAGAGAAAGGCAAGCTTTGCCCTAGCTATCAAGGGCATGTACCAATGAAACCATCACCAGCTACTGTAGAAAGATTTATTCAGAGAAGCATCTGTGTCCCTTTGATTTGGGAAGAAGTTTTCAGTGGTAAAATGAATGAGAAAGGTCTGGGAGCTGGGGTGGGGAACCTGTAGTCTCAAGGCCACATGTGGCCCCCTAGGTCCTCAAGTGTGGTCCTTTGACTGAATCCAAACTTCACAGAACTTCCTTTTATTAAGGGGATTTTTTTCTGTGAAGTTTGGATTCAGTCAGAGGGCACACTTGAGGATCTAGAGGGCCACGTGTGACATCAAGGCCACAGGTTCCCCATCCCTGGTCTAGGAGTCATAGCATAGAGGATAGATAACCAGCCCCTCTTGTACCAACTGCCTCCTCCTTCCTCCAACTTCTCAAGGATCAGCAATACCTAACATTGTCCTTTACCTTTTCCCCTCTCCTAATCATAGCTGTGCACCAAGGTGTTGTATTTTTGGTCATTACAGGGAATGTTTTCATTTGAGATGTGTGAAATTTGTGCCAAAGAAGTTAACGCTCAAGATGCCTTCCTGATGAGGGCCACCCTCCAAAGTCTCTCAAGCCTTATATGTCTGTATCTCTTTTGTTCTTCTTTCTCCCCTCTCCACCCACCTAACTTTTGTTTCTAAGAGTTTGGAGAAGAATATCCTTCTCCAACTAGAATAGCCACACAGTAGGACAGAAAAGCTTAAGAGGACAATGGGTTCTCTGACTTGAGTTTCTAATTTTTCGTAGTCTACCTTAAAAAAAAATTTTACAAAGCAAGATAGTCTTTAAGGAAATATGCTGTAAACACATTTTCCCACTGGCTCTCTTTACAGCTATCTTGATATAGTTTCTATATTTTTACCTTTCTACCACTGTATCAGAAATCAAATAGTCATTCCTCTGTTGGGGGTGGAAAGAGGTGAGGGTGGAGATGAGTAGGAGAGAATATCATGAATGTCCAAGTTTTCCATTGGTTTCTCCAAAAAAACATCATTTTTGTTAATTAGGTTACTTTTAAGGCTCTTCAAGATGCTATTGTGTGTAAGCTCAACTCTCACCTTCATTTTGATTCAACAACAGAAAAACCAGCATGTCTCTAGGGGGACTATTTTTAGTACATATAAAAGAGGTTTCTTTTCGTGTGAAATCATAGTAGACATTTTTGAAATAGAGGCCATGTCCTGACCCATCCTCAGCCCTTTCTCTATTTCCCTTTCAGAAAGGGGAGGACAGCAAATAGACCTTGAATACTGAGCCTGAGTGAGGCAGCCCTTTATCATGAGGTGACAGGAGCTGGAGGAGGTGTGGCAGGGCTCTGTGTATGTACATGGTCATAGGTGGAATTTCGAGCTCAGGAATTTGAATAAAATAACAGCTCAGCCTGAATAGCACCTCAGACTTGAATTACCTGGTATTGCCACTTAGAATATTGAGGAGCTCGGAAACCACAGATAAAGATCATTGTTCACCTCGAAGTTTATAGGCCCTCAGCTGGAGCTGGTGAATGGTATGGGTGTGGTCTGAAAGCTAGAAAACTCAAGGGAGGGAGGGCCCTTGTTGAGCAATGTCTAATTCCTTTCTATGGCTCTGGAAGGCCCTTCCTACTCACTTTCTTTGCTTTAGAGGGCTTGAGTGTTGGGGAGGAGGGAAGGATGGAATTTGTCCCAAATCTAACTAGAATTAATGGCTAGGTACAGAGCTACCCGATGAGATCTCTTTAATGCTGACTTTCCCTCTCCTGCTTCTAAACAGGCCAGCATGCTATATAGCCCTAGGGATCCACCTCCTCATGCTTGGCTGTCTGTGGCAATGAGGCAATTTTCTTAGCTGACTGTTCTAAAACTACTTTGTCAGATCCCTGTTTCTTATGGGGAAAGCGTGGTCCATTCCCCAAAGTTTTGGATTGGCTTTCTCACGATGTACCAGGTTATACCATTCATCTCCTCTTGCCTCTGTTTCTCCTAATTCTCAGAGATGGCTGGAGATTTTACTAATAAACTTTTTTAGGAACACAAATCTCTTTTGTCTAAATTTGTAGTTGGGCAATGATATATTATAACAGCTCTTCCTCTGTGCCTACAAATGGTCACCTTGTGAAGGGAATAGAATACCATTTGACATCCCATCAAACCACTCAACAAAACAGGCTGCCCTTTGACTTTAAAGTGATTGGCCAACCCAGAGATTGCAAAGCCTATAGCCTCAGGACATTTGTTGTGCCACACATAGGTAGGCAGCATCTGTGATTGGGCAGACAGTCCCTTATGACAGCTGAGAGTCAACAACTTTTTTTAATCCTGTATGTTAGAAATAAATTTTTGGCACAAACATCCAACCCTACTTAGTTTGGCTGATAAAACTTGCTCCAGATCATGACCACTGATATGAATAAACCAGTCAATCAGTGTTTTAATCAACACTAAATAGAAAATCAGGTTTTTTTGTGTGTAGTATAGATGCAGTTTCCAAATATTTCTTATGATGATGATCAAACCCAGCACAAAATCAGCAAGTTCAAGTTGTTGAGGTTGGGTTGGTTTTTTTTTTTAATGGTGCAAATTGCTAAATAGTAACTCTCCTTTTTGAGGCTGTTATCTATCCAGATACCTTAATGCTATTAGCAATGATTTTTAAATGCGTATAAAGATCTAGTTGTCTTCTGTTTGGACGATTAATACAAGATGACCAGTTGCCCCCTTTTCAAGAAACAAATTAACCTGGATCAACGGAAAATAAAGGGGCATAATGGGGACTATCTTTTTTTTAAAGGATATTTTTAAAATGTTAAGTGTTGCTTTTGCCAAATACATTTTTATTATTACCATGGAGGAGGGGAGGGGAATCCAGGGACCATAAAAGCGTTGTTTCAAAATGTACATGGTTAACAATTTAAAGTATTTTAGGCATTTTTTTAAATTATGAGAAATATGGGATCAATACTGAAAATCATACTGCATGTTAGTCTTTTCAAGTCTATTTGATACAAAGGAAATCTCAAGTTATAACAGTATTAAGGACATGCCCTAATGCAGTAAAGGGACTTTTTAAAATATCATGGACACCTAAGAACAAAGTTTTAGATCTGAATCCTACGGTTTCAGTGCCAAAAACATGAAGTGCTGTATTGGCTTGAGTATTGAATGTTCTTTCTCTCTCATTTTTAGCAAAAAAAAAAAATGTGTTGTTAAAACTGTGGGTAAAAGGTACTGCATATGTATTTGTGCATAGCTGCCATTTGGCTTTCACTGGGTGAACCTGGGAACCAATGTTGCTACAGCCTGGTACATAATTTCCCTTTTGGTGGAGCCTCTGACGTAAGAGTAGGTCAGAGCACTTGACCTCTCAACATCCCTTTAGGCATTTTTTCTTTTTTGCTTTCACTAAACATGTCAGTAACATCTTTTGTTACTTTGACTAAACCTTCTGAGTCACTACTACCAACAACGAAAACAGGTGTAAGGGGATAAGTACAGGAGAAAAACACGTCATTCTTTCCTCTCTCCTTCAAAATGGTAGGTAAGAAGAAATTATTGGGAGTGGGGAGAGGAATGACACTCAATATGATAAACTGTAACCCATGTAGCTGTAATACCAGCTGGACATTCCTTGTATAACAAGCCAGCATTTCTGAACAGTGATGTTTTGGGGCAATGTAGAAGCACCCTATACCCAAGTGATCTTGGTTATATCCAAGAGACACTGTCCATTGTACTTCCTATGTGCCTGTCAAGTTGTAAATGCATTGGGAAGATATATATGTATATATCACCTTGAAATAAATTTCTGCCAGCAAATTTTTGGATCTAGATTTTAACTGAGTAGAGAGATGAAAATTTTATTTAGGTTGTATCAACTGACCAGCTGTTCAGACTGTTTACCGTATTGCTTATTTCTGACTTTTAGGGGGGGAAATGTTTTTAAAACCCACTCAGATCAAAAGAGTAGGGAGTTTCCTCACCGAAAAGTTGTGAAGATTTTGTTTTTTTCCCCTCTACCCCTGCTATCAGTAAACCAAAACAAAAGCTGTGAAAACTCGTGAGCTTGGGAGAGCATGTGTCTAGATTAGCTGTGAGCATGATTCAAGCAATGGAGGGGTTTGTTTGCTGTAGATATCACGCTTTAAACAGGGTGCCCCCCGTTTTCTTTATTACCAACACCGTGGGTGTACAGTTGTTTTGTTTACTTTCCCGTGCTGGCACAAACGTGCTGGTTTACCTTTTCTCATACACCTGTGTACAGACCTGTCCTGTTTATTGTTTACTGTGGGGTTAGTACTATGCTTTGAGGTAAACAGAAACCATTTGTATTGCCTGATGAACTATTAGCTTGTAAATTTTTTTTAAAGTTTCTTTATCTCAATTAATTTAAAGGAATGGACCAATAAACATGTAAAAGAGACTCTTGTTAGCTTGAATATTTTGTTTTGCTTTGTGCTCTCTTTACAAAATAGAAGGATCGATACTTTCTTTTGGTTTCTTACTTCCTTTAAAAAGAAATAAGTTAGCCACATGTGTTCTCCCCTTTCAACTTCCTCCCACATGCTTCTCTGCACCATCCCACCACACCAAAAAAAAAAAAAAGACTCAAAGAAAAATCTGTGGTTCTTTGAATACCCACCTCCACTTTCTCTTCCATTATTTTGCTAGCATAACTGCTCTGCTAGATGAGAATAAGGTAAGTTATTTTATAGAACTAACTAGTTAGTTTTCCTTAACTGTAACAAGCTATATGAAGTATGGCCACAACACTGAATTTAGTCTAAAGACCTGGACTCTGGTCCCAGCTCTGCCTCCTTCCAGCTATATGGACTTAGAGAAGTCACTTAAGCACAACAGACCAATTTTGTCACTTGTAAAAAGAAGCACTTAACCTTCCCCACTGAGTTATAAGGACCAAATGAGAATGTATGTGAAAATGATTTATTACAAAATGTTGCATACATTGAGCATGTAATCCTCCTTTGGATTTGACAATTCGATATGTCAACATTTGATATGTCAACATTTAGGCTCCAAATGTTTTTAAAATATACAGGGATGATGATAGTAAGCATTTATATGATACTTTGAAGTTTTCTGAGCACTTGAAAAATATCTCGTTTTATCCTCAAAACAACTCTGGGAAAGTATGTTCATTTCTGGTCTCCATTTTACAGGTGAGGAAACTGAGGCAGAGCTTAAGTGATTGACCTAGGGCCAGGGTCTCAGAACTAGAAAGTGTCTGAGGCCAGATTTGAGCATAGGTCTTCCTCACTACATTCCCACTGTGCCATCTAGCTACCTGAATTTTCCTACCTTTAAATAGTAATACAAGGCATTGTAGTCTGCTGAGAGTGTTATCTTTAATTTCAATAACTGACTACAGTGGCATTTCCAAGGAAGGAAAATATTCAAAAGAGGAAAAAATATATGTATGTGGATATATAATTGTATATTAAACTGGAATTTCACTATATAGGGTAAGGAATATGTTATATGTATGATTAATTTTAAATTCATTGGTACCATTAATGAGCAAAATTCAATTGTAGGAACAAAAGAGAATAAAAGCCAGGGTTTGACACCCTTCCCACTCACCTCCTCTAATTTTCTCCCAGAAAATGTAATAAAGACATACTGGGGTTGGTTACAGAACAGAATTTCATATGTGTTGGGTTTGTGAACCCGACAATGGGAAGTGAGAGCAAAAGAAACTCGTTATGAGATAACACCAAAGTAACAATCCCAACACCATCCTTGTTTGCAATGTAGTGGGGAGAAGATGCCATGTTTGGAGTCAGACAACTAGGGTCAAGGTCTGGCTTCCCCACTTAGAATGAGGCAAGTTACATAATCTCTCAGAGACCATTTCCTCATGTCCACTGGAGATTCCTTGCATTGTCTTCCTTTCAAGGTATTACAAAGAAAGAGCTTTGTAACTCAGAAGTGCCATATAAATACAGTGGTGTTATTGCCCTGAAAATGTTGATGTATGATTTCAAATATTAACAAAAATTCTCTGAGGGGATCATAGCATGGTTTTGGTTCAGCAGAAGTCTTCAGCTAGATCCTCAGGATCTTCAAGCTGGGAGACACATAAGTAATTTTATAGATGAGGAAACAGGTTCACAGAAGCAAAAGAATTTGTGCAAACTCACCCCCTCCCCATTTCAGACTATACCACTGGGCTTCTTACTCTCAGTCCACTGGTCCTTCTCTTACATTGCACTGGAGATTTTTCTCCCGTTTGCCAAATTATGAAATCACCATGGGAAATCCCAGATGTAGCATTTATTAGAAGGAAGCTTTTATGGAGATCCTACCAATCTTTGCATTGGAGATAAAGACCCATGGTTCTAGCTTCACAACCTCCTTTCTTTCTCTGCTATAGCTAAAAGGAGAATAGGAACAGGGGCCATTGGTAGAGAACTCCCAGATAAGGAAAGTCCCTCCGTTAGTTCAGGTGAGTACCTTCTCTACAATGCATGGTTTCAGTTGTCTAGAGCAATGATGTCAAACTCAAATAGAAGTGGGGGTCACTAAACCATAAGGGTCCCTGTGAGCCACACATTGACTTAATTTTAAAATGTAATGTCTGTGTTTTATCCTGTTTTTATATTCAATATCCCCTAATTATATTTTATATTTATATATTTTATGTTCAGTATCCCCCAGTTATATTTTAATCAGTATACATTAGAGGCAGGATTTGAAAGTAGGTCTTTCTGTCTGAGGGCCATTCTCTATATTCATTATACCACACTGCCTCACAGCTATAACATTATTTTTTTTTCAGTTCATTATTTTTTGTTAAGAAATTTTCCTGAGATCTTGGAAACCATCAAGTTCAGCTCCATTTTTTAAAAAATGAGGAAACTGAATTCCAGAGAAGTTAAGGCATTTGTCTAAGGTCACCCAGATGGTAAATAGCAGAATCTAAGTTCAAACCAAGATCCTCTTGAGTCCACATCCAGAGAGGAATAGTCAAAAATATAATGTATGAGTAGAGACAGAAGACAAAAGGGATATTGTGAAGGTAGAATTTGCAATATCTGACAACTCATTAGGTATGGGAAAGTGAAGAAAAGGGCAAAATTGATGATAATTTTGAGGTGGTTAACATTGGTGTCTGGAAATAACAGAAATAGGCAAGTATGGAGAAAGGGCAGATGAAGGGAACAAGAACATATCTTTCTGATATGTTGATTTTGAGATGTCTATGGAACATCCAAGTAGAGGTGAAGGAGTCCAAAAGAAAAAAATAGTGCTAGATAAATAAATTTTGAAGTCACTTCCACAGAAATGTTGTGGGAGGGATGAAATCTCCAGAACAGAGCTTTGGGGTGAATTACGGTGTTATCGTAAATACTATTTCTTTTCCAACCTCTTCCTTTTTTTTTGAAGTGGGGAGAGATGAGGATGACAAAAAGAAAGAGGAGAAGAAATGCCAGTTACGTTCCACCAAAGCAATAGAGATCGAACAGGAGAAGTAATAGAGGTAGATTCATAAAATTGTAGCATTAAAGCTGGAAGGGACCCTATTAGGAGTCCATTTAGTCCAAAGCTCTCATTTTGCAGATGACAGATGTGAGGCCTACAGATAATCAAGGTCACAGACATCACAAGTAACTGCCATAGTTCAAACCCAGGTCTTTTGACTCCAAATCTGAGACTGGTTCATGTCCCTATTCTTAACATTTACTCACTGTGTGACCTTGGGGAAGTTACGTAAACTCTAGGAAGTTAGGATCAACTGTGTTAATAATCTTTGCACAATCTACTCCATAGGGTGGTTGTGAGGAAAATTACTTTTAAAAAGTCTTGTGCTATATGAACAGGTGGCAATATGAACAACCCTTACAGGGTTGACTTTAGTTCAAGCTATGGCGTATCTCTGAAACATTTCAGTTGGTGTGGTCTTGTACCATCACAGCACCAGAATGAAGATGACAGCCTCTTTCGCATATGATTTTCTTCTGTGTAAGGAACTCCCCAACAAATGCATACAGGTCTTTGTCCTTCAACTTATCATCTTAGAAAGTTGCTTAGGATATGGAAGTTGAGTGACTTAGCCACAGTTAGTATGTGTGAGAGGTGAGACTTGAATGTGGGTCTTCCTGACTTCCAAGACTAATATGCTATATTTCTTCTCTTTGTGCATTTATTTTTGTGGTTCAGTCTTGTTTCAGCCATGTCTGATTCTTTGTGGCCCCATTTGGGGTTTTCTTGGCAAAGATACTGGAGTGGTTTGCTACTTCCTTCTCCAGCCCATTTTGCAGATAAGGAAACTGAACTTAGATTGTCCTGGCTCCAGGCCCATCTTACCTGGGCCTATACCACCTAGCTACCTGTAAGCATTTATTATACCTCATTAAAAAAAAACAAAACAACCCAGCTACTTCAGAGTTTATGAAAGATGAACCTATCGGGAAAATAGCCATGTCAAAATATCTACCTCCTCCCTGATTTTCTTTCTTCTCCTTCCTTCCCAAACCCAAACTAGAAAACTCTTTCCAGATTCTCTTGAATTAAAGTGAGGCTGGTGACCTTGCATTGCCCTCCCTCACTCAAATCAAAGTCAACTGCAAGTCATGTCATCATTTCCCTGATGCCATGGTCCTCTGAAAACAAAGGACAAATAAAAAAGAACCTGGAATCTCTTCTTTGCCTCCATTATTTCCTACCTAGTGTTAATACTTAACCTGTGCACGTCTCCCCCACTCCCTGTACTGCCATGTAAGCTCCTTGAACAGAGACCCTGTGTCTCAGGACCAACCTTACGCGTAACATAGACACTTGAAAGGTATTTTATGAATCAAATAGAATTCGTTCACATTTATTTATGTGCTCAATCATTGCACTTTAGTCAAATTACCATTTAGGAAAAATAGTCTTAGTAGATTAAACGAACAAGCTATTTAAGCAAATGCCTCAAAATACAGGACACTCTCCCTTACACCCCTCCTTCTAGGAACTATTTTTTACAGACTAAAATGTCTCTTCAGCCCTATCGGCATGATTGGCAGACTGCAGTCCTAATTTTATTTTCTTCATTTAATTAAAAAGGTCCTATATGATGCAATTATGAATCAGAGAAGATGACCCAAAGAACCTTTCATGGAAACTTGATTTTTAACAAAGAGATGAAATCCCCCAAAGGCCAAGCAACAGCTCTCTGGAGGGTCCTCAAGCACTGTAGCTGCTACAACCACAGGGAAGACTAGCTTGTTCCTAAGGTTGTGTCTGTCTTTTTGTTTTTTTCCAAATGTTACTTTTGTCTATGACAACAACTTTGGAAAAGAAGAAAACCAAAAAAGTTTCATAGCAACTAACCCTGGATCTAAGAGGACTGGGAATCTATCCCTTTGGTTTATTTCTAGCATATGGGCCTGAAGCAGATGGTTATTTCTGGATAACCATGTGCAGCATGGTGGAGGGTGCTGAGCACCAATCTATGACTCAGGTCCTCATAGGAGAGTTGAAAAATACCCCAAAGTTTTGATCTTTCAAATGCCTTTCTTAGGGAAGTCCTCTGTGTCACCAACGATACCTGGCAGCTTCCTTATGAAATTAATTTTTAAAATAGAAGTTTCTCCACCAGTATAGGGTTTCTCCCCACCCAGTATGGAACCCTTTGAAATAGCTGATTCATGAGACTGACCCCAGATGGAACTCTAGTTTTTATTATCAACTTCCCTGCTCCAGCTACTTCTCTTCAAACGAGATCCACACCACAGGGGATTCTGGTTGTGGGTTTTAGGTACATCAGCTCGGTCCTTTCTCAGTGATCTCCCCTTGCTTGCAGGCCACAACCCTGTTGGGTTTGGGGTGTGAGATGGAGAGATAGGGGGAGAGAGGGAATTGACAGAAATGTTAATAGCAGTAAGAGTAAGCCACCAAAAACAAGCCATTCCCAAAATTTTGCTTTCCATCAAACCAGAATTCATGGGGCTGAGGGGGAGGGGGATAAACGAGAAACTGACCACATACTCACTAAGAATGTGAGAAGGATTTAAAAAAAAAAATGAAAACAGGTTGTGGAGGAGGGAAGTCACCTTGGAGGGAGGAAATAGCAAGAGATTTAGAAGCAGGCAGTACTCATTGCTGAGATGTACCACGAATGACATAAAATGAAATTAATGACCCCTAGAGGACAACTTTCAAGTTCCTGGTAAGCCTGCCAAAAACTCAGTCCAACCCCTTCTTCCCTCTATTCCAGGCTTGACCATCACCCAGATCAAGCAGCCTTCTGGTCTTTTCTCTCAGCCCCTTTAAGCAAGCCTTTGTTACTTCATTACATGGTTCCCAACAGGGAAGCTCAGGTTCTTCCAGCACTTATGGCTAGGAAATGACAATTCTTACAGAAAGAATGTCAAGAGGTCTTTTGCCAGCACTGAAATGTCCAGTTTGGGACTTGACTAAAGGCAAGGATGATAATAGATTCAGATCAGGAAGTGACATCAAGTCCCATCCCCTCACTTTACAGATAAGGAAACAGAAGCCAGAAGAAATGAAGTATCCAAGGTCACACAGATTGTAGCCAAGTTTTGCTTTAGATCAGAGCAGTCTCTGAATCCAGGATTCTTTCCACTCTACCATAGTTCCTCCTTAGACCTCACTCAAGTTCCTCAAGAAGGACAGCTTTACTGGATTGTCCTCTGCTGTCTCAGAAGAAATGCGCCACGTATGGAGCTGAATAGCAGGACCTTTGTGCCTCGGGTCAGACCAGATATCCCCATTGGGTTCTGATGAAGTGGTTCTGGGGGATATTTTTTTGACACTACCTAGTCTACCAGCTATCATTGTGGCTTCAACAATGGCCATCCAAAACTGGTTGGTGTCTTTGCAATAATAAATTAAATCAATATGTGCAGTTTTGTTGCAAGGAGGTCTAGATCCATGAGAATATGTGTCAACTTCATTTCTGCAGAGAGCTCTGTCTTGGTTAGTTAGATAAATCCTACTGAATCAAATACTCTGTGATCTGTCATCATCTCTACAGATGGACGTGGGTATGCCCATGCATATATATGTATAGATAGACATACATCTATATAGAGACACATAGTGACATATATTCAGCATATAATATATAAAAATCTCCCAGTTATTCTGTCAGCATTGTTGACATAGAGTGAACACTGAATTTGGAGGAGCATGGGCAAAAATCCCAGCTCTGCTACTTAATGCATGACCTTGAGAAGTCACTTTAGCCTCTTGGTCCTCAGTTTTTCCATCTGTAAAATGGGGACAGATTATTGAGCTCTGAGGTATTTGTTTTGAGCTTTGAGGGTATGATCCGATTTCAGTTTGTGGCTTATATCAGCCTTGCCAGAAGCTCCAATCGCATATGTTCACCTGGCTCTTTTTACCTTTTGCCAGACAGTGGGTGAACTCTGTAAACTAAATTGCTTAAGCATCCCTGGAGGGGATGACCACAGGAACATTGTGCTGAGCTTGAATGTCTCTTTTATTATGGTGGGAGGGCTGCAGTGACTACTGGGAAAGGGAAGATATGTAACTTGCACGAAATAACAACAGATGTTAATCAAAGTACATTTTTTTTTAGCAATTCATAATTTACCCTATACTTTCACCTATATATTATCTCATTTGAGACTTATAGCCACTCTGTAAGGAATAGTAAAAAATATAATATTAGTTGACACTTATACAGCATTCTTAAGTTTTCAAAGTACTTTATACACAATCTCATTCAAGCTTCACAATCATCCTGTAACACAGGTGCAATAGGTATAACGCCATTCCCATTTTTTGTATGAAGATGCTGAATATAAGTGACTTGTTAGAGTTTAGCTGGTGAGTAGTGAAGCCTGGGCTGGAACTCGGGTCTCCTGAGTGTTAATACAGTAATCCCTTCCCTTGGGGGAGGTGCGGTGGAGATTATGAAGCTTTACAAAAGTCTGTGGCACACAATGGGGAAAAATATACTTGATTGTTCAGAGCCAACTTTTAAAGGTGAAGAGAGTTAGGCAGGCATGTGTCTGTATTAAATTTAGTCTATAATTTTGTTTGGAAGGTTGGAAGGCTGACAATCCAGGTGGTCCTAGTGGGAAGCTACAGATGTATCACAAAAGAGGCAAAACAACCTCAGGATTGGAGGCAGCCGACAGCATCTTCAGGTACTTGGAAGATAGTTATGACAGGTATAATAAGCCATTAGACCCCTCTAAGACTCAGTTTCCTCATCTGTTAAATGGGAATAATAACACAAACTATTGGGTCAACTAGGTGACACATAGAATAGAGCACTGGGCGTTGGTTCAGAAAGACTGGTTCAGCTCTGGCCTCAGACACTTACTAGCTGTGTGACTCTAGGCAAGCCACTTAACCTGTGGTTGCCTCAGTTTCCTCATCTGTAAAATGGAGATAACAGTAGCACTTCCTAGAGCTGTGAGGATAAAATGAGATATCTGTAAAGTGCTTAGCACAATGCTTGGCACATGGTAAGCACGCCTCACAGAGTCATGAGGAGAGTGCTTTGTAAACTGTAAAGTGCTATTCAGACTTTTGACTTTACTGATATTACTGTGTCCACATTGTGTTATCATCTCCATTTGTGTCCTCCTCATGCTGTACAACTGGCTTGAGGTTTTGAAGCCTAGGCCGGTGTATACGATACTGGAAAGACTGAATGTGGGCTCAGTGATAAAATATAGACATAGTCTGGTTCTTAGATCATATACACACTATATCAGTGGGTTTAATAACATTTGAACACATTTCATCAGTCCAGGTACTCCTTCCACCAATGCAGATTTAAACTTATCTATACCTTTTGTAGGTTTAATGAGCACTGGTGGTTAATAAAAATTATCTATTGACCAACTAAACATAGACAATGACTTCTCCTCACTTAAACTGGTCCTCAGATAAATTGTATGTGTAACTAGACCAACCTGGGAGAGGATCTCACTTTTCTCTAGGTAAACAATAGATAATTTTTTTTAACCAAAGTCAATCATTAAATCTTCCACTAAGGTTCTGAGGTATTTAAATCTACATTAGGACAAGGAGTACCCGAACCAGTGTAATCTAGTTTAAAACGCTATTAAACCCAACCATTACAGGCTAGTGGCCTTTGGAAGGCAAAACAAAATGGGGAAAACGAAAAACCTTGCCACCACTTCTTTTTCTCCTTCTTTTCTTATGCAAATGTTAACTGGTTAAAAACCAAATTGTCATCTACGTCTGTGGCTGAAAAGAACAATTAGCAAATTCATGAGTGCTTTTCACATAGTGAACATTCAAACATTTGATGTTCACACATCTGTTGGAAAGGTCCAGTTCACCAGGCACTGGTTACATGGATTAGTACTGGAGTCGATCCACTGAGCCTAGACCCCTGCTGTGAAATTCAAGCTAGGTAATATTTCAAAAGTATTTTCATTTGTTAATCAAAGCACTTATTACAGTTAATATTAAAAAGTTAATTTGCTCATTATTCTTCTCGGCTACGAATACAAATTACCATTGGGTTTTTAGTCAGTTAACGTATCAGAAAAGGGAGAGAGAAATATGTGGTGACAAAAATGTTTTCCTTCTGCTTTGGTTTCCAAAGTTAATTCTGAGTATTGAAGGCAGCAATGGGATCACCTCCCTTAGCAACTTAAAAGATCTTCTATAATTTATCATTGTGGGGAGTTACCTGGGGTGCTATGAGAGCGTAAGCGGTCATATAATCACGATACATCTTCCTGATTCCAAGACCAGATCCCTATTCTTGGTACCCATGGCATCACATGGTTGGCCTTAGTACAAAAAGGGCTCCACTACATGCATTCTGTAATTGTTCCCGTTGCTACAAATGTTAGCTGGTAAGTATGGTGTTTGTCTATGATATGAAATTACTACTCTGTGAGAAACTAGAGAGCGGAAAGGAGGAGATGGGCTGGCAGGTTTGTGCCTATGTCTTACCCAGCATTTCCTGTCCCTTCTATGCCATCCTCTTCTGGGAGTAGTTCCAAGCCCAACCTTCCTCAGATCTTTTCTGAGATTTGTTCCTTTGATAATCTTATCCTATGCCATAGCTTCAACCTCTTTGGAGATGTCTCCCAAATCACTATCATGGGATCTAGAACTAGAACACAATTCAGAGGCACTCTAGGCCAACCTCTACACTTTACATATAAGGAAATTGAGGCCCAGGTAGTGACTGGCTCAAAGCCACAGAGATCAAAAGCTTCAGAGGCAAGATTTAAACCCAGGTCGCATGGTCTAGAACAGTGGTTCTCAACCTTCCTCATCCCACGACCCTTTAATAACAGTTCCTCATGTTGTGGTGACCCCCAACCATAAAATTATTTTCATTGCTATTTCATAACTGTAATTTTGCTACTGTTATGAATCATAATGTAAATATCTGATATGCAGGATGTATTTTCATTGTTACAAATTGAACATAACCCACAGGTTGAGAACCTCTGGTCTAGAACCAGTGCTCCAGCCCTGACTCTTCTCTCAACTTTAGACTCATTTCAACTGTTTACTTGTTCTATTACCTGGTTCTATTACCTTGTTCTATTACCTATACCACCAGTATTCCATATTCAGTATGTTGAAAACCGAATTTATCTTTTCTCTAAAGCTCGCCCCACCCCAAGTTCTCTATTGCTGTTGATGGTGTCCATAATTTATCCACTCAGGCTCCAAACCTCAAGTGTTATCTTTGACTCTTCCCTCTGGATTCACTCCCCCTCCATAAGTTGCCAAATCCTGTCAGTACTATCTCTCACAACATCTCTTACCCTCCTTCTTGTTCCTACTGCCCCTCCCTAGTCCAAGTTCTAATTAATTCCTTTCTAAACCATTGCAATCTCCTGGTTATACCTTTTTCAGTCCTACTCCCATTAAAAGCTATCCTTTACTCTGGATGCCAGATGAATTTTCCTTATGCAAGCCCTAATCATATACCTCCATCTAGTACTCAGAATTTCAGTGGCTCTGTTTCCATTAATTAAACAAACTAGAGATTCAAGGACCTCTGTTACTTGGCATCAGTCTACTTCTTCAGCTTTATTTCAGCCCTCTCTTTCCTCCACTTCATCTGCTCTATGCTTCAGCAAAACTGGATAACTTAGCTTTTTTTATGCATGTTCCATGCTTTCTTGTCTCTTTGCTTTTGGTTACTTCTTTGTATCCAGAATTAATTCCCCTTCCCACATCACTTCATTTTCACATGTTGAAATATTGTCCATCCTACAAGACCCAATTCAAATGCTACTTTTTCCCCAAAGCCTTTCTTGATCCCCCTCAGTCAGAAATTATTTTCTCTTCCTCAGGCATAAAAAGAGTACTTTGTTTTACATGGCTCTTATATATTTATTCTCTCTTGTGTATCCTGGTTACTTGTATATGTATCATATCCACATACACACACACACACACACACACACTATATTATCATCTCTATGAGAGTAGGGACTGTGTCATTGCATCTTTAAATCTCCCCCAGCGCCTACTACAATACTTTACATATTTGTTAAACACTGTCTATGTTGGATACATTTTTGCTGAACTGAATTGAATTGGGAAAATATTGAATTGAATATAGAAGGTAAGGTGATATATAAATGGAGCCAGTCTGGGACAGAATGTGCTGCCCTTGAGTACTGCATCTTTTAAAAGGAAGACCACTTCCACACTTCTAATATGCCATTATTTTAGCCCAAGAGTTAAGGAGGAAAGATCTGATTCCGAGGTCCATTTTCCTACACAGACCCAATGCTGTTCAACCAAATCCAGCAGACCTCAAATTCAGCTTAGTTTAATTGAACATATAATGCGTTAGGGCTTCCTGTGTACAGGGCACTGTGGAAGACACAGTTTAGATTGGTCCCTACTCACACAGTCTAGTTAGATGTGACACATACATAAATAAAAGACGAAGGATATTAAATGAAAGATTAGAAATATCTAGCAGATTTAAGATTAGTCTAACTCCTGTGCCTCAGGACAATTCAGTATTGGTAGATCCAAATGGGCCATGAAAATGTGTTTGTTTAAGGAAATCTGTTCTTATTATTTCTTCCAGAAATCAACTGTTCATTTTTATGTGATTAAGCTAAGGGGATGATAGTCCTCAGTTATCATTTTTTCAGTTTCCTAACTTCTAAGTCAATATCACTTCCATGATGTCATGATGCCTCTCCTCCAATTGTGTTGGCTGTTCTTTCTTTGAGAAGATGAGTTGTTTCAGGATTCAGTATCATTGTTAAACTATAAAATCTGTAAGGGTTGGAACTGTGTCCTGATTATCTTTGTGAGGAGGCACTGTGTCCTTATCCGTAAAATAATGAGGGAGTGAGGTGAACTTGTAGATTTCTGAGGACCTTTCCAGCTGTGTTCCTCCTAATGAGTGCCCCAAATCACAATATTTCAATGAACATCCATATACTGTGGACATTCTCCTTAGAATGAATGCTAGAGGAGACCCAATGCCTTGGCAATTTGAGGTTAATACATTTTGTTTAGGGCTGGTGTGGAGAAAGGAGGTACAGGGAACGGTGAACCTCAGTAAAGGTCTAGAAGGGGAAATAGTACATATTCACTGTATCCCAGAAAGAGTCAACAGTTTATGGCAGAAAGCCCAGACAGTTAGTTAATATGTTTAATGACAAATAGACTCCTATTCTTCTTGAGAAGGATATTAGTTATTAAATGTAGGAAGGCTATTAAATGTAGCCAAGGCTGAAGATGGGTGGGTGGAAGGTGGCAGAACCAAAGAGAAGAAATATTTTTAGCTCTGGCTTTAGCAAAGCCCAACAGTAAGATCCCACACTGGGCTATGACCCTTAGATCAGAATTCTGGGGAGTTAGCTGCAAAAGAAGCCCATGACAGTGCTCCATGGAGAAGCCACACATCCCAAATTAGTGGGCTTCAAATAATTTTTTCAGTCCATGGACAATTTCAGGAGGGCTAAAGATTTCACAGATTTCCTGCCATGCCGCACCCCCCAACTTGACCTCCCTCCACCCCTCTCAGTAAAATCCTCCCTTCTCCCCTTTCTACCCTACCCCTCAAAATATTGGGAAGAATGGAACTGCTTGGGGTGAGGCACTAATGAGAGGCTGCTTCCTTCTTATTCAACTTAATTCTTATTAAACATATCTCTGTGGGGCAGCTAGGTGGCACAGTGAGTGGAGCACCGGCCCTGGAGTCAGAAGGGCCTGAGTTCAAATCCAACCTCAGAAACTTGACACTTACTAGCCGTGTGACCTTGGGCAAGTCACTTAACCCCAACTGCCCTGCCCTCTCCCCTCCAAAAAGCAAAAAAAAAAAAAAATTAAGTTCCTATTATTAAAAAAAACACACAAAACTCCCCCCCCCCCTTATCTCTGATTGCTCAACAGCAACCATGTAAATGATTAATTTGGGCCAAAAACCGCAAGTATAGATGTGGTCATGTTAGAAACATGCACAGTACCAGAGAGCAGCCCCAGGCCCCTGACTGCACTCATGTTACCCTTTGAGACCCAGAGTAAGGTTTTTGTAAGATCAGAGGAAAATGAAAGGAAAGAATCACACCCCTCCCACACCCCCTTCCCATCTACTCTTGCCTTTGCCCAGCCAGGCAGTATTTCACCAGTGCTTTTATTTTATTTTTTTATTTTTTTGCTTTTTGGAGGGGGGAAGGCAGGGCAATTGGGGTTAAGTGACTTTCCCAAGGTCACACAGCTACTAAGTGTTAAGTGTCTGAGGCCAAATTTGAACTCAGGTCCTCCTGACTCCAGGGCCGGTGCTCTATTCACTGTGCCATTTAGCTGCCCTCCTCAGTGCTTTTAAAAGTGAGTGTTGTGTGTCTCAGTGTGACTAATCCACTCACAGGTGACATTGGTCTAGTAGTGCAGGAAGACACAGACCTTATGAACAGAGGTTATCAAGTACTGGACCACCAAATGCTGTGCTTCAACAAGCCTGATAATTCAGGAGAAGGAAAGAGGCCTCTAGGGCAGTGGTTACCAATCAATTCATAGGAGCCAAGCTAAGCTTAAAAAAAAAATCCTCAGTGTGATGAAAAAGAGGTTTTTTGTTTTTTTTTTACATTTGTCGCAGTATCTGATTTCAAGGAAGTAGAATTGGGATCCTCTAAATAACTTTATTGCCAAATGACTAGGCTGGCTCTGTGGTTTTCAGTTTATCACTTGTCATAGCGGGAAATTCCTAAATTGCCATACTTTCAGTCTGGGGTTTCTGTGGGGAAAGCTGGACTAAACTTTTTCCTCTTGAGGTTGCCTACGCAGGACTTTATAAATGGAATGAGATAAATGCCCATTTTCCCTAGAAATTACCTGGAGATGAACCCATCTCCATGGCTCTCAATGCAACAATGGCAGCAGAGACAGAGCAGAACACACAGTGATTCTCACCCAATGGGGATGATGCTCAGGAAGGCGAGGAAGGATGATAAGGCGAAGCAAAAGCCAGCGAACTTGTCCATGGTGAGCTGGTAGATCTCATTGAAGGTCGTGGACGTCACCACCCCGGTGAGTGCCAGCACCAGCTGCAGGATCACAAACACCTTTCCTGGAGAAGGGACAGAAGGGTCCCTGAGATGACTTTGCCAGGACATACCATTCTATTCTGAAACTTCGGAGAGCTGCTCTGGGGTCCTTAAAAGTGTTCCCTCAACTCCTAGGCAATTGCAATCTAGTTCTCCTGCTAAATTGTTTGGGGTTTTTTCTAAATTTCTTTGGACTTCCTGGAGATAAGTTGGTAAAAAAAAAAACAAACAAAAACCAACCAATAATGGGGCTCTCAGAGTCTTTCTCACCCTTTCTGAGGCTGTGTTGACCAATCTGATTCTTACCAAACAGTATTTGTACACTGTAGTATGCCCTTCCTATTCTATTCCATCTTTTACTGGAAGTGGTTCCCAACCTATCTTAATTCTAATACCTCCCCTCTCTTAATCATCTATTTATCCTATGTGTATCTTGTTTACATATATATATATATGTTTGTTATTAGACTGTGAGCTCCTAGAGGACAGAGACTGTCTTTTTGCCTCGCTTTTTTTTTTGGAGGGGCAAGGCAAAGCAATTGGGGTTAAGTGACTTGCCCAAGGTCACACAGCTGGTAAGTGTGTCGAGTGTCTGAGGTCAGATTTGGACTCAGGTCCTGACTCCAGGACCAGTGCTTTATTCACTACACCACCTAGATGTCCCATTTTTGCCTCTTTTTGATCTCCAGCATTAAGCACAGTGTGGGGCTCATAGTGGGAACTTAATATATGTTGATTGATTGGTTGGTTGGAAGTCAGCAGCCAGCAGTAAGCACCACTTGCTGGCATAACTTCATGAATTCTCCAAGACCTGAGAGTATATCTTAAGCTTCCCCATACCCCAAACCAGCCCAGGTTATCTGAGAGCAGCAGGAATCCATAGGCAATTTCTCCTCACCATAGGAAGATCCCTTTATGAGCTTGGACAATGCCGATCGGATGGTCGTTATTGGGATGAGGGCAAACAGCATGACAGCCCGGGCTGCAATGTGACCAAACCAGAAAAATTAGTGTAGCCTGACCTTGTCTGTCTAGAGTAACAGCCTTCTCATGAGGGCTCAGTGTGGACCCAGTCATCAGTGCCTGTTCTGGAAGACTGAGCTGCTAGGAAGCTGGGTGGGGCTATGTGCCTAATCCTGTTGGCAGGGCACCTGAGGCAGCTACAGGTAAAAGGATGGAGTAATCCTCCTCTTCACCAAGAGCAAAAACAAGTACCTCTTTATGCTTTCTTCCTCCCTCCCTCCTTCTCCATTTGTATCCTGTGAAAAACAACACTTGGAAGAGCCGCTAGGAAATGGCTCTTTTCTTGTAGACTAGAAGCTGGTGCTAGATCACAGAGCTAGGGCTGCTGGAAGGCATCTCAGAGGTCAAACCCTCACCTCCTTCATTTACAGTAGAGGAAACTGAGGTCTAGAGACATTAAGGTCACTCAGGTAGAAGGGCAGGGGTCCAGAACCAGCATCAGACAACAGTTTAGAGCTTGAAGGGTTCTTAGAGATCACCAAATCTACTCGCCTCCTTCCTTAAATAAGGAAACTAAGGCACAGAAAGGTTAAGTGATTTACCCAGGGTCACACAACTAGGATCTGATGCACTCAGATCCTTTGACTTCCAAACCAACATTCTTTTCCCACTGTGCTACAATTATATTTTGAATTAAAATCTGCTTCTTTCCACACATCCAGGCTACTTTTTGTAGCATTTAAGTTTACTAGAAAAGTTGCTCTCAGGAGCAGGTCAGTAGGTGTCTGAGAACTGTTCTTGAGGAAGAGAGGGATGGGGGAGTTGAAAGAGAAAGGTGGGGGGAGGGGACCAGAGTTAAACCCTTTCCTTCTCCCCCAGTCAGTTAGGGAGCAGCATCCTCCAAGAGCCACTGAAGACCTGTCTTCAGGGAACAAGTCCCGCTTGCGCCCCTTCCCATCCTGTCTCTCAATGCTCTAATTCTGGCCTTTTTTCTCTCCCGTAACTGAAGAGGTTAGCCTCACTCTGAAACTACAGTACTTTATCAGCATGTTTTCAGGAAAACAATGAACACTAGCCACTCCAATCATCCCACTGTTGGGGAAAGGAGAAGAAGGTGGGGAATCAATGTGATTTAATGGGAAGACCACTGGGTTCAAAATCAGAAACACTGGGGGATTGAAATCCACCTCTGCTCTTTCCTAACTGAGGGATCTTGGGAGAAAGTCCCTTAAGCTCCCAGGCTCTCAAGTTTCCTCATCTGTAAAATGAAGGGCTCAGACTCAGTGGCATCTCAGGTCCCTTCTAGCTCTCTGTGTAGGTCCAGACAGGCTATCTAAATATTTATGAATACAATAAATGGTGTTCATATGAATGATCATAAATTCACATCCCTTTTAAAGTATACCCAAACTGCTCTCAGCATAACCAGTCCTTCCACCTGCCACCTCATGATATTTTTAATGTAAAACCTCATGTGTGCACCTTTTTCCATCTGCAAGAAGCCTTGGGAAAACATCCTCCTAAGCCTAGAGGTGTAAGGGATGGCAATGACACAGAGGCCATTTATGAAAAGAATAGGCAAGGGAAAGAGTTATATAGAGACCTAGCAGCCTTCATCCTCCTTTGATTGCTCATCCCTTGCCTCCCCCACCCTCTCTCCATCCAAACCTTGTTACAGCTCAGGTCCCATATTTCCCAAAGAAGCCCCTTCTATGACTCCTCTATCCTTCAGAGATATTTTCTTCTGAACTCATCACACTTCTTATCTCTGTTAGTCATCTTGGCAGCCAATCAGTTCAGTTCAGTCACTTTTCAGCCATGTCTGACTCTCCGTGACCTCATTTGGGGTTTTCTTGGCAAAGATACCAAAGCAGTTTACCACCATTTCCTTCTAAACTTGTTCTATAGGATTTCTTTCCCATGTGTTAATCTTGATCTAAACTATGAATCTAGAACCCCTTTTAGGGCAGGTCTGATACCTCTTTTGTATTTCCCACTGCCCAACCTGCTCATTTTACAAGTGAAGAAATTGAGACCCAGAGAAGTTAAGGAATTTGTCTGTGGGTAGTAAGTAACAGAGCTGGGATTTGAACTTAGATCTCCAGACTCTACTTAACCCCCTTTCCACTGTTTGAATTGGAAACAGCCAAACTCACCAATATAGAACATGTAGGTTTCCTTCACAAAGGTCAGAAGCAGTGAGCCGGCTGCAAAGGAGACCATTCCTATCATGATCATGGTGGTGTCCCGGCAACACCTAGAAAAGACCAGGACTCCCAGGAAGCTGGTGATGAAGATGGTATAGCCAGCTGCCATTCCATACCCCACTTGCACGTGATTCCAGCTCAGGGGCTCCCTTAACACAAAAAGGGGCATCACATCAACTGTGCCCACCACTGCCAAATCATAAATGATGGCCCCTGCAAAAAGCAGAGCAATGATAACTTTTCGAGGCTCTCCTTTCCCCAGGGAAGGAAGCTCCACCACCCCTCCCCTCTTCTCTGGATGGTCAGGGTCCAGAGTGCGATAAGTACCTATGGTCCCAGATACAGTGTCCACTACACCAAAGGCTTTACTAGGCTTGACCACAGGCTCTGGGACCTTGAGGACAAAGAGACTATAGAGGAAGGCAAATGTAGCACAGCCTACACTAGAGACAGCAAGGATGACACCTTGCCGGTTGCCCACTCGAAGCAAGTTGAAGAGATGACCAGAAGCAATGCTCCCACAGAAGCCTGCCAGTCCCAAGATCAAGTCAATGACGATGAGCCTCACAGAGCGACGGACCTTAGAGGAGCTCAGTGAGCCCAGGGCCATGACACCAGACCAGAAAGCTGTGAAGCCCCCTGAGAGTCCTGCCAGGGCTCCAGCCCCATACATCACTTCTACTGGCCAGTCCAATAGGATCTTCAGCAAGAGGAGGAGGCGGGAGAGGAGGAAACCCAAGAGGGGGATGCAGATGGAAATTTTCCGGTTGTAGCGGTCGCTGAGCCACCCCAGCCCATAGGCTGAGAGTAGTGGGGTGAGGCCCACCACAAGGTTGTAGATAATGTAGAAGTTGGAGATGGCTTTCTGCTGAGCATCTTCCCTGGGCCCCCTGGGGTTGGAGGAATTGGTGTGGTTAGAGAAACTTGAAAGGTTGTAGTAATTCTTAACCACCAGCAGCAGCCCTGCATCATAGAAGGAGGCAGCTACCTGGGCTGAGGCCACCACTGGTTCGATCCAGGTCCTCATCCCTCCTGTCTCCAGACAGCTTCTCCTTGGGTCTTGGCCCATGGTGGCCAGATCCTCACTGAGATCTGGGCTCTTGGCAGAGAGTATCAGGAGTTTAAGAGAATGAAGGGAAAGAGACCTGCTGTAGCAACAGGGAAAATCTCATAATTCGTTACCTCGCAAAGGAGAGATGAGTGAAGTTCAATGAAGTGGGGGAGGGAGGAGGGAAAGAGATAGGGTCAGACTCAGAGGTAGACACTGATGGCAAGAATGATCTCTCAGCTGTGTTTGTGTGTGTGTGTGTGTGTGTGTGTGTGTGTGTGTGTGTGTGTGTGTGTGTGTGAGTGAATGAGTGAGAGAGAGAGAGAGAGAGAGAGAGAGAGAGAGAGGCTGCCTGTCTAATAGACAGGAACAGCTTCAGAGTGCAGGCTGTCCTGAACTTGGCTCTCTTTTTCCCTCCCACTGTCAGAAGCCCAGCTTCTGTGAGCTCTACCTTAAGCTCCACGCCCAGAGTGGGAGGGATCGCTTCCTTTTTCTTTGCTCTGAGAGGATATAGGGCATGAGCCCCTGAAGTGGGGAGAGTTAACTGTGTCATCCCAGGGAGCATAAAAAGGTGGCACAGTTTCCACAGACAAGTGATTGCCCCGAGATTTGATGCATCCAAAGCTAGATAAAATGTATTCAGTAGGGGCAAGGGTGGAACCAGGCCAGAAGGAAGGAGCCTTGGCTGTGACTCAGGGCATTCAGTCTAAAAAGGGCAAAGATTGTAGGGAGGGAAGGAGGGATGGATGGAGAAAGAAGGTATGGTACAGTGGGAAGTGCACTAAATTTTGATTCAGAGATGTAGGTTCACATCCCAGCTTTGCCATTTAACCTTGGGTAAATTATTTCGTCTGTCTCTCTGAATCTCAGTTTCACGTATTAAATGAGAAGGTTGGACTAGTTGGCTTCTGATGTCGTCAGGATCAGAAACTTGGCTCTGGGACCATCAAGTACAACCCTTCTCTCCATAAAGAAGGAAACTAAGGTCCAGAGATGTGTCATGACTAGTCAGTGTCTGAGGTGGGATTTGACCTCGGGTTTTATCAATGGAACCAAAGTAGATTCCCTCAGTCCCATGTGGGCAGGTTCCTATCCTGGTACTAACTGATCAGTGACATAGGGGGTGGGGAATGGTAGAAGGGAGAGACAGGTTTAATTTTTAGGGTAAGTAACTAATAAAGTTCTGATCAGGTCCATTTTTTTTGCTACTGGACTAAACTCTTCAGGGAAGTCTTTCAGCTGTAGAGAAGAACTCAAAATGATTCAGGGTAAAGGACTATTTTTTAAAACAAAGTCAAAACTGAGAATATTTAGTACCATTCTTCCCACTCAGTACATAATGTTCTGGAGAACTGGAGAACCAAGGTTCTATCTTTAGATCAACTCATTTGTAAGGTGGCTAGGTGGTTCAGTGGATAAAGTATTGAACCCAGAGTTAGGAAAACCTCAATGCAACTCCAGACTCAAACACTAGCTGTATGACTCCAGACAAGTCACTTAACCTCTGTCTGCCTCAGTTTCCTCATATGTAAAATGGAGATAATATTGGTACCTACCTCCCAAGGTTGTCATGAACATGCAATAAATATTTGTAAAGAGCTTCACAAATCTTTAAGTGCTTATATAAATGCTCACTATTATTATTATTATTATTATTATTATTTAGAAATCCCATCGCTACACAGCAACGTATCTGTGGCAGCTGGGTTGGGTTAGGAGAGTCTGGGCGCAGGTAGCCAAGGGTATGGATGCTGGACAGAGACAAAGAGAGAGAGAGAGAGAGTCCAGTTGGAGAGATAAATAGTTCAGTTGAAGGAGCAGAAGATACCCCCAGCTTCAAATTGTACAATACCTAGAGAAGGAACTTCTCCTTCCTTGACAATAGTTAAGGGTGATAGGTGGGGTCAGGAAAATCATACTGAATGGGTAAGGGACAGGTGTTAGGGAAACCCTACTGATAGAAACCAAAGGGAGCCCATGTTGGTAGTTAAGAAAAAACTACAGTTCCGGAGATGGGAGTCTTACTTCTCATTCTTGACAACCAAGCTTTCCTCAGTGGCCTTTTTGGTCCTTTGCTTCCCAGGATGGGGCAGGGGAGGGATCCTTGGTGTGGTGGACACTGTGCCATTAGCTGTGGACCCTGACAATGCAGAAAAAAGGGAAAGGGTTGTAGAGCTTTCCCCTGTTTGGAAAGAAGGAAGGGGGCAGCCTGCGGTTTGGAAAGACCAGAGGTCTGTGGGTAATATGTGCCCCACCCCCAGCCCTGCTCTTGTAACCCTCAAATTCTGAACCAATCTTCTTAGTTTGAATGGAGAGCTCTGCTATCTCTGCAGGCTTCTTCTCCTACCTTACACCCCCACATCACCAGCCTCTGTTGGCTGAGATTGGCCGCTCTGGGTCTCAGGTTTTGTTTCCAGTTTTGTTTTTTGGGTTTTTTTGGGAGAGGGGAAGGTAGGGCAGTTGGGGTTAAGTGACTTGCCCAAGATCACATGGCTAGTAAGTGTTAAGCATCTGAGGCCGGATTTGAACTCAGTTCCTCCTGACTCCAGGGCCGGTACTCTAATTCACTGCTCCAGCTAGCCGCCCCTCATTTTTGTTTTTTAATCTGTAAAACTAAGGGGTTGGACTACATAGGAGCTCTTAGCCTGGGGTCCACAGATTCTGTTGATTACACTACAGGGAGGCCATAAACTTGTATGGATAAAAAAGTGACATCTTTAGTTTAATGAGATTGTCATCCTATGTATTTTATACATTTAAAACATCGTTCTGAGAAGGGATCCAAAGGCATCCAGCACATACACACACATACACACACAACTCCTGGGTCAGATCATTTCTAAGGGCTTTTCCCGTTCAAAACTGACCAGCCCGTCGTCTTCCTTTCTGACACCAGGATCACAGAACTTTTGGGCCTGAAGTGCCTTCAGGAAGGTTGAGAAGGCGCTGCTGGGCCGGCAGCAGAGGACCAAAGGACCCCAGACGCCACCTCCCCAACAATGTCATCTAAGTGACATCCGTTTTAATATGAACATTAAAGCAGCTTTAAGAGGGAGATCATCACACAGGAGAGCACAGGGAAGATTCTTGGTCACTGACATCACAGAGAGTATGACAACTGTACCCCCGGGGGTCCAAGATTCAGAGATGGAAAGAGCCTTGAAAGCCATCCAGTTGGGCTCCCCTAGGGTCTTACTCCTGGGGACACAGCCAACCTTCGGGTCTTGTTTGTGGGACTCGTCTCCCCTTACCTAACACTTCGTAGTCACTTCTTGGTCACTTGTAGTCACTTTCCTGAGGCCTGGTCTTGGGATCAGAGGTTTATAGCTAGAAGGGGGACTTAGAAGGGGCCTTTGGGTCCAGCTCCTTCACTTTACAGATAGGATAACGTAGAAACCCATTTGTTTGTCTATTAAACCTCTTTACAATCTGATCCCAACCTATATTTTTAGTTTCATTAGACTTTACTTCCCATCCTGCAATCCTTGATCCAGTCAAACTGGCCTTGTTTGTGTTTCTCACACGTGGCACTCACTTGTTATACCCACTGCTACATCTCCCCTTCTGTGCCATATGTCAGGAAGGCCCTTCCTTGGTTCATCTGAATCACAGATGCCTTTTCTTCCTTTGAGACGCAGCTTAAGCATCACCTTCCCCATGGAGCCCTTCTTTGTGCTCCCACCTGCTAGTGTCCTTTGTCCCCAGATTTTCTACCTCGAATTTAACTACTTGGCATATCGTGGTGTTTATTTAATTTATATTTGTGCTGCATATATTAAATATATAACATATTTATATATAATTTAGATATACTGTTGATTATTTTGCATATCTTTGATGTTTATTTTATATTCATGCTGTACATATAAAATACATAATATATTTAAATATAATTTAGATGCAGTATTGATTATGTCATGTATAATGCTACATTATGATACGTAATTATTAATATATGAATTACATGTAACATATTGATACGTAATTGTACATATTGATTTTCTCCCCAATTATAAATGTAAGTTTTCTTATTTGTATTTATATCCCCAGTACCTAGCACATAGTAGGCATGTTAGTTATAGATAAAGAAACTGAGGTTGCATAATTTGCTTCTAAGAAGTATCGGAAGCAGGATCTGAACTCAGTTCTTCTTTCCCCCAAGTCCAGATCTCTAGCCTCTGTACCAGATATGTCAAACACAGCCCGCAGTCCACAACACTCCTGAATATTACCCAAACCTACTGTAGTTCTTGCCTTTTAAATGGGGAGGGGAAGGGATGGGAGGGGCAGAAAATTTTAAAAATTTTATTTTAGGAAACATAATTGGAAAATATTTAACAAAATAAAAATATAACAAAACAGATAATGTTAATATATGGTTTTATAAGTCAATATGAAGTTTACAAGGATCCTTATATATGGTATAGAGGGCTCCATTTCTATTTGAGTTTGACATCACTAGCTTATACCATCTGTCTTCCAGACTGGGGATTTATTGTACCCAAGGGAAAAACTCTGTCTTTTACATTAAGAGAAGAAAACTCCCAGCTACACTAAGCAAAGAAAACATTTCAGGCTAGGCTAGGGTATCTTAACTGAGGGCCAACCAGTTCTTTTCTGACTTCCTCAAAGGTTGTTTAGGTGTGCCCCTGAAAGCTTGGCTACCAAAAGACTGCAGAAATATGCCCTCCTCTGCTCTTTCCAGGCCCACCCAGGGAGGTGCTTGTTTCTGCCCTAGCCCACTGGGAGTCCTCCTACTCCATTCCTAACTCTGCTTTGCTGGAGTCACAGAGGGCCTCAGCAAGGTGACCAAACCAGAATGAGGAGAGGTAGAGTTATAGGAAAAGCCGCTCTAATTAGATGAAGACTATTGAAGACAACAGACTAAACCTGCTGAACCACATAACTACAGGAGCTGGAGAGGAGAGCAAAGAACCAGGCCCATCCCACTGGACCAAATTATCACTTAGCATGCGGCCTCACAATTAGGCTTTTCCTCTATTCTAGCTGCTGCGGACACTTGAGGGTGAGGACGTCTCAGTAAGTGCCATGTGCCCCAAACCTAAAATGCTAGATCTGGGTCTGAACAGGTCCAGTTGTTATCAAGTCCTCTCCAGACTATATAGACTGCTTAGAAATCTAGGGCAGTGTGGAGACTGCCTTAGCAGCATGAGAGCTTTCTACACTGTTCCAGTGTTGACCTGGAATGAGCCAAATAGAGCCCTGAACTTTGGAGTCAGGAAGATCTGAGTTCAAATGTGCCTTAGATACTTATGGCCCTGGGCAAGTCACTTAACCTCTGTGTGTCTGTAAAAGAGGGATAAATAACACTGACCTTCTAAGATGTTGTGAGGCACAGATGAAAATAGTGTGTAAAGCATTTTGCGAACCTTAAAGACTATATAAATTTTATCTATCTATCCATCTACCAATATACCTATCTATCTATTATCATTATTATCAGTTTATCCCTGGCCTTAGGCTTGCTAGACCCGAATCCTCAGAAATTATTCAGTCCTCTGGAAATATCCTCAGAGATAGACCAGAGAAGAACAGAGATGGAGGAAGTGGAAAAGGAGAAGGGGAGGTCCAGGCTAGAAATCATCCCTCATCCTCATTTCCATTTACTACAGTTGGGATGCTCACAGTTAGAAATGGGCTACAGGCCAACTGACCTCCATGGTAGCTAACACTTATATAAGACCTAAAGGTCCACAGAGACCTTATTATCTCATTTGATCCCACAATAGCCTTGTGAAGGCTTATCCCCTTCTACAAATGAGGAAACTGAGGACCAGAGAGGTTAAGCAACTTGTCTAGCATCACATAGCTAGTAAGTATCTGAAGGAGGACGTGGACTGAGGTCTCGTTTACTCCAATTCTAGTGCTCTATGGTGGGAGATGAAGAGTCATTACCATCTGGCACGGATTTCCCAGCGATGTGGCTTCACACTCAGCATGATTCAGTAGCTCAATTCTCCTTTCCTGTCTCTTGTCGGTATCCCTTTACTATAATGTATGCCATTGGCAAAAAAAAGAGAAAGAAACAAAACCAAAAAAGCTCTGCCATCTCTCCCTTCTTCCCTCGCTCTGTAGATCCCTCCTCGACCTCACATACTTTACAGAATTGCGAAACAAAACACTGTGTAAGCTCCAAAGGGAGATGTGGTCCAGCAACAACAATGATAATGACACATACGGTTTATATATTGCTTTAAGGTCAGTAGAGTGCTTTACATATGTATCTCATCTGATTCCTGCAACAACCCTGTGAGGTAAGTGTTGTTGTTAATTCTGTTTTACAGATGAAGAAATCGAGAGTGGTTAAGCGATTTTCCCAGGATCATACAGCTAGTGAATGTCAGGCAGGATTTGAACTCAGGATCTTCTTGACTCCAAGTCCACTTTGTATTTAGTTGCCTAGGTCCAATCAAAAAAGCCTTCATGGAGGAGGTGACATCTGAATTGGGTTTTAAAGGAGAGGGGAAGAATTTAACAGATAAAACAAGAAAGGGGCATTCTTGATATTAGCCTAGGTAGGCATGCCAAGCAGCCTGAGTAAATAAGGAATAAGAGTACATGGTATATTCCAGAGACAGAAAACAGACCAGTTTAGTTTTTAAATGTAGAGTGTGTGGAGGAATCTAATATGAGATAAAGACAGAAAGGTATAGTAGCAACACATTATATATAGTATAGACCTCATCACTTTATACCTGGCCTATTGCAATAGTCTGCGGGTAGGCCTGACTGCCTCCATGAAACCTCCCCACATCGATCCATATTCCGTTCAACCTCTAAAACGATTTTCCTTAAACACAAGTCTGACCATGTCACCTCCCCACCTCAATAAACTCCAATGGCTCCCTATTACCTCCAAGATCTAATATAAAATGCTCTGTTAGGCATTCGAAGCCCTTCATAACCTAAGCCCCTCCTTCTTAAACCCCCCAGTGTTCTCATACCTAACTCTTTAATAGGTACTCTTCTATCCAGTGACACTGGTCTCCTGACTGATACAGGAACACTCCATCTCAACTCTTCTTTTCTCTGGCTTGGAACTCTCTCCATCCTCATAGCCATATACTGATTACCCTGGCTTCCTTAAAGACTCTACTACAGGAAGCCTTTTCCAATGCTTGCTTTTTTTTTTGGAGGGCAGATGGAGTTAAGTGACTTGCCCAAGGTCACACAGCTAGTTTTTGTGTTAAGTGTCTGGGGCCGGATCTGAACTCAAGTCCTCCCGACTCCAGGGCTGGTGCCCTATTCACTGCACCACCTAGCTGCCCCAAGCTTTTCACAATTCTTAGCTCTAGTCCTTTCCCTCTGTTAATTATTTCCTATTTATAGACAAATAAGCTTTGTTTCCTTGTTGTCTTCCCGCATTAGACTGTGAGAATGGGGTCTGACTTTTGACTCTTTTTGTGTCCCCAGTGTTTATATGGAGCCTAGTTGGCACTTGTAAGTGTTTATTGATTGCCTGGCTTTGAATGGCAGGCAAAGGAGTTTTGATTTTAGTTAGGAAGCAGTCACCTCCAGAAAATTTTTTATAATGACAGGATTAGATCTGTGTCTGAGAAAAATGGAGGCAGACAGATGCAGTGGCTTTGGAATCAGAGGATGAGAGAGGGTCAGATCTTGACTCTGCTACTCTTATCTCTGACCTTGGGCAAGTGACTTTACTTCTCTAGGACTATGTTAATGTCTGTAGAAAGAAGAACTCAGAGGAGAGGACACCAGATGTCCCTTCCAGCTCCAACTTTTATGATCCCTCCACGCTGTCCCCCATTCCTGGGTTGCTCTCTCTCTTTACCATTGCCTCTTAGAATCCCTCCTTTCCTTTGAAGCTCAGCTCCAGCCCCAATTCTTGTGTGATGCCTGATGCCTGCCCCCTGCCCTGCCTCCCTACTCCTGCAATGACCTTGTCATGTTTTCTGTCCATTTAGAGGTGTGCCTGTGGTTTCCTTTGATTGAATGGAAACTCTTTGAGGCCAAGAATTTGTTTCAACTTTTGTTTTTGTACCTTTAAAGGTTAGCACAAGTGCACACTTAGTAAGTGATCAACCAAAGCTTTTTGACTGGTTTCAGGGCCTGAGAATCCCCCACCTAGCCAGGAGAAGCTTCATCATCCTCTGTTTTAGGAAATACTGTATAAATTACGTTTTGTCACACCTCAGGTCATGGACCATCAAATGAAACTAAATCCAGTGAAATTCAAGAAGCATAAAAACCCAAGCCATATGAAAACGAGATTTTCGGCTCTGAGAGCTTAAGGTATCCTTGACACAAAACATGAGGAAATTCCACTGTGTGATTTGGGGAAGAAGGAAAGAAAAATCAAAGGTGGTGCCCTCGCCATCAAAAAGAGGTAAAGGGACGGGATCTATAATTTCATTTTTATAGAAAATTCCCTCTAAGAGTGCAGATTGGCACCTTCTCCTTTTGTCTTAGAGTTGCCAAAACAGAGCTTGGCAAACTATGGCCCAAAGGGCAAATCCAGTCAGCTGCCTGCTTTTGTATTGCCCATGAGCTAAAAATGATTCTTGCGTTTTTAGTATAATAAAACTTTATTTAAATAATGAATATTAATTAAATATTAAATACTTAAATAATAAAACTTTATTCTAAAATGCAAAAACCATTCTTAGCTGGCAGAATACAGAAAACTAGGAGGTTGACTGGAACCAGGGTATAGTTTGCTAGTCTAGAGCACTGAGAAGTATAATGACTTGCCCAGGGTCATACAACCATAATGAGTCAGAGGAAGGACCCAAACCCCGGTTTTTCTGCCTTTGAGACCAGCCAGAGAGATAGGTCTCTTGTACCATACACTACTACTGAAGTATTTCCAATAAATGTGAGCTATGTACACATGTCAAAACCCTTATCAGCTCTCTTCTCTCTAAGACTTTTGGTGATCCTCCCAAAATTACCCTCTCCTTTCAAATGACCTTGTATATGTATTTTCATATACACATTATATACATATGTATATATACTTTTATGCATACATACATATATATATATATATATATATACAGGTTGTCTCCTTCTATAAAATGAAGGCTGTGTGAGGGCAGAGACTGTTTCCTTTATTGTCTTTATATCTACAGAGCCTGGCACACAGTAGGCACTTTCCAAATTCTTTTCATCGATTTTCATGTCACTGATATACTGGCTTGAATGGATTGTTCACCATGCCATTACCTCAGTAAAGTTATATACTCTAAAGAGGAAAACACTTAACACCCAGTGAAAAACTGGGCCCACGAGGTAGCATGGGGTTTTAGGGTCAAAGTCAGGAGACCTGAGTTCTGTTTTTCGCTCTACCACTAATAGACCTGTGGTGAATCACTTTTTCTCTCTGGGTCTCAAGGTTCTCATCTGTACAATGGGTTTAACTAGAGGATCTCCAAGATCCCTTCTTACTTCAACATTTTGGGGTTCTGTAACTGTCAACAGATGGAAATGGAGACCAGCTTTGGGATTCAAAGGAGTGAAGCGGTCAAATTTACTGTATGAAAAGGGTGAAAAAAATGTGAGCAGGGAAGTGAAACCATTGTTAATCTTACTCAACTTCTCAAACTATCAGTAGACCCATTTCACTGTTAGCCTCCTCTTCCCATTCTTCATTTTCAAAATCAGAGTTAATGTATCAGAATTCACTGAATTATCTCTAAAGAAGGGACCTGAAATTTCTTTACATTCCAAGGGCATTAACTTTTCAAGAGTTATTGGCAACATTAAAATGGGCTCAGGTCCCACCTCTGACACGTATTGTGTGACCCTGGCCAAATCAGTGAACCTCTCAGGGCTCCAGGCCAGTGTTTCTCTCTTTTTTAAAAAATTAATTAATTTACTTTCTTGTTTACATCATTCATTTCCACGAAATTTTGAGTTACAAATTTTCTCTCCATCTTCCCCCCCCACCCCAAAACAACCATCCCACTGTATAACACCTCCCCCAATCTGTTCTCTCCTATGTCCTGCCCCATCGCCCCTCTGACTTTCCGGTAGGGCAGGATAGATCCCCCTACCTCAGTCAGGCCAGTGTTTCTTAGACTGTATTGAAAGGAACCCTGAAATTCCCTGAGTTTGTTTGTTTTTTTTTTAGTGAACCTTACATTGTTTGTTAGTAGGCATTAAAATTAATTAAATTAATTTTTTAAGAAAAAGTAAGAATTTTACAGGATTTTACAAGAAGGCTTCTGCCAAAGTCTAAGACTTAATTAATACCCTATAACACAGTAACACACTGAAGAGTTCTACTTCTGTAGACGTTTGAGGATCACTGCTCTAGACAGAAAGTTGCAGAAAAGATTATTTTTGGTAAAGGGAGTTTCTATGCCTAGGAGTTCCTTATACTAATGAAATCAGAATGATGATGAAATCATATGATGGCCAGTGAATACAGTCCAGTAACTATCTCTAAACCTATTTATTCAGTAAAGATTTATTAAACACCCAAATCGTGAAGAGCACAGTGCCAGGCAGTGGGGGAGATGCAAAGTTTACATTAAGATATAGTCTCTCCTTTCACTGAGGTAATGTAGGTATAGCACATTGTAAACTTTAAATCCCTAAGTAAGTGCCAGTTGTTACTAAACATTACAGACTAGTAAGGTATGACACCAACACAGATAACTATCATATTCAAAGTTACTTGACAAAGTGCTACTTGAGGGCCAAGGACCAAGGCCATTCCATGGGGGAGATTATAGAAGGAAAGAATGTGGGAACAGAGATTGCACTTGACCCCTGTCCTCTACAAATTAAATCCAAGTAGGCAATCCCCACGCAAACCAAGTTGTCAACAAGCATTTATTAAGTGCTGTGTGACACTTACATTCTGAGGGTGCAAAGAAAAACAAAACTTGTACCTGCCCTCAAGGAGCTTGCAATCTAATGGGATCAGGAAAGGGTTCTTGCAGGAGGTGAGATTTTTACCTGGGGCTTGAAGGAAACCTGGAGGTTCAGACAAGGAGGGGAAGCATTCCAAGCATGGAGAACAGCCAGTGAAAATTTATGGTTTGGGAAGATGGAGTGCACAATTAGGGTTAGGTTTAGATGGAGTGTCTTGTTCAAGAACAGCATGTCGCTAGATCACAGAGTACTTTGAGGGAGAGAGAAGACTAATATGTAAGAAAACTAGAGGGGGGACAGATTATGAAGGACTTTAAAAGTGAAAAAGAAGATTTTATATTTGTTCTTGGAGACTATAGGGAGCCACTGGAGTTTATTGATTTGGGGGAGAGGGAAGAGAATGACATGGTCAGACCTGAAATTTAGGAAGATCATTTTGATGGTTGAATGGAGGAGACTTATGGCAGAGAGAATAAACAATTAGGCTATTGTGATTGTCCAGGTGTGAGATGATGAGAGTCCACACCAGAGTGGTGACAGTATGAGAGGAAAGAGAGGGACCTATAGGAAAACTGTTACAAAGCTAAAATAGATAGGACTTGGCAACATTTTGGATATGGGAGATGAAAGAGAGAGGAGGGGCCCACAGTAGATCTCCTTATCCATTCTGAACTGTCATTTGCTCCAAAGCTCAGGGCTGGGAAAGTTCTAGTTTGGCCATGTTGAATTCTGAAACTTCAGACAACCGCTCCACCATCATTGTGGAAATGGGAATAGGAAGTTGCCATGCCACAGGAGAGCAAATATGTGTCACCCTGGTCCCATCATCTCACTTCTTTCTTCTTTTTCCCCTCTGGGAGACCATTCTAGTCCATATGCCCAAGGGAACAGATGTTACAAAGGGAACTGAGACTTTTGCCAAGCTTCCAGACAGATGGCAGCAGATTTGAGGGGGGGAGGGGTCAGTCTCTGTTGCAGATGGCCACAATCTATAACTTTATTTGCTGTGGTCAGAATTGGGTCATGGTCCCAACCATGGGGACTTTTGATGGTATCAACACTAAGGAAGCAGTCAGAGAAGGAGCGAGGTAGTGGATTGAAAGGCGGTTCACAATACTGGAGACAATGAGCTATTCTAGAGCACAGAGTTCAGAATTCAGAGTTCAAGACTGACCTCTCTCTCTCTATGATGCCCTTGCTTTTCTGTTGAAACTCTGAGGTTCAAAACAGGGGCCATGGACATTTCCCCCCTTCCCCTTATTCTTCCTCTATAACACCCAGGAACTGCTGGTGCAGGTATGTCCCCCAAACACCTCTAAAGAAGTGTGAGGCAAAGTGGGGTGGGGTCTGGATATCTCTATTGTAAAAGCACTCCTTGAGAATGGAACACTTGATAATTTCTTTGTGATTTCTGAACTGTACAGTGCTCAACAAACTTTGTGAAGACAGAAAAATATAAAGACATATTTGGACAGAAGATTAAGTTAGGAAATTTCTTATATAAGGTAGTTTCCTATAATTCTCCACTAAATCAGAGTCCCTAGAGAGGATCTTTGGCCCATGCAATAGGATTCTCTCCTGACTGAATTAAGTGACATCTTGCTTTTCTGCAGATTTACAGAAAGCAGGACATGAACCAGGCGTGGACTGTACAGCCAACCCAGTAGTTCAAGTTTCATCTGGGATACCTGCCCATCAAACACTGTCATGCATCAAGTTTGCCACAGGTGAGGGGGCAAGGGATTAAATGAAAGGTACTGTGAGTGATTCATAAGAAGTATAAGACACACTCCCTGAGGCAGTCTGGCATACCAGGAAGGACACTGGTTTTAGAGTCAGAGAACCAGGGGACAGATTGACAACCCTTGCCAATGAATCTCTTTGGTTCTCAGTTTCTTATCTGTAGAAAGGGAGAAACAGACTTAAATGACCTTCTAACTTTAAAGGCTATTATCCTATGCCCTTAGAAAAATTATACATTTTACTCATTTCTTCATCTTCAAGAGGCAAAAAAAAAAAATCATCAGACATAGAAGGCAGAAATCTGCCAATTAGAATCACTTTGCCTTTCTGTGCCTCAGTTTCTTCATCTGTAAAATGAGAATCATGTCATTATATACACGACCTACCTCAGAGTTTACTTATGAGGAAAGTATAAAGCACTGTACTCTGGAAATAGGAATAATTATTGTTCGTGCCCTTCCCTCCTTACCCATCTGGCAGGAAGGTAGTGATTCCACTTTTCTTTTCTTATAGCCTGGAATGAATTCATTCCTTCCATCTGACCATATGCTTCACTTTATAATTTTTCTTTACTCACTTAAAAGAACTGCCCTCATTGAACATCTATAGATCCCTTTATTTAGATAAAAAAACATACATTTCAAAATAGATGGCATAAAGGAGAAAAAAAGTTACCCTTTTCTACTGCTTCTGTAAGGGAAGTTTGTTGGGGAGAAATATGGGATAGGATGAATTAGTAGATCAGATTGGTAACCTGAAATATGCTGTCCCCCACCCAGCCTCCTCATCCAAGAAACGGACTGTGGAGAATTAGTTTGTAATGAATCATCACAAATGTCTTTGTAATTCCATAGAGTTCTCCCTACAATGCCCAGTACTGTGCTCTGGATATAGTGGGAGTACTCACCAAGTGCTTCTTTGGTGGGGGGAGGTGAGGGTAAGGGTGACAATCAAAATTAGATACCCACCAGGCAAATCTCAAGTCTAGGAAATGTGAAACTAGAGAGGAAATGAGTATGGTCAGAGAAGGGATGCCTTCACAGGAAAAGAAGACAGGACAAGCTTGTAAAATTCCCTTTGAGCCTGAAAAATTATAAGGACCCTAATTTTAGAAGCACATAAGCCACATTTCTATAAAATTTTACAGTTTAAAGTGACTTCTCTTCTCACAAAAACTCAGGATCCTACTGAGGGAAGGAACAAGTTGATACCTTTTCATTTTTGTCCCTAAAACACTGATGCTCGTGTAACTCACATCTGTAACTCATGTCTGCAAAACCTTGAGCAAAGGAGTGGTGCTCTGTGACCCACACATCCATTGCTCAAAAGGATAGTGAAAGGGCAGAACAAAGGGGGGAACTGAGAGAAAACCAGGGTTTTCTTGTTGACTTTTGTCTCATCCGTGACTTCCAAAGTGGTAGAATCATAGATTTAGAGGTAATGTCACCTAACTCCTTCCCTTTAGGTATGAGAAAACTGAGGCCTAGAAAAGTCCTTCATTTATGCTGACCAGGACCATCATTTGATAACTCAGCATTTTAACCCTTGATTACAAGGGAAAATCTATCCTAATGTAACAGGGCTAATTGCAAAAGCCTTTGATGGTCCATATCGGCTGCTGAATGTGCTCAGTGCTTCTCCCTAACCCTCCCCGCCAAAAAAAACCTTAATAACTTTTCCTATTAAAGCCCTGCAAGGAAGATGGACTGATCTCTGATTTTAGAGGGGTAGGAACATTCAGGAGAGGGAACTTTTTGTACCAATACAGTTTGGTGCCTTTGAAATTTAAGGGTTTTAAGACAGTTGCCTAGATCACCAAGAGTTTCAGTGATTTGCTTAAGGTCACACAACCAGCATGTCAGAGGCATTGATGTCTTGCTGGCTTCAGGACACTGCCTCTATGCAGGAGATAATGCAACTATTCTAAACCTTCTTTCTCAGTGTGTGGCTTTTTCTGCATAAAGCCTATCTGTATGAGATAGATAGATCAGATCAGTAACCTGAAATATGCTGTCCTCTACCCCAGTCCTGTTCCTGAAAGATAGGAACCGCAGATTTTGGTCTCCTCATTGCAGCTAAACAACCCATGAAATGACCAAGGTATTGCTAAAATTGGAAGAAGAAAATGGAAAAATATAATACAGTGTTCTCATAAATAATGATATATTCACCTGTGAGGTTTTCCTTTTGTTTCATTTCACTGTCTGGTCTCTGGGGAATTCTTCCCCGAATTCATTCTGGAGCTACTGATTGGGACTTGCAGAACAACACCAATAGTACTTTTCTCTTTATATTAAGAGCAGGTAAAAAAAATCTACTCTGAATCAAGTAAAAATAACACCGATCACAATGAACTCACATAACAACAATAGTTCACATTTACATAATTACTCATTAATAATTTGTTATGTGTTGTGGCCTGTTTATACATACCATGTGCCTATCAATTACTCTGTTTCTTTGGACATCATTGCATTCCATGTCTTTTCAGCCATGCATCACTGCTAGTAGAATATTGTGGTCAGAAAGAGGGACCTGCATTTCTGGGAGAAGTTTGGGGACATTAAAAAAAAGCTTCGCAATTGCCTGAAGGCCACTCAGCCCATTCCTCCAGCTTGATTAATTCTAGGACCAACTCACTGTTGATTTGAAATTACTAATGGCAGTATCACTTGGGGAATGGCTGAACAAATTTTGGTACATGAATGTAATGGAATACTATGGGGCCATAAGAAATGACACAAGGGATGGTTTACAAGAAACCTGAGAATATTTGTATGAACTGATGAAGAATGAAAGTGAGTAAAACCAGAACAAGTTAGAACAATTTAACAGACCTAATAACTCAGATCAAGGCATTGATGCAGCATGCTGCCCTCTTCTTGGCAGAGAGGAGATGGACTTAAGATGCAGAATGAAACATGTATTTTTGGACATGACTAATAAAGCAATTTGTTTTGCCTGTGCATGTTTGTTACAAGAGATTTAAAACCATTCTCCCACTCCCTTTTTCAGTAGGTGTGGGTAGGAGAGGAAATAAATGCTTGTGGGGTTTTTTTAAATTTCCTTTCAGTCAACATTCAGTTCCACAATCCCTTGAGTCCCAAATTTTCTCCCGTTCCCCACCCCCCCCCATGGCAGCATGCAATCAAATATAGTATCTACAAATACCTTCACATTAAATAATAGTCAAGTTGTAAAGAAGAATTATAACCAATGGAATAAAAAACGAGAAAAAAGGAACGAAACAAAACAAAACACAAAAAAGAAAGAGCAAGTTGTCTGCTTCAATCTGCATTCAGACTCTGCAGTTCTTTCTGTGGATGTGGACAGCCCTTTCATGATGAATCTTTTGGAGTTGTCTTATAACCTTGCATTGCCCAGAGTAGCCCAGCCTTTCAAAGTTAGTTGTTACAGATACAATGTGTCTGTAATTGTGTACAAAGTTCTCCTGTTTCTGCTCTCCTCACTCAGCATCAGTTTATGTAAGTCTCTCCAGGGGTTATTATGAAATCCATCTGCTCCTCATTCCTTATAGCACAATAGTACTCCATTACATTCACATGTCACAACTTGTTTAGCCATTCCCCAATTGACGAGCATCCTCTTGATTTCTAATTCTTTGCCACCACAAAAAGAGCTGCTATAAACATTTTTGTACATATGGGTCCTTAATAAACACTTGTTAATTGAAATTTTAAATTAATTTAACTTTTAAAAAGAATGGACAAGCCCTATTGCTTATCTGACACCAACTTACAAATCTAAACAAAAGGCATTCTTCATTCAATTTTCCCCTCCTAGATTGTTAAACCAAACTCTCGAGTGATTACAAATCTCAACCAAGAAATTCTCTATAGTGGAGATTCTTAAACTGGGGTGCATGAATGTGTGTATATGTGTGTATATACATATATGTATATAGATACACACACATATATAGTACAGATGTATAAATATATATATGCATATATATAGATGTATACATAATCTACGGACACAAATTCTGATATGTAGCTATACACACATACACTCATATACAAATATTCAATATTATATATAAAATATATACTCTATTTTAATGTAATTCATTTCCTATGAATTTTATTTTATGCATATAAAAACATTCTGTCAATTTTATTTTATGCATATAAAAACATCATAGATTTCACCAGACTGTCAAAAGGCTCCCAAAGCATAGGAAAAGCTAAGAACTCCTAGTCTGTAATATTCTAGGGCTTGATGCAATTAGTTCAAGGTCATTCATAAACTGGAATTTATGGAATCCTTCTAGGGGTGAGAAGACTGCAACATAGGGGGGAAAGTGGGGAAGTTGAAAATTATAACATCAGGCAATGTATGAAAGAAAGTATAGATGGATGGGTCAACTTAGTGAGAGCAAAGATTGATAGGTAGACAGCCTGAGTGTTTTACAGTGGATAGTGATCCAGATGATGTCTAGAGAGAGTGAGGAAGGCCACTATTAGGTTGGATAGATGCCTTATGTTGAACTTAGGAGAGGACATGGACAAGAGTCACACAGGATAGGTTGCAATCTCCATAGGTAGGAGGAAATATCTAGACCAGTAGATAATACTACTAGTAACAGAAATAATAATGGCCAGCATTTACATAGCATTTTAAAATTTATACAATTCATCACATGTATCATCTCTGATCCTATTAACAATCCAGTGAGGAGGATGGTGCCATTATCCCCATTTTACAAGCAAGGCAACTGAGGCTGTTAGGCCCAAGGCCACACAGCTAGTAAGTGTCTGGGCAGGGAGGACCAGCACCTCTCCTGTGAGGGTTTCCCAAGACCTGCTCATTCATCTTTGGTGTCCGCTTTTCACCCAACTTTCACCTGGGGCTCCAAGAAGCTGGAGCATGTATAGCAGCCACAGCCTACTAAAACCATCTTGACAGACAGACTAGCCAGGTTGAGGGTAACCGATGGGCCACAAACTCATTGGCAAGTTGTGGGGAGTGGTGGTGATGTAAAGACTTTTCCTGATGGAGTGGGTGGATGAGAACAATTTGTTCAAAAGGCCATGGAGGAGGCTGAAATAGGCACTGTGGAGCACATAGAGCCAGGTCAGACATCAAAGATGCCACGGTCATCCAATGCATCCTGGATCATTGCCGGTCATCCTGACTTTTGTCTTGCTATTCTCTTCAGAGAGTGAGGCCAATGACTTTGTACAATTCTACTTCATTTAGATCCAATTCATGCACAAGATAAGACATCACTCCATGATGTTATTTTTT
>CM053583.1:258605268-258629362 GCA_028627135.1 Pseudochirops cupreus | reverse complement strand
GGGTCCTCCTCCCACTTCTCTGATCTCTTTGAGATATAACCCTAGAAGTGCTATTGCTGGGTCAAAACCCCACGATGTTATTGATCCTCTTCAAAAACAAAGGACAACGTTTGTGGTAGTATTCAAACTCAGGTTTTCATGACTCCAAGTTAAGCACTCTGTTTGTTATCATATCTAGGTGATTCAAGAATATATATTCAAGTTGTTGTCAATAATATTAGTTTGGATGATAATGACAAAGCCTTTGCAGTATCTTATTTGACTCTCCAATTTAAGTATTATTATACTGATTTTATAAATGAAGAATGTATTCAAGGTCAGTTGATGGAGTTAGTGACTAAACCCAAGACACCATCAGAATTCCAGTTGGAAGTGATCTTAATGACTTATCTCATCCAATCCATATATGACAAAGATTCCTACTACAACACTATATTAGAGAACTGATTATTTCACCTTTGCTTGAAGAGCACAGAGATGTGGAACCTATTACTTCCTGAGACCACTCCACTTCTGAATCTCTCTGATTGTCAGGAAGGGTTTCTTTATTTCAAACCTAAAACTTGCCTCTCAACAACAACTTTTTGCTCCAGAGAAGTCAATCAATTTAAGTCTTTATTGCATACTTACCACATAGCAGGAACTGTACTAGGTGCTAAGGATACAAAGGCATAAATAAAACAGTTCCTAAGCTCTCAAGGAGCTTAAATTATTTGGGATATTGGTCCCATGTACATATGCAAATATGTGCAATATAAGTAAAAGCTGATTTGGGGAGGGAGGGCACTAGCAACTAGGGGATCAGGAAAGACTTCATGTAGAAGGAAGCATTTGAACTGAGTTTTGAAGGAAATAGTGGATTCTAAGAGGTGGAGGTACAGCCAGTAAAAAGACCTAGAGACAGGAAGAAGACTAGTTTGGCTAGACTGGAGAGTGTGTGAAGAAGAGTAACATATAGGGCTGATAAGGGATAGCAGCTAAGTAGTGGCATGGATGGAACACCTGGCCTGTAATCAGGAAGATGAGTCTTCCTGAGTTCAAATCTGCACAGACATTTACTAGCTGTGTGATCCTGGGCAAATCACTTCAACCTGTTTGCCTCAGTTTCCTCATCTCTAAAATGATCTGGAGAAGGAAATGGCAAACCACTCCAGGATCTTTGCTAAGAAAACCCAGAACTGGGTCAGGGAGAGTTGGACACGACTGAAATGACTCAGCAACAAGGTAGTTGGAACCAGGTTGTAAAGGGCTTTAAATGCTGAATGCAAGAGTTTATATTTGATTCTAGAGCCACTGGAGTTTGAGTAGGGGAGTATCATGGTCAGACGTACAGTCGAGGAAAATCTCTTTAGTGAAAATCAGATTGTAGTGGAGTCAGACCTGAGGCAGTTGAAATATCCCGATGACAGGTAATGATGGTCTTGAGGAGATAGAGAGAAAATGACAGATGTATCAATTGTTGTGGAAGGAGACTTGAAAAACTTGGCAACTGATTAGAGTGTGTGAGTAGTAGTGAGAGAGGTTAGGGGTGGGGAGGACTCCTTATTTTCTTACCAGTACAATTCCAGTCAAATCTCAAAACCAAATAATAACTGCACAGTGTGCTCCTGAAAACAATACAGTTTCAGATTCAGTATTACTATGACTGGTCTCAGCTACTCTCACTTCCCGATTTATGGAGATGGGCAAATTTCTTTTCTTTCCCTTCCTTCTCTCCTGTCCTTTATAGAAAGATCCTAGTTGGAGCATCTCTCCCCTTAAACTCTCAGGTGTATTTGATTCTTGCAGGGAGAGACAGAGAGACAGCCAGATGGTAGTAGCAGGGGTAGCAATCAGTGAGGAGACATTTATGTTTATCAATGATATTAAGGATGTAAGATTGGTGGTTCTGGAGATAAAGGTCTTTGATGCATGTTGGCCACCAGCTCATGCATATTAAACTGTTATGGGCCTAAAGGCTTACTGCCATTATTCACTTTATAAACTTGGTCCTCAGTTTTCCTATCTATAAAATAAAAAAAAGATTAAACCAAATTATCAATGATAAGGCCTGATAAGGATTAAACCAAAGAGTCATTGATCAGGAAAGATATCAAAGCTTAAAACTACACTAAGACTTTTGGGACACCCTGTACTTTCATGTGTTTGTTCATGTTACCTCCCTATAATATAAGCTCTTTGAGAGAAGAGATGCTTTCACTTTGGGTTTTGTATCTCTGCTGAACACAAATATACATTTGTACATACAGTGTCTGACATACAGCAAGTTATTTGATAAATGCTTGTTCATTATTATTATATTTTATATACTATATTATAATTATTAATAATCTAATAAATAATATAATTATATTAATATAATATTAATATTACATGTTATATAATATTAATACTATATACATTATTTGATAAATGCTTATTGTTAAAGGATTGCTTCTTTTGGGTAGGGTAGAGAAGGGGAGAGGTTTGCACTCAGGTAGATACAACTGTAATTCTTTAATTGTTTTGAATACAACACAATCCAATAAAGAATTTGTTTATTACCTGCTATAAAAATACAAAATGAAAAGCCATACTTGACCTCATGAAGCTTAAATTCTCTTGGGAGAGGATTGGGAATGAACATGTAAAAACAGAAGTGTAAAGACATGATTATTTGATGAGGGTAGTGCACCATTCCCAGCTATATTAAACTATAACCAAATCAATAATTGTTTGTCTCCCTTTGTGGGGGTTGGTGGGTAGGGCAGGATAGGAGGACGGAAATGATTTTGCCAGGAGCTGTCCTTGAACACAAGACTCACTGCCTGTACAGAGCTTCCAATGTTTTTCTAATATCTGACACTCATTCAGCTCCATGACCTGCCTCTGCTTCAAGAGCATTAACTCTTAGGGTCAATTGAAAGACTGTGTGGTATTCAGACTGGATTCAGTGTGGTCAATTTGACTCCTTACTAGGGTCTTCAGTGGCCATGTGGAGTGAAAATTCATTAATAAAGTTTTTATTTTTGAATTTTATCATCAATATTGGGGTCCTTCATTAGGTAAGATGAGTCATACATTTTTTGACACGGCCAGTGTGGGATTTTATTTTGCTTCACTATGCTTACTTGTTACAAGGATGTTATTTTTTTATATGAGTGCTTTGTTCATTGAGGGAAAAAATAAAAAATTTGGGCTCGTTTCCTTTATCTCTCCTCTTAGTACTCTAACTCTAAGGTGGCTACAGTGAATCAGGATGCCAATGTCAAAATCTTGTTTTCAAAATCTCAACATGAAGGTAATTATAATATCTCTGGAATGAATCCCCCCCAAGGGTCAGGTTATATGCAAGAAGGCCCCCTTGATAGTCAGAAGGTGACCCAGGCTTTAGAAATATTCATGGCAGAATAAAGGAGAATGAAGAGGGACTGGAGGGGGGGGAGGCGGGAAAATAAGATCCTTCCGACTAAGCCAAAGAAACTGGTGAGAGCAGTAAGTCATTATGAAGAGGGGAGAAATTTTCCCATAATGCTTCTTTTGATGTCCTTCTTAGCCATCCCTATTGGTATCCTTGACATTCAGACCTTTATCACTTGGCTACATAATAACTCCTAACTGAGTCTGCCTACCTCCAGTCCATCCCATATACATCACCAGGTTAATCTTATGCACTCTTTGATCTTGTCACATACTCCACTCCTTAAACATCTTTAAAGGGTTTCCTACTGCCTGCTTGCCAGATTCCTTACCCTAGTACTGTAATATTTAGGCTCATTCTTTCCTTTCCAAAATTACCTATCATTATTCCCTGATAGGAAACACTTGGTTAAACTGAGCTTGCTTAATCACAATTTTTTTGAAAACACAGGAATTTTTCTTCCTTCAACCCTCATGCCATTCCCCCCTACTTGGGATAGCTCTGTTCTGCAACTAACCCAATTGCACCTATCTTGAAAACTCAGCTTGATGGAGTTTTCTTTCAGTGCCCCAGTTGGATGTGATCTCTTTCTCTAGTATTTTTCCATACCATTTGTTCTAATAATCACTCATTTCTCTTGTCATTACTTATTGTTGGGCACAGGCAACAGTGTGCTGGTAAATGTTTAATGACTGGCTCTCCAGCGGGAAAAAAAAGTATACACAATACACTTTTAAGTTTAGTCTGCTTTATTCACATTTCTCCATTACTTTATTTTATCTATCCAGTCAACAAAACAATAAATCAAGTTCTGATTTGTAACATTTGCTGATTTGTAAGGTAAAAATGCTCACACTAAAAACTTAACAATTGACTCTCATGAACTGGTATGAGCTGGTTAGAGCTGGCTCCAGAATAACCTTGGGTACAGGTATACATTTAACTTTTAGATTTTTTTTTTTGTACTGCTTTCAAAATCAGAGCTAAGATGATTTTTACTATAGCCAGATCAGCAGAGCAATGTATTCTCTGAAATGTTACATATTTTTATGTGTGTAAACTTTTAAAAACTTTTTAAAAATGTGTTTTGTAACTTACTGAAGATCACAGTGTGCCTGCTCATTACCATCTAAGTCTCACAGTAGCTTTTGTCCAAGAGAGTTAGAATTTGCTGACCTAAATAGGGAACTCATTATTTCCTGCCTTCTATTTTAGTTACTTGTAGGCTAAAAGGAGGTCAATATTATTAGCAAAAAGGCTGTTGTCAAGAATCCCCTACAAGCACCTCTTAACATTTTAGTATTTGATAGAGATTAAAGTTAGGCACAGTGGTTCTCAACCTTCCTAATGCTGTGACCCTTTAATACAGTTCCTCATGTTGTGGTGACCCCCCAACCATAAAATTATTTTCGTTGCTACTTCATAACTGTAATTTTGCTACTGTTATGAATCATAATATAAATATCTGATATGCAGGATGTATTTTCATTGTTACAAATGGAACATAACCCATAGATTGAGAACCGCTGATAGGGCCTGTGGGGAGAAGGGCAGGGATCATAGATCACAGTATCCTAGATTTAAAGCTGGAAGGGACCTCACAGCCATCTAGTGCAACCCCCTAATTTTATAGAGGAAGCTGAGGCACAAGTAGGTTAAAAGACTTACATAGGTAGTAAATAAAGGTGGGATTTGAACCTGATGCCACTTCATGCTTATGTGACCTTTGGGGAGTCACTTAATCTCTCTCGGCCTTAATGGAGACCTTGTTCCATTGCTTTCACTTTGTCTTTGTACCTTTTTCCATCTTCTTCATCTATGAGAGAAAACAGAAAGAGGTTGGAGCTGAAAAACTAGAAGACCCTAGAACTCCAGAAGGTTTTGGCAGTTTTTAGGTTAGTGGACATTATATGCAAGAAGAGCTGGTATAGTCTAGCTTTCAGAGATTAAAATCAGGAAATATATGGAATGCTTGCTCTAAGTGAGAGTTTTTGGTTTTAGTTGTTCAGTTGTGCCCAACTTTTCATGACCTCATTTGGGGTTTTCTTGGCAAAGATACTAGAGCAGTTTGTTATTTCCTTCTCCAACTCATTTTACAGATGAGGAACTGAGGCAAACAGGGTTAAGTGACTTGCCCAGGGTCACATAGTTCATAAGTGTCTGAGGCTAGATTTGAATTCAGCAAGATGAGTCTTCTTGACTTCAGGTCTGGCATTCTATTCATTGTTCCACCTAGCTGCCCTAAACTAGAGTTAGGTCAAGTCTATTGAATAGGAAGTTTAGATTGGGAGTAAGGGCACTACTTACTTAACTAGGGGTATTTCTATTTTTTGTTCTAAAGAGCTTGACACCTGGAACTGAGAATGTTCTGTTGAAGATGAGAGAGCTCACAGCCAAAATTATGTAAAAATGAGAACAAACTCTGGAGTTTTTTTCCCCCCCCCCATCCCTAAGGAAGGCTTTCGTTGGTCCAAGTCTGGTAGAACTGTTATTTCTAAAAAAAACTTTAAAAGAAGCCTTTGACTTTGAACTAAAAGAGCATGATAGAACCCATACTTCCAATGAGGAGCAGAGAGTATTAGAGCTAACTGAGCTTTGAGCAAAGATAAGCAATCTAAGGGGCAAATGCAAGGAAGGATATATTCCAGGCACACTCACCTGAATAAATGGAGGTGGGAAAATGAAACTCTGAAAACAGCTTGGCTAGAATGTAGATTACATGAAAGGGAGTAATGTGAAATGAGACTAGAAAGGACTTTGAAGACAGATGGTAAAAGACTTTAAATATCAACTTGTGTCCGAGAGGTAACAAGAAATCACTCACAGCTTTTGAACAAGGGAAATGATGTCTGCCTTTAGAAGATAATGTTGGCAGCTGGGTGGAGGATAGATTGGAGAGAGGAGAGGAAAAATAGAGTTTAATTAGGAGGCTATTACTATAGTCCACATTTATCTTTAGAAAATAAATGTTGTCAGTTGTGTGGAGGAGGAAGAGGTTGGAAAAAATGGAGATCAATTAAGAGCTTTACCACAGTCCACATTTCTCTTTAGGAGATAATTTTGGTGGTTGTGGAGGATTGATTAGAGATTCTATGGCTACAAACCAGAGTTACTGGGAAGATGGGGAAAGAAGACCTTACCATTTTTAGAGAAGTTTGGAGGACTAGTTGTTGGTGAGGAAGATAAAGTTCCCTTTAAAAGGTAGGAACAATATTGTAGCCATTGTACATTGTCACATTGCTTTCATACTCACACATTTGTTTTCAACTCATAGTTCCACTTGTAATACAACAGTGTGTGGGCTTTCCCACAGCCCTGGCAGCAGTGAATTATTTTAAATTATCTTTGCCAAATGAATCAGTTTTTATTGGCATTTCTCTGATTAGAGGGTATAAACAATGTTGTTTTATAATTTGAGTGTTTCTTTTTAAGAAATGCCTTCATAGACATTGTTAATTTGACTTCTATTATCCTTTGGAAAGTTATTTTTAACAAGATATATTGTTTCCTTTGATAGGAAGAAGCTTCTTGAGGTCAGGGACTGAGTCATTTATTTTTTATTAAAAAAAATAACTTATTTACTTTTAGTTTACAACATTCAGTTCCACAAGTTTTTGAGTTCCAAATTTTTCCACTTCCTTATCCTCCCCCTTCCCCCTCATCCCATAGTGGCATGAAATCCAATACAGGTTCTACAAATACCTTCACATTAATCAAGTGGTAAAGAAGAATTATAACCAATGGAGTGAACAAGAAAGAAGAGACAAAGCAGAACAAAACACACAAGAGAGAGAGCACATAGTTTGATTCAATCTGCCTTCAGACTCTGTAGTTCTTTCTCTGGATGTGGATATCCCATTCCATCCTAAGTCTTTTGGAGTTGCCTTATCACCTTGCATTGCTGAGAGGAGCTCAGTCTGTCAGTTAGTCATCACACATGTGATGTGTCTGTAATTGTGTACAAAGTTCTCCTGGGTCTGCTCTCCTCACTCAGCATCTGAGTCATTTTTGGTTTCATATTGCCAGTGTTTAGCATAGAAACTGAAAGCAGATATTTAATAAATGCTTGTTAATTGATTGATTAGCTTTGTGAAAAGGGAATACACTTTCCTTGTTTCACTAATATTAATCCTCTCTCTCTCTCTCTCTCTCTCTCTCACACACACACACACACACACACACACACACACAAAACACACACAAAACACACAGAGATAAATCCAAGCTCCCTTACCTCACACTGTTAACTCTAAGTTTTGTGAAAGTGATCATCACTTATAATTGAATCTGTTGGCTAAAATGTTGACCTTGATGACTTTTAGAGGTCTCTGCTTTTGGTCACTTGTTAAGTCAAAAACTATTCTCCATAAATTTTCACTGTCGCATTGATTTTTGTCACACATTTTATCACATATTTTCTTTTTGAAAAGAATACTTAGGGGGCAGCTATGTGGTGCAGTGAATAGAGCACTAGTCCTGGAGTCAGGAGGACCTGAGTTCAAATGTGACCTCAGACACTTAACACAACACGTACTAACTGTGTGACCTTGGGCAAGTCACTTACCTCCAATTGCCCTGCCTTCCCCCCCCCCCCCAAAAAAAGAGAATACTTGGAAAACTGTTGGAAAGCAGATTTGGGGGACCAAATCCTATATTCGGTAATTTTTGGCATGCCTGGTTCTATCATTTCCTATTTTTGTAGAAATACTTTAGGTAATTAGGAATGGTATAATTTGTATGTTTTTGCAAATATGGGATGCTTTTCTTCTTGGCTGCTTATAAAATAATTTCTTTAATTTAATTTGCTTAATTAAATTAAGTATTGCTGAGAAAATTGAAGTCTTGAAGCATGACAAGGATATGTATAGTTGATTCGAATACAGAGTTCATCCCTGTTGGCAATCTGTGAATTTGATTTCAATATTTCAGGGAAACTTTCTTCTATAATTGAATCAATGAATCAACTAGTACTTACGGAGCACTTACTATGTACCAGGGGATGGTTCTAAATAGTAAAGGTATGAAGAAAGGCAAAGAGAAGTCTCTGCCCTCAAGAAACTTACAGTCAAGCGTGAATAAGTAGGTGTATGTATAAGACTCAGAGTAGATGGAAGGTTATATTTAGAAAGGAAGGCTCTAGAAGCTAGAGGAACTGGGCAAGGCCTCCTCCAGAAAGGTGGCATTGGAGCTAAGTCTTAAAGGAAAGTGGAAATTCTAAGAGGTGGAGATGAGGAAGGAGAGTATGGAGAATAGCCAGGGCAAAATCATGGAAATCCAGTGGGCAAATTACTTTCTTCATACTTTAGGAGAAAGCTAATGTTTTAAAAATGTTCTTCTGTGAAATGCCCTTCAGATTTATGTTCACAACATTGGCATCAACCTTGGACTCTTCACTCAAACTCACCCCATATATCTAATAAATTGACAAGCCTTATTAATTCTACCTCTTGCACATCTATTCTTTTCTTTCTTTTCACTATAGTCACCTCCATTCAGGTCTTCATCACCCCTTGTCTAAGCTGCTGCAGATGCTTCATGCATCTAATTTTTCTCTTCTTCAATGCATTCTAAACATAGCAGTCAAATTGACATTTCTAATAATACTTAAATTCTGAATGTCATTCCATTGATCAAAAAACATTAGAGGTTACCTATTGTCTCTAGAATAAAATACAAACTCTTCTGTTTGGCATTTAAAGCCCTTAAAAATCTAGTTCCAATCTAACTCCAGTTTATTATGTATTATTCTCCCTTGCTTGTCCCTCCAGTCAAATTGCTAGAATTGTTCCCTAACAAGGGTGTGCTGAAGCCAGCTCATACTAGCTCCAGAGAGCCTATTGTTAAATTTTCAGTAAGAACATTTATACCTCAGAAAGCAGCAAATGATATGATGGAGAAAATATTAATAATGCAGATTAAATTTAACAGTTTGTATACAGATTTCCTCCTCCCCCAGGGAGCTGATTGTTAAACATTTACCAGCACACCTCTGCCTGTATCTGACATTCTATCTCCTATGTTTGTACTTTTAAAAAAAAAATTATTTATTTATTTTAGTTTACAACATTCTTTTCCACAATCCCTTGAGTTTCAAATTTTTTCCCCCTCCTCCTCACAGCGGCATGCAATCAAATATAGGTTCTACAAATGCCTTCACATTAAACATTAGTCAAGTTGTAAAGAAGGATTATAACCAATGAAGTAAACAATGAGAAAAAAGGGACAAAACAAAACACAAAAGAGAGAGAGCAAATAGTTTGCTTCAATCTACATTCAGACTCTGTAGTTCTTTCTCTGGATGTGGATATCCCTTTCCATCATGAGTCTTTTGGAGTTGTCTTAGAGCCTTGCATTGCTGAGAGGAGCCCAGTCTATCCAAGTTAGTTGTCACAGATGTGATGTGTCTGTGTACAAAGTTCTCCTGGTTCTGCTCTCCTCACTCAGCATGTTTATATAAATCTCTCCAAGTTATTATGAAGTCTGTCTGCTCCTCACTTCTTATAGTACAGTAGTAGTATTCCATTACATTCATATACCACAACTTGTTTAACCATCCCCCAATTGATGGGCATCCCCTTAATTTCCAATTGTTTGCCACCACAAAAAGAACTGCTATAAATGTTTTTGTACATATGGTTCCTTTTCCCACTTCTATGATCTCTTTTGGATACAGCCCTAGAAGTGGTATTCTATGCCTGTACTTTTGCAAAGACTGTCCTTGTACTGGTAAGGCTCTCCCCCTTCACCTATACCTCTTGAAACCTTAGCTTCTTTAAAGGTTCAGTTCAAATGGCACCTTCTACAAGAAGCCTTTCCTGATTGCCCTAGTTATAGCACTAGCTTCCTCCCTAAATCACTCCACATTTTTGGTAAATATTTTGTATATATTTTTGTATTTCCTTATTAGGTACATGTTCTATAATCCCAGTACAATATAAGATCCTCAAGGGTAGAGATGGTTTCATTTTTTCTTTGTAAGAATACAAAGCACAAAGAATACAAAACACAAAGCACAAAGAATGCCAAGCACAAAGAGGGCATTTAACAAAGGTATGCTGAAATGTTAAGCTGTCTCTCTAGCTCCCAATGTTTTGTCTTTTCTTTCCAAATCGAAGAATTTTCTGAGTTAACTTTTCTGCTTCTACTTTCTGCTACTTTGTGGGCCTCTTAGATGTTTCGTTAAATCTATTGTTTTCTTCGTATTCTCCACAGCATTTCTAAACCTTATCATCATCTTGTCCTCAAGATTCTTTAGAAGTCCTTAGTTCCTTTTTAAATTTCATTTTGTGATCATTTTAGTTAATTTCTACATTAATTATTTGGTTTATTGTTTCAATGTAATTCTAGCTTTGTTTGATGCTTCTACTGGAATTGTTATAGTACATTTTTCTTCTAGCATTTTTGTGTTTCCTATGATATGGTTATATATATTATCATATAAGAGCGTGTGTGTGTGTGTGTGTGTGTGTGTGTGTGCACGTGTGCTTTGCTTATTTCTTTGATTTTAAAGTTTATTTTGGAGAATTTTTGCTCATTTTACTTTTTTATTTGCTTCTTTTGTTAGTTTTTGTTGCTGAGAAAACTATGTTTTCTCTTTAAAGAGAAGTTGGAAAAGATAGACTTCCTTATGTATTGCATAACTGGAGTCCCAGAAACTCCATTGCTATATTGTCATGGTATGAATTAACTTTAACATGGGGGTAAAAGGATTTTTAAAAATGATGTAAACTTCAAAAAATGTTCTAGGGAATAACAGTTCTTTGGCTTACTCATAAACTGCTTTGCATGTTAAAGTAGATCTGTGATCCTCTTTGAAAGTTGTGCTTCCTCTGCTTTCTTTTTTTTTTAAATCTTTTTTTGGAGGGAGGAAGGCAAGACAATTGGGGTTAAGTGACTTGCCCAAGGTCACACAGCTAGTAAGTGTGTCAAGTGTCTGAGGCTGGATTTGAACTCAGGTCCTCCTGACTCCACAGCTGGTGTTCTATTGGCCCCACAACCCTAATCTTTTTATAGACTCTTTAGCCAGATTGAAATTAAAGGTGAAAAATAGAATTGTCCCACCTAATCTTTTTTATAGGATCTTTTAGCCAGATTGAAATTAAAGGTGAAAAATAGAATTGTCCCTGTATCACTGAATTGGAGAGGATATGGAGCAGTATAATAAGGTTTAAGAGTATTAAAAAGTCAGGAAAGGTCCAGATTATGAAGGGATTTGAACACCAAAAGACAATTTTACACCTTATCCTGGAAATGATACAGAGCCACTGGCAATCATTGAGCAAGGGAGCCATAGGATTAGACCTGTCCTCTAGGAAGCTGATGTTGACAGGTGAGTGGAGTGGGGAGAGACTTGTGACAGAAAAACCAACTAGCAAGCTGTTGTGATAGTCCAAGTGTGAGGTAATAAGGACCTGCACCAAGGTGGTGGCAAGGTCAGAGGAGAGAAAGGGGTGTATGGGAGAGAGGTAAAATTGACAGGTCTTAGTAACAGACTGGATATAGTTGGGGTGAGGGGTGGGGCAGAAAGAATGAGGACTTGAGGATGATGCCTGAGTAACTGTGATGTGGATACAAAGGTGTCCCAAAGTTTGAGTTGCCCCTTCACTGGTTTATCCTCTAGAGGTACCCTAAAATACAGAGGTGCCCTAAAGATTGAGTTGGTCATTCCATGGCATTCTAAAGTCTCCCCTTATATTGAAATACCATAAAACTTCACCTTATCTTAAAATTCCTTGTCTCCTTCCATCCTGTGTCATAAATTCCTTGTCCTCAGTCTGTATCCCCATCTTGTAAGACTTATCTTGACCTTAAAATTCACCTTGTCCTAAAATTCCTTGTCTCTTCTCATCCTGTCATAAAGATTCCCTTTCCCCCTTTATCTTGTGTCATTCATCATCCACATCCTGTGTCCTTATCTTGCAAGATTTATCTTGTCCCTAAATCTCCAACCCCCTTGAGAAATCCTCAAACCTACATCACCATCCTAAAGACTGTATAGCTTTCTGCCTATACAAGTCTAGTCCTTGTCCTATATCATTGCATTTGTTTAGCTCCTTGCTAAGTCTTAGGCCCACATGCTTTTGTGTTAATAAAGCTCCCTTTGGCTAAAGAGAAGGTCTGATTGAATTCTTTCAAAAATCTGAACCAGCCCTCCCAACTCTGCACCCCAAAATTTTGGTGCCAAAACCTGGGAGTCCAAACATTAATTGGACTCTGATGATCTTCTCCTTGCCACTGGGATAACAGGTAAGCACCCTTTTCTTTGTTCTCTTCCCCTGACCTTTCTGCTCCAACTGTCTCCCTAGCACTGAGACCCTTGGAGTACCCAGACACTGCCAGCAGTGTCTGAAGCTCCACTGATTTCTGGGTGGTCAGTCGGACTGTGGACCCTCGTATAAGGGGATGCCCTTGTGCTGGGTCGGTCACATTGGTTTTCTCCCCTCTGTCCTGGGATATTGGGACAAGTGGGGAGAGGCTGCTAGGAGGGAAATTCAGGGAGGAGACCTTAAGGAAAGGTGCTTTGTATCCACATCAACTGAAGGATTTTGGTGCTCTTGACAGTGTAAGCTAAGTCCCAAAGCCCATTGGTTTCCCTACCTCCAGCTTGCTACATGAGAGACTTCAGGAAATTTTGACTTTGGTGAGATCTAGGACTCTCTTGGTTGAGCTGTTACCTTACCTGCAATGTGAGAGTTCCTTTACTCTATTATTGTCTGGTATATATTCTCTTATGTATGCCTTTCCTAATTTTTGTTTTGCTCTCTGTAATGGTAATGGAATTTAAAGATCCCCCTGTATTGGCTTGGTTTTTGGGTTGAGTGTTGAAACCCAAGAGCTTGTGAATCCCACTTGTGGGATGGACTTGTTGACATGAAGAGAGAGGGCTGAACTGGGAGGAGCCGGTGCCATGAATTTAGAGAAGGCCCAAGCAGAGAGAAGGTCCAAGCAGAGAGAGCCAGAAGAACTTTTGGGGAGCAGTATTGTGGGGGCAGAGGGAGAGGAGAATTGCTGGGGGCCAGAGTTGCTGAGAGACTGCTGAGGGCCAGTTGGAGCTGCCCAGGACTTTTGAGAACTGCCAGCTGGAGCTGCCAAGGACTGAGGAGGCATGGCTGTGATGCTGGTATTTTGTCTGTCTGTTTTGATATTTTGCCAGCTTCGTCTGCTGGTGAAGGACAGAGCTGTTGTCGCAGAGGTCCTGGAACCTTGCTGTTGGTTCAGAAGCCCTGAAGAAGGATTTTCTTTTTGTATGTGTACAGAAATCCTGGAAGAGGGTCTTGCTGATGTTTTCAGGGGTTCTGGGACTGTTCTGCAGGCAGAGAGTGAATTAATGAGGACGCCAGCAATGCATATTGTGGCTTTGTTAAGCTTTGTCTCCCCAGGAACAGAGATTGCTGAGAACTTGACTTGAGTCAAGATGAAGAAAAGACCTATCCTTGGGTATTCAATGCTGTGATGATATCCTTGTTGTAGCTTAAGGGTAGATGGCATTTTGTGCTCTCCTTGGCATTAATGGATGGTATTACAATTCAGTTGTGATCCAGGAGTGGGAAACTTGACTTTTTTGTGCTCTGTGACTGACCAAATGAATGTACTTCATTTATGATTGGAAACTAATCTCCATTTGAGAAGAGAGACTTTGTGACTGACTAAATGAATGTACTAGCCAGGGGTGGGCTACTTTGACTAATGTCCTGGCCAGGGGCGGGGTACTTGGAACTTGGTACTTTGAAGTTGAATTGAGGACTTACTAAATTATTGAGTTATGATATATTTTTATTTTCTATGAATGTTTTGCCTTAATCTGTCATTGAATAAATGGAGTTTGCCATGTTCATAATCCAAACCTGGAAGTTGCTTTTGCTTGGTATTACACTATCAACTTGGATAAATGGATTTCTTTGCTAACTACTATGTGTGTTGATTGTATAATTGGAATTTGGTGGAGAATCAAATCTTGGATATAAAACTTGGGTCCTTTTTTCCTGAATAATGACCAGTGATCAAAACTTTTGCTTAAACCTGAAACTCACACCCCCTAGACTAAAAACATTGAAGGAAATTAAAAATATTTCTAGCCAGTAGCCCCTCTCTCTGAGGAGAGGAGAGTAACTGAGCTTTTGGCTCCAACCTCCTGCTTCCGCTCTTGGCTGGAATTAGTCTCTCATGGAGAAGGGTGGGGAGAAGAGGTTAATGGTGTCTATTCTGCCTCCCTTCAAGACACACAATGAAAATCCCATGTGGCATGTTGAGAATAGCTTTGCTGCTACAGTAGTAGAGAAGTGTGGAAGGAGGGAAGGTTCCTTTGGGGAAAGATAGTGGGTTCAGCTTTAAACATGTTGAGATTTAGAAATCTACAAGACATCCATCCTAGATGTTTAGTAGGTAGATGAGAATGTAAGAGTGGAGGCTGGCAGAGAGGTTAAGCCTGGATAAGTAGATTTGAGACTCCAGTATAGAGACAATAACTGAATCCATGGGAAATGATGAGATCACCAAGTGAAATACTTTAACCTCATGGGACACTCAGAGATTGTTAATAACTTTGGATAAAGTAGTTTTGACAGAAAAATGAGAATGAAACCAGGTTGTACAGAGTTAAGAAGAGAAATGGAATTGAAGGTACCAATTATAGACAACTTTCTCAAGGTGTTTAGCCACAAAATGGAAGAAAGATATGGGACAATAGCTAGCAGGGATGGATGGAGCAAGTGAAGAGGTTTAGTTGTTGTAGAAGAGACATGGGCATGTTTATAGGCAATAGAGAAACAGCTAACAAACGGGGAGACATTGAAAATAAGTGGGAGAGTGGGGTTAATAGAGAAGATATTTTTGGAGTAGATAGGATAGAATGAGATCACTTATACATGTCTTGGTGAGGAGAAGGGCAACCTCTTTATATGAGACTGGGGTGAAGGAGACAGTGGTATCTGGGTGATATGAGATGAAAAGAAGAATAGAAGGAGTTCTTGGCAAATGGCCTCAATTTTTCCAATAAAATAGGAGGCAAGGTTCTCAGCTGAGAGGGTGTGTGGAAGGTCTTGGAAGGTTTGAGGTTATATAACATAAATTTGTGGTGGACCTAGTCAGTATGGTTTCAGGGTTTTCTCCAGCTTCTTTCAGAAACACCTATAGCAATGAAGGCAGTAGATTGTGAGAGTCACCCAAAGCTGAGGGCAAGATCAGTAATAAAATAAGGGGGTAGGGGACTTGAAAAGAAGACAGTCTGGGGATCAAGAAAGGGAAAGGAAGAGAGAATGTAATTAGTCTGGGGGTGTTGGCTCTGGCGAGAACTGAGGGGTCAAAGGGCTGGAAGGCATGGTGGAAGAACAGGGTTTGGGGTTATAGGGCATAGAGAGGTGGAATGATAATATATTGTGATCAGATAAGGGAATATCAGAGTTCATGAACATGGAAGTGGAGCATTTGTGGGTGATGGCAAGATCAAGGATGTGATTATCTTTGTATGTAGCTAAGGTGAGCAGAGGAATAGGTTGTGTGAAGTGAATGAATTGAGGAACTAACTGTGAGGTTAAGGTTTGACTGAATATCAGTATTTAAGTTGAAGTCCACTAGTTTGAGAGTAGGAGATGGGGAGAATAGAAATGGGAGCCAAACATTGAACTCATTGAGGAAAAAAAGGAAGCATCCTGGAGGTCAGTAGACAATAGCTATCAGAATTTTCATTCGATGGGAGATACAGTTTGAGTGAACCTCAAATAATTTCGCTGATGTTAGATTAAAGATAACATCACTTTTTAAGCCCTCCTTGCTCCAAGGCTTAAAGGGCTAAGTTAACAAGGACTTTAATAGAACCACAGAAGAGAGGGCACAAAGATTCCTTTCTTATTGGACTGAGAGCTCACACTGGACTCAGAAGATCTGGGTCCAAATTTCACCATTGGCAGTATGATGCTGGGCAAATCATTGAACCTCTTTGTACTCTAAAGACTGTAAATTTTAGTGCATGTGCCGATTTTCATTGGTAGAGAGAATTTCCTTACTAGGAATTCCTTATATTAATGCAATTATAAGTCTGGTTCAAACATATGTATTATGTATACACACATACACACATGTATTCACATGCACACACAAGCAGGCATGCACATATATAGACAGCTAGCAGCAGGGATAGTACTAGGTCCCTAGGACCTAGTCTTATTCAAGGTCTTATTACAGTGTTAAATGCTGCTACATATCAAAAGGCTCATATTATTGAGTATATTTTGTTTATTCTTTGTCTGCATGTACATGTTATTCCCCCCGCTCCCCTCAATAAAATATAAGTTCCTTGGAGGCAGAGACTTTCATTTCTGGTTTTGTATTCTCAGCACACAGTAGCTCCTTAATGAGGCATATGGGGTGTTTGGGCAGGACTAGCACCTCTGATGTGAAGGCTTACCAAAGCCTTTTTAGGGATGCTCATCTACCTTTGGTGTCCACCTTTCACTTAACTCTCGGCTGTGGGTCCAAGAAGCTGTAAGGATGCACAATGACCACAGCCCAGTAAAATTATCTTGAGAGACAGGCTAAACCAGGTTGAGTGTAACTGATAGGCCACAAACATATCAGTGAGTTAGGGAGGTGTCTACCCCAAGCAGGTGAGGACTTCCACAGTAGAATGGGTAGATGAGAACAATTTGTTCAAAGGGCTATGCAGGTGGATGAAGGAGGCACTGTGGAGGTCTTAGAGCAGTGGTTCTCAACCTGTGGGTCGCAACCCCTTTGGGGGTGGAACAACCCTTTCACAGGGGTCACAGGGGTCACCTAAGACCATCGGAAAACACATATTTCTGATGGTCTTAGGAACCAAGACACAGCTCTTCTAGCCGTCTCCGGGCAGGTCTGCCCACATGCAGAAATGCCCACAATTTAGAGTATTAAAGGGTCGTGGCATTAGGAAAGTTGAGAACCACTGTCTTAGAGCCTGGTCAGACATCAGAGACACCAAGGTCACCCACTGCATCCTGGGCCATCATCAGTCTTCCTGACTTTTGTCTTGCCACTGGACTTTAATGACTCAGGAAGACAGAGGGCTGATGACTTTGTCCAACTCTGCCTCACTTAGATTCAATTTACCCATGAGCCAAGACATCACCCATGATATCATTGGTCCTTTTGGAAAACAAAGTACACACCACAACAGTTGCTTAATAAATGCTTGTTTGTTGACTGATTATTCAAGGTCTTGAAGCTTCAGAATCCTTTCCACATGAAAACACCCAAAAAGACATTACAGAGTTTCATTTTTTTGCTTGAGTATTCCATCATCTCTTAATGGAACAACCTGTACTTACCTTAGCAAGGCTGCTCCCTTCCTGTTACAGTTTGATCTCTTGTGGACCCCATGGAGAAAGAGTTCAAGTCACAGAATCACAGACCCTTAGGACTGAAAGGGCTATTAGAAGCCATCTAGTGCAACCTGTACCTGGCTAAGTATCCCCTTTCCAACAACTCAGCAAGTGACCATCCTGCTTTTGATGGAAGAACAACCTATGACCTCCAGAAGGAGCACATTCTACTTTTGGATATCTCTAACTGTTAGGAAGGTTTTTTTCTTTCTTATTTCAAGACAAAATCTGCCTCTCTGCAACTCAAAACCTTCGTTCCTTGTTCTGCCCTCTGGGGCCAAGCCCAGCAAATCCAATCCCTCTTCCACACAGCAGCGTTTCAGATATTTAAAGTCAATTGCCCTATTGCCCCCAAGTCTCCTTTCCCCCAGGTTATATCCCCAGAGCCTCTAATCAATTTGTACAAAGCAAAGGACCTATGTTCAAATCCTGCCTGTAATACTTACTAGCTGTGTGGCCATGGGCAAGTCACCTTCAGCCTCAGTTCCTTAATCTGTAAAATGGGATTGATGCTTGTAGTTCATGCCTCACAGAGCTATTATGAGGGTCCCACCAAGATAATGTATGTAAAGTACTTTGCAAACCTTTGAAGGGCAATATGGGTCAGCTATTCTAATTATCTTCATTTTTAGAATCATCTGAAGGCCCACCTTCCTCCTCCAACATATCTCCGTCCTTCCTAAAATGTGGTGTCCCAAATTAAATATGATATTCTCAGGGTGGAGAAAAACACCTCCCACATTCAGGGCATTATGCCTCTCAATGAAATCTAAGGACTGATTGCATTACCTTTTTCTACTATCTTATCACACTGTTGATGGTTACTGAATCATTCTAAGCTAATATACTTGCCTGAGCATCTGAAGAGACTGGTAACAAACACTATTAGGTCTCATTCTACTGGTTCCTTTATATATTAAAGATGTGGCAACTTATGCTTTGGTATTTGTCACTCCCAGTCATGGCATCCTGGACTTGAAAGGGATCTAGAGAAGGAATTTTGTCTAAGATTTACCTTCCTTCAGCCAGACTACAACGACAGTAAAGCTAAAAGAGTTGGACTGATTTCTTGTTTTCTAAATCAGTGTTTCCTAACATCAAGTTGTTGCCACATTTTTATTAGTCTATAAAAACATTTTCTACTGAAGGGTCTTGATTAAAAAGCTATCGATATCTTTTGTTTTAAAATCACCTTAATTCCTGAATACATTCCTTCCTCCAAACCCTACCCAGCAAGCTCTCCTGTGTAAGAAGGAGAAAGATAGAGAGAAAGAGACAGACAGAGAGAGACAGAGACAGAGAGACAAAGAGACACAGAGAGAAAGAGACAGAGAGAAAGGCACACACAGAGACAGAGACAGAGAGACAGAGAGGAAGAAGGTAAGAGAGAAAGCAATTTTCTAAAACTAGCCAATACATTAGTTGGGTCTAACTCTATATGTAATGTTCCATAGCCATAGTTTTCTACCTCTGCAACAAAGGAAGGAAGATGGTTTTTCTCAACTTTTATCTGGTGTTTTCATTTTTTTGGTTTGATTTATACTACTATTACTATCATGTGCATTATTTCCCAGTTGGCTCACTTCACTTTTTATTTCTTTGCATAAGTCTTTCCCATGCTCTCTTGAATGCTTCATATGCATCGTTCTTATACCATAGATACATTCCATTATATATAGTTACCATATTTAGCCATTCTCCAGTTAATTTATTTGGTGCCCACTTCTTTGCTACCACGAAAAAAGCAGTGCTGTGACTATACTAATGTATATGGGACTTTTCTTTCTGTCTTTCACCTCTTAGGGGTAAAGACCTAGCAATGGGACCTCTGGGTCAAGGAATATGGACATGGTAGTTATTTTTAAGCATAATTCCAAATTATTTTCCAGGATGGTTGGACCAGTTCACAGCTCTAACAGTGTATCGGTGTGCCTATCTTAGCCAAACATTGAAAATTCTTATCTTTTGATAGTCATCAATTTAATGGCTGTGAATTGTTGTCTTAATTTTCAGTTCTTGTTATTAGTGATTTAGAGCATTCTTTCATATGGTTGTTAATAGTTTGCAAATCTTTTGAGAACTGCTAGCTTATATCCTTTAACTACTTATCTACTGCCATCTTCTCTACATTTGTTTGTTTGTTCTAAAGACTGTCTTCCTATCTTGCCCAGGATGGAAGTAGAATAAATTCTCCTGGGCTTCCTAAAGAGCTCTGACCTGTTTTTGTTTCCTGCCTGGGCCAGTTTATCTCTGCTTACTAGGTAGCCTACATTCCTTCACCTTAATGATGCTGAACCTAGTGCAGACACCCTTCTGCATAGTCCACTGCAGCTCAGAACTCTCAAGCTCTAAAGTTTAGCCAGCCTCAACCTCCCTAGCAGGCAGTACAGGTATGGGTTACTGTGCTAGGCTTTCCCTCCCTCAAAAAATCAAAATCAAACCAAACATAATCCTAATTCCTTTTTGCATCTTCCACCTCTGGTTCTCTCCTTTTACTAACTTCCTGTCCCCTACTTTCTGACTTGCCGAGAAACACTGTACAAAGGCTGTGAAAAGCTGAGCTGCAGAAGAAAGAAATTTGGTCCAATAAAGAACTGAGATATTTTACTGAAAGCCAATATACCTTGAATTGGGAAGCATTGTTTTAAATCACTGGAATCCAGCATTTCTCTGTCATTCAGCCTTGTGTCATGTTGCACAGTAAGGCTTTCAGGTGGTCCCATCATGTGATGGGGAAGGTCAGAGAATCACCCTTCAATAGAACATGGTGCCTAGGAATGAAGAAAACTTCTAGGAAAAAATGGCTGATTTGTTGTTGTCCTCCAGATGTCACTATTCCAATGTGGAAAGTCTGACGAAAATAATTAGAAGGAATCCTGGTTTGGGTTGGGGGCTGCTCCCAAGTAGCTTTTCATTAAAAGACAGAGGGAGGGTCTTTGCTGTTTATGTGTTGCTTACAAATTGATAGGGATTTCCTTCCTTGTACTGAGTCTCCATTGTCTCTACCCAATTACTATCTGTATAAGTCACTTTACACTCCCTGAGCTTCAATTTCCTCATCTGTAAAACGAAGGAATTGGACTAGATGGTCTCTGAGGTCCCTCTTAGAGGTAGGTCTATGATCCTACCCCATCAACATATCTGGTCAGTCAGGTCTTTAAAAGTACCTACAACACATCCCTATGGAAACATGTGATAGAACCAAATTGTCAGTGAGAGCCCTTGGATGGTTTCTTTCGTGGTTTGGTCCCTTAAGTCCTAACTTGTGGTATTCTTTGCCTGGAATTTCAGTCAAGTGTTTAATACTTTTGCTGTGGTGGGAAGCACACGCACACATACACACACATATGCACGCATACACGTGCACGCATGCACATGCATATGCACGTGCGCACATGCGCACCCTCCCCCCCCCCCCACATATACACACCACCAGTTGGAGCAAACTTTATAGTTTTTTCCTTATAGTTCAGCTAAAGTCTTCATGCCAAAGCCAACTTGCTTTTCTTTCTTTTGTAAATAATGAGAAGAGCTCTTCCAGTTGACTTGGTGCCATCATACGCATCAGGTTCATTGAATTGCTCCTCAGAGATTTAATCTCTCTTTATTTTTTATAATCACATTTGTGTCATGCCTCCTTAAGGTTTACAAAGGGCTTTCCTTACAACACTGTGAGTTAGATCATATAAGTTTTATTTTCTTTATTTTCCAGATGGAGAAGCTGAGTGAGGTTTTGAGAGGGAAAATGAGCTAGCCAAGGCTATTTTGTCAATTAGCAGCAGAGTCTGGATTAGAATGCAAGTTCTCTCATTCCAAGACCAATACTTTCTCCTTCTGAATGGATAAACCTAGTTTATCTAACTCTTCCACAGGGATCTTATTTTCCCATTCTCTAGTCACCTGTAAAGAAATTCAATTTAAAAACAACTGTTAAAGCATCCACTGTGCAAAGCATTGTGCTAGTGCTAGGGATACAAAGCCAAAAGCAGTCCCAGAAATTTACTTTCTTTTGGGGAGATACAAGTCTAAATGAGTACAAAGTAATTGGGGATGGTACAAATAGCCTGGGGAGGGGAAGGACTAGGAAACAGACTCTTGGAAGGAGCTAGGAACTCAAAGACATGGCGGTAAGGAGGAAGAGAATTCCAGGTATGAGTAATGGCCAGCGCCAAGGTCTAAGGGCAGAACATGAAATACTGAGTTCTTGGAGGAATGAGAATATAGATAACTGGGGAGATCAGGAAACTTTTGAAGAGAAGATGGATACATGAACCTTGAGGGAATTCAAGGATTCTGAAAGGCAGAGAAAAGAAAGGGTGCATTCCAGGTCTAGGGGCAGAAAGTGGCATGTCAAATTCAAGGAATAGTTAGACCAGTCGGGCTACAATGTAAAGAGAGTGAATGAAGGCAAGTAATAGCAAGTAAGACTGGAAAGGTAGGTTGGAAGCAGATTGTGGAGAGTCTTAAATGTGAAGCTGAAGAGTCTGTGTTGTATTTTGCCCAAGAGGCAATAGGGAACCACTGAAGGTGCCTTAAGGAAGGTTCTTTTGGCAACTTTCTGGAGGATACATTGAAGATGGTAGAGACTGGATTCCGGAAGACCAATTATAGTAGCCTAGGCAAGAAAAAATGGAAACTTGATCAAAGGTGGTGGCCATGTGAGTGCTGAGATGGGGTTGGATATGGAAGATGTGGAAGAAGAACCATCCAGATTCGACAGGACAAGATGGAATGGTGGGGGACTGCATAGGATCATCAACTCCAGTAGTTTTCCAATCAGACCAGTGGAAGGACCTAGACCTCAGGAAAATTGTTTTTGAACACAGAAACAGTAACAAATTAGGACCATATTTAAGTACTATGTAGACACTATGCAAATGTGCAGACCAGTGGTTCTCAACCTTAATGTGGTGATCCTTTAATACTTGTATGTGGGTGGACCCGCCTGGAGGTAGATAGAGGAGCAGTGTCTCAGTTCCTAAGACCACCAGAAATATGTGTTTTCCGATGGTCTTAGGCGACCCTGTTCGACCTCCAAAGGGGTCAGGACCCACAGGTTGAGAAGCAATGATGTAGACAATGTGTGAAATCAAGGTTGACTCCCAGGACACAAACCTAGGTCACTGGGAAGATTGTAATGCTATCAAGAGCAAATAAAGAAGTTTGGAAGAAGGGTAGATTTAGCAAATAAAATAAAACAAAAGAAAACAAAGATAAAATCATATTCTATTTAGGATATGTAGAGTTGAGATGCTGATGGGATGTCCAGATTGAAAATGCTTAGCAGGCAGTTGGTGACATAGGACTCATCTTCCTGAGTTCAAATCTGGCCTCAGATACTTACCAGCTATGTGATCTTGAGCAAGTCACTCAACCCTGTTTACCTCAGTTTCCTCATCTGTAAAATGAACTGGAGAAGGAAATTGGCAAAACGCTCCAGTATCTTTGTGCAAAAAATCCCAAATGAGGTCATGGAGGGTTGTACATGACTGAAATAACTGAACAACAACACAGGAGAAGATTGAGAAATGGGAATCACCTACATTAGATATAACTGAACACATGTGAGAGCTGATGGGATTGATTGTCAGGGAAGAGTGTAGAGTTACTAAAGAGGGCCTGGAATTGAGTCTTTCAGGGGAGCAAGAGATGGATAATGAAGTACAGGAGACTAAAATGAATAGATGGGTAGGAGAACCAAGAAGGAACAGTGAGAAGAGAGATTATATAAGATCTAGTCAACAATGCCAATGGTTGTCAAGAGCTCAGGAAGGATGAAGGCTCAGAGAAAGCCAATGGACTTAGAAGTTAAGAGGTCACAGGTAGCCCCAGAGAGAACAATTTCAGTGGAGCTGTGGGTTTGGAAAATTGATTTAGGTGTTGAAACTGGGTGGGTGGTGAAGAGGTGGAGGCAGCAGAGAGGGGATTCTTTATCACCCTGGCATAAAGAAACTCCTTGAGGGCAGGTTCAGTTCAGTTTCTGTCTTTGTATCCCCAGTGCTTTTTACAATTCTTGGCATATTTTTGTTTGTGTGTTGATTGTATACCAGATTTCACTGGTACAGAGAATTTCCAATGAGGAAATTCCTTTCCCTGACACTAATTGGCTCTTCTTTGCAAGTTAGTCTTAGAGAGTTGGCCTAGGATACCAAGAGTGGTTAAAGTTCATTACTTGGTCAGGATGGCCAGGATGTGTTAGAGCTGAAACTCAACTCGACCTTCCTGACTCAGAGGATGGTTTCAGTATTCTAGACAACCTCAGCTATGGCACATTGTAATGGGTGAAATGAATTGAAGTGAGGTCATCTGAAAGGGAAAGGTGTGAAGTCCTGTGTGTTGGGGG
>CM053583.1:258587096-258604768 GCA_028627135.1 Pseudochirops cupreus | reverse complement strand
AATATTTCTCTGCGGGTATTTAGGGAGAGGATTGAATTTAGGGTGGGGAAGGGAACAGGACTTACTCTTTATCTTCCCCAGTGACCAAATCCCCTCTAGGAGTCTTACTGATGAAGCTTAGTCTGGAGCTATGCTCACAACAGGTGCTCAAGAATGCTTGCTTACAAAATGAATAAGCATTCTGGAAAATCCAGATGTTCTAAGGGAATTCTAATTTGCAGTCCTCCCATAGAGGATATTTTTAGGTGAGGAATGAGAACAAATAGAAAGGCAGCATCTTGGAGCAGAATAAATGCAGGATGAGGAATCAGGAACTTGAAATTCAAATCTATGAACCATTTGGTGTGACTCTGGGCAAGCCAGTTTAGCCTCAGTTTTCTAATCCATTGAAGGAAAGCACAAACCCAGGTGCATTAAATCTGTTTGGAAGCTAGCCTTCTACCTGTACATTTTCTCAAAAGTAGTCTTAATGTGTGTATAAGTTCTTTGTAAAAAAAAAGAAAAATTCAAGTCAAGCTCAAGCCATTCTTAAAAATATCCAATAGGTGCCTAATTGCTCCACTTTGGAATTGTCTGTTGGTTTCTATGGACAATGTAGGACTCAAAGAGATCTGACTTTATTACTTATAGAAAACCACAAAATTCACAGGTCCAAATACATCAAGTTAATAGGAGGTGCAATTTTTGGTTCACATTTCTGAAAACTGGCTTCAGACAGACAGCTCTTTGGCAGTCTACTATTTCTATCCCCTTTGCTAATACCAGTTTTGCTTATATTCCCTGACCCCCCTCCCCCAAGTCAACACTTATATTATCTACTAAAAAACAAAACCAAACCCAAGAATGATGCATTGTGGAATTTACCATATACTTTAGGTGGAAATTGCTTTTTGCACAACATGTGGCCCACCAAAGGATTTTGGACGGCCCTCAAAAAATGTAGAGTTGCCACTGCGCACTCCCATTTGCCACATGACCCACAGCAACCAAGCATCCTTGTTCTGTTTGTAGTCTAACGTTATCTGCTGCCCAAAGGAGCTCACAAGTTGTGCAGATCTGTGTTGCAGCAACACCAATTGTATCATATGACATACCAGGAACAAAGGAGAAGTGAATTTTAGTGAGAATAAATTTAATTATTGCCTTAAAAAAATAAAAATACTAGTTATGAAGAAATGGAAGCAGGTTATTGTTTCCTCATTGTCAGATTAAAAAAAAATTCTCATCCAGATATTATGGCACCCAATTGTAGAATATCATTATATAGCTTTAAATGAAATAAAATGCAAAACCAGCATCTTCTAGTCTACCTATGAATATAATGCACAAGAATAAATACCACAATCCTTTTTCTAAATATCAATTTACAAAACTGCCTGAAAACATTGCAACTGGGCCTCATGCAAATATCATGTTGGGTCAATTTAATATTACAAATACTGCCTCAACTCAGTGCCTTTATATCCCTTTTCATAAAAAAGAACCTCTCAATCACTCCAGTAGCTAGCAAACAGCTCTGGAAAAAATAATTTTACAATCCTAAACCAAGGTCATTCTGGAATTTCAACACACACACACACACACACACACACACACACCTACCTGCACACAAGTGCACATACATTTTATACATGCACGCACACACACACTTTTTAGATATTTGTGGCTGACTCCAATCCTTCAAAGTCCTATTTTTATTTGTCTCCATATATCATTCTCAAAAACACTGGTTGAACAGCAAAAAACCACCTCTTTCCTTCTCCTTCTATCTCCTCTCCTTCTACTTTTCTCTACTTCCGAGACCTCTCCAATTTTTCACTTCCTAGAAATCCAAAGATTTCCATTTCTCACACTCTTTTCAAGGTCTGCTTTTTCATTACAAAATATAGTTATAAACACTGCTATTTTCTTCCTGTTTAATACATCTAAGTCAAAATGTGCCCTTCTTTGTTTTCAATTATTGCCACTCTAAAAACTATAATTATTCTCCCACCCCTAGACTTTCTGAATCATTTGTTCAATGTGTAAAGACTGTACATAAGCACGGCCCCCTTCCCATCATAAAAATACTTGTTGTCCACTAAATACAGATTTTTATATTAAGAAATGTAATTATGTAAATATGTTCTCAGGAACTGGAGACCAGTCAATATTACAAGCAGACAGGATCCTAAAGCTAAAATAATTCATTTGTGTTGGCTACCCTCCCTGCCATTCTTCAACCTCCTAGTCTAAAAGAGATTGTGTTTGTAATAGAAGAAGTATTTCATTAAGTATACTGATTGTAAAATATGGATTGTACATTTTGAAGTGAGAGTTCCTGATTTTAAAGAGTTAAATTAAGAGAAAGAGAGTAACTTTACCTCTCCCTTGAAAAATTCTATAAAAAACAAAACAAAACAAAACAACCATCCTATTTATGGCTATTGAGTAACTGGGGTGATCATGATGTTCCTAGCACAGCATGGGGAACAGGGATAATGAAACTGTAAGAGGATCCAAAGGAATACCATGTGCCCTGCTAAATTGCTCCTGCACAAGATGTGCTCTTTTGATAGAGCGCACCACGGACTGCCTGCTCTTCCTTAGCACAAAGCTCGACAGGGAGTCCAGTTAGAAGGAAGCACACTGATTTGTTCAGGTTTCCACGATTTGTAATTGCTTTGACCTTCAATGGTTACTGGCTGTAGGCACCACAGCTGCCATGGTTCTTATTGATGGTACTGATATCCTCTGTTTGGACAGACCCAATAAGTCACAGGAATCCTCTCTTGTTCTCTCTTCCCCTTGGGGTATGCTGAGAGTTCGGTAGATGAGTCCATTTTGTTTTAAGTTTCCTCCTAAAGATTTACTCCTTAATTAATATTTCATTGAAAAGGTTACTTTCTTTTCTCCTTCTTCTTCTTCTTCTTTTTTTTGGTTTCTTGTTATTCCATGCACCAAACAAACTTGGTTGAGAAATGTTTATTCATCCTCCTCTTCCTCCCGATTGGCATAGATTCCTGCTTCCCAACGCAAGGCGAGTGCACTCTTCCGGCGATTCACCCGGGTTGCCTCAAGGACCTAAAAGAAAGGGAGGAAAACCAGATTTTTATGATTAAGGGTTCCACAGAAACATTATCCTATCCACTCAGTATCTGCCCTTTCTCCCTCCCTTAAGTCTGGTCTGAAATCTTGTGTCAACAGCAGCACCAGAGGCCAAATGACAGGTTTGATGACAACATGGACTTTTTTCAGGAGATACCAGTGGAAGATGAGAAGGATCTAACATTGTTTGGGACACTGTGAGGAATCAAAATACTGAATACATAGCACACAACAGTGTACTGTGATGGCATATACTTTAAGTACAAAGGTTATCTTATAAGGAAGTACTTATTCCCTTGCAGTCTGGCATCACAGAAAATCTATAGCCATTCTGGTGAAATATTCTGAAGACTTATTTGAACTCAATTTTAACCTTTATCATGTTATGGACAGGCAGTGTGGCATGCGCACTGAGAGGTGGCTTTGACACTTGTCAACTCCTCTAACATGCTGACAGTGAGACTCTGGGCAAGTCCCTTACTTTCTCCATTCTCTGGACAACTCTTTAAGACTAGCCACCTGCATAGGTAGGGGGAGTTCCCCAAAACCAATGAAATCACAGGCTCAGGTTTCATCTGTACCCTGTTATCCGGATGATGATAAAACACCTCTTTGAATGTCATGAATAGGACACCATTTTTCTTATGAAGAAGATTTGGGCCTCTTCCTAAACAAGGGGATGGATACTTATAAGCAACTGGCAAGTCTGAATTAAATCAGCAGGGAGAAGGCTACAGGCAAAACCCTTCAATATCTGTGAACCCCAGAAGTTGTCTCTGACAGCACCAGACAGTAAAATATGTACATACCTGAATAAAAGCCAGGTACCTTAAAGAAGCTGAATGAATGATAAGAAGCCAAGCTGGTGACCCACTATTTTATTTTCTAACTTGGGAGGAAAAAAGAGAAGGGAGAAAGAACTAGTTGCTTCAGAGAAAATGATTAGTCATGAAGAGGAAAGACACTAAGATTAGCCCAGTCCCAGCATCTGTCACCCAAAGTCCAAGAAAAGAATCTTCAGGTTAATTGAAGAAAAAAAAGAAAAAAGAAAAATACAAGACAAGCAAAGAGGAGCATTCAGGGCAAGATAGTAAAAGAAAACATAAGCAGCCAAATGTAATTTCAGGCCAGTAAAGCAACAAGAGCATTTCAATTAGTAATGATACACACACACCCACGCAAATGTGCATTTGGTGCCGGAGCCATTTTCCCATCTGAAATAATGACAGCCGGTATTTATCCGGCTCTTTAATGTTTCTTAGGCACTTTCCATGTAGTACCTCTTTTGATCCTCACAACCCCCCTGTGAGGTAGGCGCTACTGTTGTTCCCCCCTTTTACAGATGAGAAAACTGAGATGAGAGACGCTGGGGCCGCTAGTCGGGTGGCTGCCCTGACTCTGAGCATCTCTCTAGTAGCACAGAATGCGCTAGTAAGGGAAGCATCAGCGAGGAGATGCTTCTGGTTTATCTGTTTTCTGACTATGAAAGTGGGAAAGAACACATTTTTTCAGGCAGAGGATACAGGACAGTTATTAATGCATGAGATGGAGAATCAGATTAAATTTCAGAGTGAAGCTAAATGAAGACAAGACAGCCATTTTAAGTTATTGTCTGTTCTGTGGCAATGTGTACTGGCACAGACTACACTTTTCAAAATGGATGCAGGGGTCAATCATGGCTTTCCCTTGTACATAATATAAGATGCTCTTATTAGAACCCTGGATGGCCATTTTTAAAAAGGGTGGAGACCCAAGTGGGTTTCTGGGTACCTCAGGGGCAATCAACATATAACATTACACCTATTCCATGCAGGCCTCAGGGGCACAGGGCCTTGCTGTCTTAGTTGGCTTAGTGACTAAGGTCAATAGGGTGACCTTAGGTAAGTCATTCCTCTCTCAGATGAAGAACCCAAGGCTCAAAAAGTATAAAAAGTATAAGTGACTTGCCCAGGGTCACACAGCTAATATGTGATGGCATTTGGACCAAGCTCTTTTGACTTGTGGTCTGGGGCTGTTTCTACAATTCCATGCTGGCTTCTTTTTTTAGGATTAAATGAAAGTATGTGTGAAGGAGCCTTTTTCCCTTTTAGGCAACAGTTCTTAAACTGGAGTCCAGGACAGATTTCAGGGAGTTTGAACTTGGACAGGGAAAGAAATATACATCTTTATTTTTACTAATGGTTGGTTTCCTTGGTAATCTTACATGTTATATTTTATGCATTTAAAAACATGATTCTAAGAAAGGGTCCACACAAAGGGTCAAGAACCCCTGATCTAGAGGAAAGAGAAGATACTATTTCTAGGCAGCGAATGAAAAATTTTGATTTTTCATATACATTATTTACGATTTAAACATCACTGTTCATACATTTTGAATTACTATGTAGTGCTGAGTTTTGGCAGTTATCAAGTTGTCAAGATTTTTGTTTGTGTTTCTAAAATAAGGCATTTTAGGATGAGATTTCTAGATAGTCATCTGGTCCAATTCACTCATTTTACAGATGAAGAAAATGAATCCCAGGGAGGTCAGATCCCTTGCCCAGGGTCAAACTGGTATTAAATAGGTGGTTTTGAGGCTAGGTCCTCTAACTGGAGAGCTACTGTTTTCCTTTGTGCTATGATGTACTTAAAACTGACCTTATAAAGAAAGGAGAAAAGAAAGTAACCTTTTTAATGAAATACTTACTAAGGAGCAAATGAACTCAATGTCCACCAGTCAAAGTACTAATGCAGAATGTCACCACACTCCTCCTTCATGCCCATCACACTACACAACACAGCACCATCTTGTTAAACATCATATGGCAATTCTCTCACCTTTTCCAGATAATACCAGAAATCAGAAAAGGGCAATCAGGGAAAAAAGGTGGGAGATACTGTTTCTCTCTTGGAATTTATTAAGATCTCCACTCTAGTCCCACTCTTATTCTTCACTTGGCTTAGGGATGATGCTGGACTCTTAAAGACAAGAATTCTTAACCTGGATGCATGAGCTAGTTTTAAAAAATTTTTTGGGGGGGTAACAGTTTCAACATAATTTATTTCTTTTGTAACACTATATTTTATTTTATTCATTTAAAAATATTATGCTGAGAAGGGGTCCATAACATCCCCCCAGGGGAATGCAAATTCTGGTAGATCTTATTGTGTAGGGCAAGGATTCCCAACCTGGGGTCCATGAATCCATAATTTGTAAGAGAAGCAAGAAGCTAGTCAAGGTTGTAAGGGAACATTCTGTAAATAATAACATCATCCTATTAAAAGAGATTAATCTATTTTATTTCTTATGTGCATATGCAGAACGCATTTTCTTTCATACTGGGTAAGGAGTATGGGCAGCTTTACTAAATGCCCATGGGTATGGGTAAAATAGGTTGGGAACCTTTGGAGTTGGGACCCAATAACAGAATGTATATCTTTTATCAAACACCAGATTAGGTATGTTTGGAGAGACCAGAAAAGTCTGGTCACCAGGAAATGAGGTCTGCTTTCTCCACAGCTCCTCACTGTCCCCTGCTGCCCCAGGGCAGTTTATGAAATGGTTAAGGTGTGGAAGAATCTCAATCTTCATCGAAGGAATACCATACCAATTTATAAATTATGGCTCTTTCAAACTGTAACAGTTTTTAATTGAGCAGCACAACCAACATGAAGCATCAAGCCAAAACAGCATGCATTTATAAAAACACCATGCAAGGAGAAACCGAGAAAGGCAAGTTGAAAAGTACCTCGGAAGTAACCTTGCTGTTAGACAGTAATTTACAGGTGTACTGGTAGAGAGGGAAAAGACCAGCATTAGTACACTGAACAGGCATGCCAACATTTTAAAACCATCCATAGCTGAGAATAAGTCTACATCTAGGTGATGGACCAATGCTTATTCAGAAGTGGCTTTAGAAGGCAATTCCAAACACAGTAAAGGCTTTATTATTCTGATATTTATTTAAAGTTTTGCATGCTTTGAAACAATAAGATGTCCTATTTTTTTTTTTAATAAAAATATCAGCTAAGCCATACCTGGTTAACTCAAAATGTTTTCCAGCCCTTTACTTTTTGAATTAACAAGGTTTTACTGTATGTTACCAGTCCGTTACTGACACCTGTGTTTGCTCTTAATAGAAAAGACTGGGGGGGGGGGGGTAGATGAATCCCAGAGGATTTCCTAGTCCCTCCAGCCAAAAGACTTTATTTCTCCTTGAATCCTTCTACCCCCCAAACACAACGCTACAACTTGCATTTTTGATTCCAATGCAAGTTGCAGTGGGGCTGAAAATGGCCATTTCCAAAGAAGTTGCCATTTCGGATTATGTGATCATGACTTAACTAGGTACATAAACAGTGTCTGTCTTCCTCCCAAACTGTTAGATGAAAACATAGTTGCTGGAACACTAACCAGATGACGTGGGACACTAAATATGAAAAAGCATCAAAGAGAGTTCCAATATTACCAGAGCTGTTGGGACTCGTACTTCATTCGTCACAGATGGCTTGTGTTACAGCTGTACTCTTCCTGCAAGGATCATTTATCAAAGGGACATTAAAAATGGGGAATTTATAAAGCTAGGCCAATTCCTCAGGAAGGTATCCATGCCAACAGTAGGTTTAAGAGAAAACAATATTGGTTTGCTAACATTTCATACTGACATTGCAACCTTTATTCAGCTCTTTTCATAGTAGCCCCAAATTGGAAACGAAGGCAGTACCTACCTCTTGGGGAATGCCTAACCAAACTGAGGTGTAGGGAGTATTAGTTTGTTCCACAAGAAATAACAAAATAGATCTTTTAGAGGTCACTAGCAAGGCACAAACTGGAAAAATAATTTATAAAATGACAACGTTATACAGAAAAGCCAGCTCTAAAAGACTCGTGAACTCTGATCAAGGCGCGCTTCCAGAAGACTAACGATGAACACACCTGCTGGCGAGGTTCTAGACTTAAAAGTGTAGGATATGACATACATTTTTGGACAAGGCCACTGAAGAAATTTGTTTTGTTGGAGTGTGCATGTAGTATAAGGGTTTTATTTATTTATTAGTCCATAGACAATATATCCTTTTTTTATTGTTGTTTCGCAAGACAATTGGGGTTAAGCTACTTGCCTAGAGTCACACAGCTAGGAAGTGTCAAGTGTCTGAGGCTGGATTTGAATTCAGGTCCTCCTGACTGCAGGGCTGGTGCTCTATCTACTGTATCACCTAGTTGCCCCTAATGTATTCTTGTAAAATAAACTTAAAACAAAAAAAAAGTGTATGGCAATGTTTTTCTACTATTACATAAATGCCAGATTAAGAGAGGGTAATTTTAAGGAGAAAAAAATTAAAACTATTCAATGAACTCGAGTCTCTATAAATGGTCTACCAGTAGGCTGGATCCTATGGTATGTCTGAATGGGAGAAACACCACCAGGAAAAAAAATTACCTCCCCACAAATCTCCTTTTCACGTTCCAAGCTGCCAGAAAATATGTAGGAGAAATTACTTGAGAAAATTTTAAAAGTAAAAAGAATTTCTATCTTTAATCACTATGACTTATTAAAATTCCAGTATCAGGACAATCTATAGCTTCCACATAAGAAAGGCTAAAGCAATTCTGTCCTTCTCTGAGAGTTATTACAATACCAGTGACTGGGGCAGAAAGGAAAACGGAGAAAGGAGAGAAATGCCCTTACACTCCAGAGTGATAGGTCCCGGGGACCCACCTGAAAAAGAGAAAAGCTACACTAGGATGTAGATGCTTACAATGTTAAGGGCAGATTTAGGAAGGTTAAGGTATCCTTTTGAGATTGGTGATCAGTTTGTAAGGGGTACTCAGAAAAAACTTGAGGGTCCGAGGGACGGAGTCTATCTGCAGAGTGATAATGTGAGTAAGAGTAATGGGAACCAAAGTATGAATGACAGACCAGCCCAGCACTCATAAAGAAGTGCTGGGGACTTGGGAACCTGCGTGGTAAGCTGAATGGGTCTGAGGAAGAGATTCATTGTGAGTAAGGCTGAGGTCTAAAGGTCCCTGGGCTTCTGGTAGCTTTGTGGGAGAGGGCACTGTTTGTGTCAAGCTGTGACCGCCAACTCCCCTATGCATACACATTAACACCACTTTGAGATTAGTGATGAGGGATGGGAGAGCTTGATCAATCAATTAATAAACATTTATCAAGCACTTACTACATGCCAAGTACTGTGCTAAACATTGGATCAGATTCAATATATCTGAATGGTACATCCTGAAGCTCTCACTGCCTCTTTAGAGAATACCCAGGGATGAGATTAAAAACAGACTTGGAAGTTGGGGTTGAGATGAAATCAATGACAGGAGCATGACTGTAACTGCATGTGTATATGATAGAGTGTAAAGTATTTTAAACTGCTATCCAAGTATATAACTATAAAGAAAAAAAATGGGTTCAAGAAGGAAGAAAATCCTTGTGGCCCCCAAAGGGCAGATTTTGCGGGGGGGAGGTTTAGGTTGCTGATGAGTTTCAGCTTGTCTGAGATTTTTTTTTTAAAACAATTTTATTCAATCCTCTGCCCCCACCCTGTGATAAAGAAAGAAAAAGAAGAACAATCCTTATTACAAATGTTTATAGTCAACCAAAATATATTCCCACGTTGGCCATGTTAAAAGAAAAAAAGGTCTGTCAGGAGGTGAGTAGTAATGTTTCTTTGTGAGTCCCCTGAAATTGTGGCTGGTCACTGCATTGATCAGAGTTCTCGAGCCATTCAAAGCTGTTTGTCTTCATAATATCGTCGTTATTGCAGAAATTACTCTGCTTTACTCTGTATAAGTTCATACAAGTCTTCCCATGCTTCTCTGAGACTATCCCTCTCATCATTTCTCACAGCACTCACATTTCATTTACCATAAAGTGTTTAGCCATTCCCCAATCGATGGACACCCCAGATCCTTTTTCCAATGAGAAGCACTTTCTACTCTCATAGGCCTTTGTTCACCAACTGGTAGCTGGCATGCTGAAATTGTTGGTAGTGGCTTTTAAGACAGCGGCCTCCAGTGGCCAAAACAACCCAAACCTCTCAGTTTGGCTGCATTCTGCTTGAATATTAGGGCATCCTGACAACATAATCATCCAGGCTTAGGAAAAGGTAATATACTCCTTAACTTCTTTATGGAACAGCCTATCATGGCCTTGGGTCTTTGGCATTTGAAGACTGTAGAAGAAAGGCTAAGGAAATCCCTAGGGCCCTGGGCTGATGACCATTATGCCACAGTGACCACTAAAACTGCTGAAACTGGAATGGACTAAAACCTCAACTTAGCAAGGGTCTGGGTTGTTCTATCACAAAGAATATTTTACTGTCAAATTTGCTTGGGGGAAAAGAAACCACAACTTTCTCCTTTTCACGAAGAACATGCATCTAACTGACACACATATCCAACAAGACTGACCAACCCACCAGTTGAAAATTGGGCCTTACTCTCACGAAGCACACAGAAAAACATTCCTTTGAATACAATTCAACAGCCAACTGTGACTTTTTATGAACAAATTGGTAAGGGGTTACTTGCAAAGCTAGTTTTATTGGTCTGTTGGTCAGGGTTTGCAATTTCTTCAGCAAGTTCACCGGGGAAGGGAGTTCTTCAGATCACTGGATGTGGATAAATGTGCGCTCAGTTATTGTCTGAGAGTTACATAAAGGAATATCTGGAGGGAGAGAGGGGCAGGGCATTGACGGCTCTAGCATTAGCTGCAATGGTCCCGGAGCAGGCGCAGGAACTATGAAGCCACATTTTTAGCCTTTGAAATAGGTCATGTGCAGAGAATCGATACAGGACAGCCACAGTCACAGCCTTAAAGGCAACAGAAGGTGCACATTGCGGTCACCAAGCAGTTCAGAACACTGCTATTCTACCTACTGCAACACATTTTCTTTCTGCGTTTTTCTTTCTTAAAGGGTAGAACCAGAGGTCCACAAGAGAAAACAAACACATGTTCATCATAATAAACTTTCTGATCCAATGAATATTTTCAAAGGGAGGCTCTTTGCGTGACAGGAATAGAGTGTGGTTGAGTAAGTATTTGAGGACAACAGAAATGCCCACAATCCTTTGAGTAACAAGATGATATAAGCCTAATCAAATGCGTATGCCTGACTGGTAATGATATATTGGCTCAGGTGAGATGATGGTGGATGCTCTTGGGGATTTGGTCTTTAAGGAGAGATGCAGTGATGCAGATGCATTTTCTGTTGGGATTTGGAAGTTTCTCATGGTGCAAAATGAGCTTCCATGCTTGGTCAATACTACTTTGGGCAGTGTAAATGCATTTAACCTCTGATCCAAGAATGGATTAGTTGGCTATTTTCTTTCCTCTTCCAATAGATGGACTTACAGAAGGGAAAAGAAGGGTTGGATAGAGAGGTTGTGTGTGTGTGTGTGTGTGTGTGTGTGCGCGCGCGCGCATCAGCTGCCCTGGGGAAGCTTCTGCACTAGTATTTACTTAAACAGGAACTGTGAAAAATAATAGGGCCAATGAAACAAAACAGACTCTAAATGAACTCATTAAACCAAAGGTGACAACCGAACACACTTGGTGCTAATTCTTTGGCAGCTTGACAGTAACAAATGAACTAAAGCATAGTGAGAATGTGAAAGGGCTGCAGGAATATCAAGTACTTAATTATCTGTGGTGGTGGTCCCGATGCCTAACTACTGCTCTCAGGTGAGACTTAGCAGTGCATGACTTCAAAAGGGAGAAAACCTCATCTCCAAGAAAGGGCAAAACTTAAAACAGAAACACTTGCTAATGATGCAGATCCACAACATAGACCAGAACAGCAAGGAGAGACCATTATAGTTGGGAGTGTGTGCCAAAGCAGATTACATTTGTCCAAGCACATCCATACCACAGGGAAGAGCGTGGGGTATGTCGCCAGGCTTACCTTTCCACAGAGCTGCTTAGGTACTGTGCAAGATTAAAAAAAGAAAATAAACAGGAAGCTGAGAGAAATTCATTTCAAAATTGTTACAGCCTCCAGAAGGGTCTGATTGAATATGATGCTTCAGAGAATTCTAGAAAGCCTGTAAAGATAGTCTAATGGTGAGGGCTAATGCCTGTCGACGATCTCTGGCTAAGTGCTCTAAATGGGTCGCCTCTATCCAAATTTAACCAAGTGGAAGACACTGAGGTGTCTTTAAATTTGAGTTTGAACTTTTGGGTTGTCAAATGGTTCCGCCCCACTCCCCTGTGCAAGTTAAGCAGAGTTCCAGACCTACCTTCTTCCCTCTTTTGTGCAATGCACAAATTGCTCATGAAGCATATACAGTCCTTCATTGTTTCATGATATGCTCCATATAGAAAAGTTCCAATTTTATAAAGTATGGCCCAAGGCCCTTTTCAATACAGCCTTCAGGGCCTCTCGCTGACAACTAAAAAAATCAGTTTCAATAGCTCATACCTACTGTGTCTCTTTCAAACACCTCTCAGTATCTGGCTCAACACCCATAGAAAAACTTCCTTTTATGTTCTAACTGCGTGGAAGTAGAATACAGTAGGTGAAGAGGGCATTGCCATGAGTAGGCCCCATGCAGTATGGAAGCCTGATGCTTCAGAAATATCTTACAGGGGTAAAATGGGGCACTCATGCTCACAATCCTCTATGGTTGCGGTCTCTGAAGTTTTTGATAATATATTCCCATCAACAAAAAATTCTGGATGGCCTTGGGTCTTTGGCATTTGAAGACTGTAGAAGAAAGGCTAAGGAAATCCCTAGGGCCCTGGGCTGATGACCATTATGCCACAGTGACCACTAAAACTGCTGAAACTGGAATGGACTGAAACCTCAACTTAGCAAGGGTCTGGGTTGTTCTATCACAAAGAATATTTTACTGTCAAATTTGCTTGGGGGAAAAGATACCCCAATATATTTTTTGTACTTATTTGTAAATTATGCTATTATACAAGTAATTCTGGATGTTATAAAACTTCCACGTAAATAGATGTTAAAATGATGAGATAAAGATTAAAAAATATTTATCTTAGACTCAATAGGGCACCATATTTTAAGAAATCCATTTTGACAGTGCTGCATACGGCTGGTTAGGAGAGGGCAGATCCCTCAGACTCCTAAGGGGAGAGGATAGATGCTGCCTGTCTGAGAGAGAAGGGAACAGAAGTGAAAGATGTTGAGGAGCAAAAAATGACAAGATCTGGCAACTGATTAGTTGTAGGTCTGTAGGGGGGACAGAGTGAGGAGGCAAAGATGAGCCAATACTGAGAATCTGAGCAACTGGAAGGATGCCAGTGCCCTAAAAAGAAATGGGGTAATGCAGAGGTGGAATGGGTTTTTGGGGAAAGGTAGTATTGTGAGATCTGAGATACAGATCACAATGTAACCACACCTGCTTCTCCTGTGTGACTCATGCTGCCCCATCCAAAATGAAAAGGTGGGATGAGGCCACATTGCCACAGCCACCAAGTGATTCTGGGGGACAGGAGGTGGGTATGCTGGGAGAGTATAAGTAGGGGAATTTTCCCCAGTGATATGTGTGACTGCTGCCAGTGCCCTGGTAATAGTTAGGTTAAAACTGCCTCCAAAGGACTAATACTAAGCTTAGAAAGGGATATGCTGAAAAATTTCACAGAGTGGAGAGGGGAGGTGTGTTGGAGGCTAACCCAATGACAGACTACATGGGACAGAGAGGATGGGCCTTATTTTGGGGACCAATGCTTTAAGAATTCTGATCATTCTCAAAAGGCTAATTTGGAAAACAGTGCTAAAATATATCAATTGTGTGGGCTAAGAGCTCACAACCCAACTGCCAGGGTCCACAAGGGGGCTGAGTAGATGACCTGGAGACATTGTCAATGCAGAGGTTCCAAGGTGGTGGCTTAGATTTCTGGAGAAAAGTGTGTGTATGTTAAACTGTCATCTTAAATCATCCTTTCCCACTGCAATAAGCAGAAAGATTTGAAATTACTATTAACTATGTTCACTCTTCCAAGTATTGTCAGCAGAGAAATGGACAGCCCCACGAGGGACTCCCATCCTTACTCTATTTGAAAAGCCAAAGGTTTTTTGAGAAAGCCAAGGAGCCCTCATCATCAGAACTGTCCTTAATGGCCCTGGTGGATATCCCAACTCTCCCCTAATGTTCTTCTTTCTCTGCCTCTGAATGCACCAAAGAGCTAGACCTGAGCTCAAAAGGTGTGGCTGGCACAGATTCTGTCTAAGGCCTAGAACTGAAGAGAATTCCAGTGGGTGCCCATCCTTCAGACCTTGGCATTCCACAGTCAATAAAAGAAAAAGGACAAAACTCCCCCCAGAGTCACATATTTCCAAACTAGTTAAGGAACCTTTCAGATAGTCTGAAACTGGGAGGGGAGCGCACAGGGCTGCAGACAACCTTGGCCGCATCCTTCCCTGCGAGGTCAAAGCCCTTAGCAACGCCCTGAGAGTAAGTAAAAGGAAAGGAAAACTTACACTGCTCTCATCCATTTTCTCACGCCTTTTAGATTTGTGTGTTTCGTAATCTTCCATGAGGGTCTGCATCAGATTCTTGGGCCGCTGGGATCCGGCAGCCTCTTCGGGGAGTAAATCAGACTGTGAGCTGGGGCCTTCTGTTGTGGGGGATGGAGGAGGTTTGACTTTCTCTATTTTCCCTGCAACAACAGGAAGAGAAGACCCTTTCTAAGCTGGTCAGCTCGTGATTGCTGTCAGAATGAGGAGAAATAATCGGCAAAAGAAACCCCTGGCACAAAGAACGGCAACCCCAAAACCTCAACACAGAAAGATAGGCACAAGCAACTAATTCTGGTCAAGACCAAAGAGCACCTTAGAGCTTGGACTGCTAACTTGGCTGCTAAAACCTCCAAGTCAACTGCTTTTAAATGGCCAGAGGAGGTCTGAAAAATATTTCAGACATCTACACAAAGATACACAGAAATACAGGTCTCTGTTATACTCACAAGGCTTATGAGACAACACAGATCTCCTTATGGCATGGATAGACAGAGCGTGGACTCAAGGTAGTCGAAATGTAGGATGTTTCTGCTTGTTTTTTAAAATACCTCCTGAAGAAATTCTGGGGAAGGAGGACGGTGAGTGACTGCGACAGTGGATCGCGGATGGGGGCCTCAGACATGCTGGAAATTCTTTCCTGCCAATTTAAGCTATAACAGAATATTGGCTGGCCAGCAGACTGCACACAAGGTCTGGCTCCCTTGTGGCCAGAAGCATTTTTTTTGCTGCCTTGCTTAAAAGCAACCTCTCCCCCCCCCCCCCAATCCCTGCTAAGCAACCTATGAGTGGCTGCTGCCCCAACACGACAGGACTGCTATAGCAGATGGCATCCTGGGGAGGGGCAGCTAGTTGGTACAGAAGATATCTGTCCTGTGGTCAGGAAGACCTGAGGTCAAATCCAGCCTCAGACACTTACCAGATATGCGACCCTGGGCAAATCACTTAACCCTGTTTGCCTCAGTTTCCTCATCTGTAAAATGAGCTGGAGAAGGAAACAGCACACTGTGCCAGTATCTTTGCCAAAACAACAACAACAACCCTTTGGAGACTGCACAATTGGAGAGGGGTGTGAAAAAAGATAATTTTTGGGGGGGGGGAGGCAGGAGGGACTTTCAGGCAAAAAAGATTGGGAAGCCCTGGGATGGAGGGTTGTAGAGACACATGTTTCCAGTTGCTCCACATGCAAAGCTGGGCAGAGAACGAGGTGTGATGGAAACGAATCCCCTGCCTATTTTTTTTTCATTAAAAGCTGCTTTACCTCTCTTTGTCTTTGATCCCAACTTCTAAATTTTTATCTGCCTGGCTCCTGAATCAGCCTCAGTTCAGAGCTGCCAACAAGCTGAGAGTCACACTTCAAGGTTGGAAGGCCAAAACGTCCTGATGTTTTGTGTGGCCAGCCCAGACTGCTGGTCCAGTAAACTGACACATTATAAACAGAATGCGTGTGGCTTTGCTTAAAGAAAGCAGGATGCCTGAGACAAGAGACTACTATCAATTATCTGATAAATCTGGGCTGTGTAGACCAGGGGTGTCAAACACATGAAGACAACACTTCCTACTGTCACTGGAAGCTGATAAAATAGAACTGGGAAATATTTAACACAATAAATGAAAATATATCACAAATAATATGTTTTAAAAATTAAGTAAATTGATTTTTAATTCGTTAAAATTTAATTAAATTAAGACAGAGCTCCGCGGGTCCGGCTGAGTGGCCCTGTTTCTGAGTTTGACGCTACGGGGATAGATAACCAAGAGGAATGATTTACAAAAGAATACTGGCTTTGTAACTCAGATTATTGACTGAACTCAGAAACGGGCAAACCCAAGCTCTGAAAACTTCTCTGGGGGCAGAAAGGTTATAAAGGCAGAATGCCAAAGGGCTGAAAACATCAAAGCAGTCCAGTGGGAAATAGCACTGAAGACCTGGGAAAGTAATTTTTTTAAATCCCTAGGCCTTAAATTCGTCATCTGTGAAATGGGAACATGGAATACTTCCTAAGTTTTTAACATATTTTTGTGTCACAGGCCCTTTTCTCAGAATAACTTTTTAAATTAATAAAATCAAGTACAGAGGATTGCAAAGGAAAGTAATTGTTCAGAAATATAGTTATCAAAATATTAAAAGAACAAGTTTACAGACTCTAGATTAAGAACCTCTGGAAGAGAGATCCCTTCAAGCCTTAAGTCTATAATCCTATGTACACCGGACTACAAGGATACCTGTGTTTAAGTAATCATTTAGCCTCATAGCACCTCAATTTCCTAATGGATAAAATAAATTTATTTTATTTATTCATTCATTCATTCAAGTTTCCAATAAATTTACAGGGTAATTTTTAACTTTGAAATTCTACGATTCCTCAGATTGGACTCATCTTCTTCCTTCCCAAATCTGACTCTTTTCCCAGCTTCCTTGCCTCTGAGGATGGTGCCATTTAAGCACCTCCCTGGCACCCACGATGAAAGCTTTAGTCATTTCTGACTCTTCCTCTCCCTTACCCCCACATCCAATCTCTCCATCCATAAACGCAGTCAATCCAACCTTCATTATCTCTCATGGCTGTAATCTGTCTCATCCTCCCCTCTCACACTGTCCTGTTGCTCTTCAGACCCTCACTGTATCTCCCCCAGTCTATTATAATGTTCAAATCTGACATTCCTTTTTTTCCCAAAAATTTATGGTGGCTTTCTATTGTATAAAGGATAAAATAGAGGCCTCTACAATCCAGTCCCAACCTGCCTATCCAGACTGATTTCACACCACTACCTTCCAAACTCTATGGAATCTTCCATTTAAATTGATTACCCCTGGGGTGGCTAGGAGGTGCAGTGAATAGAGCACCTGCCATGGAGTCAAGAAGACCTGAGTTCAAATGTGACCTCAGAGACACTTGACACACTTACTAGCCATGTGACTTTGGGCAAGTCACTTAACCCCAATTGCCCTCCAAAAAAAAAAAGGGCAAAACCAACCAAACAAACAAATAAATAAATTGACGGCCCTCCCATCTCCATGTACTTATATAAGCTATCTCCTCCCCAATATCTGGGATGTACTCTTCTTGTTAGTCTCTTAAAAGTCGTCTTTTAAGGTCCTGCTCAGATGG